>CM053753.1:31694766-31850822 GCA_028658305.1 Pachyuromys duprasi | reverse complement strand
TTTTTTCTTTGAAACAGTCTATCTCTATAGCCCTGGCTGTCTCAGAGCTCTCTCTGTAGACCAGGCTGGCCTCCTATTTACAGAGATCCGCCTGCTTCTGTCTCCCAAGTGCTGGGATTAGAGGCGTGCACCACCACCTTCCGGCCTCAGGCTTAGTTTTTAGGTTGTGAGCCCAGGCTAAGCATGAGCCCCTGAGCCCCTGGACTCTTGACCTGGATCCCTTGCCTTCGTGTTGAGGTTTCTGCCTTTCAGGCTGGCTGTGGGGTGCGGTCTCCACCCAGACCCGTTAGTTTGTGACTCAGTGCTTCCTGCCAGCCCGGGGTGCTTGGCTTCCTGCCTGCGCGGCTCTCTGTTTTCATCTCTAAGACAGGAAGTGAAACAGTGAAACATACTGAGACCTGGCCTGCAGAGCCGGAGAGATGTGTTTCAGTTTGTGTTTCTATTCAGCGCTGAGTTGTGCCTCAGTTGCCCTGTGGGATCCCACTGCACATTCTCCCAAGTGTCTTCTGTGAGGGTCCCTTGGCTGGCTGGGTAGGAATGTGAAGCCCTTGCCAGGGAGGGGGGAGTCAGGAACAGAGCCTGTGTGAGGCCCACGCTGCAGCCTCGCTCTTCCCTCACAGCAAGAGGCAGAGGCCAATCTGCGCAAGGCCAAGCAGGGCTACAAACAGCGCTGTGAAGACCACGACAAGGCCCGGCTACAAGTGGCCAAAGCCGAGGAGGAGCAGCAGGGCGCAGCGCCAGGAGCAGGGACCACTGCCTCTAAGGCGCTGGACAAGAGGAGGAGGCTGGAGGAAGAGGCCAAAAACAAGGTGCATTCATTAGCAGGAGGGGCCCAGTGGACACGACCTGGTGGGGGTGCCTCCAGGGGACGAGTGTGCAGCTGCCACCTCCAGGCCTCTGCCGGTTCCACCACCGATGCCCAGCTCCCTCTTTCTGGCTTCACCAAGATGGGCCTCTGGGTCTTTCCACACGCAAGACAAGTGCTCCGCCCCTGACACGCCCCCAGCCCCTCACTAGGGGATTCTAGCTTGGGGCTCACTCTTGACCACGCCCCCAGCACCTCGCTGGGATATTCTAAGTGGGGGCTCCGCCCCTGACACGCCCCCAGCCCCTCACTGCGGGGGTTCTAGCGTGAGCCAAGCCCTTTGGCCCACCTCTTAACATTTTATCTAGAGACAGTCTTGCTAACTTTCCCACGCTGTCCGTCAGACTCCCTAGATACTGTGGTGACAGTTCTGCCCACCATAATGGTCTCTCCTGGATCTGTGGGTGAAGACCCTCACTGACCCCTGGCCCCCTACTCATCCCTCAGGCTGAGGAGGCCATGGCCACTTACCGCACATGCGTGGCAGACGCAAAGACACAGAAGCAGGAGCTAGAGGACACAAAGGTGACGGCGTTGCGGCAGATCCAGGAGGTCATCAGACAGAGTGACCAGACCATCAAGTCGGTATGTGATGGGCACCTGGTGGGCTGAGCTTGGGCAATGGGCGGGGCATAGTCAGGGCAGGGTTTGCTATGGGGGGGGTAGTGATTCTGGAGGGGTAGAACAATGGGAGGGGGAGGGGGCTGGGCCACAGCCAGGACTGGGCTGGTGTGTTACAATTAGGATAGTTCAGAAGGGTCTCAGCGAGAGTAGAGCGGCCATGGGCGGGGATCCTGGGCCTGAAGGCCTAGACATTGCCATTGCGAACTGTGCAAGGGGCCGGGACTTGGGCAGAGTGCAGGAGCCGGGTGTTAGTTGAAGGGTGTGGTATAGTAGACGGGATGAGGCAACAGGCAAAGTGCCCCGGGAGAGTCATGGTCTCGGGTGAACTCTGTGGCGGGGCTGTGGGGGGAAGCTTGGGCAAAGGACAGAAGGAGGGTCTGGTGGGTGCTGCACAGAGGGTGTGGCGCGCTGAGCTGTTGGGACAGGGGCGGGGTGGTGGGAGGGGCTTGCTGATGTGGGCGTGGCCCAGGCCGTGACTAGCGCATCTCTCGCTGCAGGCCACCATCTCCTACTACCAGCTGATGCACATGCAGACGGCCCCGCTGCCTGTGAACTTCCAGATGCTGTGCGAGAGCAGCAAGCTCTATGACCCGGGCCAACAGTACGCGTCGCACGTGCGTCAGCTGCAGCGAGGCGAGGAGCCTGACGTGCACTACGACTTCGAGCCTCACGTCTCCGCCAACGCTTGGTACCTCGACCTGGTGCAGCCACAGGCTTGCAGTAGGGTGTGGGTGGCAGGCCTTGGGGGAGGCGCTTACTGACACCTACCCCCAGGTCCCCACTCATGCGTACTCGGAAAGGCAGCTTCAACCCCGGGGACGCTGCAGGATCCGAAGCCGCTGGCAGTCCCCCCGAGGATGGTGGCGCCTCTGAGGGGGCTCCCAGCAAGGACCAGAGGGGTGAGTGTGCGCAAGCGCACAGAGCTGATGCCGCCTTCCGGTGGCTCCTGCTTCCCGCTGTGGAAACACCGTTTTCTCATCCCTCCCTCATCCTGCAGGTGGACGTGGTCACCAGGTACATAAGTCCTGGCCCATCAGCATCTCAGACGCCGAGGTCGGCCTGGACACCAGCTCAGGTGAAGGGGCCCTGGGTGCGTGGCACACAGTTGGGGGTTCCGGACCGGGCCAGCCTGGCTTGTCTCATAACCCTGTTCTCCATTCAGGGGACTTCAAGAAGTTCGATCGAACATCGTCCAGCGGGACTGTGTCGTCCAGCGAGGAGCTGGTAGACCGGGAAGCTGCCTTGGGAGTCCCAGCCTTTGAGTCAGGTGAGAGCCCCCAGTGAGACCAGGGCAGCATAAGGAGTTGGAACACGATTTACCCAACTGCCCTCTTCCTGCCTCAGTGACGCTGGCTTTTCATCCTGTCTGCAGCTGACCTCAATGGCATGGACCCCGAGTTACCCGTGGCCATGCCCAGTGGACCCTTCCGCCACGTGGGGCTGTCCAAGGCCGCCCGCACGCACCGACTTCGGAAGCTGCGAACGCCGGCCAAGTGCCGAGAGTGTAACAGCTATGTGTACTTCCAGGGAGCCGAGTGTGAAGAGGTGTGCAGCCCGGGGGTCGTCAGGGATGTAGACTGAGGTCGGGGGGTTGGGGGGGCAGGGGCCGGCCCAGCGCACGGAGAGCCAGGCATGATGGCTGCCTGCAGTCCCAGCTCTTGGGAGGTCGGGCCAGGAAGATCACGAAGTCACAGTCATCTTCGGCTGCACAGCAAGTCTGCAGCCAGCCTGGACTCCATGAGACTCTGTCTCAAAAGGATGGAAATGGACTCGAGGACAGGGGAGGGTCCGGGTCTGACCGGGTGTTCGGTGCACAGGCCCCGGGGCTGTGGAAGGAGGCTGGAAGCACAGTAAGTGTCCGGAAAAGTCACATTTTACCGTCTTCCAGTGCTGTCTGGCCTGTCACAAAAAGTGCTTGGAGACCCTGGCCATCCAGTGTGGCCACAAGAAGCTTCAGGGCCGCCTGCAGCTCTTCGGACAGGACTTCAGCCACGCAGCCCGAGGCACCCCTGATGGCGTGCCCTTCATTGTCAAAAAGTGTGTCTGTGAGATTGAGCGGCGGGCACTGCACACCAAGGTGAGGCCCTGGGGCAGGAGGGGTCCTCGGAGCTGGTCCACGTCCAGCCCTGAGGGTAACTGCTGTCTCCTCAGGGCATCTACCGCGTCAACGGCGTGAAAACGCGCGTGGAGAAGCTCTGCCAGGCCTTTGAGAACGGCAAAGAGCTGGTGGAGTTGTCGCAGGCGCCCCCCCACGACATCAGCAATGTGCTGAAGCTCTACCTGCGGCAGGTGAGGCCAGCCAGGATGGGCGGGTCTGTGGAAGGGCGTGGCCTGGGTGGGGCAGGGGCGGGGCCTTGACGTGGTGGGGGGCATCAGGGGCCGCTGTGGATGAGCCAGAGACGGGGGTCCGGGTTGGAGGGAGCCAGTGTGTGTATGGGGAGGGGTAGTACTGCGGATGGGAGAGGGTCCCATTCTGTGCTAATAGGCGTGGCAAGAGCTGGGTAGGTGTGGCCCTGCCTGGAGGCACCCATTTCTTCAGCCTGGCAGGGTCATGGCCGTGTGCGTGAGCCACTCTGTGTTGGTGGGGCTGGAGCCAGGTGGGACCAGCCACTGGGCTTGGCTAGAAGTAGTGAAGGTCTGAGGCAGGGACAGGGTGGACGCAGACACTGCAGTGGGTGGGGCCTGGCGTGGTGGTCGTGGGCGTGGCACGTGGACATGCCCTTGGTGGGTCTGAGGGTGGAATGGACACAAAGCCATAATGCTATGTAGGGGTTGGCCCCGATTTGGTGGGCTTGGCCGGGGGCTGGCAGGGGAAGGGCGCTTTAGGGGCTCACCCTGGCTAGGCGCAGCCCTGTGACCTCCGGATGTGTCGCCCTGCAGCTGCCGGAGCCGCTCATCTCTTTTCGCTTCTACCATGAGCTGGTGGGACTAGCCAAGGACAGCCTGAAGGCCGAGGCCGAGGCCAAGGCTGCGAGCCGGGGCCGGCAGGACGGGGTGGAGAGCGAGGCTGCAACCTTGGCCATGGCGGGCCGCCTGCGGGAGCTCATGCGGGACCTGCCCGCTGAAAACCGGGCCACGCTGCTGTACCTGCTGAGGCACCTGCGAAGGTGAGGTTCCCCCCGTGGGGCGATAGCTGGCTGGGGGTCCCTGGAGACGCCCACCCACACCTCTCTCTCCGGCCCCAGGATCGTGGAAGTGGAGCAGGATAACAAGATGACCCCTGGGAATCTGGGCATCGTTTTTGGGCCCACGCTGCTGCGGCCTCGGCCCACCGAGGCCACCGTGTCCCTCTCCTCCCTGGTGGACTACCCCCACCAGGCCCGCGTCATTGAAACTCTGATCGTCCATTATGGCCTGGTCTTTGGGGAGGAGCCAGAGGAGTCACCTGGCAGCCAGGTACAGGAGGGCCGGTGGGGTGGGAGCCGCTTAGGCTGTGGGATAGTGACACAAAATACACTCAGAGAGTTCTGAGCTCAGCAGCAGAGTACTGGTCTGTCACACACACTAATGCCACAGACTGATAAGCCAAGTTGCCGTGTGGCCTTCTCATCCCAGGACTCAGAGATGGAGGGAGAAGGACCAGAATTCAAGGCCAGGTTTGGCTACAGAGCAACTCTGAAGCTAGCCTGGGCTACATGGTATACCTGTATCCAAAAACCAAAAAATGTCTTTAATCCCAGCACTGAGGAGTCAGAGGCAGATCTGTCTCAGAATTCCAGTCTACCCTGCTTTACAAAGAGAGTTCCAGGCCAGCCAGGGATACACACTGAGACCTGTCTCAAAAATGTAAATTATTAATAAGTAAAAAAAATAATTCTAAGGGCTGAAGAGTTGGCTCAGAGGTTAGGAGTGCTGGCTGCTCTTCCAAAGGTCCTGAGTTCAATTCCTAGCAACCACATGGTGGCTCGGGACCATCTATAGTAAGATAGGGTGCTCCCTTCTGGTGCACAGGCACACATGCAGACAATACCCTGTAAATAATAAATCTTAAAACAAACAGAAACATTGTAATTCTGAGTCAGGCGGTGATGGTGCACACCTTTAATCCCAGCACTGGAGAGGCAGAGGCAGGCAGAACTCTGAGATCGGAGACCAGCCTGGTCTACAGAGTGAGTTCTAGGACAGCCAGGGCTCCACAGAGAAGTCCTGTTTCAAAAACAAACAAACAAGCAGATTTAACAGGGTTACATTTCAGGAGCCGGAGGTTAGGGGCTCAGCATCTGGAAGCGCCAGCCACTGCTGAAGAGGACCTGGGATCTG
This sequence comes from Pachyuromys duprasi, assembly GCA_028658305.1. Lineage (NCBI taxonomy): Eukaryota > Metazoa > Chordata > Mammalia > Rodentia > Muridae > Pachyuromys > Pachyuromys duprasi. Next base: position 31,845,073 of record CM053753.1, on the reverse strand, counting down.
TCCTCAGCACCCCTGAGGCCGGCCACAGTTGCCTGCACCTCTGGTTTTGGCAAACCTGATGCCCTCTTTTGGCTTCCTGAGTGCCAAGCACACACACAGGAACACAGTGCCTACATGTGTGTGCAGACCCATGAAGTAAAGAGTTGGGGCATTGGGGGAATGCTGAGGTCAGCCCACCCCTAACACCTTTCCACAACACAGGAGGGGGTGTCCACCCAGTGTACCCAGCTGGAGACCACTGAAGGCACTGTCAGCCCCCTGCAGGAGGAGGCAGAGGATGGAGGCGAAGGTGAGCGGTGGGACCCAAACCCTGGCCGGTGAGCCAGGCTGTCTCGGTGGGATGGTGGTCCTCATGGACTGACTGTTCTTCCACTGTGTTGGTGGGCCTTCCTACCCCAGGGAAGGGACAGAGGGTGGACCCGCAGCAGGGCCAGCACAGGGAATGTTACTGGGAAGAATGGGCTGAGGACAGCGACTGAGTCCAAAATGGCTGAGCCCTGGTCAAGAGATGAGTTTCTCTCACTGTGTCTCTCTGTGTCCCCTTCTCTCTCTTGGCCCAAGAATCCCGAGTGGCGTCCAATGACTCGGACTCAGAGCTGGAAGAGGCCTCTGACCCCCTGTCTTCCTCCGACGCCAGCGCCCTGCACCGCCTCGGTTTCCTGGAGCAGACGGAGGCAGGCCTGGAGGAAGGTCCCCAGAGCCGCAGTGGCAGTGAGGAGCAGCTGGAGGGTGAGGACGGAGACTCAGGCCAGCAGCTGGGCGCCTTCAACAGCAACCAGTCCAACAACACAGCGCGGGCCCCTCTGCCCACCATGCGCCTCCGAGGCGGGCAGATCACGGGTGGCAGCAGTCAGGAGCGACGGCCACAGTTCGTCTGACCTGGTGCCGAAGACCATCAGCCCACTGCCGGCCACTCTGAGGGACACGAAGGGCCCTTTGACCTGGGGATTTTCCCACAGTGCTGAGAGAGACTCAGGGAGCTCAGGGGCCCCTGGCCTCGAGGGGAGTGGCCTGACTCGGCTGGACTTTGCTGGCGAAGCTGCAGCAGCTGGATTCCCGTGGTCCCCATCATTCCAGGGTGCAAGGCGCACCCCTGCCTGGACGTGCCTGGATGGGTGTAGTGTCAGGGTTAGAGGCCGGGCAGGCTGCCGTGCCGTGGGTGCTGCCTGGCATGTGTGTGTGGAGCTGGGGGCAGCTCTGGTGTGAGGAATGTTGCAGGAGGCTGGGCGGGGACACCAGGTTGGGTGTAGCCAGGAGGCCTCTCCCAAGGTGCAGTGGAGGACTTTCGCACATGCACCCCGTTTTGCTTGGAATAAATTTCTTACCCAGTTGAGCTACAGCCCCAGTCTGTTGTATTTTGATTCTCAGACAGGGTCTGGTTTTGGAGCCCTGGCATCCTCAGGCTCCGTAGACCAGGCTGGCTCAAAGCCACAGGACAGGGATCTGCCGTTTTCAGTCCCCCACCCACCGGAATGAAACACCCAGCAGCATTTCATCTTTGTAAAGATTTGTTTCCTGAGTTTGGTGTTTTGCCTGAGTGTCTGTGAGCCACGTTCACGCAGTGCGTGCAGAGATGAAAAGAGGGTGCAGGGTCTCGAACCTGGGTCTTGGCCAGAGCTCCTAAGTCTGGTTCAAGCAAGGGTGCACCCGGGCTGTGGGTGCACCCTGTTACAGGAACCTTGGGGTTGGGGTGGGGGTTCTTGAGCCAGGCAGTTCTGAGCACACACTTGTGCGACAATTTCTTGTCACTTGTTCTGAGCTGTCCAGAAGTGTGTACGGTGTTTTTATTTTACTTTTTCCCTTTTGAGTTTTTCCTTTTTGAGACAGGACCTCAGAGGCCAGGCCATGAACTTTTGGCCCCCTGCCTCTACCTCCTGAGTGCTGGGGGACAGGCCAGCCCCTTCAAACCAGTTTATGTGGTGCTAGGAATGAACCCAGTGTCCCATATTAGCTGCTAGGCAAGTGTGATATAGACTGAGCCCCAAACGCCTGTATTTGTAAGATTTTTTTCTTTCCCTTTCTCTTTTTTATTTTTTTGGATACAGGATTTCTCTGTGTAGCCTTGGCCGTCCTGGACTCTATAGCCCAGGCTGGCCTTGAACTCACATCGCTCCACCTGCCTGTGCCTCCCTGAGTGCTGGGGTTAAAGGCACACACCACCACCCACAGCTTTGTGTGTAATTTTTGCTGCAGTAGGCTGGGCGCTGGCGTTCTGACCAGGGTTCCGGGTCCCTCTGTGACTTCCTGGCTGTGTGACCTCAGGTAGGTGTCTCTGACTCTTGATCTGATTTTTATCTTTTGTTGTCTATGCGCGTGCACACACTGTCACCACAGTGTGTGTAGAGGTCAGAGGACAGCCTGCAGAAGTCAGCTCTCTCCTTCCACCATGTAGGTCCTGGGATCACATTCAGGTTGCCAGGCTGGCAGCTGGCCCTGTGTTTAATGTTTTGAGGGCCAGCCTGTGGCCCCGGCCCACCCTGGTCCACAGCATCCTCCTGCCTCAGTGTTCCAAGTGCTGGCAGCTGCATTCCATCACACCCAGTCTGCCAACTACATGTGAATTTAAATTTTCAGTTGAGTAGGGCATACCTGCCATCTCAGCAGTGGAGACAGGGGGTGACAAATCAGTTTTCCTCAGCTACACACTGAGTTCCAGGCTTCATAGAGACGCTGCGGGGAGAAGCCAGCTTGTCATTCCAGGCACAGGAGACACAGGATACCAGCAGCCACCCTGATACCAGCAAGAAGGGAAGGGGCCTTCCTTCCTGGGAGGAGGGGGGGGTTCCCGGTGAGGGGCCAGCCAGGCGCCTGCAGCAAGCCGCAGGCACAGATAAAATGCCCGAGGGCTGGGTGACTCAGATACTGTCTGGACAAAGTCACGGTCAGCATTTCGGGGGGCAGCCGTGTTCTTGGTAAACAAGATGTCTTGGCCCCTTGCCAGATCCCAGACATGACGGGAGTCTGGGCTCAGTTCTTCTTCAAGAGAGGAACTAAGGCAGGCTATGAAAAGATTTGTTGACGTCTATTTACGTAGATTTGGTTTTTTGAAATCATTTGTTTTCAGGCAAGGTCTCGCTATGTAGGTATAAGTGGCCTGGGAACTCTGTGACCCCTTCCTTCCCGCCGCTGGGATTAGAGCTGGCGAGTGGGCCGCTCTGCAACACTTTGGGAGTGAAACCTTCCCCACACTAAGGTGGATCCACTGAGCCGTGCCCCAATCCTGATTTACACTTGTTAAGAAGTCATGAGAACTTTGCCAAGTGGCCCAGAAGCAGCAGACCCCACTTCAGTTAGTCAAAAAGTATACAGTTCATGAAAAAGCCACCGTGGTGTGACAGCGAGGAAGGCTGACTGTGGTGCTGGGCATGAAACCCTGGGCTTCCCGCTGCTGCATGGGTGCTCACCACCAAGCCACACCCCCACCCACCAACCCCACGGAATGACACATGGGGCTCCTGTGCTCTTCATTGTATGACTTCATAGGTGAACGGGGCGAAATTTGCTCTAGGCCTGTGGTGACCACAGCTGTGAGAACCTTCTGTGTCGTCCTGGTTAGGTGTCTGTGCATGGCTGTCATCCCCGCCATCCATTTCCATCTGCCCACACTGCAGCTCTGCCCTATTGAAGACTCTTAACTCCTTCCCCAAGTCCTGTCTATGGGGATCTGGGGACCCCAGGGGCCTCTGGGAGTGAGACTTCTGTGCCATTCTAGATCAGGCAGGTTTTGCCCAGGATGACTCTGTGTCCCTCTAGAGAGGAGAGCCACCCTCCTAGATGGGAGGGGAAGGCTGTGTGAATCTGCAGAGAACTCCAGAAACCCTCAGTTTTGAGTGGGAAACACCCCACCCTCGGCGCCTGAGGCACCAACAGCAGCGCAGGTCAGCCCTCAGCAGCACCTCAGGCTGGCCTTGAGATTCCACCGGGTCACGGACACAGGGGCAGGTGGCCTGAGGCCCTCACTGAAACACTGAGGGGACCAAGGTATGTGGGAGAAAGGATGGAGGTGGCCAGAAGAGATGGTAGAAGGTAGAGCACTGGCAGTTGGCTCAGGCTCAGGTCCTGGGTCCCACATGGTGGCCCAGTTAACTACGCATAACTTCAGTTTCACGGGATACAAGTCCCTGGCATCCTCAGGAACCCAAATTTGGAGAGACATATACACAGAGGGAAACTGGATAGGTGAGGTGGCACAAGTCCTTGATGCCAGCACTTGGGAGGCAGAGGCAGGTGAATTTCTGTATCAAGCAGGGAAAAGGCCTTGGCTCTCATTTCCAGAAGATATGGAGGCTGGATCCATATCCAGCATCTGATCCCGGCTCTGGGCAAGACGGGAGGTGGAAAACACCCAGGAAGACTCCAGGGTGGCTAGCCTGGGCTATAGCTTATCCTCTGACCTCTCCCCAGCCCACAGGTCATGTCCTGGCTCTCTCATACAAGCCGGGAGGTAAAAACAAGTGTTTTGAACCTACTTGTGGTGCACATCTGCCGCCCAGCACTCAGGTGCTGTAGATGTAAATGTTTTTGTTTTGGTCCCAGGGGTGGGACGTGGGGCTGATTCAGACTATACACAGCAGGTGTAGGCTCTGCCAGGGGCCTGTTGCCAGCTGCCAGTAGTTTAGTTCTGAGGACTCTGAGGGAATAAATGCCAGAGAAAGCAAGCTCCGAGAAAGCTGCTGCTCCTGGTTGCTGTGATGCAGTTTGCAGAGAAGTTGGAGATGTCAAGAAAAGAAGGAAGACCCAAAGAACCCAAACCTAAACAGCAGGAAGTAGCTAAAAAACACTATGCCCATCTCCCCACAAACCTCCTTTCTCTCTTATATAGTGTTGGTGGAAGAGAAAGAGGCATAAGAAACCCAAAATAAGGGGATGGGGAGATGGCTCAGCAGTTTAAGAGCTCTGTCTGCTCTTCCAGAGGTCCTGAGTTCAATTCCCAGCCACCACATGGGATCTGATGCCCTCTTCTGGTGTGTAGGTGTACTTGCAGATAAAACACATATATGTAAAATAAATAAAATTTAAAAAAAACACAAAAGTTTAAAAAGTAATGCCAACACACAGGAGACTGGGGTAGCCTGGGCACATACAAAGCAAGACCTTGTCTCAAAACAAAAGCATCTGAGACACTCCATTCCAGGTGTGTGCCACAGACTTAAGTAACGGGTGTAACAGCTCAGTGTCCACGGAGCCCCAGCACCAGCCAATGTGGCAGAACCCCCACCGCCACATGTAGAAGAAACGAAGAACAGAACGCAGGGACAGGAAATGGACTCACGGATGCTGGACAGGCGGGCTGGAGTGGTGGCTGGCGCAATGTCCTGGACTACAAGATGGTAGCTGCAGTGCCTTCTGGACAGACTCGGCACTCCTGAGCTGTGAGTAGGGTGGGCACCCCACAGCTGGGGCACAGTGTAGAAGATGGAGTCAAAAGCTGCTGGGAGCAGGGGCCAGGGCGAAGCACAAGCGAGGCAGGGGGCCCTCAGCATCCAGGCCAGCCTGAGCACTGAGGCGGGCAGAAGAGCATGGACTTAAGGGTCACCCCCTGACCCCTGACAACTGTCAGCTGGAGCCCCAATTGTACTGCCTTGTCTCAAATCTCACAGTGGAAAGGGCTGGGCTTGGCCCAGGGGCACAGCACACCCCAGCTTTCCAGCCTTTGGCAAGCAGTCCAGAGGGGACAGCAGCAGGAGTGAGTGGAGGCCACAGCGGGTATAAGGGGTTGCCCTCCAGGACCCATCCTGCAAGGACCAGCCACCCTGTGGGATGCCAAGACCACCACAGTAACAAACCTCCACAAAGTATCTTTTAATTCTCAAGAGTCCTGCGAGACCTCCCAGTGATAAAAGAATGGGATATGGCCAGCACTCAGGTCGCACAGGGGCAGGATCTGGTGACATGCAGTGCTGGCTATATAAAGGGCCATGTCCCCTGAGACAGGGGCCAGATGGGAACCCTTTTGGTCAAAAGGCAAAGTGGTTATGACCCACACCCTGGGGTCTGTGAGAGCAGCAGCTATGCGCTGGTCCTCAGGGAGGTGGCAGCCATTCAAATGTCCATCAAGGTGCTGGGCGGGAGGGCGCTGGGGAGCTGGGACGGGCAGGTCAGCCGCTCCCGGAGGCTTCCGGGCATGGCCCACGCCCTGTGTGGATTTCTTTTTACTGTTTTTCAGAGGATCTCACACCAGAACGCTGGTGCTGCACTGGTTCTTGCTAAAAAGTCCACAAACTTGCCCTGAAGTTACAGCAATCCTCCTGCCTCAGTCTCCAGAGTACCAGCATTTCACCTGGGAACAACAGTACAGGATGTTTTTTTTTCCTTTGTTTGCTTGCTTGCTCAGAAGTTGACGATGCAGCCTAGCTGTCTTGGAGTCTATGTAGCCCCAGATGGCCTGGAACCCTTTATCTATCTGCCTGCCTCTGCCTCCTGGGTGTTGGGATAAAAGACCTCCTCCCAGGTGTGTCTTCCATGCAGAGGTCACAGGACAACTTGCAGGAGTCAGCTCTCTCCTTCCGTCAGCTGGGTCCACACGCCAGGCTCTGTGGCCACAATGTCTCACCCAACAGTTTCTCGTTTTCAGAGGGGTGTGGCGCTGTGGCTGGGGAAGGCAGCTGAGCCCTGCACTGGGGTCAAGGACGGGCAGTGGGTATGGAGGTGGGCAAGGCTCACCGGATGGTGCTGGCCCCTCACTGTGGCTCCCTGCAGCTACTGCACCAGACGGTAGGTGATGTAGCGGCCAGCCGTCTCACTGGGTCGGATGATCTTTACAACCTAAGGAGAGCTGGGGTTGGCAGGGCCCTGGAACCAGTGGCCAGGGACCACTGTCCTCTGGCCACAGAGGCCCCGGCCTCAGAGGGAGGGGACAGGGGAACCAGGGTGCTTTAGGAATCAACAATTCCCAAGGATTTAAAAGGGAAACGCTGGCCATGGCTTCTCACCTGCCCTCGCTTGATCCCAAAGTAGCGAGCCACGGGGTCCCCGGCCTGGATCCTGGGCAGCTGGCTCTCACGAAGCTTGCTTGGACACAGTCAAGGACAGCACGAGGGCAAGGTGTTCACGCGAGGGCGGGGTAGGACAGGCAGGATAAAGGATACTATCGAGCCAGCAGCTCTGTCACCTCCTCCTTGGTCATGACCACGTGCTCAGGGACCAGCTGTGGACACAGAGACCCGCCCAAAGCCACACAGCCATCAGAAACCTCGACTGAGCCCAACACGCCAAAGGGCATCGTCACAGGGGCAGACAAAGGACATGACCAGGCTATAGTCCTACTGCCCTGCCCGTTCGGGTGCCGCCCTGGCAAGGAACGGCAGAAGCCGAGGCTGCGGAAGGTCCATGCCCCCGCCCCCAGGCAGTGGCGCCCAGGCCTCCCGAGACAGACGTACCTCATGCTCCGTGATGTTGATGAGGAGCTCCTGCTGAAGGAACTGCTCCAGAACATACTTGGGCGCCATGTCCACCAGGGACTGCTTGGCGGACGGCGTCATGCCCTGCTGCACCACGATGAGCGCCCGTGTGATGTTCTCCTCCTGCATGCGCTGGCAGTACACCTTGATGGTCTTGATGCCCACCTTGGGCTCCTCTGTGGGTACAGCACAACCCTCACACCTGCCCCTGGCGGCCACCACTGCCCCGCCCGCCTGTGATCTGTCTCTTCCTGCCAGCAGCCATGATGGGGCTGCCTGAGAGCCCAAGAATGCTGCAGGCCACAAGACTCTGAGGGCCCTCCTGGAGCAGAGGGTGGGGTCCCTCGGCTGCTCTGAAGTCTGTCAGCTTGGACAGCCTCAAGAAGAAACTGACTGACCACGAGCTGGACCCTGTGGCCACACGGGGCTAGCCTTGACTCCACAGGCCAAGTTGGGTTAGCTAGAGCACCAGGAGCCAGAACAGCAGGCCCACAGGTAAGCATACACATGGTTTGCAAACTGCTAGGCCTCACACTCTACACACCCTTTTTTTAAATTTAATTTTTTTTGAGACCTCAAGTTGTTGCTGCATCAGTGCTTCTCAACCTGTGGGTCCTGTACCCCTTGGAAAACAGATGTTTACACTGGGATTCACAACAGCAGCAAGAAAAGTAATTTTATGGTTAGAGGTCACAACACAGGGAACTGTGGGTCACGTAACTGAGAAGGCTGAGAACGGCTGACCCGCACAGTCCTGGCTGTCCTGAAGGTGGCTCTGCAGACCAGGCTGCCCTAGACTGCCCGCTCTGCTGGGACTACAGGCTTAGGCTACCATGCCCATCCCTGCACCCCAGTCCTCACACTGCAAACCCAGGCCCCAGGGCCGCAGGGCATCAGGTGTTCAGGAGACTGTTTGTCCGGGGAGAGCAGAAGGAGCCACGGGGACAGAGCTGTGCCGGGACTCAGGGGTGAGGAGTGGACAGCAACTGACTGTGGGGGGAAGCCACCCAGGGAGCCAGGGGAAACACAGACAGGCAGCTGCCACAGCCCTGCTGGCAAAGCTGGGCCCGGCGGGGGGGGGGTGTCCCCGCTCACTGGGCGGGCAGAGAGCAGAGAGATCAAAAACAAAGCAGACAGAGCTGTGTTAGGCTGGCACCTGAGCCAGGGCCTGGATGAGGCCATCAGAACAAAGGGGCCCCAGCGGCAGGCCACGGCTGCAGACCCGAGGCCCTCACCTGGGAAGAACACAAACATCTGGTCTGTGGGGTCATCGTTGTGGGCCACCAGCACGGTGAGGTCTGTCCGCCTCGGCCTTCCTTCGCTCGGCTTGTCCCCAAACTGCACTTTGAACTCCTCAAGCGTCTGGTCCAGCTCATCCTGGGTCACCAGGTAGCCTCGATCATGACAAAGCTGCAGACACACAGCCAGCTGTCCTTAGCACTTGGCCTGGGGCTGGGGCAGGCAGACCTGATGCTGAACGAACGGCTGGCTGGGGACAGAACGGGGAGCAACACTCAAACGCCCCAGCGGCACTGCATGCTATGCAGCTGGCCGCCACCACGCTCTGGCACTCATGCCCCGGATAGGCTGAGACCACAGAGACCCCAGCCAAGCCTGCTCCCCCATCGCTGGCAACTGTGTGGCAACCGCTCCAACACAGGGACCAAACATCACCTTCCTGTTCACAGCCTTGGGCCCTGATGAGGGAGACCACCATCAGGGATGGGACATGGGCCTGGCCAGCTCAGACCAGGTTTTTGGATCCACCCAATACAACATAAATGAAAATTACACACAGCCCTTTCACCACCGCGGTCTTGCCTGCTCAATTCAAACACCAAGATTTCTGGTGTTTTTGTTTTTTTTCTTCCAGACAGGGTTTCTCTGAGTATCGCTGGCTGCCCTAGAACTCACTCTGTAGACCAGGTTGGCTTTGAACGCTCAAAGATCCACCTGCCTCTGTCTCCTGAGTGCTGGGATTAAAGGCGTGTAACACCACCACCTGGCTAACCTAGTTGATTTTTTTTTTTTTACTATTACTTTTGGGGCAGAGTCTCACTGTGCAGCCCCGGGGGATCTCAAACTTTTGAAACAGGCTAAGCTAGAAACTGGTCTTGAACTCAGAGGCTGACCGGCCCAAGAATGATGGGATTAAAGGGTGTGTCAGCAAATCAGCATTTTTACTTTTTATTTATTTTGGTTTTCTGAGGCAATGTCTCTCTACAAAGTCCTGACTGTCCTGGAACTCACTATTGTAGATCAGGATGGCCTCAAACTCTCGGAAATCTGCCTGCCTCGGCATCCAGAGCACCGGGACCAAAGGTGTGCGCCAACGTGGCCTCAAGTTCACAGAGATTTTCCTGCCTCTGCCTCCCAGCACTGAGATTGAAGGCGTGCGCCCCAAGTCCGGCCAAAGCCGCTAATTATTATTAATTACGTGGCCTGCCTCTGCCTCCCGAATACTGGGATGAAAGCTGTGCGCCACCACCGCCCGGCTCCTTTTGTTTTTTTAAATAGTTTCTCAAGCCATGTGTGTCGGGGGTCACGGGAAGCCAGAAACGGGGGGTCAGATCCCCTGAAACCGAGGTAACGGACGGCTGTGAGCCGCCACGCGTGCGCTGGCGCCAGGGCCGAGCGGTCGCCTGGCCTGCAGGAAGCGCCGGGTTCATCTCCAGCACCGGGGGTGCCCTCCCACGGTCGGGAGGCTAGCGCGGGCAGGTCGCCAACGGCTGCATGCCCGCGGGGGCGCACCCCGGCACGCCGGGGGCCGAGGCGGGAGGACCGGCCCCGCTGGAAGGCCGCCGGGGAGGACAACCGCGGTGCTCCCTCGCCAGAACCTCCCCGCGCGCAACTCGCCTGCATGATCGTCTTGCGGATCTTCCACAGCCGGTAGGTCTCCTCCTCGTCGTCCATGTTGCCGCCGCTCAGACACAACCCCGCACGCCCGTGGGCCTGCCCGCACCGCGCCTGAGCCCGCCGGCGACGAGGGCCCCGCAGAAACCCAGCGCGCCTGCGCCAACGCTCGAAAGCCCCCGCCGGCCCGGGGCTGCCCGAGCGAACGCCTGAATGAAATGACTTCCACGACAGGCCGCGCCCTGGACGACCCCAGGTCTGGCGACGCTCGACCTGCCGACGCTTTCTCCGCCCAGACCGAGCCTTTGATCCCGGGCACTTGGGAGGCCGAGGCAGGCATAAAATAATAATAATAAAGGCCGAGTGCGGTGGCGCGGCGCACGCCTTTAAATGCCAGCGCTCGGGCGGCAGGGGCCAGCGGATCCCCGAGGCCGAGGTCCACAGAGCGAGTCCGGGACAGCCAGGGCTACCCAGAGAAACCCTGCTTCGAAAACAAAACCGAAGGACGGCCGGAGGAGCCCCGTAGCCAAGATCTGTGCGCCGGGGGTGGGGCCTGCGACTCTTTGGGACGTTGTGACAGCCAAGCAGGCTTTGTGCCTCGAGTTGCGCAAGGGGCCCTACACAAGAGCTAAGTTCACGTGCCTCGGTTTCCCTTTTTATGCAAGTTTTTATTCGTTTTTTTCCCATGGTAAGAAATCGGTTGCCAGCACCGACATGACGTGGCCTCCAGCCAGGTGTAACTCCAGCTCCAGAGGGTCTGATGCCTCTGGCCTCTGTGGGCACCGCACTCGAGATCCATGCAGACACACAAATACACCTAACTAAACTACTGAAAATCTAAAAGGAAAAAAAAAATGTGGATATATGGGGGCGGGGGCCGGTGGGCTGACTTGTGGAAAGTTTAACAAGGTAGTGAAGACAAGGACCCCAGTGAAAGGCTTCCAGGGCTAAACCCTTTCGAGCTTGTAGTTAGACTTCACAGAAATGCACATTTTTTCCTTTCTTTCGGGTTGGGAGGGAGGAGGGGCAGTTGCTGTCTCATAAATTAATAGGCAGATCAGGCTGGTCTCAAATGCCCAGAGATTGCCCTGCCTCTGCCTCCTCAGTGCTGGGGGTAAAGGCGTGTGCCACCATGGCTGGCAAAATCTGTCCTTGGAAAACTAGATGTCTACCATCCCCTCCTGCTGTGAGCCTGACCTCGGAGTTCACAGGGCACCACTGGGTCCTGCCGGCGAACTTGTGGGGATCCTGACCTGGAAAGACAGGTTTTTGCCAATCTGGGAGTCCCCCCACCAAGTACATCTGACCATTGAGCCAACCTTAGAGTCTGTAGAACAGGGCTGAGCCTACTACCCTTAGCTAAAGGAGCTATGAATGCCAAGTAAGGGGATATAGCCGAAGAAGTTTTTGGAAAGTGAGAGAGCCGGAAGAAGTACTGGTGGATTCATTTTGTTTCAGCAGTCTGCAGGCGAGGTGGGTGGATCTCTGAGTTCTAAGCCAGACACTGTTTTTCTTTTTAAGGTAGCAGGGGAGGCCCCAACACTAACTTCCAGGAGATGCGACCCTCTTACTCTTGGTGGCAGTGAGTGGCCAGAGCCTGAGTAGGTGGGCTTGGGACATGAGGGAAATAGTTGAGTGCAAGGCAGGGCCTTCCCAGGTGGAGCAGGTCCAGCCCAGAAAGGATGACTTATTGGCAAGTAACCTGGGTTGTGTGGCTGAAAGACAGCTACATAGCTTAGGGGGTTGAAACCTGCCCAGCTCTGGTGCTTTAAGCTTGTAAAATAAATCAGTTTCTCTCTGTCAGTTATTTTGGAAGCTAGTGGGGCTAAAGAAAACTGCTGCTTTATTAATTAGTGCCATACACTATGACCATCATGGTAAGTGCCACTTGGGGCACTCAGACCCAGGCTTTGCCAGTATAAACAACAGCCGGCCTATAAGAGCACCCCTCTCACCTTACCTCCACTCCCTGGGATTCTACCTCTTGGTATGGACCCCATCTCCCTCGTCCCTTTTCTGGGCCCCTCTTAGCCTGTCCTCCTTTCTTTTCTGTCACCAGATGACTGCAGAGGCTGCTCTACCAGGGACACCACAGCAACCATACTTGCCCAGGATCCAGAGAGGGCAGCAGCAACCAAAGAACCGAACACCCACCCAACAAAGATGAAACACCTCAAGTGTCATAACTCCAGATGCCTAGATCTCAGTGTAAAAGGCACCCCCAGGCTTAGGCCCTCAGGCCTTGGCACAACTGACTCCATGATGAAAACACCACCCAAGCTGTAAAACTCAGCACATAGACAGCACCACCTGCCAAAAGAAAACCAAGGCCTAATCCATCAAAGTCCATATAGTTCTGGAAAAGTCTCTGAATGTACTAACCTTGGTTTTTGGCTTCAGTAGTTCTGCTTCTGGCTAACTGTTCTTAGTAACTGAAGTATGTCAACCCCAAACATGGTTTTTGTGCTTAGAAGCTCACCCTAAGAAAGGCTCGATGCTACGCCAGGATCCAGAACACTCAAGTGTAGTCCCTCCAGCTGGAGAGATGGCTCAGAGGCTAAGAGCAGTGGCTCTTCTTCCAAAGGTCCTGAGTTCAATTCCCAATTCCCAGCAACTGCATGGTGGCTCACAACCACCTGGAATGAGCTCTGGCGCCCTCTTCTGGCGTGCAGTGTAATGCAGGCAGAACACTGTAACGTAGTAAATAAATTCATTTAAAAAAGAGATATCTCTAAAGAAAACCTCAACTGAAATAAAGCTGGAAGTGAAAAATTTAGGATAGCAACCAAAAACCTGAGACCAGCGCTATCTATGCTAACTCCTCACTGGAGAAGCTTCTTGAGTGAGCGGGAACCAACACAGAAACAACCGGACAATGTGCAGAGAGAGACTTTGGAGCACGCAGCCTTTAGAGGTTGTTTTCATTGACTCCTGACTCCGACAGAGGGCTCAGAGACCCGTGAGGAAGAGGAGTAGTGCTTGTGAGAGCCAGAGGGGATGGATAACACCAAGGAACCTGTGTCTTCCAGACACAGCAGAACTGACACACAGAACTCACTGATACTTTAGCAGTGCACACAGAGCCTCAACAAGTTGAAGCCAGATGGCGTCCTAGAGCTGAGAGGGGAAGTGGGCATGAGCTCCCACCCCTAACCAAGAAGCAACTTCCAGGTGTCATCCATGTGTGAAGAAAAACTCCGTTTTCTCCAGTGGAGTCTTACCGTCTCACTGTGACTGTATCCGCACTTCAGGGTAGGCTCATGCCCAGGAGTAGATGCCAAAACAAATTTACCTCAGTGGGGTTTGTTTTATGTTTTTGTTTTGGTTCTTATTCCTGCTTTTGTGTATGTAGGTTTATTTTCATGGTTGTTGTTATTTGAGACAGGATCTCTCTATGTGGCCTTGGCTGTCCTGGAACTGTCTGTGTAGCCCAAGCTGGCCTCAAAGATCCACCTGCCTCTGCCTTTGAGTGCTAAGATCAAAGGCATTTGCCACCACTTCTTAGCTGTTTGTTTGTTTGTTTTAAAAAGAGATAAAGAATATAAAGTTGGGAGGGTGGGAAGACTTGGGGGAGAAGACACATGATAAAAATTTACTATATGAATTTCCTTCCATTAAAACAAAAGTAGACAGTTGACTGTCTGAAACTGTGGATATAGAAATAAGCTGAGCATTTGCAGCAAATACTATGCCCGGAATCCCAAGACCCTAGATATCAGGCCCCTTCACAGTTGTTTGTGAATAGTGGACCACACAGCCTGTTCTCACAATAAACTCACCCCAAAGAGCAATACCTGTTAAAGGGTCTGTAGGCCCAGAATGTGCTCTCTTGTCACAGCCATAACCAGAATAGCTGGAGAAGTCAGCAGTGGCGTGGGCAAGGGCCACAAACCTGGATCCGATCTGCTTGGTTAGTGCCCTCAGCCTGACAAAGCCCTGAAGGAGCCTTGGAAGCCATGAGGAACACAACGCTTATAGGAGCCAAAGAGGGTAGAAATAGTGGGCTGAGGGATGTGAGGCCTGACAGGAACAAGGAACAAGGTGGAAAGCTTGGAGTGTGTCAGATTACACTGCAGGCATGACACAGCAGAAGCAATCCCTAAATTTGTCTGACAGGGCCTAGGCTCAAGAGTGCCTTTTCCTCTGGGGTGTGCCACAGGCCCTGCAGGAGCAACTCAAGCTGGCCTGCTTCAGGAAAGGGACCACGGGGAATGCGACTCTGAACCTGCTCCCGCCCCGGCTGTGTAGGCCAGCACATCTGAACCTCTTGTTCTCTCAGCATGAAGTGTTGATTAATCTCCGTGTCTCACATGACAGGGGGATAGATTCTGTTACCCACTGAGTGTTCTTGGAGTTTATTCAAATGTCCCAAATATCTCGAGCAACAGAGGGGCAAATAGGAATTTCTCTGCAGCCTGTGTCTCCAGGCTGGTGGACACAGAAGCTGGCCGCTGGCTCACGTAGATGAACCCTACATCCTGGCCTTTAGTCTCCTCTTCACAAAGCCAATCTCGGGGCTGAGAGGCATAAACTTGGGTCCTCTGATCCCTCTGTTGAATTCATAAAACGCCCCGGTGGGAATTCTAAAAAGATATATAGGCCTGGGAACTGAGCTGCCCAGGATTGTAATGGGCTGTATCAGGCTCAACTGTTACAGTTGCAGAGAAATTCCTACCTAAGATCAATACAGCCTTACTGTCAGACTACAGAGGCCCTTAAAGGAACATGTAGCCAGCCGATGACACTGTCGAATGGCTTGGGAGACAAGGTTACACGTGATGGGAATCTAGGAGATAGTGTGGCGGGGTGAGGTGTCCACCAAAGAAGCCAATAGAAAGTCTTTGTTAACCAGGCAGTGACTACCCTTGGTGTTTGGGATCCTGGTGTAGCCCCGAGCCTTCTTCAGAATGAGCTTTTAAGGACAAAACCCATGTTCTGGATAGACTAACTATAGTTAACAAGAGCAATAAACCAGAAGTGGATCTACAGAAGCTAAAGAGCAAGGTTAGTCCGTGGAGAGACTATCTTGTTTCGGTGGACTCTGATGGATTAGGCCTTGTTTTTCTGTTTGGCAGGCGGTACTGTCGCTGTGCTGAGTTTCACAGCCTGAGTGGTACTGCCATCATGGAGTCGGTTGTGCTGGGGTCTGGGGGTCTTATACTAGAGGTGCTTGTGTTTTGAGTGGTGGAAGGTGCTGCATTTTTAGGCCCAATAATACAGCTCTGGAGGGGAACATTCCCAAGGCCCTTGGCCAGTAGGGGAGCAGCCGACTCAGGAAGTGGTATCCACTCATGGTGTTCGAGACAGAGGCGTCCCGTCCTACCTTCACTTGGAATTGTATTGGAAATATTTTAGACTTCTTTTTTTTGAGACAATAGTATGTACATGTTTGCTTGAATGTATGCTGGTACCCACAGGCCAGAAGCAGGCACTGGATTCCCTTGGACTGGACTTACAGAGGGTTGTGCAAGGGAATTGAACCCAAGTCCTCCGCAAGAACAGCCACTGAGCCATCTTTCCAGACCCTGCAGCAGGAGTGTCGGCTGCTGCTTTATTCCTTACGTGAAGGTGTGACTGAAAAACTCATGAAGCCAGGTGGTGGTGGTGTACCCCTTCAACCCTGCTCAGGAGGCAGAGGAAAGTGAATCTCTGTGAGTTTGAAGCCAGCCTGTTCTGCAGAGGGAGGTCCATAACAGCCGGAGCTACACAGAGAAACTCTGTCTCCAAAATAAAAACAAACCGAAAAAAGAAAAAAAAGAAAGAACTACTTGAAGAGCTGTGGACAGAGAAATGTCATAGCACAGCAATACAGACCTAATGCTGTTAGCCACCGGTCAAATGTGAGTCCTCAACAAAATGGAATGGGAGGACTTTAGGCCAATTTACAAAGTAAAAATCAATCTGAAAATAGGAGACAGGCTTGGTGGTGCACGCCTGTAATCCCAGGGGGATCCCTGTGAGTTTGAGGCCAGCCTGGTCTACAGACTGAGTCCAGGACAGACAAGGCTACACAGAGAAACCCTGTCTTGAAAAAGAAATTCTGAAAATCAGACCTATAATGGTAGAAAGGAGTGAGGACGTAAGAAATAAGTGCCGATGGTCCATTTCTGGCATGAGGTGCACTCAGGCTCCTTGGAGAATCACAGGTGAGCGGGAAGCTCTGGCCCTCTTCCCGGATTGCCTGTGTCGCCTGGTCTCAGTTCACCTAAGGTTGGAAAGCTTCGGGGGGGGGGAGGGGAGGATACTTGGGGAGGGACTTCTGACAAGACTGTGTGGAGGGCCCAGCCTGTGGGGAAAGGAGAGCAGGAGCCATTGTTCCCTGCCACAGGGGCGTGCCAGCTGCGGCAGCCTTCTGTCCAGGCTGACGACAGTCTTGAAGAATAAATCCATCTGGCGTTCCCTCGTTCCCTCTGAAGTCTCAGCTTTGTCGTGGAGTGAGGGTCTCGCAGATGGAGCATTTTCATGTGAGCACAGAATGCGTTTGATCCTACAGCATCATCCCCTCTCTTCAGACCCCTAGCCCTGCCAGCTGGTCCCCTTCTGTTGTCATGCTTTGCTTCTTTACGGTAAGCTGTATTTCCTTGTGTGGTGCTAATGAGAACATATGGGCCATGAGGAGGAGTGCCACAGAAATCTCTGTACTGTGGGGCAGAGAGGATTGCCACAGGCCAGCCTGGGCTAAGTTAGCTCGAGCTCCTCCAGCCCTCACGGCAGGAGACAATGGCTGAGTTGTTGAGACCTGTGTCAGGTGACACACAGCACCTACACCTCCAGCCTCAGGGGGACTCCGGCGCCTCTGGCCTTCACCTGTACCTGCATGGACACGCAGAAACCCACAGACACACAATTAAAGGCAATCTAAATAAAGATTCAGGAGGCGGATCTCTGTGAGGGTTTGAGACCAGCCTGGTCTCCATAGCAAGTTCCAGCCTCACAGCAAACAGTGAGGTCATAAGGTCAGGGCTCAGTGGAAAGAAGCCAAGCAGCACGTTCCTGAAGTCCTTGGTTCCATCCCCAGCTCCACACGAGCCAGATGTGAGAGGCACACCTGTCATCCGGAATTGAGAAGCTGAGGCAGGAGGATTGCTATAAGTTTTAGGTCAGTCTAGGATACACAATGAATTCTATGCCTACTTGGGCTACAGCGCTAACTTGTCTCAAAACAAAATAAACACAACAAAACAAACTCTGCCTGGGTTTTCTTTGGGGCCATTGTAATCGGGGCGCCTGCCTGGGACATCGCGGCAGGGGTGGGGGAGGGGGGCTGAGGGGACTCAGGCTCTGGGGGGATCCACATCAGGAAGGGGCTGTTCCAGTTGGTGGACGGGTTTGCAGCTCGCTGGACTCCGGTCCTGGCTGCGACCTCTAGCTCCTGACTCAACCTGTTCTTTTTCTCCCTTGGCTTCCTTGCAGCTGCTCAGGGCCAGCAGGGAAGCACCCCTCCCCGGGCCAAGCTGCTGCCACAGCATTCCTGAAATAGGACAAAGGGCAAGAGGAGCTGAGTGTGTTGGCAACTAGGAGAAGAATGTGTCTGGAGGCAAGAGAACCAGCAACCACCGAGTTGGACAGGGTTGCCACGACCTATGACCAAGAGAGAGAGGCCACTCGGGGCCTTCTGCCAGAGCTGGGCCCAGGCAGAATGTCAGGGCAGGAAGGAATGGCGGATGAGAGGAGGTGGGAACATGGGGTAGGAGGCCCTGGGAGGGAAGAGGCACAGGAGGGTTGCAGCTGAGAGGAGACAGGAGGAGGCAGCCTAGGGAGAGAGCCCTGGGCCTGGTAAGGGGTGGACTAAATGGAAACAATGGAAGGCCCCAGTGTGGCACCAGGCTGAGGTGGCCCACTGGTGTGGCAGCTGGGACCGTCCTGCTGTTCCTCAGAGCAGTGGGCGGCAGGGAAAGCAGTGCTGCCTGGAGCATTTGAGTCCCGGGATCCTGAGTGACAGGAGCTCGGGAGTCCTCAATGACCTGTGGCCTCTGCACCTGGCCTCACAGCCCAGCTCCAACCAGGGGAGCAGAAACTCCAACACCAAAGGGCTGGTGCGAGCGAAGGAGTGCTTCAGAGGTGGAGGGCACGGACCGCTGCTGTGGGGACCTGAGGTCCCAGCATGCGCATGTGGGAACCATAAGTGGCTCGCAGGCACCTGTAACTCCAGCTCCAGGGATCTGACACTCTCCTGGGGTGCACGCGTGCGTACACAGAGAGATGAAAACGAAAAGTGAAACAGTTCCTGTAGCATCTAGAAATTCCATTGTGGGACCAGCCCAAGAAGAATGAAAACCTAGGTACACACAAGAACTTGTTCTGCATGGCAACGCAAAAAGGCTGAAAATAAGCCGTGTTCCTCTTATCCCAGGGCTTGGGAGGTTCAAGGTCATCTTGGTCTACAGAGTGGGACCCTCTCTTTCTAGAAAAAAAAAAAAAAGCCTGGAGAGATGGCTTAGTGGTTAGAGCACCAGCTGCTCCCAGAACCACCAACATGGCAGCTCACAACTGTCTGTAACTCTAATTCCAGGGGATTTGATGCCCTCATAAAAACATGCATGCAGGCGAAACACACTAAATGCACATGAAATTGAAACTTTTGCCTGCTTGGGGGATCCTTTTCCTGGTCCGGTTGCTTAATCCAGCCTTGATGTGACGCTCTGTGCCTGGTGTTATTGTAGCTGGTGATGCCATGTTTGGTTGATGTCTGAGGGGCCTGCTCTTTTCTGAGGGCAGGCAGAGCTGGGGTGGAACTGAGGGAGGGAAGATACGGGAGGAGAAGCTTCGGACAGATGAAAGAACGAGAAAAAAGGGGGAAAGCAACCTGCCATTGTTTTTTTGTGGTATAAACAGAGATGACCTCATCTAGCTGACTGGAATTCCTGGTGCAAACACCTCCTGAGGAAGAAGTGGAGCACGTGGCTTTGGCTTTCTTCTAGGCAAGGGCCTCCCTGGGCTGTTCCTCCACCATCTGGGAGCCCCTGCGGGACCCGGGTGGCACTCACTGTGGAGGGAGGTGCCCGGCCACACCAGCCCGTCTGGTCTAACTCCTGATCTTCCTGCCGCCGCCGGCTCTGCCGTGTTGGGATGAGAGTTGGTGCACACACACCGTGCTGGGCATTCAAGGGTGGTGGGCTCAGAGCCCAGCCCCAGTAGCTCTCCAAGAAGGATTGTATTACCAAGTGTGCTGGCAGGTAACCTCTGATCCCAGCCCTTGGGGGAAAGAGGAAAGAAAGAAAGAAAGAGAGAGAGAGAGAGAGAAAGAGAGAGAAAGAAAGAAAGAGAAAGAAAGAAAGAAAGAAAGAAAGAAAGAAAGAAAGAAAGAAAGAAAGAGAAAGAAAGAAAGGAGGAAGGAAGAAGGGAATGGACAGATGATTCACTGGTTAAGAGCGCTTTTTGTTCTCACACAAAACCCAGCTTTAGTTCCCAGCACCCACCTGGCAGCTCACAACCGTCCCTAACTCCAGTTCCAAAGGACCCTGCCCTCTTCTGGCCTATTTAGACACAGGACACACACATAGTACACAGACATCTGCGCACAGACAAACACTCATACACAAATAAATGTGTATCAATAACATAAAAGTTTTAAAAAGAAAGGCATAACCCTGGGTATGTGGTGTTCCAGCTTTCCAGACCCAAACCTGAAGAAATAAGGGTCTCCGAGGCAATGGGGAGGTATGGAGCAGGAGGCCTGGGCACTGAAGAATGAAGGCAAAAGCAATAGCTGGCCTGGGAGGCCTTGTGTAAGCTGATGACTTAAGCCGAGCAAGTTTATTGGGAAATACAGCATCTGCCGGGCAGTGGTGGCGCACAGCTTTGATCTCAGCACTCCGGAGGCAGAGACAGGCGGATCTCTGTGTGTTTGAGGCCAGCCTGAGCTACGGAGTGAATTCCAAGACAGCCAGGGCTACACAGAGAGACCCTGTCTCAAACAAACAACTAACTCACTAATAAAAGAAACCCAGCGTTCAGTTATAAAGGACCCATACTGCTGATGTATACTACAATATGGGTGGACCTGAAAAGCATTATTCTCAATGGGAGAACCCAGATACTAAACATTACACATTTTATGATTCCATTTCTTGTACAAAATTTCTAGAAAAACAAACACATTAAACATAGATTTATGATTATTAAGGTATTCGCTGGAAATGAAGTTTGAATAAAAGGGGCTTGAGGAATATCAAAAAAAAAAAAAACCCAGCATCCTACATACTATCTGCAGGGGGAAGTGGTCAAGGTTAGCAGAGACAAAGAACACAGGTCTCAGGCACAGCTGCCCTAGGAGTGATGATCACAGCTCTCAGGGGAGAAAGCCAGACCCCCGCCCCACAACTAAAACCTTAACTCTTGAGGCTCAGGCCCCAACCCCAGGCTGGACCTTGCCACATGTGCCCCTGGACAAGGACAGAGAACTAGCGTTCCCTTTGTCCTTCTGTTAGGGTCCATCACTTAAAGATCAGTGAAGGGAAAGCCACAGAAGCACCTGACCGGACCGGCTCTGGGGAACAGCAATCCTCAGTCCAGCGGTTCTCAACCCTTATATAGCTCCTCATTTTGTGCTGGCCCACAACCACGAAATTATTCTCTTCATAACTGTGTTATAGTTAGGAATCATAATGTAAACGTCTGTGTTTTCCAGTGGTCTTAGGAGACCCCTGTGAAAGGGTTCGTGGATCCCCAAGGGGCTGTGACCCACAGGTTGGGTACTGCTGCCTTAGCACAACTTTGATCAATTAAACTTGACAGAGACAGAAACTCCAAGGCTGTTTGGACAGAGAGGGAGATTTTACACTTTAATTTTTTTTTTAAGATTTATTCATTTATTATGTATACAATGTTCTGTCTGCATGTACACCTGCACACCAGAAGGGGGCACCAGATCTCACTATAGATGGCTGTGAGCCACCATGTGGCTGCTTGGAATTGAACTCAGGACCCCTGGAAGAGCAGCTGGTGCTCTTAGCCTCTGAGCCGTCTCCCCAGCCCCACACATAAAATCTTTAACTGTAGTTTCAGTTGTCTGGACATAGATGAGGGTCCCCTGAGGCTTTGGAACTTGAGGAAAGAGCAGGAGTGACTGGCCACAGGACTCAGTGGCCTCGCTTTGAACTGCAGGGCTTTGATATGGCCACAGGGCTAAGGCCAGCTGAAGCTTGGGAGATATCGGTCCTATTAGGGGCAGGAACTCTTCTGACCCGCCCCAGCAAGGCTGCACAGCCCTGAGCAAGCGCCCCCTCAGCTACACTGCGGCTCACCAGGTCCTCCAAGATGTCTGGGGTCCCCTCTGTGGGGGGCTGCGCTTCTCTTAGTCTGGTGCTTGGGAAATAAGGAGCCTGGGAACAGGGGAGAAACCTGGTCTGAGAAAACAAACAAAATTAGAGATGAAGGTTGGGACTCAGGGGCTCACTTGGTATGTGCAAAGCCCGGGGTTCACACCCAGCCACTGTAAACAGTCAAGAGACACCTGTCATCCCAACACTTGGGAGGTGGGAGATCAGGAGTTCCAGGTCATCCTTGGCCACATAGTGAGTTCCAGCCTGGGCTACAAAGAGGCCCTTTCTTCAAAATAAGCAGTAAAAGCCTGGTCTCTGTCCTGGTCCTTCTTGGAGCTGGTGGCTTCTTGAGGTTGCCCCAGGCCTCTGAAGTTTCACTTGGGAGAATGGGGCTCTCAACACACTAATCTCTGCTAGAGCCTGGGGCTGGGCTCCTCAGTCGCCTGTGTCTCAGCAGACACTAAGCAGGGAGAGGGTGGGGCCGCTCTAAGCCTCTGAGCCTGGTATTTATTTACAACTTCAGGCTAAGGCTGAGTGGCAAATCCTCACGGAGCTTGTCCTACTCTGGGTTGGGGGTTGGGAGGAAACAGCTGACTTCCTGAGGTGGGAGGGGCCCTCGGGGCCGCTGAGAACCCTGCGGAACAAGATTGTGAAAGAATGGTTGGTGACAACCCACTGGTCCTCTTAGCCTCCTGGGGTCTGCCTGTGGTGGGTCTGGGAGGCAGCTCCTGGGCTGCCTCAGAGAGACCCTGCACCTCCAGAGAGCTCAAACCAGATGGCCTCCTGGAGGGGTCAAAAAAAACAGGGAAGACTGAAGGGCTGGCCGAGGCATTGGAGTCCAGGGCAGGGATGGGATGGGCAGCTTGGACGGAGGAGTTCCATGAGTCACCCTCCGTGTGCAGCCCTGTGGGCCCTTTGTCCTCCCTGTGTGGAGGCACCTGCGCACAGACGTGTGGGACCTGGACAAGGGCACAAGTGACTTCCTGTGTGGCCTTTATTCTCACAGAGGCCCTAAGGCCCTGGGGCTTCTTTTACTTGTGCAGGGACCTCTGAGGTCACATGATAACTGTTGTGTAGAAGCCATGCTGGACTGTCCTCCTTAATCTCTTGCCGCCTTGTTTTCTAAGACAGGGTTCACTGTGTAGCCCTGGCTGACCTTTGGAACTCCCTCCTAGACCAGGCTAGCCTCTCTGCCTCCAAGGGCTGGGTAAGGGAGTGGCCAGCACACTTATCTCCACCTTATTTTTGAGGCAGGTCCCCTCACTGACCCCAAGCATTTGGCTGTCCCGATTTAGCCCCAGGGATCCTCCTGTCTCAGGTGCTGGGATTACACAAGTGCCCATGTGCACCTGTCCACCTGCGCGCTGACCTTTGTGCCCCTCGTCCCCCTTGCCACCTTCACATGACTCAGCCCGTACAGCCTCCTCAGTATCTACAGGGGTCAAGATCCGGCCTGCTGTCATAGACCTGGCAGCCTAGTACTCAGGGGTAAAGGCAGGAGGATTGCTGTGGGCCCCAAGCCAGCCTGAACAGCAGAATGAGGGAAATCTGGGGCTTGGGTGGGCAGCCCGCACTTAGCGTGCTCCAGGCCCAGGGTTCCGTCCTTACACTGCATCTGCCACTCCAGCTTCTAGGAGGTGGAGGCAGGAGGATTAGGAGTTGAAGATTGTCCTGGGTACAAAGTGAGTTTAGGCTAGCCTGGGCTACATGAGATTCTGTCTCCAGTAGAAAAAGGAAGCTCCTGTACTCAAAGGGGCTGATTAGGGGGATGCCTTTGTCTCGTTCTCTATTCCCAGGGGTTCCCCTAGGCGCCCTGGCGCCCTGGCCAGCTGCAAGCAACCTCGCGGCTAAACTAACTGTCCCCAATACCCCAACGCGCACTCCGCGCGGACGCGGCTCCCGTTTCTCCGACCGCCCCATGATTGAGCATGCGCAGTTGCTGACAACAACAAACCCCGCAAGCCCAGCCCCGCCCACGCCACCCCCTCATTCCGTCTTCCCATTGGCTGCAGGGGCCTCGCGTCTTCAGCGCAGGCGCACCCGACCAATAAGAGACGTCAGTGGGCGTGGCCAAGGGCGGGCAAGCCACACTCGGCCTCGTGCGTCCATTGGTCGGCTGCGTGAGGGGAGGAGCCGCTGGCTCCGGCCGCCGAGATGAGCTGGGGCCGTCTGAGCCGCTTACTGAAGCCGGCACTGCTGTGCGGGGCTCTGGCTGCGCCCGGGCTGGCAGTCACCATGGTGGGCGCGCTGGGGGCCGGGGGGACTGCGTCCGCGCCCGCGGCCGGGGCCGGGGGCCGGGTCTCCGCGCTCAGGGCGGAGGTCGGGGGTCGTGGGGTCGGTTGGCTGGAGTGGGGGGCGCCCGGGCGGGACGGCGGGCTCCGGGCGGCCCCGCCGAGGCCGGGCCGAGCCGGGCGGCGCCGGGCCTCGGCGGGGGGCGTGAGCCGGTGTCGGGGTCACCATGGCGGGCTCTGACCTGCTCACGCGCGCCGTCCGGCCCGGTGCGTCACAGTCGGCGGCGCCTTGGCTACCGGCTCTTTGTCCCCGCGCCGCGCGCGAGACCCGCAGAGGGGCGGCCATGGGCCGCGCGGCCGCCGGCACCCCGGGACGCCGCAGGCCGCGCAGCCGGTCCTGGGGAGGCTGGCGCCGCCGCCGCCGCCGCCGCCGCCGCCGCCGCCGCAGCCGCCGGAGGAGGAGGCCGCGCCCGCGCCGCCGCAGCGGCCCGCCCGCCCGCCGGGCCAAGCCGGCCGCCGAGGCCTCCGGCCACCAGGCAGGGCGGCGGCAGACTCCCGACTGCAGCAGCTGCGCCGAGCTCCTGGGCTCGGTGTGCGTCCAGGGACACCCCTGCCACCCCTCCCCCGGTAGCGTCTTCCAGGGTCCACAGCTTCCGCCAGGACTGCCTGAAAGGGGCACGTCCGACCGAGGAGGAGCCTGGACTCCACCCAGCGCCCCAGGGCTGGCCTTTAGCTTTTAATTAATTAATTAATTATTATTTTTTTGGTGCGGGGGACTTTACTCCCTGGGGGAACTGAGGTTTGGACACTCAAGTTTTTCTCTCTTACAGTGCGCATCCCGTGATGATTGGCGCTGTGCGCGCTCCATGCACGAATTCGCAGCCAAGGACATCGACGGGCACATGATTTGCCTGGATAAGTACAGGTGGGTGCCTGGTGGTGTGGGAGGTGCAGGACCAGCCTGACCCTAACAGAAGCCTCATTTCCACTCTTTTTTTTCCTCCCAGGGGTTTCGTGTGCATCGTCACCAACGTAGCCTCCCAATGAGGCAAAACCGACGTAAACTACACTCAGCTAGTCGATCTGCATGCCCGATATGCTGAGTGTGGTTTACGAATCCTGGCCTTCCCTTGCAACCAGTTCGGGAGGCAGGTGCGTGGTTGTCCCCAGTCGGCGCTCCCAACCCCTCACGAGGGGCCCCATGCCAGTGTTTGTGTGTTTGTGTGCAGGGTCGCCCACCTTCCAAGTGAATCTGTTGCTTCCCACAGGAGCCAGGGAATAATCAGGAAATCAAGGAGTTTGCAGCCGGCTACAACGTCAAGTTTGACATGTACAGCAAGATCTGTGTGAATGGGGACGATGCCCACCCACTGTGGAAATGGATGAAAGTCCAGCCCAAGGGCAGGGGCATGCTGGGAAAGTGAGTGGCCCTGGGGGAGTGGGCAGGAGATGGCCAGATGGCTCTGGACCAGGGTGGGAGTAGATGACCACTTCTTTGTTTTGGGTGTGTGTGGGGAAGGAGGTGCTCACTGTGCAGCTCTGGATGGCCTGGAACTCACAGAGGTCTTCCTTGCCCCCAAAGTGCTGGGATTAAAGGTGTGAACCACCTGGCCCTGCCTCAAAGATTTGTTTGTATTTTACGTGTGTGGGTGAGTGTGTTTATGTGAACTTCTGGGTGCAATGTCAGCAGAGGCCAGAAAAAGGGGTTGAATCTCTCGGAGCTGGAGTTAGAGGGTGCTAGGCACTGAACTTTTGTGTCCTCTTTAAGAACAGTCAGCGCTTTTAATCCAGTGCTTTTAGTCATTGATCAATGTCCTCCCCTCCTCCCAGAAAAAAATCTTAATTTTGTGTATGGGAGTTTTGTCTGCACATCTGTCTGTGTAGTACATGCATGCCTGGCACCCTCAAAGGTCAGAAGAGCGTCTCTGAGTCTCTGGAATTGGATTTAGAGACCTTGATAGGCCAGCATGCCCTGGACCAGGAGACCAGTCCATTCTTTTAACCACCGAGTGAGGCAGCCCCACCGCCCCCGTGGTTTTGAAGCATGGTCTCACTCTGTAGTCCTGGCTGGCCTTGGAGCCCACTCTGTCGACTGGGCTGCCTTGGAACTCAGATCCACCTGCCTCTGCCCCCTGGGCGCTGGGATTGGAGCTAGGCACCACCATGCCTTGGTACCACTTCTAAGCCCTCTTTCCCCTCTCTTACAGCGCCATCAAATGGAACTTCACCAAGGTAAGAGTGGCTGGTGTTAGTGTGTGAGTGTGAGGCCCAGCTCCCCTGCACCCTGTCAACGTGTCCCCTCTATCCCCCAGTTTCTCATTGATAAGAATGGCTGCGTGGTGAAGCGCTATGGTCCCATGGAAGAGCCCCAGGTAAGCACCTCTGCCAAGGCGGACTGGGTGAGCGAGCCAGGGCCAGGGCTGCCTGACTGTCGTCTCCCCACAGGTAATAGAGAAGGACCTGCCGTGCTATCTTTAGCCCTACAAGTGTGTGCCCCGGCCGAGCCCCCTGCCCTGTGACCCCTGGAGCCTTCCACCCCGGCACTCATGACGGGTTGCCTACAAACCAGCCTGCTGGTGGGGCAGCCCCGAGAACCTGGCGTGCATCCCTGCCGGAGGAAGGTCCAGAGGCCTGTGGCCCTGGCTCGAGCTTCAGCTTGGCTGCCTTGTGGGAATAAAATGTAGAAATGTGTGTGTGTGTGTGTGTGTGTGTCTGTGGGTCAAAAGTCCCTACTGACCCCAAGGCTCCCAGGCCCACTGGAAGGACGGCCTACAGTGGGTGTGGTTGAGCTGGGGCAGGCCATGTGAGGCCAGTGGGTCCGAGTCTTCTGGCTGCCCCCCTGAACTACTGGCCCATGGCCTCTTCACTCCCTGTGGGGCCATGAGCTTTGGGCTCCCAGGCTGAAGTGACCCTAGGACTGTGGATAAGTACCAGCAGCTGGCATGCCAGCCCTTCCACAGACTCTGAGGGGACCCGGGATTCTCACCCCAGCCCAGACTGCAGCTGCCACTGGTCTGGGATTAATTCCATTTCCACAGCATGGCAATAAGTGGAACTACTGCACTGTATTAATTGTTTCCACTGTTTAACACTGGCATATAGTTTAGAGCCTCAACTCTAGATGTTTCCTCATTTGAAAACACTGCTAAGGCAGGGTTCACCAGCTCACCAGACTTCTGTTATACAGCCAAGTAACCAGTACCTTGCATTAGAGGTCAGGAGACATGCCTCTCTGCTCTTCATCAACCTTAGGAGTATAACACTAAGAGTCAGGTGGATATAGACTCTGTAAGATTCCTTCTAGATTCTACCAGCCCACCTGAGACAGGTTTGCTGACAGGTCACCTGTGTCCATTCCTAAGTGGGTGGCAGCCACTTGCTCTGTGACCATCAGGTCCCATCCTTCACTGGCCTTAACACACTGGGAAGTAGGCAAAAGGCGCGTATATTTTAAAAAAGATCTTTACATATATACATCAGTTCATTATAAATACATAGAAACCAGGGCCCGCCGGCTGCCCACAGATTCTGGGGCTGGGGAGGGACGGCTGACAATAATTTAGGGAGCAGGGGATTGCATATATTAGCGGGGTCTGCCCCGTGGAGCGCCCATAGACGGCGGAGCCTGAGCACCGGGTTTCCTGAGTTACCAGCTCTGGGACCACCAAGCCCCACAGCTTCCAGGCTGGGAGCGGCTGGAGCAGGGGGAGGCCCGGAGGCCCCACACCGCGCTGGCTCGGAAGGCACTGCGGCCTGGCACCCTCAGTAGTCGTGGGAACCGTCTTTGCAGAGGAGCCTGGCCTCCCTGCCCAGAACAGCTGTAATCCAGGCTCCATAGTGGCGGCCTAGGAGTTGGGGAAAGGCGGACTGAACTGGATGACGCTCTGTCGCTCGGTGGCCCCGCCGCTCACGCCCACTAGGGGGGCAGGGTTCTGAGGGGGCACCGCACGAAGAGAGCGGAGCATGTCCTCCAACACTTCCCTGAAGTTGATGTCGCAGCCCTGGTGTGCCAGCTCCGCGGGGTTGGCAGCAGGATCCCTCGCGCCCAGCATCAGAGAGCTGGGGTCTGGGGTCGGCAGCGGAGGAAAGGTGAAGCGAGGCGGTGGGAAAGCCTCGGCTGGGGGGCTGTAGGTCAAGTCCAGCACCTCACCAGGGCTGCAGGGAAGCGCAATCGCGCGTGGGGTGGGCGGGCGCATGGACAGACCGTGCGAGCCGCGGCGCTTCACCTCGGCGTCCATCAGCTGCAGCTCCTGCAGTACGCGGGGGACGCAGCCCTCGGGGATCTTGATGCCTGCAGCGCGGGCACGCAGTCAGGCCACACCTGGGAACCCTCTCTCCGGGAACCACGCTCCCGCCGCCCCACTCACCCACTTGCTTCTTCTTGTCCTTGGTCTTGAGACGCACGATCTGTAGGTAGCTGCTGCTGCTGACATCCGCCATGACGGCGGCGATGCGACCCCACACGCGCAGCAGCGCCCCGCACAGCATGTAATGGTGGCGGAGGCGCAGGCCCTGGGAGCAGGCCTTGCCCTCCTGTGCCAGTCGGCAGCGCTGGTTCCTGTACCAGGGGGCCGAGCGCTGGTCAGCCCGCAGCGGTGGCGTGCGCTCGGCTTTTCCAGCCCACGAGCCTGGGACGCTGGGCGCCCGCTCCGCCCTCTCCCGCCCCGCGCCTCACCAGGTGCTGTGGCTGCAATGCTCCAGCGAGAGGGCATAGCTGCTCTCCCAGGGCTCCCTGGCCTCTTCCGCAGTGACCTGGGGATGCAGGCCCAGGAGTCAACAGGGGAAACAGGCTCAGGAGCTCCCCACGCATTCCCAGCCGCCATAAGAGGGTAGGTCCTTCCCTACCCGGTGGAACTTCCGGCACAGACTGTCCAGCGTCTCCAGCTGGCTCTGGCGGCCGATGTTCGGCTTGTACAAGGTGAAATACTCGCCGCGATTCTGTTCTGCCAGGAGGCAGCTCGTCTTGCTCCCTCGTACCTAGGAGCCAAAATGATGAGGCCTATGGCCAACGGGGTCGCTGGGTAGGTGATTGGCAGAGCACCCATCAGATGTGGGTCCACTCACCTTGTAGGAGAGGTAGAAGCCATCATACGGGCCTTTGAGCTCCTGCGACTTGGAGAATGCATCTTCCCACTTCATACCGCGGTCCACACTGATCTGCCGTGGTGGTAAGGGGGGGTATTAGCAGGTTTGGGTGCTGGAGCCAGGGCTTAGGCTGGGCGGTCCCCTGCTCACCTTGTAGAAGACCACCTGCCCGTCCTGTGGGTGCCCAGGCGCCAGGAACACCTGCTGGCTTTCCTCATGGATCTCATTGATGCCGGGGGCCAGGTCTGAGGGGAGGGGAGGAGGTCAGGGGTCAGGCCAGCAGAGCTGATTCTCTTATATTTCCCATCAGCAGGCAAAGGACCCCAAAGCCTGGAGGTCAGATGTGCTGTGGGTAGGCGTCTGGTAACCTCCAGTCTGGGTACCCAGCATCCTTCTGTGCCCAGCTAACCAGAGGGCTGTCTGCTGGTAAGGACAGGTCTGTCTTTTTTATTTGTGTCCCTGCCAGTATCTGCACGTGCGCACTGTGCCCAAGGTGGCCCGAGAGACCGTGAGACGCGCTGGAGTAGGGACAGGCTTGCGTCATGGGGCGGAACTCAGCCGGCCCTAGGAAGAGCGGCGAGCGACTACTGCGGCTCTCCCTCCAGCCTCTCTTTTGTTTGCGTTGAGGCAGGGTGTCACGTAGCTCTGGCTGTCTTTCAGTGGATGAGCCTGAACTGATCCTTCTGCCTCTGTGAGTGTTAGGTTGCCAGGTGAGCACCAGCACACTTACAAATGACCTTTTGTCTTCAGGGTCTGACCTCTTAGCCTAGGGCCACAACACACTCTGACCAGTGCGCGCCAGCGTGCAGGCAAGGCTCTTGGAGCAGCCTGCCCCAAAATCAAGCTCCCCTCCCGGCAGGGTGGCGCACGCCTGTAATCCAACAGAAGCAGCCAGGGCTACACAGAGAAACCCTGTCTCAGAAAATCAAAAAAATAAAAACAACAATACCCCAAACAAACCACCACATACATAAGCTTCCCGAAAGCACTGAGATTACGTTTTCTTCTTTCGGTGGGTTGGCTGGTTGGAGCCCTAACTGTGGGCTTCCTGCAGTCAGCAGGTTCGCGCCGTCCCTGGGCCTCCTCTGCAGCCCCTCAACGGTCGACTTCGCACAGAGGCTGCGCTGGTCCTTGGGTCCCACCTCTGATGCTTACCCAGAATGCCCATATCGTATCTGCCCTCCTTCTTGTCTATCTCGATGAGGTGGTCAAAGGTGTCAGAGAAATACTGGAACAGAGCGTTCTGCTTGTGCACCTCCAGCCCAAGGATGCGATTCAGGAACTTGGTGATGGAGCAGTCTGCGGACGGATGGAGTTGGCTCTCAGGCCAGTGTCCTCACCCTCCCAATCGCTACCTTCTGCGAAATTGCGGGACTCACCCTTTTCCACATCCAAGCAGCCCGTGCGCGACTCCCGGATGCCAATGCCCACAGACAGCAGCCCCTGCTTCATGTCTGCGTGGGAAGACCTGACGCTGATCCTCGGATCCCAGGGTGCCCTCTCCCTAGAATCCCACCCACACCGCCGGTCCCCAAACTCTGACGGAACCAGCCCCCGCTGTACTACCCATGCCCCCCTGACTCAGGAGCCCAGGCTCACCACGGAAGAAGGCGGCATCCCCTCCAGGGTAGCCCCGGGGCAGGGGCACCCTGTTGTCCGTCTGGCCCAGGATCGTGGCAAGGACTCGGCTGAGCGCACGGGCACCGTACTGTGGGACAGATGGGGTGAGTGAAGCTGGGGTAGAGGGCAGCCTCCCCGCGGCTGCCCACCCTGGACCTACCTTGTTCTCAAAGTTGTACTTGCTCAGGTCTCGGGACTCGGTGGCTCGGCGATCTCCGTGGGTCAGGGCACCCTGTTAGGGTGGCCCGGGACAATTTGTGATTCAGATTCCAGCACCCCCTCAGCCTGCCCCAGTCCCGGCCCAGCAAGGCTCCAACCCCAGCCCCTGCCTCACCCGGCCTGCTCACCAGGCTCTCCAGCCGCTTGGCCACGATGGAGGCGAACCTGCGTTCCCCCGCCAGCTCGGAGATGAGGAAGACGTACTCGGGTGCTGAGACTTGGTTGGACCTGTGGGTGCGGCCTAGGGACAGAAAGGCTCTAAGAGACTGGGCCAGGTTCCGGGGAAGGGGAGTCTGGGGCGGGGCTAGGGCCTCACCAAACTGCTGAATGGCACGGTCTGCGCTCCAAGGCAGCTCCAGGGTCATGTGTACCCGACGCCGCTGGTTCTGAACACGACGGTCGGCTTGGAGGGAAACACCGGAGCTGGAAGCCTCAGAGATGATAGCCACAAGCTGGAGGTGGGGTGAGATGGGTCAGGGTAGTGGGGGCCGCCCTCCTCACTGCTCAGCTCCAGGTGCAGGCCGGCACAGCCCCTCCCACCTGGCAGCCATTCACTTGCAGGGCTGCGTTTAGCCCTGGCCCCACCTTCTCGCCACTCATGAAGCGCTGCTTCTCCTTGAGGTTCACGTGGTCGATGGACAGGCCCTGTTCTGCTCTGGACTCAAAGACCACTGACCCGTCTGGCCGGGATACCACACGGCCTTTCCTGCCGGTCATCTGTGGTTGAGGAGGGAGGAAGGAGGTCCCAACAGGGTCAGTGTGGTGGCCCTGTCTGAGGTACAAGGTGGCTCTGCTGGGACCCTGGGCAGGGAGCTGGTTTCCAGTGTGTCAAGTCTTTCCTTCCATTCTGTTTAGAAAATACTTTTTATTTTCTGTGTAGGTGTGTCTGAGCGTGTGGCACAGTGCTGGCGGTCTATCTGCTGAGTCCTCTTTCCAGCCCTTTCCCTTTTTTGAGACTGGATCTCATGTAGCCCAGGCTGGCCAGTGGGGGGTGGGTAGGGGACATGTATTCATGACCCTCTGCAGCCAGGCTGTACCCCTGCCCCTAGGGGCTGATCCACAGGGCCCTCAGAGCTGTCTAGGGGCTACCAGGCTCACCTCAGCCACACACTCAGGGCCCCCAAGCTGGTGGATGAGTTGGTCCAACGTGTTCACTGGCAGCTCTCGGCCAAGCGCGCGCACCTTAGCCAACAGGCCCTGCTTCAGCCGTTCCACCCGGTCCAGGACACCAGGGCCCTGCAGGTCTCTCTGAAGCGGGTACACAGGAGCTGGGGGTGAGGAAAAGGGTCAGTGAAGGGGCCTTGACAGGATGAGGAGAGTCATAATAGGGGAATGGAGGCTCATGGGTACAACAGGCCTCAGGCTGCTGTGTCTAAGAGCATGGTCCTGACCTTGGGTGTGAGACTCAGTTTCCCCATCTGTTACACGGGTACATGGTGGGGAAAGGTCCTAATGTGGCTATGTGTGCTGCCTGGAGTCTGGCTGGGTGACAGACACTCACCTTGGTTGTCTATGGGAAGCGTGGGGGCATCCACAATGACGACATCATCATCTACCAGGGACTCTGGGGACGAATTGAAGTCGCTGTCCAGGCCAGCATCTGAGTCAGTGCTGCTGCCATCGCTGATGCGGATAACCCCTGCTGCCTCCAGTGCCAGCCTGGGAGCTTTGGCGCTGCGACCCCGAGGCCGCCCTGAAGGGAAGTCATGGGTCAGCTTGTGGGGGCGGCTGCAGAAGCAGGTGAAGCTGGGGTTAGGGCTGAGAGGGAGAGGCACTGAGGCTAGGAGGTGGTTAGACTCTGGATGAGGGAGGGACCCAGGGACTGTCTCAGACTGGGCCAGCTTTTTGCTGTTCTGATGTGTTTTGTATTCCCTCCAGCCCTACTTCTGGGCAGGGTAAGGTGAACTGGAGTACCATGTCTCCACCTCCGCCATAATAGGCTTCATGCCTGGGCCCCAGTGGTAGGGAAGAGGGAGGTCTGAGCCTCAAGGGACAGGTCCGGGTCCTCCTGTAACAGTCTGACGGATGCCAGAATGCCTGGGTGTGAAGGGTGAGAGGTCCTGGGTGTGTTTTGGGGACTATGGAGTGCAGGTGCCCTGTGCTGTCCTTTGTGCCTGGCTGTGTCTGCAGGTGAATCTTTGGGTTCTGTAGGCCTGGCTTTGGAAGGCAGGAGGCTGCACGCCCTGCCCAGAGCCCCCGGGCACAGGGCGGTCCTTACAGTCAGCACACATGGCTGAGAAGTTCGTGCTGTACAGTACCCGATGCCAGCCTGCCTGCCAAGAGTATCACTGGGGTCCCCAGGGCCTTGGCTAGTTGGGGCTGGTTGAGCAGGTCAGGTGGCCCGAGGCTGGAGCCCGCTGGGATCTTGGCGCAGGCCTTTGCTTGTCTGAGCGCCCTGCAGGGTGTGGCCAGCCCCACACACTTGCACTGCCTGTGGTGGCCACGCGCAGGCCACTAGAGTGGGGACAGGCTCCAGGCAGCTCTGGAGTAGGGGTGGGGAGTAGACAGCACAGAGCAGGGGAGGAGCTGGGCAGGCACTTACGTTTCCTCTTCCTTCCGGCCCGGTCACGGTCACGCCTCCTCCTGGTGGAAGGGAAGTGCTTCTGAATCAGGGACAGGAAGACACCCCTGCAAGGGAGAAGGGAGAGGGCTCAGCACAAGGGTCAGCCCCTGGCCATGTAGCCTCAAGGAGGGGGTGGCGGGCAGGGCACAATGGCTCATAGGTTGGGGACCCTGGAAGGCAGGAAGGAGCCTCACTGGGGTGAACTGAGGTGGCTCTTGAGAGGGACTTGTGGGCCTCTAGGGGCCACAATGCCAGGCCTGAGGACCCCATGGAACTGTTGAAACAGCACCACTCCATGGGCAATGTCCAAAAGTCTCCTTTTGAGACCCCAGGAGGTGCCCTCCAGACCCAGGGGTTGGTCGTGCACAAGATTCCTGTCTGGTCCAGCCCCTGGTGGCTTTGGCTTTTCCCTGGCTGCCGAGGGGCAAGGTGAGGAGGCCCGAGGGAGCTGCGCAGCAAGGCAAGGGCTGCCCCAGTGCATGTCCTGTGCCCCGTCCCTCTC
The DNA here is from genome assembly GCA_028658305.1 of Pachyuromys duprasi. Lineage (NCBI taxonomy): Eukaryota > Metazoa > Chordata > Mammalia > Rodentia > Muridae > Pachyuromys > Pachyuromys duprasi. The sequence continues at coordinate 31,811,336 of CM053753.1, read as the reverse complement.
ATCCACCCCCTTCCCCAGCACTCACTCTGCCGCAGAGACGAAGCAGTGCAGGTGCCCCTCATTCTCGGCCAGCACCTCGCGGGTCCGTGCCTCACCCGTGGACTGCAGCCCGATGACCACGCACTGCAGGGACGCGGTGTCTGAGCCAGGCTCCGGGGTGACTGTCCCATCCCGCCCATGTACCCCAGAGACCCTGCTTGGCCCCCTGGCGTCGGCGGCTGCCATCCCCAGACTCTGAGGGGAGGCAGCGGGTGTCAGTAGCCCCCTCACCTTGTCGCGGCTCAGCTCCAGCTGGGCCAGCTCCACTAGCCGGTGCACCTTGGCTGCAATGCACAGGTACTTGAAGAAGCGCTGGTGTGCCGACCAGAACTGACCCCACAGGGACTTGCGAGACTCCAGGCCAATCCAGTCGGCTGCCTGCTGGAACACGCTCAATGCCTCGGCCCACTGCAAGAGCAAGGCCTGTGCTGAGCCGGCCAGCCAGTCTTTGGCAGCAGCACAGGCGGTGTATGGGGTGAGGCTGCACAGGGCAGGTGAACACGGTCAAAACACACTACACATGCAAAGCTTCAAAGAACTGCTCAAAAAAACAAAAAAAATAAAAAACAACATGGACTGGGGGGGGGGGCTGTTTTTCTTGTTATTTGATTAAGAGTCTCATGTAGCCTAGGCTAGCCTTGAACTCATGAACCCTTTGCTTCAGCCTCCTGGGCACTGAGATGATAGGTGCATGCTGTATGTCTGACTTAAAGCACCACCCTCTTCTGGGGAGGGGGGCCTCGAGAGAGAGAGTGTGTCATCTATCCCAGGCTGGACATGTAGCCAACAATGCCCTTCAACTTTTGATCCTCCTGCCTTCACCTCTGGGGTGACAAGCACCCCACTCCCAGTTTCAACGTTTCCACAGGGCAGCGGGACTCAAGGGGTCATGGGCACCAGGCCTGGTCTCTCTGTGGGGCGTTCTGGGCTCTGCAAGGCCCTGAACTATGTCCCTGGCCTCTCGATAGTCCTTGCCAGGAGCTCCCCATCAGGACAGCCATGCCTGTCCTATGACATGCTCTAGGTTCCTCTGGGGACAGTTTGACCCAGGTGAGGCTGGCTGGGCCTGAAGAACAAAGAATGTTCCCTGACGGCCTCAGGGCAGGTCCTGTGGGTGTCCCTGCTGATCCTGAAGGGCTGCTCGTCATAGCATGGCCCTGCCAGGACCATGCATTCTGGCCTTTTCTGTAATTGTTAAAATCTTTTTTTTTTTTTAAAGATTTATTTATTTATTTATTTGATGTATATGAGTGTTCTATCTGCATTTACACTGGCCAGAAGAGGGAATCAGTTCACATTATAGATGGTTGTGAGCCACCATGTGGTTGCTGGGAATTGAACTCATGACCTTTGGAAGAACAGACAGTGCTCTTAACCACTGAGCCATCTCTCCAGCCCTGTTAAAATCTTTTATCTGATGTGCATGGTGTTTGCCTGAGTGTCCGTGTGAGCGCGTCAGATCCCTGGAACGGGAGTTCCAGATGGCTGTGAGCCGCCACGTGGGTGCTGGGCATTGATCCCAGGTCCTCTGGAAGAGCAGCCAGTGCTCTCAACAGAGACAGACAGACAGGCACAAACTCCACCAATGCACAGAAAATAAAAATGAGGAAATCGCTTTTTTAAAAAGTAGCCAGGTGGTGACGACACACACCTTTAGTCCCAGTAGACAGATCTCTGTAAGTTCAAGGCTAGTCTGGTCTACAGAGTTCCAGAACAGACAAAGAAACACAGAGAGATCTGCCTTTAAAAAACCAAAAAGAAAAGAAAAAAAAAAACGCAAAGTAAAAGTGAAAAAACCGAAGAATTGCCTCAGGCGGACGGATGGGTGAGCCTGGGAGTCGTCTCCCCCTGTCATAGAGCCCGCACAGTGCGACCCAGAGGAGGAGAAAGAACAGGGGTCCTGCGGACAGTCAGCCCAGCTTACCAGCCGGGCGGCCCGATTGTAGACCTGCTCGAAGGCAGGGGACAGCGGGATCTCCTCGATGCGGAACGTGACCCCGGAGAAGCTCAGCTGGCGAGCGATGTACATGCCACTGACCTTCATGTCCATGGCCACAAGCTCCATGGCGCCCACTCCCCTGCGGACAGACAGGGCCTTTGAGCACTGTGTCCCACTAGGGCACAGGATGCAAAGAGCAGGAGGTGAACTTCTGCACAGGCCTATGCTATGAGGATGAAGGCTGCAGCTGAGCCTGGGGAAGATTTGTGTGGCCAGAGAGGAGCACAGCAGAGCGGCCATGAGAGGGGAGGGGCTCGTCTGTCTGGGGGGGCAGGTGGTGCTGGGAGAGACCTCTGGCCAACCCACAGGCAGAGCGGGGCTCACCTCTTCTCGATGGCGTGCAGGAACTCCTCAAAGGTCCGGAAGGGTGTGCCCTCACCCCAGATGCCCAGGCGGCTCATGTAGATCATATTGCGAGGTTCAGAGGCACCTGGTGGTTGGAAGCGGGGAGCTTAGGCCAGCAACTCAAGCCCCAGCTGGGAAGTGGCCCGGGTCAAATGGAGGCTGAGTGGGGTACAGGGTTGCAGGCCCCGGGAGGCTCTGGGGGACACGTCAGCAGAGGAGAGGCTTGGAGACAGTGAGCTCCATGTTTGCCCCAGGTGCCAAGCAAAAACAAGGTGCAGATCCAAATTCCGTGCATGGCTGGCAGGACATGCCCCATCCCTGCCCTCCTGTGTAGGTGACAGCACTAACAGGCCGCGTATGTGACGGAGTCGCCCACCCTGGTCAGCTGCTGCCCCGTGTCCCACCTGTGGCGCTGGCGTACACTACCCTGGCCTGGGGCAGCTTGCTCTGTAGGTCCAGCACGGCCTTGCCCATCTTGGTGGAGCTGGCATTCTTGGCTTTGTGGCACTCATCAAACACAATCTGGGATACACTGGGTTAAGGAATGTTCCAGAAGGATGGGCGCTGTCCCTAGTCAAATATCCCACTCCTGCAGAGGGAACTGCAGAGTGTGGGCGTGGGGGCTGTACCTGTCAACTGACAGGATGTGGGGGCCTGGGATCTGGGGACCCTCAATAGCTGGTAGGTGTTAGAAAGGTGCTGGGGGTGGGGCATCGGGGCTCAGCGGCAGGTGTGCTTGCTTGGCAGGCATGAAGCTCTGAGTCCCATCCTCAGGCCTAGTGCCCGCCTGCTACAGCTGTGAGAGACCTTGTCTAAAAAAAAAGAAGGAAGGAGCTGGGTGCGGTGATGCACGTCATGTCTGTAATCCCAGGGAGACAGAGGCAGGCGGATCTGTGGGTTCAAGGCCAGCCTGGTCTACAAAGTGAATCTAGGATAGCCAAGACTAAATTGAGAAACCCTGTCTCGAAAAAGCACATCCCTGTAGGGCCAGCAGCACTCACCACAGGCACACACTGTGTCCTGGATCTTGTGGGCTGCCCACACTGAGGAGCTGCAGCAGAGATCAGCTCTGTCCCATACTGTCAGCCTCCGGCGTGTGTGGTGGCCACTGCGCCCCTAGACACTTCTCACTCTACAGGGTACCTGCTCACCCACAGGCTTGCTGGGGTGCGACCAGGAGGTGCAGGCAATAAGGATGGCTTGCAGGTCCTGCGCTGTGCTCAGCCTGCTATCAGGACGGCTCTCAAAGGTGCTGTGCCTAGTCTGATGAGGCTCCTAGCTGGTCCGGGAGTGCCAAGGCCTCCGTCTTGCCTTGGGCCCCTTCCACACACTCAGCAGCCATGCAGTACAGGCTTAGCCCTTGGGCTCTGCCCTTCTCCATGCCGTCTGCCCAGCCTCCCATGGCGACAGGATACCACACCATCGAAGGCCTCTCCACACCACTGCAAGATCTGGCGCAGGCGTGTGCGGTGCTGCCCGCCTGCCTGGCTTTCTCCAATAAGGGCAGAGTAGGTGGCAAAAAGGACACCCTCTGAGGTAGTGTTGTCGCCGTACTTGATCTGTGGACAGATTCAGCCATGGGTGTGTGTTCAGGGACACTCCCCTGCCTCAGTATTCAGCCGCCGTCTGCGCCTGCCTACCTTGCTGAGGGCGTGCACCGCAATGCCCGGGGCCTCGATGTCTCTCAGGTCCCGTTCTGCGTCATACTTGAGGTCATTGGAGGCGCTGAACCTGGGGAGAGGCCTGGTCAGGAGCCCCACTCCCTGCTCCACCCTACCCCACCTACCGGCTCCATTAGGCCAGGAGGGGCTCACCACAGAGCCTTCTTCCGGCCGCGCAGGTAGTTCTCCACTATGATGCCAGCCACTGTGCGGCCCTTGCCCACGCCGGCCCCATCTCCAATTAGGAAGCCAGCACGCTGCCCACTGGGCAACAGAACCTCGTGTTGCTGTGGGTGAGCAGAGATTCGTCAGGCCTGGGATGCCTGGTGCCCTCCTTATGGGCTTGGTGGGCAGGGTGGGGCGGGACCAGCTACCTGGCAGGCATAAGTGATGGCTTCCAGCTGTAAGGCAGACAGGGTGCCCTTGTCTGAGATGGGTAGGGCCAGGGTGTAGGTGATGTCTGGGGGAGGGACGCTGGACAGTGTGCTGGTCTCCACCACGCGGTCTGGGTGCTGCTTCCCGATCTTGGCTGGTAAAGGGACAGAGGGCAGAGTTGGCCCAGAATGAGGGAAGTAGCAGGCGACTGGAAGTGACCAGTGGGATGCCAGCCATCCACCTGCACAGACAACCCTACTCCCGATGCCTCCACGCTGTGGATGGGAGAATCCTTGTCTTCACAGGGCATCTCCATCCTGCCCTGGCCCAGACACTTACACTTGGATGGGACATAGTCGGCATAGGTCTCAGCGTGGCCCAGTTCTTCGGCCTCCTCCTCTTCCTCTGCCTCCTCCTCCTCAGGCTGGCTGTGTGACTGTAGGGAGTGAGAGTTCACACTCAGGGCCCTAGCTCCCCCAGGGCACCTGCTGTGGACTGGGGAGGTCTCCACCCTCACCTCTAAGTGGGGCCTCAATTTTTCCAGCTGTGTAACGGGCAGGACAGCCCAGCATCCAGGCTTCCCAGGGCCCAGCCTGGGACATGCCTTTGGAGCCTCTCTCTACATCCCCAGGAAATACCCCGGCCTTCCAGGTTACCTGGTAGCTGACGAGAAGCGGGGTGCTGGAGAGTGAGGTCACCGGGTCTTCAAGAGCTGAAAACGGCCCGCTAGGCAGGAACAGCTAAGGGGACAGCAGGGCAGGGCGTGAGCCATGGCCTTTTGTGCCGGTGTCTGTAGCCTTAGGTAGGGACTGCTCATTTTCAGGGGTGAAAGCCCTGCCCCCACTCAACCTGGACCTGGCAGGCACTGGCAGGGTAGGCTGAGAACAGCTTGTGTCCCTCTGGCACATGATAGACTCTAAGATGGTAGCAGGAGAAAAGTGGACAAAAGCCAGCCAGCCAGTCCTGGCATGGAGACTTGGGCCCTGAGGGCTGGGCAAATGTCCTCAGGAGTGACTAAGTACTCGGTAGCTGAGGGCGGCCCGCCACCTGTGGTGGGATCTCAAGATCTCCTCAGGGCAAAGGTTCCTTTGTGGGTGGTCAGGTGAGAATGTCCCCCACACTGTGACTGGACTCCAAACATCACAGAGCAGAGACGTAATACCAGCCACAGGTGCTGACCCTGGTCTGGACAAATGGTGTGGCCTGGCCAGTGGGCCGAGTCTGTGGCCACAGCAGGGTACAGGGCTTTCCTGTGCAAACTGATTATCAACTCCTCAACCTAAAGATATATGGACATATTTTAAAGACTTATGTATTTCATGTGTACAGCTGTTTTCCTTCCATGAATGGAAAGCGCACTGTGTGAATGCAGTGCCTGTGGAGGCAGCAGAAGGTACTGGACCCCTAAACTAGAGTATACATGGCTGTTATCTACACGTAGATGCTGCCAACAGAACCTGCGTACCCTGGAAAGGCATCACACTTGCCACCTACTCCCTTTTTCTTCAGACAGGGGCTCATGTAGCCCAGGCTGGCCTCCAACTCCCTTTGTAGCCAAGGATGACCCTGAGCCCCGAGCCTCCTGTCTCCACCTGGTCCCGGCGACATACCCAGCACCCCTAGTCCATGTGGTACAGGGCATGGAGGCCAGGGCTCGTGCGTGCCAGGGGGGCTCTACTCACAGGGCCCAGGCCTCTGCTCAGCTCACTTGAGATGCAGTGCCCTAAGGGAGAACACGAGTCTCTGGGGCACTGTAGGACAGTCACTGTCACAAGGCTCTTGCTCTGCTGGGAACAGGGCCAGGGATGTCGAAAGCCAGCGGAAGCTTGGGAAGGTTACAAGTCTACACTCAACCCTCCTGCCTTCTCTCTCTCTCTCTCTCTCTCTCTCTCTCTCTTTTCTTTCTTAAATTAACAAAAACCCAAACAGCCTGTGGAGGTTCCTGGAAGGCTGACTCATGTTCCGGGCCGGGGCAGCACAGGGTGTTGGGTTTCAGATATGGAGCTTGGTCCCGGCAGCCTGGGGCCCTGGACGGGGTGGGCAGGACCCTGTGGCCTTGATCTCAGGAGGAACAGGCCTTGGGGCTCCACACAGCAGGAGGTGGGGTGGGGCACACAGGGGCCCCTATCCTGCTGGCCATGTGCCAACTGGGCCATTGGCCCTTAGCTTGGAGCTGCAGGGCATCAAGGTCTCCCCCCCCCCCCCCGAGGCTCCTGGAAACATTCCTAACTTACATTCTCAAAATTCTAGGAGCTTGCATCTGGAAGGCCTTGCATCACTGTGACCAGGGACCAAGTGACGCCCCGTGAGCTCTGTGCATGCCGGGAACCCCTAGGTCAGGAGGGCCACACATGGCTCCCACACATTATTGGTGTCCCCCGGGGCAAACTCACTTCGGGCTAAGATCCCTCTAAGGCAAGAGTCCTGCACACCTCGAAGCCTGTGCTGCACATTCATCTGCTGTATGTGCAGGGCCACAAGGTGGTCCTGGAAGTCAGGGATCCCAGAGAGACTCTGCTTGCCTCACTGTGGTGCTTTCTGGGGTCTCATGGGGTCAAGGAACAGACCCGGCATTAAACCATCAGCTACATGTTCCTTCAGCCTGAACACAAGGCCAGGTGCTCCCTGTGAGGTGTCGTGGGGCCTGCAGGGATCTCAGCAGGGTCACTGACCATCACCCACCTCAGGCCAGGGCTGCCCCTCCCTGCACTGGTCACCACACTTGTCTGCCTCCCAACACTGTCTGGGGTCCACTGAGGACAGAGTTCCTGGGGTAAGAATTGATAACCCAAATTGCCTTTGATGTTGGACATGCTGGCACACACCTTTCACCCCAGCACTCAGGAGGCTGAGATGGTGGGATCAGGAATTCAAGGTCAACCTTGGCTACAGAACAAAGTTGAGACTAGACTGGACTATGTGAGACCCTGGCTCAGAAACTAAAAGACCAAACAAAAACAAACTCGAAGTACTTTTCATTTCTCTCCAGGTTTCACCTGGGCTCCCAGCAGGGGGCCTGAGAGGACATGGGTTGTGCAGCAGGCCTCTAGGGCTGTGGGACTGGCCTGCCAGCCTCTGGGGTACAGGACCCCTGGTAACCCAGGCCTAAGGATGCCGCGGCCTTCGTTCCCAAGCTCTGGCCAGGCCCTGCTCCCGCCCCCCCTCACCAGGGTGACCCTGGAGGTACCACGCATGTGCGCTGACCTTGTCGTGGGAGGCTGGGGTGGTGCTGACGTCCCAGATGGTAGGCACCTCGTTGAGGCTGTCAGCCTGTGGGAAGTCAGGTGTATCTGGGATGTCAGACAGGGAATCCACAGACGAAGAAAAGATGGAGGCGTTGGAGAGGTCCTCGAGGAATGAGGAGTCCTAGGGGACAGGCACAGGTGAGGCAGTGGGGCATTACCCAGCCAAGAACAGCACAGCATGCAGTACCGAGGACATGGTGCTCAGTGACAGCAAGACACATGAGGCCACACAGCGTGGACTCTAGAACAGAAACAGGACCTTAACGATGGCAAGGGGATGTAGGGGTTCCAGGATGGGGAGGGCTGGGTGATGACAGCGGAGATGGGACGGAATGTCCTAAAAGTCATAAATACACAGCTGTGACTACGTCAAAACCACAGAAACGTACAGTTTAAATGAGTGAACCACATGGAATATGAATAAAACTCAACAAACATATGCCTTTTTACTCAGTAGCACAGGCTAGCCTCAAATTTACAGCATTCCTACTCCCTCAGCCTCCCAAGGTGTGAGCCATCATGCCAGACAGACAGGGATCCCACCTCCGCCTGAGAGAGCCCTGCAGGTGGGGGTTCCCATCCCCCACCCTGCCAGACAAGGGATTGAGGCTAGGTGATGACCCTGAAGGCCGAGGCTTGGGCAGAACTACTCTGCCTCCCTGTGCCCTGCGGTCCAGATGAGCCACCGGCCCCAGCGTGGCAGCCCTCAGCCCAGTGGCAGAAAATCAGAGGATCCTGCTGACATCTGCCCTTGGGACCAGGGGGTGACCTGCTGCAGAGAGCCCCCTTTATGCTTTCTGCCCCTGGCCTTGACAGAGCACTCCGAGGGTGCACAGCAGGCTCTCCAGGCTTCTCCCAGTGAGGAACCCTTGGAGGATGGACTGCCCTGGGGGAGGGGCTGGCCCTGCCCCTGCTTAACCTGTGCCCCAGGACACAGGAAGGCTAAGTGAGCAGGGCTCAGGGCTTCAGAGGTCGGGAGGGGCAGAAGGCCTGAGTGTGGCTCTGAGTGTGGCCTGCTTTGTGGCTGCTCTTCAGGGCTTGTCTCTGTAGACTCAAGAGTCCTGGTCCTGGCTCAGTATGGGGATAGCTGCCGGTGTTGGCCCCTTGGCTGAGGCCGGCCAGGGTCATCTGCTTTTACTCAGGAAAGGGGAGTCAATTGGCTGGGCACCCTGAGTGACACAGGATGCCGTGGGGCTGGGTTTTACAACCCTCACCTCCCAGGGCCCTATGACAACACTGCGGAGGCGGCAGCCTGTGCTCAAGGGCAGGAAAGGGCACTGTGGGCTCTTGGGAGCCTGTGTCCCCATCAAGTGCTGGGCACACTCTTGGACAGCCACAGCCCGTGCTCTGTCCCCAGCACAGCACCCAGTCCCCACCCTTTCTGGGGCAGCAGGGACAGCCTTGAGATCCTTGCTCTCCAGCAAGGTGAGAAAATCCCCTGGGGGAATGTAGCCCTGGGGCATCAGGCCTGCACATCTCAGGGCTTACGAGGACCCAGCAAGGTGCCCAGTACACTCCCACAAGGGCCCATACTGGGGAGACAACTCTGGTTGCGCGATTGTGGACAGCTCCTTGGTCAGTGTGGTGTGTGTGGCGCAAGGATTGGGAGTGAGGGCCCTGAGGGTCGAGAGGCAAGGCTCTGGAACTCTAATCTCACATTGCTCAGGCCGACCTCAAACTTGCTATGCTGCCCAGGCTGGCCTTGAACCCCCGATCTTCCTACCTCCACCTCCAGTGCCAGGGTGGCAGGAAAGTGCCTTGCCCGGCACCTTTCACACCAGTCTAAATTTGTTATCAACAAAGCCAGTGAGGAATAAATGTCTTGACGCCGCCTCCACCCATGGGCACAGGGGGCGACACTTCATCTGGACACAGGGCTTCCGGAATACCCAGGCCTGACCCCGAGCTGACCCTGCTCACCTGAGTGCCAATACACAAGACACTCCGGGACTCAGCTCTCAGCTGTCACTAGCTAATTTACACAGACCCACACTGGTGAGGTGCCCTTCATGGGAAAGGCCACAGTTGGGTACCTGATCCCTTGGGTGCTCTGGGCCTCCCCTGCAGGGTGCTCTAAGGATGGGGTCCCAGTGAGGCCCTTCTAAGATCTATACTTTGTTGAGTGGCACATAATGAGGAGGTCAGGAGGGCCCCCACTGTGGCGAAGGCTGCAGCATCGGAGGCAGCCCTGCTGGGAGTGGGGGTGGGGGATCGGCAGGAACTAGCCCTAAATCTTCCCAGGCCTCTCTGAGCTCACACAGCACACACCTCCCCAGCCCAGAAGACAAACCCAGAAACACAGATCCCCCAACTCCTTCTGGACGGGAAGAGCAGAGGGAAGGTGGGCCCCCTGCTCTGCCCATCCCACCAGACCTGGCTGAGACTGAGTCTTGCCCTAGCCCAGGAACAAGCGCTCACTCTAGCCCCTCCTGGCCGAGGACGCCCTCACCTCAGCCCTTCCCCAGGACAGAGGGTAGCTGGGCCACCTGCACCTGTGGCCCCTCCCCACAGTCAACCTCATGCAGCCACTGCCCTGAGTCCCAACGCCCTGGCTTAAAAAATTCTGGCGTGTTCACTGTAACTTGCCGAGAAAAGTACAGCATGGCCAGAGCTGGGGGCGTCCCTCGCCACGGCTCTGCCACCTGTGGCGCCTCTGAGCTCCCACAGGTGGCTCCGGGTGTCCCTGCTGGTCCCAGGCTGGTTACCTTGTTGAGCGCAGCAAACTGCAGCCAGAAGCGCAGCTGCGACATTGTCGGGGCGCGGGGCGCTGAGCAGTGGCCTCCGTGTCCCCCTGGAAGCGCAGCCCGGGAGCGCCAGCCTCATGACCACGGTGGCCAAAGGCTCAGCGGCTCGGCTCGGAGTCCGCAGCGCCTACCGATCTTGCCGACCCCATTTGCATGAGGGTTAGTCACAGGCTCCCGACTTCCCCTAAGGCTGGGCTGGGTTTCAGGAAATGATGCCTGCCTGGTAAGTCAGGGCAGTTACTGGCAGAGCTCGGAGAATTACTGTAGGGGGCGGATCGGCCCAGAAGGGCTGTCAACAACGGCAGGCAGCGCACCCTCCCGGGGGCCCAGCGCCTGGTCTGACCCCACTCCTCTGGGGTATCCCATGGGGACAGAAGACAAAGCCTCAGTTTCCCTGGGGCTGCTGAAGCACGGGGCTCCGTGCTGTGTGCCAGCCCCTCCCCCAGGGATCACAAGGAGCAGAGAGGCTGTAGGCACAATCTGTGAAAAGCTGGGCTAGGGGAAGTAAAGCCTGGGTACCCTTCTATTCTTCCCTGAAGATGAACTGGGGCTCCCTAACCCTTCACCAAACCACATCCTCCCGTTTCCTCATCCCAGGGCCACAAGTGTTCATTCCTGAGGTCCCAAAGGGGCTGGATGCTGAGGATAGACCCCAGGGCCACAAAGCAGGAGACACTTCGATTGTGGGCAGGCAGGAATGCAGCACAGTGGTGTGGTCCCTCACAGGGCTACAGCCATGGCTGTCCCTGGGAACTGTGGCTTCTCCTGTTGTAGGGCGAGGTATACCAGGAGGAAGGCCACACAGTGTCAGAGGCTGAGGAGCCCAGGCCAACAGGATCCCATCCAGGACAAAGACCCCAGAATCAGCAGCCAGAGCAAACCTATCTCCCAACCCCTCATCCACCCAAGAGCCCTTGTACTGCAGACAGGCACAGGCACTGAGCAACAACTCATCAATTCCAATCAGCACAGTGAAGCCAGGCATTGTGGCACACCCTCGCCAAAACAGTCCTTCAGAGGCTGAGGCAGGGGGATTGTGAGTACAGCCTGGGCTATACTGCAAGACCTTATCTCAATAAATTCAAAACAGAACTCAGAGCAGGATGCCACCTCCAAGAACAGCTAAACTCAAAGCCAACAATGGTGAGGGTGTGGGTAGCTGATGCCCGAGGCCTCTGGGGAAGCAGTTTTTCAGACAGCAGAATGCTGGCTCAGATCTAACCTCACAAACACATTTCCAAATACTTGTGGGAAAACTAGGAGCACCCACAGCAGTGAATCATAGAATCAAAGAAGGAAACAGCGGTGTCCACCAATGCTTATCCTCAGGCAGGAGTATCACACAGCCACGAACAGAAGAGAGGCTCTAGCAGGACACAGGGCAGAGGAACCCCAAGGTCACAGTGCTCACAAACAGCCAGACACAGGGACACTCTCAGTGTGGGGATGGGAGGGGTATGCCTTCCTTTGAGAGAATGTTCTAGGACTACAGAGAGGTGGGGGCTGCCTGCACCCATAAATACAGTCTATGCAGCCAAAGCTAATCTCCAGCTCCTGACTCTCCCGTAGGTGCTGAGTGGACTTTGAAAAGACAATCTTTACAGCTATGGGAATCCCAAGAACCAAGAGCCTAGTGCTGGTGCTGGTGGAACACACCTTTAATCTCAGCACTCTGAGGACCGCAGGCCAGCCTGGTCTACAGAGTGAGCTCCAAGACAGCTGGGGCTACACAGAGAAACCCTATCTTGGGGGTGGGGGTAGACAAAGACTGAAGGAACTAATATGAAAAGCCGAAGTCTCAAAACTCCCCAACGGTGAGGGTGCAGGGCCTGGGGTGTCCCCAGGGGTCAGAGTCAGGTCAGTATAAGGATACAGCAATCAGGGTGTGGTGGGGAGGGGTCTCTGACCATGGCTGTGGGGTGATTCTGCCCCTCACAGCCCCTGGAGGCCAGGCATGTGGGCTCTCAGGCAAAGGAACTCTAGGAGCCAGGAGGACTGGCTGGGAGCGCTCCGAGAGTTAGCCTGGGAGGAGGGAGAGCTAGGAACATGGGAAAGAGGGACCCTGAGGACTTCAGCAGCAGAGGGCATTATGTCACCCTGATGGACAGGGCCAGGCTAGAGCACAAGCCCAGTGGTGGCCAGGAGTGACAGAGCTAGCCGGAGGGCATGGACGGGTTACGGGACCACCAGAGACTTTGTCTTTGGATCTGGTAGAGGCAGTGGCGCGGGTGCCCCTAGAAGGAGAGCCTGAGCCACCTGACCTTGGGTTTAGCTCCCCGAGGTGTCTCCTTTTGCCTTGGTTACCCATCCTCCTGTCCACCTGGTGAAGGACTGTGTGGCCAGGCTGGAAACAGCAGAGTTCCCTGTACCACACAGGGATAGGGAGGGCTGCTAGCCCAACATAGGGGACCCCAAGGCAGAGAAGCAGGGCAGGCCTGGGTGGCAGGAGGCAGCCAAAGCTCATCCTAGCTGCTACAGTGACATGGCGGCTCGTGGGATCCCAGCACTTAGGAGGTGAGGCAGGAGCCCTGTCACAAGGTCAGAAACAGCCTGGGCTACACAATGCGATAAGCCAGGCCTGGCACACCTTTAGTCTCAACACTTAGGAGACAGATCTCTGTGAGTTCAAGGCCAGCCTGCTCTGCATAATAAGTTCTAGGACAGGCAGGGATATGTAGAGTCCTGTCTCAAAAAACCAAAACAAAGCAAAACCAACCAACCAAAGAGAAAAAGAAAGGAAGAATGCAGGAACCGGTGCAGGCTTGGTGGGCAGAGCATGTGGGCAGAGTGCACAGGGCCCTGGCCTTCATCACAGACACCATGCAAACTAGACTCGGGGGCGAAGGTGAGAAGACCAGGAATTCAAGATCACCCTCAGCTACATAAGAAGTTCAGGGCTAGCCTGCACTACATGAGACCCTATCTCAAGAAAAACAATACAATACAATACAATACAATGCAACACAACACAACGCTCCTGTTAGAACAGCCTGTATCTGGCCCTGGCTCCTAGCACCACAGTCCTTACAGAAATACTGGGCTACTGTGAGGTCCTGCAGGGTCGCGGTGAATTTCCCTCCAACCACAGTTGTCCCTATGAGATGCAGGGACAAGCAGAAGTGGAGCCCTGACACAAGAGGCTGGAGACAGGCTCAGAGGTAACTGGGTGCCTGGGACAGTGGGAGTGGCCAGGGAGGCGCTGTGCAGACCACCTGGGCCGCAGGCTCCCTAGCTGGGAGAGGCAGGTTCTTAATGGTTCTGGCTGCAGTCCCCGCTGCCCTACCCACTCCTGCCTCTCAACTAGCCCCGGCCTGTGGCTCACAGTCCTGTGCACAGGCAGCCCAGGCCACAGTGCATATGGATCTCCACATGCAGGGTCCCCACAACCCACAGCCCACATCTCCACAGGCCCGCAGCAGCAGCAGCAGCAGCCGGTGTGGCTTCCTGTAATCTAGCGCCCCTCTCTGGCTCTCCTTTCCCTGATGCCGGTAAACTGTTGTGCAGGCAGTGGCCAGACCTCTGCTCCCGCTAGCATTTGCAGAGGAGTCGATGCGCTGCGGGGCAGGAGGCGGAGGCAGCGCTCCTTCCTGAGCGTGAGCTCATCTAGCTTCCCAGCAGCTGGCCAAGTGAGCACTTTACGGGACACACAGCCTTGAGGGAAGTGGGGCCTGGGGTGCGGCCTACCTGTGCACACAGGACTCCTGGAGGCTACACTCCCTGTACTGGGGCTAGGGGTAATGAGTGGTGGGACCACGGCCAAGAATGTGGGGTCTGTATGGCTTTGCATCTACACAGTGGGCTTCAGGGAAGATGCACAGCTTGGATGGGGACTGGGAACGCTGAGGACGCTCAAGCGGTCCAGGAGGGGTACAGCCCAGAAGAGGCCTGAGGAGAACGCAGAAGAGGGGCAGATGGTTCTAGATGGCAGATCCCTCCCCCAGACCTCCAGCACCCCTCACTCCCATCTGCCCCAGGCTCTGCCCCAGCATGCTGCACCTGCCCTGCCGAGCTAAGAGCCAACTGTGTGTAAACCCCCAGGACACAAAAGCTGTAGTCTCCAACCACACCCATACTCCTCGGGATGCACCCCTGAACCACAGGGTCAAGTCCCCTTGGAAACGCTTGTCATCCACGATGGTCAAATGGATAAACAAGTTCCTGAAGATGAGCAGACAACACACACATGGAGTATTGCTCAGCCATGAGAGGTGATGACAGGCCACAGTGTGGAGGGGCTTGAAGACATCCTGAGAGACCCAGACTCGAGAGGCCACACAGTGTGGGACTCCGTAACAGGAAATGTCCAGAGCAGGAGACTCCAGAGACAGGAAGAGGATTCTTGGATGCTGGGGACTGAGAAGGGGAGATGGCAGTTCATGGGATGGGTGACATGGTGGCTTGGGAGTCACATGATTTCTCAACTAAAAAAAAAAACAAAACTCAAGGATGGAGACAAAACCAGGTGTCGAGTAGCCACGCACCTGTACAGCCCAAGGTGAGCTATTCCCACAGGGGCCCGTGGAGCTGTTCCAGTCACCGAGCAAGGATATGGGAGCCTATGGGGCAGGGGCTCCATGCCACCTAGAGAAGGAAGGCCGGGCAGGGACGCACAGAGCCCTTTCCTTGGAGAAGCGGATGGTCAAGAACTGGGACTGGCTGAAAAGGAAGGCAGGGCTCCAGGGGAACTGTCAGGCGCTCCGGATACTTGGTGGGAGCCTGAAGTGACCAGTGTGTGATGTGGCAGGTCCAGTCAGCAGCTGCTGGGCCCCCAGGTGTCAAAGAGAAGCAGCATCATGGGAAATGCTGTCAGGGGAGGGGACCCCACAGCTCATAGCAGAGGGATGAGGAGGCTGGGCATAGGGCCTGAGCAGAAGGCAGCAGACATCAGAGGCATCTTCCAAGCTGCCTTGAGTACAGGAGGCTCCTACCCATGGGGAAGGGACAAACAAGAGTCTCAGACAACATTTGGTCTCTTCTATTTCTTTCTGTTGTAGTCTTCTTGTTGTTTGAGAGAGACTCTCAAGGCTTAGCCCAGGAACACCTCAAACTCTCCATCCTCCTGCCTGGTCCCCAGAATGTGAGGATGGGAGGATTTTCACAGGCTTTCTCTTTGTAGGCATAAGGCATGTGACTCATCTCTTTTCTCTTCTCGCTTCTTCTGCCAGGAAGCTCAGGGGCTCATGTTTAGTTCCCAGCTTCTGTCCAAGCAGAGGTGGGTTTTCCATTCTGACTCCTGGTTCGCACTGTGGTGGAGGATATGTCCACAGAGCACAGAGGCCACCTGAGGGCTTGGGTGTCTGCTTTTCCTGCCACAGGGACAAACTGTGGGAAACCGTCCTGAAGCCAGTGTGAATCCTGCCACCTGCAAGGCAGAGACTACACGCAGGCGGGTGGGGCTGGCAACAGAACCAGCATCTCCAGCAGACTCGCAGCCCCTCCTCCCTGCTCAGGGCTGGCAGCATGGCACCTCCTAGGCTCTCTGATTCTCGCTGTCTGCCGCCTTTAGAGGACCCTAGGGAGCAGTCCCTAGCTCAGGGTCCTTACTGAAGCCCCTCCTCATGCCCCTTCCGCCCTGTTGTGAGGCTTGGCTTAGGTCTGGGTCCTTCCTGGAATTAGAGGCCGTCTGTGGCCTGGGGAGATGGGGATGCGGAAGCAGGTGGCAAGCAGACCCCACTGCCAGTTTCAACAGAGTCCCTGGGTCCAACCTTCTGTGGGCGGGGCAAGGCATGAGGGTGGGCGCCTCCAGCGCATTCTGGGGTCTGTGTGTGCAGGACACAAAATCAGCAAGTGCTCAGTAAATGCTCACCCACTGGATGGAAATGGTCAGCTACTAATGAGAGGTAACAGCTAGCCACCATGTCGTCAGATGTGTGGGGACAAACAGGGTTCATATAAGCAGCCCACATGAGCACAGCTGGCAGAGAAGGGGGGTGGCTCACCTCAGGGAGTTTTGACCACAGGGAGGCAGCAGTGGGCCTCTGGCATCAGAAGAGAGACAGAGACAGATATATACGAAGACAGAGAGTAGAGACAGGGAGACATACAGAGACAGAGTGTGATGGCTAATCTTGGTTGCCAGCTTTCCATCTGGAATCAACTAGCTCAAGCAGCCGGGTACACTTGTCGAGGAGTCTCTTGACTGGACCCACCCTAAACCTGGGCCACACTGTCCGGTGGCAGCCTACACAAAAGGACGTGAAGGAGGAAGCCTTTGCTTTTTGCCTGCTTGCCCTCAGTCTCGCTGGCGAGTTCATCTACCCTGCTGCGGAGGCATTCCTTCACTGGTGTTAGAACCTACTTCTTCAGGATTCCAATGCAGACCGAAGACCAGTGCTCCGCAGGAATCCTCCAGGACTCCAGCTCTGGATCAGGACTGCAGAGACACCCAGCTTCATGGAATGAGCCACTATGGGAGATAGCCACTGACGGACTCCAGACCACAGCCTACCATAAGCCACTCTGCTGAATGGCTACATGTGCCTGTATATCTACCCCTGTGTGTGATATATATATATACTAGGCCTTGTATAGTTTTATTCATCAGTTTTATTCCTTTAGAATCCCGACTAACACACAGACAGAGACGCAGAGGCAAAGACAGAAAGACAGATGAGGCAGCCAGAAGGGGACTGACAGGCTTGGCTGGTTTCCTTGTGGCAGTCTGAGGATTGCCCGTTACTGAGCAGAGGCCTCTGGGACGGCTGGCTGGCATGAGCCCCTGGGTGGCAGAGGGCTGGCGGGGCAGCTGCTCTGGCGCCCCACAGGGACTGGGTTCGAACTCTTTCCTGGGGTCTGCAGCTGAGCTTTTCTGCCACACATGCTGCACAGGGCATGGGTACTTTATGTAGGGCCTGCAGGGAGATCCTGCCACAGTGCAGGCATGAGATACCATGGCAGCCAGTGAGGACGGTCTACCAGTGGGCCCCAGACCCTGGCAGCCTTTAGCCTTCCTCATAAAGCTCCCAGGCTGTGGAAAAGTCACCTCCAGACACAACCCCAAGGCGAAGTGCCAAAGGTCAGTGACAGCAGAGCTCAATCCCACGATGCCAAGGCCAGCCTGGCTGGCTTGATCCTCCCTGCCCAGAGTGGCCTCGAATCCCCGTGCCAGTCACCCTGTTGAAAACCCGGCGGCCACAGCAACAGCTAAGAGCCTTGTGCAGTAGGCGCAAGGATGACTGTTACCTGAGGAAAGTCGCTGCTTTTGGAGAAGAAGCTGGGGACGCTGGGTGCTGTAGGATAGCTGGTCTCAGGGCAGGACTGGCCACCAAGGAATGGGGTGGAGCCCACGAACTGTCTGCAAGAAGAAGTCAGGATCATGATCATGGGGCTGGTGAGGTGTGGGGGACAGAGGACCCCAGTGTTCCTCACAGCTCATGGGAGCTCAGCCACTTGGCTTATAAGGCTCTGCCAGCCACACTGGGCAGCCACGGTCCAGCCCAGGCACTTCAGACACACAGCTTAGAGCATCCTGGCCCAGGCTTCAAACAGTCCACTAACCATCCCCTCAGGCTCTGCACCAAGACAGGATGGACAAGCATACCCTACAACTCCAAGTCTTCCTTGTCCATTTGCACCTTGTCCTGATCCTCAGTGGCCAACAAGAGTGAGGAGAAGGCTGTGGCCAGAACAGAGGCCAATCTTGTCATGGCTGCCTCTCTTCCACCTGAGTAATGACACTCTGTAGGTGAGGAGGGCTAGACTCAGTGAGCTCTGTTGACCCTGGGGGTGGGCTCAAGGGAACTCGGAAGGGCAGAGAAGGAGGCCCCACAGCCTCTCCAATCAGGGCTCCAACTCCTTGGCCTCCTCGGTTCCCAGAGCAGAGAGACAATGGCTATCCTGGGCTTCTACCTCTTACCTAGAAAGTTTGCTAAGACAAACATGATGGCTGCGTGTACCTGGTAAGGGCTGAGTTTACATAATAAATTCCAGAGCCTGCACTAGGGAGCCAGCTTTGTGCAGGAAAGCATTTGCTTGCAGGGGAGGACCTGTGCCCCACAGAGCAGGGTGTAGCCACACGCACCTATGACCTCAGCACTGAAGAAGCAAAGGCAACCACAGTGGTGCACTCCAGGACCAGTGAGAGATCTCAAAACCCAAGGTGGGCCAGGCAGTGGCACACGCCTGGAATCCCAGCACCAAGAGACAGGCAGGCAGATCTCTCTGAGTTTGAGGCCAGCCTGGTCTACAGAGTGAGTTCCTGGACAGCCAGGGTTCTGTTACACAGAGAAAGCCTGTCTCGAAAACCAAAACAAACAGACAACCCCTCCCCCCAACCAAGGCAGATGGGACTGGAGAGATGGCTCTGTCATTAGAGCACTGGTTCCCGGCACCCAAATGGCAGCTCACAACCATCTGTAATTCCAATTCTAGGGGATCCAGCACCCTCTTCTGGTCTCCATGGCATGCATGTCATGCAGACATATATGCAGTCAAAATGCCCATAAATGAACCGGGTGTGATAGCCACCCTGTAATCCCAGCAGCTGGGAGGCAGAGGCAGGTAGATCTCTGTGAGTTCAAGGCCAGCCTAGTGTACAGAGTGAGCTCTAGTCAAGGTCACAGATACCCAGCGTTGACCTCTGGCTCCATGTGTACAGGCACACGCAGGCACACAGCAATCCTTAAATGGCCTCTCAAGCATCACAAACACTCAGAAGCTGTGACAGCATCTGCTTTGAGATGTTTGCACACTCCCCAGGCAAACTCCTTCTAAGCCTTCACAACCCAGGACTCTCTGGGTGTCCTGGAGTTCTCCCCCAGTAACCTCCTCCATCTCAAAGCCGGCTGAGATGCAGGGCTCAGCCAGCACTCTCTCTCCAGACCCTGGGGCCCTCAGTGGGCTCTGGCCATGCAGAGGTGAGGTGAGGCCCCGCTGCAACACTTACTGGTTTTCACTGGAGAAGGTGGGATACAACGGCGATGAGAAGTTGCTCCACCAGGGACAGTGCAGGAGTGGATTCTGAAACACAGAGGGCATCGGGTGGGTCCCGGTGTGCACAAGGCAGGGGTCGGGGAACCAGTGAGTCAGCCAGAGTCTCAGTGGGCCCATGTGCAAGAAGGAAGCCATGGAGGGTTGCAAAGCAGACAGCAGGGGGTAATGATGCACTGAGTGTGTGGGTATGGCCCCGGAGGGCTGAATATGTCCCCTGCCAACAAGAGCCCTGGAGGTTGTGCATGGAGGGGCTGGAACATGGCTTGGGGACAGAGCTCCTGTCTAGAATCCCCCAGTGAGAAAGGGACTTGGGCGTGGGTTAGGCTGGGAATGTGGCTCCAGGCACTGAGGCCCAAATCACACCCTGGGTAAAGTTGAGGTTCACCCACAACCTCTTCAACAGATCAACATTCCTATCCTTAATGGGGCTTTGGCCCTGCTTTAAATGGGCATCACCAAATGTCACCATAAAGTACATACAGCCTGGTGGTCCCAGTTCAACCTACCAAGAGCCTATCATCCCGTTCTCTCCCTAAAATCCTGTTTCAGAATCACACTATGGGGATGGAAAGAGGGAGGAGGAGGCAGCGATATTTATAGCACAGGAAATTGGACCCTCTCCAAAGGCCCGACAATAGGGAAATAATTAAGTAAATTATGGGCTGTGGATGAAGGAACAGTGGGCGGGGAACACAGAGAGCCAAGCAGAAGATAGGAGGTCGGTATGGCCTGGTTGCCACTGGCCGCAGGTACTGGAAGCCAGCCAGGGTTTCTGCCCTATGAGTGACATTCTGGGTATCAGTAGCTGTTACTTCCGCCACCCCAAAAGATCCTGAAGCTCCATTAATTAATTAAAGCTCTTTCGTGCTCCACCACAGGAGTGCATGGTGGCACAGCTGGGCATGGGTGTGGGCGATGGGTCAGTACCACCTACCTGGCCCTTCCAGTACCTCAGAGAGCCCTCCTGTCCCACCTGTGTTCCCTGAGACTATGCTATGGCACAGCTCTGGCTTACCCTCATCCTGTCTGACCACCCACCCTTCCTGTGTCTTGGAACAGTTTGGTGTCCTGCACCCTCAGGGCCTGTGACAGCATGAGGAGGAGACAGAGGGTCAATAAAGAGAAGCCCCTACCAGGAGTCCTAGCACTCAGGAAGCTGAGGCAGGAGGACTACTGTGAGTTCCAGGCCAGTTTGGATTACAGAGTGACGTCCTGTCTCAAACAACCCAAAAGCTGGAGCTGGGCTCAGTTTGTAGCACGTAAGCTCTGGGCTTCACTGCTAAGACCACATGGGATGTGGTGGCATGTGCCTGTCACCTGGCTTTCAGCAAGTGGAGCTAGGAGTTCGAGATTACCCTCCTATACCTGCACATTTGAGGCCAGCCTAAATTATAGGAAACCCAGCCTCAAAAAACAAAACAACAATAAAACAGAAAAGCAAAAGCCCCCCCCCCCCACCGCTAACTGTGGGGCAGGAGACTTGAGAGAAGGATGCTGCCGGCCAAGATCAAAGTCAACCCTTTTTGCACTCAGGGGCAGGACCATGCCAGGGTATCAGGGGGCAGGGCTCTGTAGAAGTGCTCCAGAGGCGGTCCTGGCCACACTGGCCATCAGGGCATCTGCTATGTCCCTTGAGGTGGTTTTCAGTTCAAAGGCAAGGCTCACCTGTAGCTGGATGCCACCTCCAGGGGGTGGGAGCTCATGCGGAGGGAAGTCCCCATCCATGGTGGGCTCCACTGCCAGCATCAGGCAGGTGGCGGGGGGGCTCCGCGACCCTCAGGTGGCGACTATCTGGGCTTCCCACTCTGTGCCGGCAGCAGCAGGTGCGACGTCATGTCCTGTGGTGGAGAGGAGACCATCCTGAAGGACTGTGAAGGCCCCTGACTCCTGTCCCTCCCATTTGGGAAGGTGTCAGGGCGTAAGGCACAGGGGTGGCTCCTGCCCCACTGAGGCCAGCAGCACTGGTCATAGCATGGCTGCTGCCCACTGGGTCCAGACTGAGGCTGTGATCCCAGGGGGAGGGTCAGACAGGCCCTCTGAAGACATCGAAGATACCCAGAGTCTATCAGGAGCCCCAAGTACCTCAGAAGAACTCCAGAAGTTGCCCCTGGGTCTGATCCAGGAAAGTCCTGCTCAGGGTGTTTCTGGCTAGAGAGTGGTGAACACTAAGCCCCACCAGGGTCAGACACAGAACAACTATGTCCTGCCACAGGTCTGTGGCACAGACTGGAGCACACTGAGGTCCCCAGGCCCCCACCAGCCAAGATCAGAGCCCCTAGACCAGCCAGGAGTGGGGGTGGAATTCAGGCAGGCAGCACACAAGGTTAATCACCAAACAGGCAGGAAGGGGAGATGGCCACCGCCCAGCCAAGCCCTGGAGCAGAGCTGGGCCTTCCAGTAATTGCCCACAGCCCAGGCCGCAAGCAGCAGGCAGTGGCTTGTGTAATCCAGCCAGGGGAAGGGCCTGCCTGGGGATGGTGGCAGGAGGGAGGGAAAGGGGCCCAGCGGGCAGAGGCAAGACTGCCAGCAAGGCCAGAAGTCTTGCTCCCCACTAGTCCCAGCTCCAAAGGCTATCAGCCCAGGACGCCCGGACCTCTAAGAGGTCACAACTGGATGGCACTCAGAGAGACCACTGATGGATAGTGTGATCTGGCGGACTGGCCGTCCTCCTATTTTGTGGTGAACTGGGGATGTGGCTCAGTGATGAGCCTCTGCCTAGCCAGGCGTGGCCCAGCATTCTGCAGGAGGCGTCGCCGCAGCCCTTGAGAAGCTGAGGCAGCAAGGAGACACGCTCAAGAGCAGCCTAGATAGACTGTGACTGCCTCAGACACTAAACTCAGCTACGGGGCCGACCCGAGGCTGTTTGTAGGCATAGGTGAAGCCTTGCGTTCCATCCCCAGCACTCCATAACCAAGCTTGGGGCCAGCACTAGGGAGGTAGAGGCAGGAGAATTGAGAAGTCAAGGTCATCCTGGACTACACAGGAAGTTGGAGGCCAGCCTGGGCTGAGACCATGTGTAAGAAACAAAAAAAGGACCTGGAAAAATGGCCTACTAGGTAAGAACACCCACTGTGCAGACTTTGGATGCCCAGCACCCACAAAACAAGCTGGGCATGGCCACTCTTACCCAACCAAACAATGGCGACCTCAAGGCTTGGTGAGAGACTATCCCCAGGGAATAAGTCAGGCTGGGACTGTGAGGGTAGAGTGCTGGCCCAGCATACACAAGCGTATGGTGCACACCTGCCATCCCAGCACTAGGGGGCCCAACCCAGGACGGTCATGAGTCTGAGGTCGAACAGCAGTGAGTTCAGGCGCGACCTGGGCTGGCTTTTATAGGTTTGTTTTAATTGTATGTGTATGAGCGCTGCCTGCCTGTGTATCTGTGCACCTGTGTGTGCCTGCTGCCTGCAGAACCTAGAGAGGGCAATTGGTTGCCCCTGGAACTAAGGTTACAGATGGTTGTGAACTGTTGTCTGGATGCTGGGAATTGAACTTGGGTCCTCTGCAAAAGCACCTTCTCTCAAGCCCAAGGGGCTGCTTTATTTCAATCTGTTTTGGTTCTTGTTGTTGTTTTGGTTTTTGAGACAGGGTTTCTCTGTGGAGCCCTGGCTGTCCTGGAACTCATTCTGCAGACCAGGCTGGCCTTGAACTCAGAGACCTGCCTGCCTCTGTCTCCAGAGTGCTAGGATTAAAGGTGTGAGCCACCTGTTCAAGGTCAGCCTGGTCTGCAAAGTGAGTCTAGGATAGCCAGGGCTACATAGAGAAATCCTGTCTTGAAAAAAAAAAAAAAAGTCACCACCTTGTTTTGTGTTTTTGTTTTTCCAGCCTTGTTTTTTTTTTTTTTTTTTTTTTTAAGCAAAGGAATGGGCATAGAGTAATAGAATCCTTTGTGTATGTATCCACACAGCATGTACACACAGACACACACACAGATGGGGGGGGGGGGAGGCAGCCATTAGCTGCCGGGTCTGAAGGGACTGAAGGCTCAAACATTCTCAGCCACAGCCTCTGCCTCCCAAACAAGTGCCCCGAGGGTGAGTGGGCAGACCCTCCTTCACCCTGAGAGGCCAGGCCTGTGCCGCCGGCTTGTGCCCTGTGCCCACAGGCTCCCAGGAGGCCTTCGCTTAGCTGATGCACGCTGGGCTGGAGGCCGCCGGCTTAGAGAGTGATGCTGACAACTGGTCCCAGGCAGCCCCAGAGACCCCGCAGCTTCAGGCTCAATCCCCACTCTGCTGTGTCCTCTCCTCCCACCACCTTGAAGCACTGGTGCTTCCTCTTGTTCTGAGTGGCAGTTCCAGAAGGCGTGGGTCGTGCCTGGTCAATCAGGGACAGGACCTGCTTCAGGAGCCTGAGCGGCAGGAGACACCCACAGGTGAGCTGTGGTTAGAGCGCTGGTGATCCTCACTGGCCCCTCTGGCCAGGCAGAGAGTTCAGACCTGGACCTGGGGTAGGGGTGGGGACAACAAGGGGCACTTGCTAAGGTAAACTGGGCACCCTGAGTTTAGAGAAGAAGCCAGGCCCTCATGGCACAGGCAATCCAGCAGCATGGCAAAGCCCTGGAAACAGTTCAAGAGTTAACCAGAGCTGTCACAAGACCCAGCAACTCTGCTTTCAGCTGTGTGCCCAAAGCAAAGGTCCACACAAGCTCCACGTGAACATCCAGAATGGCACCATTCTCTATCCACCTAGCCCACGGGCCACTGACAGACGATGGACACATGCTGTGTATCACAAACACACCAGAGTATTACATAGCCATGAACAGGAGGGGGGCTCAGGCACACTCCAGGGGGTAGACGGACACTGGGGACACTGTATTCAGTGAAAGAGACAACAGTGTGGGACTCTGTGATAAATAAGAATGTCTAGAACACAGGCTGATGACATGAGTGACAAGACCAAAGAGCTGACTCCTGCAAGCTGTCCTCTGACTCCATACACACCCATGGCATGCACACGCACATGCAACAATAATAATACGTGAAAATATTTAAGTGTCCAGAATAGGCAAATCCAGCCCCAGAACTAGACTGTTGCGTGCTGGGTTGTGGAGAAGACAGCTGTGCTGCCCACACCCACGGTCCCCTTTGGCCACCCTTACAGGACAGTGCCCAACCTAAACCTGCACCCTCCTTGCTAGCAGCCCTCCTTCCAGCATGCCCTATGGTTGTCCCACCTCCCAAGGTCTCCCAAGGAGTCCATGTTGGAACACGACTGCCTACCCCTCAACCCTGCTCTCTACAGCTGTCTCCCGTTGTGTTATTTCCTGCCCTGAACTCACACTGCAGGGCATTCAGTCACCACACACATGATGCTCAGATGGAGGCTGCCAAGGCAGCAAAGTGGGTAAAGACTGTTCTCACTATGTAGAACAGGCTGGCCGTGAACTCAGAGCTCCACCTAAGCCTGCCTCCATCTGGGAATAAAGGCTGTGCCCTCATGCCCAGCTGGATCACCTGGACTCACAAGGTGGAAGGAGGGATTGGTCTCTTATAAGTTGTCCCTTGACTTCCAAGTGTGCACATGTATGTACACACACTGAACACATGTTAAAAAAAAAAAGCAAATTCCTGAATCAAGGTGGGGCACATCACAGCCTGTAAGCCCGAGGGCACAGAGGCGCCCACCCCCTGGCTAGCAGCCTGCTGTGTTTACTTTCAGGTGTGTGTCTTGTGCCAGGAGTGGTACAGGTTGGGTACTGGTCCCTGCAAAAGGGACTCCACGCAGTGATGTTGGTCAGTCTGCAGGAGTGTGCAGTTTTCTTCACAGAGTTGTAACAAGGAGACTATGAACCACTGAGTGTTCTAGAAGAACTGAGGATGGCAAGGCAGAAGCCAGAAGAAAATCAACCCAGCAGACACTGGGCAGCTTAAACCGGCCTTGCTCCTCGTCTCTGAGCCTGCCTCAGGTCCCTCTGCACATGGAAGATTTGGGGGTCTCTCCCAAGTGCAGCCTCTCCAGCTGCTCGCCGACCCTTGACGGCTGAGGCTCCTGCCTAGTACACAAGGGTTTCAAGGAGGCCAGACCAGACCCCAATGCTGAACTCAAAAGCCTGACCAGAGCGCAGTAATACATGCCTGCAGGAAATTGAGGCAGGAGGATTCCCCCAAGTTCTTAAGACAACCTGATCTTCAGATAAAGATTCTACATCAACAAAAACAAATAAACATGTAAATAAACACAAATAACTAACTAACAAGGCGGGGGCAGGGCTTGGCGTGAAGAACCCCGCCTAGTGTGCATGGAGCTCTGGTGTGGCCACAGTGGTCGTGCATACCCGTCTTGTCTTGTTTGTTTGCTTTTCTAGGCCACATTTCTCCATGTAGTCTTGGCTGTCCTGGAATTCTCTGTAGACCAAGATGGCCTCAGAGATCCCCCTGCCTCTGCCTGCTGGGATTAAAGGAGTGAAAGGTCAACCCGCCCAGTGCATGCCTGTCATTCCAGCACCTGGGATCAAGAATTCAGGTCAGCTGGGCAGGTGTGGCCATGCACCCTTCTAGTGGCCCTCTATGGGTGAGTGGTGGCAGGCCAGTCTGGGCTGTATGAGAATAAGCAAACAAAACATAAAATGAACAAAGGGACAGCCTAAAGGGCAAAGGACCTCAAGCTGCCAAAAGTGCCTTGGCACTGTGCAGCTGCTGCTGGCCCTCAGGCAGCCTCAGCGCCTATGGGTGGTACCTCAGCTGTGAGCTACCTTCTCTGGAGTCAGCCACAAAGTGGATGTCTGCCACCCACAGGAAACCAGCTGGAATGTCCTGGCTGCAACATGCAGGGCACAGCAGATAGACAGTGCAGTGCAGAGCCCTGGCACTCACCCTTCACATTCCGGGACATACAGGATCCCACAGGGTCAGGGTGGCTAGCATCATGTCCCCAAATCCAGTGAGTGCATGGCCCTGGGACCTAGTCCAGGCAGCAGAAGGCAGAGAACTCAGATCCCTGGCTAGGGCCTAACTTGTCCAGCTAGAGCTGCCTAGTGAGGGGACCACTGCAGTCTCTCTCAGGTCCTTGAGAGAGCTGAGCTCCTCTGGTCGCGGAGCTCAGCGTCCAGGTAGCCCCTTTCTCTGTACAGACCCGGCCTCCTGGGAACCTTTGGGACCAGTTTCATGGGGATGAGTCTGTGAGCAGCTGGGGGCTGACTAGAAAAGATGCCAAGTGCAGCTATAATTAGAGGTGCGTCCATCCACGGAAGGACGGCCGCTGAGATGGCCGACAGGAGTGTGCGAAGTCTTCAAAACCCACTGGTACTGAGTCACTGGCAAGAGGAACTGAAGGGTTGTAGGTGGGGCTCTAGACCTTTACTGG
This sequence comes from Pachyuromys duprasi, assembly GCA_028658305.1. Taxonomy (NCBI): domain Eukaryota; kingdom Metazoa; phylum Chordata; class Mammalia; order Rodentia; family Muridae; genus Pachyuromys; species Pachyuromys duprasi. Next base: position 31,784,689 of record CM053753.1, on the reverse strand, counting down.
GGGTTCTAGGCAAGGGCTCTACTGTGTAGCCACAGCCCTCACCTGGTTTCTAAACGTTTTTGAGGGCCGTGTGACATGCCTTAGTGGGTACATGCACTTACCGCCAAGCCTGACAACCTGAGGTTAACAACTGAGATCCACATGGTGGAGTGACTCCTCCATGTTGCCCTCTGTCTTCTTCGTACATGTGCCCACCAACCACCTCACTCCCCCCCAACACTAAATAAGAGTAACTACATAAATGAAAGCAGTACATGTTTTGAAAATGAGACAAGGTCGCCCTAACTTGCCCAGGCTGGCCGTAAGCCTGCAGTCCTGTGTCAGCCTCTCCTGAGGCTGAGAACAAAGCCCTGTGCCTCTCTCTGCTCTCTCTCCCCTTCTTTAAAAGACCATGATGAGCTGGAGACTGCTCAGTGGTTAGTGCACCAGCTGCTCCTGCAGAGGACACGGGTTCAGTTCCCACAACCCACATGGCAGTTCACACCATCCAGAGTTCTAGTTCAAGGGGACCCGAAACCCTCTTCTGACATCTGTGGGTAGCAGGCACACACGTGGCACACACACACACAAGTAGCAAATACACATTACAAATCAAAAATAAGCAAATCTAACAAACTGTAATAAAAACAGGAGGCATAGTTAAAAATAATGATACTAGCCAGGCATATTGGCCCACACCTTTAATCCCAGCACTCAGGAAGCAGAGGCAGGTGGATCTCTGTGAGTTTGAGGCCAGCCTGGTCTACAAAAGCCAGTTTAGGACAGCCAGAGCTACACAGAGAAACTCTGTCTGGAAAAATAAAATCAAAAACAAAACAAAAGCTTGTGTGGCATGTACAAAGCCCAGGGCTTATCCCCGGGCAGCACACAAAACCCTACTCACATCAGTGCGCTTGGGGACCTGGGCGCCAGATCCCTGGTTCAACCACACAAAACCTGGCCACGGATTACCAGAGTCACACAAGTATGCACGTGGGCAGGAGGTGGGAGTGGGGTACGGTGGGGTGCAGCCCACATTGAAGTCCCAGGAACAACAGGACGATACCTGTGAAATACCAGTCACCTGACCATCCTCAAAACCAGGCTACTTTGATGACAGGCAAACGTGGGTGAACCCCTGAGTGCACAAAGCGTCTCTGGACTCAATGCTGTGATCTCTAAACGGAAAGTTGAAGGACATACGGCAGGCACTGAGACTGGCTGGCTCTTGGTGTTGCTTTCTGATGCCTAGGGCGTCACGGAAGCCGGACTCTGTGCCTGCTGGGTGAGTGCTATAAGAGCCTCTGCGCCACCAGCATCCCTGCACAGCACAGAACCACCATGGAGGTCCTAGAGAGAGAGGAGCTGGCAGAAGGGTAGCTTCAAGGACACACACACATTTTATGTGCGCATGGCTGGGGGCGGAAGGCTGAATATCCCTCCACAGCACTCTACGAGGGTCCACAGAACAAGACGATGCCACGGGTCCTTGCCCACTGCAGCCCCGCTCCACAGCTGTCACCTTGGGCTGGTGCGTGAGGGTGACCATAAGTGAATAGTTGCAGTACTGTCTCCCCATAGCTAAAACTCTTCACCTTGGCTGAGGACAGCAGTCTGGCACAGTCCAGCCAGGCCACCCTGACCTCTTCCCCAGTAGCCAGGTGAGCCTGGGGTCCCAAGAATCCCAGCACCACATCTCCTTCTTGGCCTCTGTAGAGGTCAGCCTGGCTGCAGGAGACACCAGAGAATACCCCCACACCCCCAAAGCACTTGGGCACATACCAGACGATGTGTTCAACACCCCACTCTAAGCATTCCAGCATGCCCGCTCTGAGGGCCAGTTAACCCTTGTGTCCCCCAGGCCTGGGAGTTTCTATAAGCCAGACTTGACCTTGGACTACAGTGGCTCTGGAGAGCCAGGGTAAGAACAGCACAGTCTTCCTTTTCTAGGGCCTGGGGCCCGGCCTCCCCCACTGTGGCTGCTGGACGCATCAGGGGTGGGGTGCTGAGCCTTGTCTCCACACAGGGAGGGCCTGTGGAGACCTCCATCAATGGTAGGGCCAGAGGAGGCAGGGCTGTTGTCTGTGACTTGCAGGATCAGGCATGTGGCCAGGGTCCCGCACACTCTGTCTCCTCTGCCCATCTTACCCAGCCAGGAAGCCTGAGGCTTCTGTGGAAGCTTGGGACAGGGGCCTGAATAGAGACCCCTAGAGCTACTCCCCAGCCTCAAGAGGCAGATCTGAGCCAACAAGTGAGGTATGGCTAGTGTGACAGCTCAGCCAGTAAAGGCGCTTGACACCAAGCCTAGTGACCTGAGTTAGATCCTCAGGACCCACATGGTTGAAGGAGAGACCCAACTCCCACAAGCCCCCTGGCCTCTATGTGCATGCTGTGGCACATGCGGCCCCCAACTCCAAAAATAAACGAAATGAATGTAACAAGTAAGTAAGTAGTTTCGGTGGTCAGAAACGGAGCGGACCAGACCTTCACCTTGACTGGAAGGGTCCCCAGACTAGATCCTACCACCTGACACACAGAAAACCCAGGCTCATCTGTCCTGACTGCGCGGGGTGGGGTGGGCACAGGGCCAGCCCTAGGGCCCTCCCCTGCTGTGTGCCCAGATGTGCATGGCTGGGTCTGAAGCAGTCGGAGCCGCTGCACTGCCTGTGGGAGTGGGCTCAGGCAGGCACCAGCCGCGCACCTTGTTTGCAGAGTCTTTGAACACACAATGGCTGAGATGGGGCCAGAGGTGCTAACCCCCAAGCCCAGTAACCTGTGCACTTCAGATGACATTCTCACGTTCAGCATCCTGGCCTTGGACATGGTGGCTTGTGAAACTGAGGCATCAGGGCCCCGGGGACTGGGACTTGGGTTCCAGGATTTTTCATTCCAAGGGCTTCAAACTACCCAGGCTGGAAGGCTCTGTGCCCTGGGAAACCACAGGGCCTCCATACGGGGAAGACGGAGGCAGCCCTGACCTGTGCTGGCTCTCCAGTGGCCGAAATTTTGGGGGCCTCTGTGCACTGGGAGCAGCAGGCCCGGGCCATGACCTCAGGCTTCCAGAGTCCCCTGGAGGCCCCTAGAACACACTGGGGATGCCAATGACTGCCAGAGGCCACAGCCAGCCTTCCAGACATGGGCACAGGGTGTTACAAGCACGCTGGTGGGAGGAGACACACGTGTGTAACGGGGACACGGTGCCTGGGGATAGTAGCGGGGGAGGGTCTGGATGTGGGCTGGAGCTCAAGTTCCAGTTCTGACCCCTCAGCCAACACTTCTGCCATTGGCTGGCCTGCAAGACCCTCAGCCCAGGATGCTCCTCCATCAATCTCATGTGATCCCCCTCAGGAAAAAAAGTGGGGGTGCCAGGAGGTGGTGGCATACGCCTCTAATCCCAGCATTCAGAAGAAAGATCTTGGAGTTTGAGACCAGCCTGGTTTTCAGAGTGAGTTCCAGGACAGCCACAACTACCCAGAGAAACCCTATCGAAAAACAAGACTGAAAAAAAAAATGTGTAGGCTGCACTTGGCCCTAGAGTCCCTTGGCAGCCCCCACTGCTGCACTCAGGTCCTGAGTGGGGACAGCGGTCACAGGCCCACCACAGCCTTCGCCCCGTGGTTACTCAAGAGGTCACAATGTAGGGGCTCAATACAGTACCCTCATTTCCAACGGAATGCCCCATTTTTGCCTTCCAGGACCTTTTGAGGGACAGGGCTAGGCAGGAGGGAACACTAGAGGACAAGACTGCCAGAAGCAGGGAGGAGCCTGGAGTGAAGTCTAAACTGCCCACCCTCTCTTGCAAAATCTCCCTGTGTCGCCGGACAGAGGCCTTGTCCATGAGACAAGTGCTGAGATGGGGCGACCGCTGCATGCCTTAGGGCTGGGGTGGGGCGCTCAGGCCGGAGACTCTACAGCCCATGGCTGGCAACAAGAATGGCCACGCTGGAAGCAGTCCAAGGCGCCGGGCCTGGCGGGCAGTGTCTGTCACCCCTCACTTGACTATGACCCTGCCTCTTAAGGAGGGCACAGGGTAGGAGATTCTAGGAACCTAGTCTGACCCAACTGCAAAGAGAGGTAGACAGCAACCAGGCTGGGGGCAACTGAGGAGGTCACCATGAGCCTGGAGGAAGGCCCAAGAGAGGACAGGCTGCTGTGGCTCCGCCCTGACCCAGGGAATGCAAGCAGGAGTTGAGGCCATAGGGGCTGAGGCAAGGGAGGCATAGAGCGGAATGGGGGACAGGAAGCTGCCTGGGACCCCTCACCCCCACAGCAAGGACAGGACACATGCTAAGGTGCTGTGCTTTCTGTTGTTCAGGCCACAGTCTCACCTACTGCACGCTGGCCTTGAACTCATCCTCCTGCCTCAGCCTCCAGGCCCTGGGATGGCAGGTGTACATCTCAGCCAGTGTCCTGTGGATGCTGCAACCACCAGGAGGAAAAGCTCATCTGAGGAGTTAAGCTCTAGACACCAGAGCCCATGGGTGCCATTGGGGCTGGGGTAACAGCCAGGCTCCCGGGCTCGCCGGGCGGTGGCCATGTGGGGGACTCCCACTGCAGGTGTCAGCTGGCCTTCCAGGGTCCCTGAGCTCACAACACCCTCTTCTGGCTGCGGAGGGAGGTGGTGCTCCACAGAGCAAGGCACACAGGCATGCGGACAGGTCAGAGGTCACAGCCTCAGGACCTGCCCCAGTGCCTGGCTTTGAGGTTCACAGTCCCCCATCTCACCTAGCTCTAGAGCTGCCTGTCCTGGAAGCATGGCAGAGCCCCAGGCTACGTCTCCAGGACCCAGCCCCAGACCTGGGGAGTGCCTGTTTGGATCTCGTGCTTGACAGTGGTGGTCTCTGAGAGACTTTCGGTGCTGAAAGTGTGAGCTACGGTCTCCTGACTCCCAGATCATCTTCTCCTGAGCAGATGGTAAGCTAGCTTCCTCCTGAGCCTGTCTTCCTTCCTGGTCCTTTGGAACTGACATGGCCTTGAAGGCCTATGGTCAGCATAGACGGGCATCTCCATCATCCCACACTTGCTGCCAACCCTCTAAGTTCAGTGTCCCTTGGAGAACTCAAGTGATGTCTGGGGCTGGCCATCACTGGGCCACAGCAAGTCTGGTGGCCACTACTCTTCTTGGGGTCCTTTAGCCTGGCCTCAGTGCCAAAACAACACAGGAGACTTTCATCATGAACGTTATCCAACATTCAGAGGAGAGCGGAGGGTAGCTCCTCCTTGAGCCTGGGCTGTGGGCCTTGGAGCACAGTGTGTCTATGTGAGTGAGACCCCATGCTCCACAATAGTAACTAGCAGGTCTGACTGACACGGCTGCCTAAGGCACATCATTTTTTTCCCCCTAAAAGAGTGAGAATTCATGTCCAGCAGCATAGCACAGGGTCCTCCAGATAGGGGCCCAGACCCTGGCAGGTTCCCAAGGGCCCACAGGGTAGGCTCTAGGCTGGTGGGGAGGGCCGCCTCTGCAATGCAGTTAGTGGGCAGAAGGCGAATCAAGTGACCCCTGCTGCCGCACTCCCATAGCCAGCAGGGTGGCCGGTGTGTCCCAACTTGGGTTCTCAGGCTTCCCCACAGCAACTCCCCTCCCTGCAGGAGAGAGGCCTCTGCCTACGAGGACCCCAGGGACACCATGGCCACTCAGACACACCCATGGTGGTTTTGACCCTAAACTCACTCTGTAGCAGAACTCCAGAGTGCCAGGATGACAGGTGTGTGTCACTACACCAGGGCTATATGGTGGAGGAGAGAGACCCCAGGGCTTTGTGTGTGCGTGCATGGCCGGCACTCTGTCCATGGAGCTACAGCCCCTCACCAAAACCTGAGAGCTGTAGTCCTGACCATGGAAGAGAGCATGCCCACAGGACTGGCTATTCTGATGTTCTCTCTAGGTCACACCAGGATCCCACCACCACCCAAGGCCAGCTTCATGCCCCAAAATTGAGACTCTTGAGTGCCTAGCAGGACTCCAAGGGCACAGTGTTAGATGCTGGGGTGTCTGGAGTTCCACAGCTTCTCTAGGGCTCTTTTCCCAGCCCTGCCCTTGGCGGGGGGGGGGCAGGTGGGCGGGGCATACTGGGGTGGCCCTGCCATGGAAGGAGGGGGCAGGAGGAAAGAATGTGGCCCTGGGTATCCAGACAGGCTGGTTTTTCAGGAGAAGCTCTGGAGAGGAGTTTGGGGGTGGCAGCCCCTTGACTATCTAAAGTGGGTGACACAGGATGACACACCCAGCCCCCGATGCTGTGTGCTACCAGGTTCCCACAAAGCCAGAACAGAAATGACAACTCTGGGACACCTCTGCTGCCATCCCTGAGTCCCCAATCTCCACCTGGGGCTCAAAAGGCCAAGCTTCAGAAGCTAAGAGGCTGTCTCCCAGGGTTCCAGGACATCTGTGCCCAGGTAACACCAGTGGGTTTTCTCAGCTGGCCTCTAGCCAGGCTCCAGCATGATCCCCCCCAGCCAGTACACAGGGGCTGAGATACCCCAATTCACAGCACTTGGGATACACACAGAGCCCTCACTGGCTCAACCCAGAACATTCTGGTTTCTCTCGCTCTCTTTTTAAAAGACAGGGTTTCTCTGTGTGGCCCTGACTGTCCTGGTACTCACTTTGTAGACCAGGCTGGCCTCAAACTCACAGAGATCTGCCTGCCTCTGCCTCCTGAGTACTGGGATTACTGGCATTTGCCACTGAGCACTTTTTTTTTTTTCCTTTGAGACGGGGTTTCTCTATGTGTCCCTGGCTGTCCTGGACTTCCTTTGTAGACCAGACTGGCCTCAAACTCACATCAATCCACCTGCCTCTGTCTCCTAGAGTACTGGGAGTAAAGACGCGCACCACCTGGCCTGACCCCTCTGGTCCCTGCCAGGCAGAGCAGACTCCCACAGCATCCACTTCCCAGGACCCAGAGCCAACACTGAACCCTGCCCCTCTCCACATGCAACAGAGACACGGACACAGAGAGGACTGGGGGGAGGGGGACAGGGCACCACACCACACTGCCTTGTTTTACCTGATGTTCAGAAGCCCACCCTGGTCATGATGAGTCACCCCTATAAAGACCTAGATCTGCTAGACCTAGACCTAGACCTTCAACCTGTCCTGTGTCTGCAGCCTTTGATCCCCTCCGTGAGTCAGGGGACTTTCAGAAAAGGCAAATGACAAGCTATCCTCCAGGATCTATGCTGTCACTTTCAAAATCTGGCAGGACCTTGCCCCATCCCAGCCACCGCCCCTTTCAGTTTCACTCTGTGCTGGATTTCCACTGGGGACAGGACCAAGCCAGTCTTGAAACCCTGTATGCCTGTTTATCTCAGACATGGTTGTGGGCGGTGCAAGTCTGGAGGGAGCAGCCTACCAGTGCATGCTGGGGAACAAGGCAGCAGGGTCTGGGGACAGTAGATGGGTCGAGGGATGAGCATCCACTTGAGGACAAGGGCAGATCTGAAGCCACCTAGGACCCACTGTCCATCTCCTCTCGGGCCGGGTGGCGACATGGGGGCCAAGTCAATTCTTCCCTAGCACATAGGATATCTCTGCTGTCCTCAGACCCCAGCACATGACCCAGGCCCAGGAGGCTGCTCTTCATAGATCCCCTTTGACAACACAGGTGTGAATGAAGTGGTCACTGCTGAGAGCAAGAGGCCAGGACAACAGCTGAGAGTAAGGCCTCCTCCATCAGCACACAGCATCTTCACAAACACCCAGGACCCACCATGGCATCTGTGCCTGGCTCGTGGAAGCTGCCTTCTGGAGAGAGCGCTGAGCTGTGGCTATATGGGTCACTGTGCCTGCCCTCCAAGGGGCCCAGGACAAGGTTCCCAGCCAATCTCCAGTGTCCCTGATGTGAGCTGGCCACGGGCCATTCTCCACCCTGCAGTCGCAGCCATGGGCTTCTGAGGCACACAAGCTGCCTTGCTTTGGGAAACAATGCCCATGGATCAAATTCATCTGTAGCTTCCGACGCACTGGGGTTTAGTATATCCTAAGTCACACGAAGAGCTCCAGAACACTGCCACTTCAAAGGAAGGCCTGTCCCCACAGCAGTCACCTCATCCCTACCTCCCTGCCCTGGGCTCTCCTGTCTCTGGATACGTTCCGCCACAGGGAGTGTGTGGCCTTCTGCATCTGCGCCTCTGAACACGATGTCCCTGAGGTCCCTCCTCACTATCCTACACACACAGTGCCCACTGCATACAGGCGAAAGTCTCAGCCAGTCCTGGGTCTGCTCCCCTGAGCCACAGACAAAAGAGGTGTCCACCTCTCCCAGGGAGAAAGCAGGTAACCAGAGAGGTGGCAGCCACTATCAGCAACAGTTCCAGGGGAAGTCAGCCCCTCACCCCAAGTCCTTGCAGGCTGCAGACTTGGCACTCCAGCAGAGTGTGTGCCCGGGACAGGCCTGGAAGACCTGGGTGACCTTGTCTCAGGCTGTACTCCATACTGCCCCCGCAACATGCTGTCACCACAGGACTCTTAGATATGGAAGAAGTGAACGGAGCTGTAGGCTGTGCACAGTGAACAGCACACACATGCTCACAAACCTCACAAACCCCACATGGGTGAGTGAGAGGGATACTTGGCAGGCAAACACATACACGGACTCAGCACAGACTTGACTGTGCTCATACGAAATCCAGTGTGAAGCACACATACAGACACAGCCCTGGGGCCATGTTGGTAATGTGAGATGAGGACCTTCCTTCACCACCACTCAAACCTCCCCACTTTCATAATTTTAGATTAGGTCACACACCTCTCTAGCAGAGAAGCAGCCAATCCCACCCTGTAGGGGCCTGGGGGGGGAGGGCAGCAGGCACAGTCGTCTCCTTATTCTGTCTCTGGGTCAGTGTTTCCTGCTTGCGGGGCCCTGGCAAGTGAGGCCAAGGCTGTGCAGGCAAGCATGTGAGCTGCAGTGTTCCATGGGACAGGTACAAGCTCTCAATGCCTCTGTTTCTCCCTTAGGCACCTGCATCTACTGCTACCCAGGGCTGCCCACACTGCAGAGCCAAGAAACATTGCCTCTGGTAGGGCCAGGCCACCCACTTCAATGTGTGACCCAGGTTCTCCCTGAAGGTGGGGAAGGGCAGAAGTCTACCAGGATCAGCTGAGGGTCACAGATTGCCTGCCTACCACCATCACACCCAGGCCTGGGCTGGCGAGTTCCCTGCCTTCATCACTCCCAACTGGAAGGAGCCTGGCACCTACCTTCAGGAGAAAATCTAGAGCTGGGCCCAAAGGCACTAGAGAATGGACAGGAGAGCGGGGCGTCCAGCAAGGCCCCCCAGGTATAGATTCCAACCACTTGCTATTCAAGCAGGTCCCCAGCAGGGCCAATCACAGGGAAGAAGAAACTGAAGCAGGCCCTGCTGCCTGGTCCTGGTCTGCGTTAGGGACATGTTTGCAGTCTCTAGGTTGTGCCCCATCCCTTCAAACAACCCCAATCCCACACAGCAGAGCTCTAGGCCGAGCCGGTATCCAACAGCCACTCACTCCGACCCAGGCTCGGCTCGGCACCTCAGGACCCCTCACCATAACGGAAAACTCACCACTTGCCAAACTGCCAGCAATCGCGCCACCCTCAGGGCCAGGCACCCGCTTGCTCAGCACTCACAGGGCACAGTAGCTGGCACCAGACAGCCAGGGCAGGAAGGCCGCTCCCCAGCAGGCGGGACTCACAGGCATTCCGGGAAGCGGAGCCGGGGGATGTCCCGGCCACTTGACACACTCATGCCTTTTTTTTTTTTCACTTTTCAGAGTGTTAATCACGACATCTGGGAGACACCCTGTGATCCCTGCCTAAGGCCAGCTGTCTCCCTCCAGTGCCATTTCTAGTACTTGAGGTGGTGGCACCCACTTGCCTCCCTTGGCTCCCTGGATTCTCGGTTTCAACACCACTTTCAGCACACTTCCCCCAACCCAAACAAGAAGAGGAGGGCATGAGGGATGTGGCTGGGGTCAGTGGTGATTGCGACCCACCCAGGGAACCCAGTGAGGAGGCTTCTCCTGGATGGCCAGGGGTCTTGGGAAAACCAGGGCTAAGGCCAACAAGTGGGGTAGGAAGTGACAAAAATACCCCAGGGGGCTCCTGGGTCAAAGGTCACCAGAAAAAAGAAAGGAGTCAAAAGAAAACAGAAAACACAAGACTGGGGCTGACAGAATAACAACAGAAAAGAAAGGTTGGAGGTCATAACTGAAGCTGGAGTCAAGAGATCACGGCCCAGGGTGGGGGTTGGGGTTCCATCCCAGGATGGGGTCAAGGACAGGAGTCATGGGGAAGGCAATGGTCCAGAGTCTCGCCGGAGGACAGGACCTGGAGTCACTAAAATGGGGTCCCCCGTCTGAGGTTAAGGTTCAATTGTAGACAGAAGGTAGTAGGAGATTGGGATCAAGGTTCAAAGCAGACTGTCGGGGGGGTCCGAGGTGCAGGAAGGAGTAAGGGGTACCTCCCAGGACCCAAGACCAGGGTCAAGGAAGGAGTGACAGGCTGCGGTCAAGATTCCCAGAGCAGGAAGTGTTCTCATCACCAGAGGCGGGAATCCACGTCCGTCCAAAGGACGAGGGTCACAGGAAATTAGGGTCAATGTCAAAGGACAATGGGGGTCGCAACAGTTGTTTAGGATTCCCAGGGAGAAGGGTCAATGCAGGAGTAAGAGGTCCACGGGAGATGGCAGAGTTAAGGATCACAGAGAGAACTGCCACGGTGCTCGAACGGCGGGGGCGGGGTCAGGGGTCGTGGCAGAGGGCGGGGTCAGGGGTCGCAGCTGGACGTGGGGTCAGAACTCATAGAACAAGACAGTCTGAGGTTGACGCGGTGGGCTGGGTCAAAGTTCAGAGAGAGAAATGGGGCGAACAAGGGTCGCGGCTGGGGGCGGGGTCAGGGGGTCGTGGGGGGTCAGAGGTCGCGGTGCCGCCCTCCCCTCCGCGCTCGCTCCCGCCCTGTAGCCCCAGAACGACCGCGAGAACCCCGGAACCCGCGCCTGACCGCATGTGTCTCGTGAGGATCGTGGAAGGGTCACGGCGGAGTCTCGGGCCGGCACCTCACCTCAGACCTGGTCGCGGAGCCCACGGCGACTCAGTTTCCCGGAGCCTCACAGTGGCCGCCGCTCACTTCCGGGTTCTGGGCGCCATCTTGGCGGCGGCGCGCACTTCCGCTCTTGCGAGGGGGCGGGGCTTCTTGGGGCTGGGGCGGGACCTTGGCCCTGCAGGGAACCGAACCCCTTCACCGTCTCCTCTGCCTCAACAAATGAACTTGACCATGCTTGGGCTCTATGATCATCAGCTTCTCCTTCAGGGCTTTGCACGTGCCCAGGAGCTCTGGCCTGGCACACTTGAGACCTCAGACCCCAACAACCTCTTACACCCTTGCAATCTCCGGCTCCCTAAACCATCTAGAAGTCTTTTCCTTTCTCTTTTTTAGATAAAATCTCACTATTGTAGCCTTGGCTAGCCTAGAACTCACATAGAGACTAGATCCTCCAGTCTCTATGGCACAAATGATGATTTTTTTTTTGTTTTGGTTTGTTTTGTTTTTTTCGAGACAGTTTCTCTTGTGTAGCCTTGGCTGTCCCGGACTCACTCTGTAGACCAGGCTGGCCTGGAACTCAGAGAGTCCCCTGCCTCTGCCTCCCGGAGTGCCAGGATTACAGGGGTGCATGCCCAAGCAACAAGTGCTGATGTTAAAAGCATAAACCATCATGCCTGGTTCAGTCCTTTCTCAACCCCACCATAGATTTCATCCATGTGTCTCCCTTCTCAATACAGACCTAGGGTGTTGGCCTCAGTGGGGTAAAGCCAGTTCAGCCACCACCCATTCTCACAGCTGGGTATCATGAATTCACACCCAGAGCTACCACCATTCAGAAGCCTCCTGTGTCCTGCAACCCTGATATCAGATTTGCCTGGAATAAATAATTCAATGAACTCTAGGCTGCTGCTTTGTTTCCATATAGCCTGGCCATCCAGGAACTGGCTCTGTAGACCAGACTGGCATTGAACTCGGAGATCCTCCTGCCCCTGCGTCCCTGAGTGCTGGGATTAAAGGTGTGCAGCACCATCCCAGATGAGACAATGGCTCTTTATTATGGCCCCGGGAAAGTCCTGCCTGGGGGACAGAAAGCCAGGACTCCATCGCCTTACACAGACCCTCAGGAAAGGAGACCCAGGCAGGGTTAAGGATATCCTGGGGATCTCATGGTGCGTAAGGCTATAAAAACTTGGGTTTTCATTTTGTTTGTTTGTTGTTGGGTTGTTGGGTTTTTTTGGGGGGGGGTAATTTTAAGTAAAAGTTTGTCACATAGACCAAAAGGAAGGACAGCCTAGGTAAAAGAAGCTGGGCAGTGGTGGCACAGGCCTTTAATCCCAGCACTCTGGAGGCAGGGGCAAGTGGACCTCTGTGAATTTGAGGCCAGCCTGGTCTACAGAGTGAGTTCCAGGATAGTCACGGCTACACAGAGATACTGCCTCTCAAAAACCAAACAGCAGCAGCCTGGTAGAGCACGTTGGGAGACGGCTCCGTGAAATGCCTTGTAAGCATAAGGACTTGAGATGCATCCCCAGCACCGGTGTAAAAACCCAGGTGTGCTGACACATGCTTATAATAAAATCCCAGCTCTGGGGAAGTAGAGACAGGACGGCCCCAAGAGCTCTCTGGCCAGAAGCCTCGCCCAGTGGGCACACTCCAAGTCAGTGAGGGACCATCTCTCAGAATACAATGCTGGTGGTTCCTCAGGAATAGCATTTAAGATTAACACTGGATCTACACACACACATACAAAACAAAGAGTTTCAGTCACACAAGTGTGGAGCTGCAGGAGGCCAGAGTCCCACACCCATGAGCTCCCTGTCACTTTAGGCTGTGGGATACGGATGAGTGTCACCTACCTTCCCCAGGGGAAAAAAATGGAGGCAGAGGACTATCCAGGTCACCTAAGACACAGCGTGCAAGTGACCTCTGCCACATCCACCACAGGAAGCCAGGAAGTCACTATGGATAATCTTGCCTCAAATAGGGGCAGTTTGCGCAGGCCAGGGTGTATCCAACCCTGTTGGCCTGCAGAAATCCGCCAAGCTGAGGATGGCTAGGGAATTAGTCAGATCTGGGGATTTCCAAGGAATTACAGGAGTCAGCCTTGGAGAGCAACAGGGACCTGGCTCTAAGTCCATGGCCCAGTTTTAGAGGCCGCACCATGGACCTGCTGTGTGACCCCAGGAAAGTGAGCTGACTCCTCTGAGCCTTTCTCTCCTAATCTTTAAACTAATGAGCAGATAATAGCCCAGCTGACTACATCGACGAAAATGTTGATTCTTTTGTGTTGAGAAGGGTCTCATGCACCGAGGCCAGCCCCAAACTCAATATGTAGCCAAAGGTGAACTTGAACTTGAATTCCTGATCCTCCTGCCTCCTCCTTCCAAGAGCTGGGGGTGATAGGCATGTGCTGCCATGTCTGGCTTCTGTGGTGCTTGGGGGGGGGGGTGCTCAGAGCTTTGTGCATACTGTGTATTCCAACAGCCAGCGCCCTGTTTTATGTTTAAAATGTGTGTGTGTGGAGGGGTTGGGATGGCGGTAGCTAGAATTGTAAGAAGGAAGCCTAGCACTCTAAGCAGTTTAGGCAAGTACTGTGAAGAGCTGTGCTCAGCCCATTTCAAAGAACAGAAAGCCCTGCAGTTGTTGCTAAGGGCAAACTGGAGCTCTCAGCTTCTCAGGTCAGAGCTACCCCCAGCCCCAGCTTCCCTGCTGAGATTTGCCCGTCTCTGACCCGGCAGCCAGCTAGCTCCTCAGCAGATTCCCAGCCCCGGGCAGGTACCCAGCAGCAGGTGAGCCTGCCTGGCCCAGGGGGCAGAGACACAGGGATCCACTTCCTGTTTCCCCACAATCTGGAAAGTCCCGGTGTTCCCAGGCTGCCACCGAAGCGAAGCCTCTCCTCCCTCGTGGCCCCCTGGCCACTTCTGTTTTCTGTACCCACTTCCCCTGGTGGGCCACCAGTCTGGCAGCACGCCTTGCCCCCTCCACCTCCGACACCCTTCTATCTCCCTCAAGCTCTAGCTGGTCTAGCTGGTCTAGCTCAATCCAAAAGGGGACACTGAGGCAGGAGCAGCTGCAGAAGGCTCTATTTGCCCCTCAGCCTCATCTTCCCTCCCCCTTCTCTCCCCAACCTTGTCTCTCCCCACACAGTCACCCCTCCCAACAGCCAGCATTGCCCAGTGCAGACAAGCAGCCCTCCTCCAGGGCTTCACCCACCTGCCCCACCTGGCTTCTTGGTGTCCCGGGTGTCTGTAGGCCACTGTCCCAGGACCTGGGCTCCTCTATCTCAGCCCCGGGGCGCACAGCCAGATCCAGCTAGGCCCCTGTTAGGGCTGCAGTCTGGGGCAAGGCTTCGGGGAAGAAGAAACCTGCTTGACGGGTTTGAGATCCACCCAGGCCAGGCCTTCCTCCTCTATAGGGTGAGGCCGGGACGCCTGGGACGCCCTCTGAGACATTTGTTCGTCTGCACACCTCCACTTTGTCCCAAGTGGGTCCTGAGGCTGGCAAGCTAAAGGCTGGACAGTGCTGGACCAACAATAGAAATAGTATCAAGAGGAGGGAAACACAGAGCCTGTTTACAAGGGGAAAATCCAAGGCTAGATCATGGCAGTCTTTGGGGAACTGGGCACCTGCTTAACACAGCCTAGAGGCAACAAGGAGCCGTGAAAGGTTATAGAGCAGGGGTATGTACAGCCAGGCCGAAACAGGCGTCAGTTGGAGCTGGGCATACTGTGTTACCCTGGGACCCCAGAGGTGAGTTCAAAGCCAGCCTAAACAGTTTAACGAGATCTGGTCTCAAAAAGTAAAAAGAGAGGGAAAGAGATGACTGGGCACTGGTTGCTCTCCCAGAGGACTCAGGTTCAGTTCCCAGCGTCCACATGGGGCCTCACAGCTGCCTGGAACTCCAGTCCCAGGGAACCCAGCCCCTTTCTGGTATCGTTAGGCGCTGCAGTGTACAGATAGACACGCAGGTAAAACACTTATACACATTAAACAATTTTAAGTAAAAAGAGGGGCTCTGGGGCTAGAGAGATGACTCAGAGGTTAGGAGCACTGTCTGCTCTTCCAGAGGACCTGAGTTCAATTTCCAGCAACCACATGATGGCTCATAACCATCTATAGTGAGATCTGGTGCCTTCTTCTGGTGTGCAGGCAGAATGCTGTATAAATAAGAAATAAATCTTAGGGGCTGGAAAGATGGCTCAGTGGTTAAGAGCACTGTCTGTTCTTCCAAAGGTCATGAGTTCAATGCCCAGCAACCACATGGTGGCTCAAAACCATCTATAATGTGAACTGATTCCCTCTTCTGGCAGGTGTAAATGCAGATAGAACACTCATACACATAAAATAAATAAATCTTAAAAAAAAGAAATAAATTAAAAAACAAAACAAAACAGAGGGGCTCTGAAACCTGGCTTGCATGTGGGGCTGATGCTTGGAGTCCCCCAGTAAGGGGCTGAAAGCCCGGGGCACACAGACACACACACATACACACATATGCACACATGCATATACACATACATGTACATGCACACAGACATGTACACATACATATGTGCATATGCACACATTTGCATACATACATGCATACATATGGGTACCCACATGTATGCAAACATATGCACATACACACATACATATTAACATACACACATATACACAGACATGCGTACATATACACATATATACATACACTAATAACCACACATACGCACAGTGAAACCCAAAGACTCAGCTAGTGACAGACCTAGAGAGGAGAAAGGAGTCCAATTTTAGATGCGCTATCCCCAGCACCCATAGGTAGCTGTGTGTGACAAACTGGGGAAACAGGGGGGTCCTCAGGGGTCCCCTTACTCCATGCTGAGCTCCCAGACCAGTGCAAAACTATGACTGCTCTGAGGGCCTTGCATGTTGGGTCTGGAGCTTTGGTCCACTCCTGAGCAGTCAGGGGTCACAGAGAGCATGGCGCTTGGAGGGACGCAGATAAGGCTAAGCAGGGCGAAGCCAAGGCTCAGAGCTGAGATGTCTGGAAGATGAAAGAGAGGGTGCAAGCAGAAGAGAGGCCGACTCTAGCTTTTGTTCTTGTCTCAGGCTTGTTCAGTGGACCGCCTGAGGCCAGGCCCCAAGTACAGCACTGAGACTCTCGGC
This sequence comes from Pachyuromys duprasi, assembly GCA_028658305.1. Taxonomy (NCBI): domain Eukaryota; kingdom Metazoa; phylum Chordata; class Mammalia; order Rodentia; family Muridae; genus Pachyuromys; species Pachyuromys duprasi. The sequence continues at coordinate 31,768,544 of CM053753.1, read as the reverse complement.
AGGCAACAGGAAGGAAACTGCAGAACCCCTGGACACTGGCCGTAGGTCCCTGGAGAAGCCAAGGCCACAGCACACTCACTTGGTCCTAAGCAGTGACACAAAGCGAACCCTGAGCAGTGACTCCACCTGCTCCGGGGATTCCAGGACCTTCACCTGGGAGTCACCACCCAGCCCAAGGGAGATTCCAGGATGGGGGTGACTCACTCCCCATCCTATCAGGACCAGACAGCATTTGGAGAGGGGCATGGAATCCAGCCTGGGCCAGCTCAACTATCCCTGCCTGGGCTACAGAGACTGTAAATCCAGCAGGTCTGAGGGGAGGGGTTGGAACTGGCCATGGTGTGTACCTGCCACTGTGGACCACCTTATGCCCAGCTCCAGCAAGGATGGAGGGCAGGGTAACACACACAGGAGTTGTAGCCTCCAGGACTTATATTGCAGCTCTTCCATACAGTGCTGTGTGACCCCAGGCAAGGCCTGGAACCTGCCATGTTGCATTGACCATATTTTTGTTTGTTTTTCTAGACAGGGTTTCTCTGTGTAGCCTTGGCTGCCCTAGACTGTAGACCAGGCTGGCCTCAGACTCACAGAGATCCACCTGCCTCTGCCTCCAGGATGCTGGGATTAAAGGTGTGTGTCACCATGCCCCAGCTTCGTTGACCATCTTTAAAACGAACAGCATCTCACTGGGTAAGGTGGCCCAGACCTGCAATCCCAGCACTCAGAGGCAGAGGCAGGTGGATCTCTGTGAGTTCGAGGCCAGCCTAACCCGTAGCGGAAAGCTACCTGTAGTGGTCTAAAAAAACAAACAAACAAACACAACTCTCCATTATTTGGGGTGTTTAGGCCTCTACCTCCCTTCCTTCAACCCCCCAGCCTTACGTAGGAGAGAGAAAAGGGTGGCGGGGAGAGGTGGCCCAGACCCCTTTACTTCTCCCGGCTAGTTAGGGTCAAGGGATTCTTTATACCAATCTCCGTCAACCGCTGCTCCAGGCCACACGGCAACAGCAAATGCCCCCCCCCTTTTCTGGGCTCTCATATTTATACTTTCAGAGTCCTAGACCACCCTCCTCTCTGTGTGGCTTGGGGAAGGCCGTTACCAGCTGGCAAAAGCCACACGAGACAATGATCAGCTGTGGACAAACTGTAGCCCAACTAAAATCTCACATTTGAGATTAAAACAAAAGCATATTTACATAACATACGAAGAAACCAAAACTTCCATTACAGTGGTCTACACAGCGAGGCTACACAGAGAAACTGTAGCTCAGAACAAAACAAAACAAAATACAAAAAAAATGTCCCCTCAGTAACTCTCAGAAGAGTTTTAAAGGAGTTTATATAAACACCACAAAGTGCTGTGTTTATATGAGAAGATGGTGTTGTAGTTTTGGTGCTGGGGATGAAACCCGGGTCCTCAAGTGTGTTGGGCAAGTGTTTTGCCACGGAGCTAGATGTTCAGCCTTACAGTGATGACTTCATAGTAAAAAATAAGTCAAGTGGAGAATGAGTCACAATGGCCAGGGGTGAGGGGAGTTCCAGGTTCACACACGCTGGAGTATTACTCAGCCCTGAAGAGGAGACTCTGACACAGGCTGAACACGGAGGGAGGGTGAGGACACAGAGATTGCATGGTGTGGGGCTCCATGCTGGGAAATGCCTGTAACAGAGGATTCCAGAAATGGGGAGATGATTCATGGGCCTGTCATCCCAGGACTCAGGAGGCTGAGACAGAAGATCAGGTTTAAGGCCAGCCCAGGCTACGTGGGGGCGTAGCTCAGTAACAGACGAATTGTCTTGGCTAGCACATGTGAGACCCTGAGTTATATACAAGTGACACAGGAAACACATGCAGAATTGGGCATGAAGGTGCAGGCAGGCCTGGGTCGCAGAAATCTTCAAAATCTGAGCAAAAGTAAATGTTGATAACTGGACATGGTGGCACACCTTTGTAGCACAAATATTCGGGAGGCAGAAGCAGGCCTAACTCTGTAAGTTCTAGACTAGCCTGGTCTACAGAGTGCATTCCAGAGCAGCCAGGGCCACAGGGTCTTACATAAACAAAACAAACAAACAGATGAATAACATATCATATTCAGGGCATGTAAGAATGCCCTGGGCTGGTTCTGTTAGCCAGTGTGTATCAGTTAGCTGTAGCTGTGGAACAAGTTGCCCTGAACATGGCGTCTTCATGGTATGACTGTGCTCCTCACTGTGCTTCTGGGTTAGGGGTCCAGAATAGTTGTGTACAGCTGGATTCTGTAATGGCTTTAATGAGGGACTGGTCAGGACTGGAGTCTCATGGAGACACTCAGCTGGTGGCCCACCTGCCTCACTAGACCTCTGCACATTGGCCACGTTTACTCCCTGGGGCCGTAAAGCTTTCATGACGGAGTCCACTGTGAGGGGCATAGCAGAACATATTATTTGCGTTCATGTTAGATGCATGTGTTTTATTTTATGTGTACGAATGCATGTCTGTGCACTACATGGATGCCTGGTGCCCACAGAGATGAGAAGGGGCCATCAGATCCACTGGAACTGAAGTTATGGCTGCTTGTGAGACAGCGTGTGGAAGCTGGGACTTGAACCCAGGACCTCTATATGAACTGCTATTAACTGTTGAGCTATCTCAGCGAGGCACCATGGCACACACCTGTAATGCCAGCACTCGGAGGCAGAGGCAGGTGGATCTCTGTGAGTTTGAAGGCAGCCTGGCTTACAAAGAGTCCAGGACAGCCAAGGCTACACAGAGAAATCAAGCCAACCAACCAACAACGACAAAAACCAAACCAAACAAAAACCTATTGAGCTATCTCTCCAGTCCCCATATCCTCACCACAAGGTCTCACTATGTGGTCCTGGCTAGCCTGGGACTTCCTGTGTAAAGCAGGAATTCTTGGATTCACAGATATCTGTCTGCCTGTGTCTGCCTCACTAGGGCTAGGATGAAAGGCGTGAGCCACCACATCCCACGTGCCTGGATTTTCGTCTGGTTCTGAGGTTGAACTCTTGTCCTCATGTTTTCATGGCCAGCCCTGTGCCCGCAGTGGCCTCCCTGCCAGCTGACTAGAGAGAAGCCTTGAACGCGCAGTGCCTTTTGCAGAGGCGCATGAGAATAATGTCAAGGGGGTGACATTTCATGACACCTGTGTGAGGAACATGGGCCAGGGCTTGGTGTGGCTGGGTGTGCTGAGAATTTGGGAATTTTCGTTTCTTTAAAAATGCAGAAATACTATCAGAATGTTTTTGGTTTAATCCCAGGTGTGGGATGTGCTGCTGCTTCAGACTGTCCACAGCAGCTGACTGTGATTTGCCTCATGCTCCAACAGGCCCATGGTTTTGCCAGCTGTAGATGGGTTCTGCGATTGTGTGATATTTGGAATTCTGGGGACTTTTCAGAGGGTACATAAACGCTAGAGCTCCAGTGGGTGGGTTGTTGGTCATAGTTTGCTAAGTGATCTTTCGAGAAGAACAAGAGAAGAAATTAGATATTCTGGTGCTGAAGATCAAACTGGCTCCAAGACTCTCTGTGCCCCTAGTCAGACGGAAGTAGTCTGAAATATAATGATGCCCCCTTTAGACCCCTGACTTTATTGAGGGATTTCTTTCCTTTCCTCTCTGTCATTTTTTCCTCTCCTATGTAGTGTTAGGAAGTTGAAAGGGTAGAAGAAAGAACAACCCATAAAGCAGCAAACACATTAGGTGCCCGAGAATGCTCCTTGTTGTAGGGTATTTGATCACACTGTGACCCTTGTATTGAGGCCCGCTTTAACTTTTGCATAACTATAGTCCCTCTGTTGAGATGTTTTGTTTTGAGCATACCAGTAGCTGCTTTAACACCTGCTTTCATCTTTAGCCAGCTGGTCTAGCTACCCAGATACCATGTGCCTGGAATAGAATTGATTCTTCCTGCTTGGTTATTTTTTTCTTTAAAAACTCACTCTGAGAATGGCTTGGCATCACAGTCATGGTTCCCAAATTCAGACTGTGTCCCTGACCAGTCAAACTTTGCTAAATGTTCAGTAAACTTCCATCTATCTGAGTCTGGTGTCCAAGTGGTTGATGTTTGGCTATTCATGAACCTCAACAATCAAATGATAAGATTTTGTGAAAAACAACATTTGGCACTCCAACTCCTGCTATGACAAACAGAGAACTCACTTTAGCTGTGAACAAACTGAGAAGCCATGACATTTGAAAAGTCACCTGGGAAGTCCTCAAGGAAAGAGTTCAGGATGAAAAATACCATAATACAAGGCATTAGGACCCTGTATGGTGCTACTTTAGATGGCTTGAAAATAGAAGCAGAAAATGAAAAGATAAATGACTTAACTGAAATTGACATAATACCGATTATAATTACTATCAGTGTGGTAATTAATACTTTATCCTTAATAGCCATAATAGCTTTCTGCACCCTCTCAAAGAAAAAAAACTTTAGATATACAAGAAAAAGAAAAGTATGAAAAGTAAATTGATAAGATACAAGCCTTAAAAGAAAAAAAAATAGAGAGACTTATAAATAAAAGTGAGAAAAATACTCACATAGACAAGGAATTTAGACAAGAACCTACTATCCCACCGCATAATGAAATTGAAAGGGAAGCGGCCCAAGGTTGTTAGAGAACCAACCTTCGTTTATCCAGTTACTATACAAGATCTACCAGGAGACTACAGACTACACTCCCAAGGTTATGAAGTTAAGTGGAATTCTATAGACATACTAGTTTTGAAGAGATTTAAGGGAATGGTCATTTTAGGTATGCACTCACCCTATGTGAAACAGATATTAAATTTACGAGCAAGTCAGAATAGCATTTCCCCAAGACTGGAAAGATTTGGCAACAGCAATACTGAAAGCTGATTTTCTGTTAACAGTGGCAAGCATGGTGGAAAGAGGAAGCTAGGGCCATAGAGCAATGAAATAGGGCCAGAGGTATTAATATTTTTCAGGATCAGTTGCTAGGGGAAGGTCAATATGCTGAGTTACAAAGCCAGATTGAATTTGATGACCATACCTTGGCACTATGCCATTTAGCAGCTTTAAATGCTTGGGGTAAGGTTGAAGAATAAAGAAAGAGGTCTGAGTCACTTCCTAAAATTATAGAAAGTCCAAAAGAAGCCTTCACTGATTTTTTTACAAAGATCAACTTCAGCTGTAAATAGAATATTATCAGATACAAAAATCACACAAATATAATTTGAATCTTTGGCTTTTGAAATGCTAACTCAGAATTCAAAAGGGTGATTAGACCTTTAAAGGCAATATTAGCACCAATAGATGACTGGATTAGAGATACAGTTGATAATGGATCTCACATCTGATAGAAGCAGTAATTTCTAAAGGTTTTAAGAAAAATCAAAATGGCAGATGTTTTAATTTGTGGTAAACCAGGTCATTTGAAAAGGGACTGTAGGCAAGATGTTACCAGAAACAATTTTTTTTCTAGAAATGATTCAAAAAGAAGACCCCAGCCTTCTGGGGTATGCAGAGGGTGTGGCAAAAGCCAGGATTGGACTAATGAGTGCAGATCAAGGGACAAGCAAGGCTCTAGGGGGCCTCCCACAGGCTCTGAAATCAAATTCAATTCAGTTGCTCTCTGTCAGTGTCAGAGAAACTCAGCCACAGAGCAATTAAAAGATTTAACGCCTGTTAAATCTTGTTAAAAACCACCCAGCACTTGCTATAATTAAGGACAGAACACCTTCAGTAGATAAAACAAATTTCCAGAGAGACCAGAAAACAAGTGTTTTGTCAAACTGCTATAAATGATCTGAGACCAAAGCTAAACATACAAAAAACCAGCATTGAAGCCCTAGTTTAGTAGACACAGGTGCAGATGGAACAATAATTTCACCAAAACCTTGGCATCCACACTGGCATCTTCAGAAAGTAAATATTCAGCTTTTAGGAACTGGAACTTTATCTCAGGTAAAACAAAGTGCAGGATGGGTGGAGTGTATAGGACCAGGAGAGACAGGAAAATCAAAGCCATATGCGGCTAACAGAGCCATGAATTTATGGAGGTGTGATTTGTTGCAGCAATGGAAATCACAGATTAACATTCCTCCAATCTCAGAAATAATCTCAAAAATAAAGAATGCTTCTGAGAAAATATTGAAAGGTATTAGGGAGAACAGTCACAGACTGTCTCTGTCCGGGTTGTCCATAAACAAGACACAACAGCTATGGAGAGACAGTGGATAGTAGAAAAAAAAAAAAAAACTGCTGAATTAAATCAACCTGTATAGTTTAAAGACGTGTTGACCTCAGAATGGAAAACAGAGTATGTGTTACATTGGGGAAGAGATTTTGCCTTTGTTTCTACATGAGAAGAAAAGGTGTGGATATCATCAAAATTGATAAAGATTAGAATCGAACAGGAGAAATCTTCTGAATAAAAGGAGGCAATAGTTCATTAGATAGCTTGGCCCGTGCAAACTAACTTAAAAAGACTAACAAATGTCATTCATTTGATATGGCATGAAAAAAATAAAATAAATATTTTTGCAGGGTGCTATGGCTCACTCTTGTAATCCCAGCGCTCAGAAGGCAGAGACAGTGGTGATGCATATGAGTTTGAGACCAGCCTGGTCTACAAAGCAAGTCCAAAACAACCAAAGCTACACAGAGAAACCTGTCTCCAAAATCCAAAAAACAAAACAAAACAAAACTAAAGTGGTCTCAATAGAGGGGTTATAAAGTTTAAGCAGGTTACAACAATAATCCAAGAATAGCAGCCCAGCTCCCAAGTCTGGGCTGTGTCCCTGAACATGATCAGTCTTGGGGTGTGCATTCACTAAACCATCCCTATCTGACTGAGATCTGTTCTGAGTGGTTTGTGTGGTTATTCTTGGACTATAACATTTGGAGGTTCCACCAAGATGGCCCTCTGCTCTTCACCACCCAACAGTTATTGATAATGAACATCACCACACTGGCTGCGTTTTTTCTTGGTTTTGATCTTATTTCTAGTTTGGTCTATTCTTGGTGACTCAGAAAAGAGAAGATGGATGCTGTTCTGAGCCCAAACCGGCTACCTGGCTGAGCTCAGAAAATAACTCTCTCTCTCTCTCTCTCTCTCTCTCTCTCTCATGTATGAGTGCTCTGTCTTGCATGTACACCTGCACGCCAGAAGAGGGGATCAGATCTCACTATAGATGGCTGTGAGCCACCATGTGGTTGCTGGGAACTGAACTCAGGACCATCTGGAAAAGCACAGCAGTTCTTAACCACTGAGCCATCTCTCCATCCCAAAAATAACACTTTCATTTTAAGCTTCTGTATCTGAAGTGAGTTTTCTTGGCGTCCACCTTGAACTCAGAGAGTGCTCAATCCCTGTTTTGGGGATTCCTGTTCAGTGTTTCGAGAATCTGTTTTGTGGCACCAATCTCAGACCCAAAGAGGACAGCTGGCAAGGCGGGGGGGGGGGGAGGGGGGCGGCTGAGGAGGTCAGAAGACATCTGCATATAAACCTGCACACCAGAAGAGGGCACTGGATCTCATTCTAGATGGTTTGAGCCACCATGTGGTTGCTGGGAATTGAAGTCATGACCTCAGGAAGAACAGCCAGTGCTCTTAACCCCTGAGCCATCTCAGCTCCCTCAAGTATTTCTATTATAATGTCCTTATTAACATATGATCTTGATGAAGAGTAAATGAACAAAAGCTAAAAATTAGGGCCATAACTAAATGCCAGAGACTAAAGAATTCCTATCTTATGATGCAATGACCTTGGGCAGTCTGATAAAGAGCTTGGAACAGTTTCTCAACCTACAATCACAACCCTTTGAGAATCAAAAGATCTTTTTACAGGAATAGCCTAGATTGCCTGCAAATCAGATGTTTGTTTTAGCACAATAGAGATGTGTATATTAAAACGTTACAACAACACGTGGCTACGTGTTACTGATGGCTCATCAAACACTGATGGAACCAAAACTAATGGAAAGCCGCAGCCTGTGACCAGGGGACAAAATGGTCAATGCTGAGGAAGGAACCACAAACCAGCACAGCAGCGTTGGCCGTAAGACAAACAACTAGGAAGACAAATGGAAGAGTCCTGTCTTCTCCAGCTATGGTATCGGGGCAATGGAATAGCTATCTGGTCATCGAATGGGAAACCACCGACCGTCAGATAAATGGCAAAGATCATGGGAGGCATGAGTGGAAATGACAAAACCTAGCAAAGACATAGCTGGGCATGGGATACACTCGGGAGGCAGAGGCAGGAGGATCTCTGTGAGTTCACGGCCATCCTGGTCTACAAAGTGAGTCCAGGATAGCTAAGGCTACACAGAGAAACCCTGTCTCGAAAAACAATTAACAATGATAAACTCTACAAAGACATCAAATTTTATGTAGCTCATATTGGCAAGACAGACCACATGAAAATAGTGAAATAATGGACAAACTGGCATCATGTTCAATTAAGACTAGAATATTAAAATTTGCCAGAAAATAAATTCAGAACAAATCAGCAAGAATGATAGATTATACATTCAAAAAAATTGAAAGTTTACCCCTAACACTAAGAAATAAACCAAGACAACCCTATGAGAATAACTATTATAAGGGACCCCATAGCCATGCAGCGGTTCACACCTTTAGTCCCAGCATTTGGGAGGCACACACCTTTTTTTTTTTTTTAAGATTTATTTATTATGTATACAGTGCTCTATCTGCAGGTACACCTGCACACCAGAAGAGGGCACCAGATCACATTATAGATAGTTGTGAGCCCCCATGTGGTTGCTGGGAATTGAACTCAGGGCCTCTGGAAGAGCAACCAGTGCTCTTAACCTCTGAGCCAGCTCTCCAGCCCAAGGAACATGCCTTTAATCTCAACACTTGGGAGACAGAGGCATGCACATAAGAATTACAGTGATTTAAGTTTAAAAGCTGCTTGCAAAGCCAGGCTAAAATTCAATGTGAATGTCCTTTGTGATCTAAAATTAAATACACTTAAACCTTGAATTTATATGTTAAGAGAAAGGAGAATGAAGCTATATTTATCCACACATACTAAGGTAGATATAATTTCAAAATTTCAAAAGAATTTTTCAAAATTTCACTTGAAAGATACTTTTTCCTGTTTTCAAAAAGCATTTTGCCCTAGAAAAGATATAACCTGCTGAAAAAAGGAAACACCCAGGGTTAGGGCTGGGTCAGGATTTTGTTTTTATATTTACAGGGGAATAAAAAAATCCAATTAAGGAATCCAGAGACCATTGGACAGATAAAACATCTGAGGGAAAAAAGGACAGACCATCAAGAGAAAATGTCACCGGAAAGTAGTCAATTGGCCAAGTGCTATTGCTCACCCCTCTTATCTCTGCTGCCCTCTACAGGCAGAAGCGGCAAATGGTCTTCATGTGGGCCCAATTCAAATTAAAAAATAAGGCTGGCTGGCATCGAGGCTGCAGCGTGGCTCTGTGCCTGGACAGCCCCACTCATGCTGCTAAAGGAAATCCCAAATCTCTGTCTCATATCAGAAGAGCCAGCTAGTATGGGACAGAGGAAAACGAAATTAAGGGACTATTTACTGCCAAAATCTCATAGCCTTTTGGGTTTCATTTGACTCTTAAAAACTTTTTTTAAGATGTGGGCTAGAGGGGCTGGAGAGCTGGCTCAGAGATTAAGTGCACTGCCTGCCCTTCCAAAGGCTCTGAGTTCAATTCCCAGCAACCACAACGTGGTTCACAACCATCTATAGTGAGATCTGGTGCCCTCTTCTGGTTTGCAAGGAAAAATATATATAAGTAATAAATCTTTTTTTAAGAAAAGGAGTGTCCTTTAAAAGAAACTTTTCTTAAGATATAAATATTATCTCTGAATAATAAGATTATTATGTCTATATAAACTTTCTGGATTTGTGTAACACTGCCCCATGCCTCTTCTGTTGCCAGGTTCTCCGCAAACACTGGACTCCTTTGGGTTGACTGCTGTGATCTACCTAGCCAGGATTCCCGCTAAGCTGACAAACACCAACAAAAGATCAGCTTCGGACTACAAACTTCTGAGCTCACAGGAGGCTGACATGAACATTTTACAGGACTTTGAACTAAAAAATACTTCATCCTAAAACTGCCAAATACAACCAAGCTGGGTGTTGTGGAAAGCTTGGCAGAGAGAGCTTTACATAGTCTTACTGTGCTGGAGCTAAAATGCTGTCTTTCCTCTCCAGCCTCAGCTCTGCACACCAGCAGGTGGCTTCTCAAGTAGCCCAGTGACCCTGGCTCCTACTCTGCCACTTCTTTAGGGACCTCAGGGTGCTGGTTTCAGGCAGGGAGTGAACAGCTCCCCAGGGCCCCTGCGCATGGTCTGGTGGCCTGTTGGTTTCCGCTGTCACGTTGTAACATAGATCTGCCGGTTTCTCAGATGGGTCCATGAGGCCCAAGGCAGGAGCAGAAGCCAGGGTCTGGAGCTGGTGGCGTCAGTCAGCTCCGGCCGAGCAACAGAAGGACCCGAGGGTGGGCAGCTTCACAGCCGATGGGCACAGCAGCTCACTAACACGCCTGGGGCTGGGCTGTCCACCCTCAGGCCGCTTGCTCTTCAGTTCTTATTGAGTTGCCTATTTCCTGACTCACACCAACCACTCTAAATCACTCACGCTCACCCTCACTGGCTCACTTGGTGCTTCGGCTATTGTCAAGGACAGTGGGGCCACGTGAGAGTCAGCGTGACAGGCACACCCGGGAGCAGCTGTACACAGAACTCGGGGTAGCAGGACTGAGCCGCCTATGGACGACACAGGAGAGGTGAGAGACAGGGAAGGCCCATGTAGCCCAGGCTTTCCCGCTCCCTCTGCCGTGGAAGGTGAGGCCACGTGGAGCTGGCCCTGCCATTACACATATACTGAACTAATGCACCCAAGTTGAGGTGCTGTGGGTGGAACAAGGCCACACACACACTGTGCTGTGTCCCAAAATTCTACTTCCCTTCTTTTGTATCTATGAGTGTTTGGCCAGCAGGTATGCGTGTCACTTGCATGCCGTCTTGAAGTGACCAGGAGGGCATCCGAACCCAAAACGAACCAACCAAAGTATCACCTGTCTTAATGTTTTGTAAACCTTGTTCTCCATCACTTTCTGGCTGGTTAATTGAAGAACTGACCAGCCTATAGCAGAGGTGGGAGAGTAGGCAGGACTTCTGAAGACACAGGAACTCTGAAGGAAAGAGGCACAAAAAGATCTGCCTAAGAGGCATGGAAGGAGTTGGATGTATGAGACTGAAGAGAGGTAAAGAACCAAGTGGTTTGTTTTTTAAAGATTTATTATGTATACAATGTTCTGCCTGTAGGCAGAAGAGGGCACCAGACCTCATTATGTGGTTGCTGGGAAGTGAACGCAGAGCCTCCGGAAGGAAGAGCAGCCAGTGCTCTTAACCTCTGAGCCATCTCTCCAGCCCAAGCCTAGTGATTTTAACTGGACAGTTTTTGCTGGGTGTTTTGGCTGAAATGATCCAAACTTTTTTTTCTGTTTTGTTTTTCAAGGTAGGATTTCTCTGTGTAGCCTTGTTTTCGTTTTCTTCTTGAGACTCATCCTTTGTAGCCCAGGCTGGCCTGGAACTCACGATGTAGTGGAGGATGACCCTGAAATCCCAATGCCCCTGCCGCCACCTCCAGAGCCCTGGGATGACTGGAGTACTGCAAGCCTGCTGTATGCGGGAACCGGGCCCTGCCCCGTTAAACAGAACTGCACCCTGAGAGCTGGCTGTGCGCTTTCTCTGTAATCTGCAGTTCCTTCACTCCGGTGTCTATCTCCCCCTAGTGCCATTCCCGCTATGGTCTGGAATCTTAGGTCTCAGGAATAATTCTCATTATTGAAGAAGTAGTGAGTCCCCACATTTACAAATTAAAAGATTCGGGGCTGGAGCCATAGCTCAGAGATTAAGACCGCTGGCTGCTCTTCCAGAGGTCCTGAGTTCAATTCCCAGCAACCACATGGTGGCTCACAGCCATCTATAACATGATCTGATGCCCTCTCTTCTGGCAATCAGGTGTGCATGCAGATAGAGCACTCACATACATAAAATAAATCTTAAAAAAGAGAAATTTAAAAGTACATACAGCAGCTGTTGGACACAGGATCAGGAATTTAAGGAAGTGTGTGTGTGAGAGAGAGAGCCTTCCTACACTGCCTGGTCACTATTCTGAGTCACAGTCCCGGATTCTAATCTCTTCCTTTGTAAAACTTCCAAGTCGGGCCTGGAGAAATGGCGCCGTTAGTGCACCGGCTGCTCTACCAGAAGTCCCAGGTTCGGTTCCCAGCACCAACATGGCTGCTCACAACCGTGATTCCAGGCCAGGATGACACTCAGCTCCCTGCAGCTCCCAGGTTGCCCTAGGGTCCTCGGTGTCTGGCAGGGAAGGGCAGCGATGCCTTTGAGACTGTCTTGCTGCCTCGGCTTGAGGCGAGGTCAGAACAAGGAAACAGGAGGCAAAAATTAAGACTCGGTGAGGGGCTGTGTGGGCCGTGGCTCCTGGTGGTCCCGAAGCTGCACCCATCTGAGAAAGGCGCCGAACCCACGGGAAGTGGGGCTACAGCTGTGAGCCACCACGCGGGTGCGGGCTCCGAAGGGGCAGCGGTGCTCTAACCGAGGCGCCGCCTCGCCTCTCCAGCCCCATTCTCTTTGTTCTATCCAGCGCGACTCCCTCAAGTCCGTCCCTGCGTGCTCGCAGAGTGGGCGCTGGCCTCCCACCACATAAGTCTGCGGGCTGCGCGGCTCCTTCGGCGACAAGCCCTGCCGAGCCCGCACCGCCCCCCAGCGGCCTCGGCGGGACCCGCACACACACGCATCCGCGGACCTGTGTGTGAATGGAGTCACGCTGGGCGGGCGATCGCCCCCCAGCTACACCGCCACCTCCACTGTCACACGCGCGGGCAAAACCGGCACACACGTGTGAGGGAATCAGCCTGAGGCAGGGGCCGGGGCAGGTGGTCCCCGAGTTCGAGGCCAGCCAGGGCCACCCAGAGAACACACGGAGCAAAACGCCAACACAGCCCTGGAGCGGCGCGGCGCGGCGCGGCAGCCCCACCCAGCCACCGTCCGACGGCTCGCTGCCCGTGTGCCCGCCGGCGGCTCTCGCCGTCCCTCCTGTGAGTTCCCGGGGACCGAACTCGGGTCGTCGACCTCGCGGGCAGCACCCGGACCCGCTGAGCCAGCTCGGCAGCCCGGCTGTCCTCTCCGGGCGCTCCGCCCGGACCTCGGCGGCTGCGCTGGGTCAGGTTTCCGCTACTTTTTGACCTTTCACCCCGCCGCCAAGGCCGTTGAGAACAAGCCCGGGCTGGATCAATTGAGGGTCCCGCGAGGATCTTCCCTCCCCACCCCTCCCACTCGCTGCCGTTCCCAGGGGGCGTTGACGCGCGTGAACTCTAACCCGAGGCCCGAAACTCCGAGGTCACCACCGCAAGCCCTGGGGCAACGCCGGTCAGTCGCGTTTGCTGACGGGCGTCTGCAACAGCCATTAAGGGGTAAAGTCCCGCCCCCACAGTCCAGCACCGACCAATAGCCTTTCTGGAGTCCATCAGGGGGCGGGGCTTGAAGCCACAGTCCACAGTAGTCCTTTGCAGTAGCTTGCTTACTCCAACTCCCATTGACGGGCGTCCGAATCAGCCAATGAGAACGTAGGTCCCGCCTCCCTGGGCGGAACCCGATCTGTCCAATGTCAGCTCGGGCGCCCACCCATATCCAAATAGCCCAATCCGCGTTAGGGATTGAGGCGGGTTCGAGGGGCGGGGCTTGAAGCTACAGCCAACTGCCGCGCACGTCAGCTCCGCGAGGGGCGTGTCCACCGTTGAAGCGTGCGACGACGGCACGGCGCAGGGCGGTAAACAAGATGGCGGCGGCGTGTCGGTCTAGGAAAGGGGAGGCGGCTCACGGCGTCCGCGAGTGAGGCGCGAGCCGCCGAGGGCGGCGCCGGCGTGGAGTTTTCTCTCGCGGGCAGCATCTTTCTGCCTGGAGTTCGATTCCCCCCTCGCCGCTCCGGCCTCCTGCCTGTCGTGCGGCGGCTAGGCGGCGAGGGGGACGCGCCGCCCGGGGTGATTTTTCCTCAGTCGGTCTCCGGAAGATTCCCTGCCCCGACTTGGGTGTCCCGGTGCCCCGCGTCCGGGTGGAGTCCGCGCCCGGGGAAGTCTCGGAACTAAGGGGCCGCGCGCGGCGTCGGCGCGGGCCGGACATGGACGGCGCGGACCGGCCTCGGCGCGGCCGCCTGGGCCCCTGAGCGCGGGGCCCTGGTGGCGACCATGACCTAGCGGCCCGCGCGCCGCGACGGCGGACCGTCGCCTCCGTCGGAAGCAGCGTCCCCGGGGACCCGAATTGGGGGGACGCGAGGGTTGGGGGGGCTCGTTGCTTTTTTTCATTCTTATTTTCATTACTTTCCCTCCTTGAACATCTCTAAGAAAGGGGGGAAATCAAAAGTAAAGAATTGGCTCTCACGAAGGGGACGTGGACCCGGTTAGGGGACCGGGAGGGTTGCGGAGTCGTTCCCTTTTTTTTCTTTTTTTCTTTTTTTTTTCTTTTTGAACATTTGGAAGAAGCCGGGGGGGGGGTTCGAACTTGAAAAGAATTGGCGCCCCCAAAGGGGACCAGGACAAGGACTGGGCCAGAATGGACGTGGCGGACCCCCAGCCGCTGGGCCTGTTCCCCGAGGGCGAGCTGATGTCGGTGGGCATGGACACCTTCATCCACCGCATCGACTCCACCGAGGTGATCTACCAGCCGCGCCGCAAGCGCGCCAAGCTCATCGGCAAGTACCTGATGGGGGACCTGCTCGGGGAGGGCTCGTACGGCAAGGTGAAGGAGGTGCTGGACTCCGAGACCTTGTGCCGCAGGGCGGTCAAGATCCTCAAGAAGAAAAAGCTGCGCAGGATCCCCAATGGCGAGGCCAACGTCAAGAAGTAGGTGCCAAGGGCCTGGGGCTGACTCGGGCGCTGCTTTGAGCTCTTTGGGAGGCCCTTCCTCCTGTACTTCCTGGCTCTTCTCTTTCCTCCCTTCCAACCTTCTTCCCCTTCTCATTTCTTTCCTACCTCTTTTTTCTCTCTCCTCCCTCCCACTATCCATTCACTCCATCTATCCCTCAGCGTCATTCCATGGGGTCAGCGTGCTGGGGCATCCAGCAGGACTGTCCTAAGGGGTGTCCTAGGAGGAGGGAGTGTGGCCGTGACTGTGTACCTCCTCTCTTGGCCGGGTCCTGGCCCGAGGCGCGCCTGGCTTCCTTGGCGGGCGTTGCCAGGCGGGTGGCTAGTTTGTTTACACAGTCAGAGGGAACCAGTGGGGCCAAAAATAATGGTGAACAGAGACTTGGGGGGGGGGGAAGTGGCCAGCCAGTGCTGGCGTGGATCCCTGCGGGCGTGGTTGGTGTGGCGGGCCGTGGGGACGCTTTATCGTCTGCCGGGCTTGCTGGAACTTGGGAAACTTCCCCAACCGGCTTCCTAGAAGGGTCCTTATCTGTGGTGCCAGCACTGGTGGCTGCCCTGCCTGCCTGTGACCTTGCCTGTGAGCCTGTCCCAGGAAAGACTGGGAGCTTCTTGTTTTTGCCAGTTGGGCTCTGTTCTGAGTGGTACCCACGGAAAGGTGCTAGATAACTTGGAGCAGGTATGTGGACTTAGGGGTGGAGCAGGACAGGCTGGTGTCCTAGGCTAGGACCTGCTTGGCCTTTTGTGTAGGAGTCTGGCACTGGGCGACCTGGGGACCCAGCAGCAGGTTCCTCCTGGTAGGAGCAGCTGAAAGTGGAATCAGAGGCCTGATCTGTGAAAACCTGGTTCCAAATCACTGTCTTAAAGTGGAGGGACCATCAGCTGCTCATTTCTGGGTGGGTCTGTTGGTCTTCCATGTGAGTGTTCCCCTTTGGCTTCAGGATAATGGCCTGTGGGAGCCCAGTGTCTGGCTGCCCAGGCCTGGACCCCGTCTTGGGTCATCAGCACTGCAGGATGCTGTGTCTGCCTGTGGCCGAGGGCTCCACAGCTGTCTGAATTCGTAGCCCTCACCTGCTACTTCAGGCTTTCTGCCGACTGCCTAATATTGCCAGGGTGTGGCTTGCAGAGACAGGCTGGTTCAGGTGAGAGAAATTGTTTTCTAAACCCTGAAATGGCCTTACCTTAGTTAGTGGGGAGTGATAGGTGTCATGTGTGAGCTTAGAGGGATGTTGGCCATAGTCCATTAGAGGCCACCAGCGAGGGTGTCATAAAGAGCCTGGGCTGTTCCTCAAGACAGGAATTGCTCTGGCACACACTTGTCATTGCAGTGCTTAGAGAACCGGGCAAGAGGATTGCTTCCGGGTCTAGACCAGCCAGGGATGCAGAGTAAGACCTGGTCTCATAAGGAAAACTGCGGTTGCCAAGATAGCTCAGTGGTGAAGGCCTCAGGAGTCACACAGTGAAAGCGGCCCCAGCTCCAACAAGTTTGTTCTGACTAAAAACCAGGAGGAAAAACAGGCCAGAGCTGCAGACTCTCTGGCAAACTGCCCTGAACTGAGGTCCTCACATGGCACGATCCACGGCCAGGTGCCTATGATGGAGTGTTGGTGTGGACACTGCCTGAATGGACAATGGACTGTGCAATGGACATCCTGAGGCTTTGGGCACCTGCTTGGGTGCCCACACGCACAGAGCCACAGCCTTGAAGGGACAGCTTGGCTGACAGCTGGCTCAGGCAGAAAGGCCCCTTTGTCTGCAGGAGCTTAATAAACTGCACTCAAGTTGTCTCTCTCATGGTGAAGTGGTGTCCGGAGCCTTCCAGACAAGCCTCTGGGGTCCTGTCCTTCAGTCTGCACACAAAGCATTCTCCTTCCAGTGCCATGCTGTGGGAGGGCGCCAAGACATGGCACAGTGTGGCGCCTCCAGTCCTAGGAAGGCTTTGGGGACCTGTGCCCTTGCCCCTGTCACTCAGCTGTGACAAATAGCAAGATCTTAATGCCAACTGAGGAGAGGGGCGAGGGAGTTGCTGGTGACCTGCTGGCTCTGTGGCTCTGCAGGGCCCCTCTGCCTTGCTGGTGGGGCTTCATGTGAGTATGAGGTATGGCCTAATGTGAACTCCCTTTTTGCATGGGCCTTGCTGCCTGTTGCTTATACATAGACATACTTCTGAGACTTGTTCGCAGGAACAAGGTGAAAAAGCCACCCCCGAATGTGGCTCGGACATGACTGCCAGTCTAGTGTTGTGTTTTGTACAGGCCATGGGCCTGGTGAGAGCGCTGCACTGAGGTGGTCGCCACCCAGGAGAATGCTTTTGTGTGCTCACTCTTGTTTTTGTTCTGTTTTCTTGCAGCTTTTGGGTTTGTTTTTGCTTTCTCTCCTGTCCCCTTCCTCCTAGACAGGGTCTCTGTGCAGCTGTCCTGAAACTTACTCTGCATACCAGGCTGGCTTAGCTTCAGAGCTCCACCTGTTTCTGTTGGGGTGATGGTCAACACCACCGGCTAGCTGTTTAGATTGCATTTATGCATGTATATATGTATGAGCGGGTGGGTGGCCATCCTCCCCTGGAGCTGGACATGCTGGCTGACTAACATGCGAGTGGAACTGCAGTCAGGTCCTCTGCAAGAGCCAAAAACATTCTTAATCACCCAGCCATCTCTCTAGAACCCAATTTTGAGTGTTTTGAGACATCTTGAGTAACCCAGGCTGACCTCAAATTTGGTGTGAACTTAAGGTGACCTTTCATCTCCTGAGCAGTGGGGATGAGGGCTGGGCACCACCATGTTAGGCATTTATTTTACTTCTCTGAGGCAACATCTTGTCATATGTTTAATCTTGAGCTCTGGGTCTAAAGGGTTCCTCCTGCCTCTGCATATGTGTGTTGAGGCCAGGCACCCCATCCCCACCCCATCTAGTTGCTCTTTGCCAGTTGGGAGTCTGGATGGTCAGCTGTGGCTGTGGCTCCTGTGCCTATGTTCTGGTCCACTAAAGCAAGGGCTCCGCTGGCCCTTCCTCCTGACCCTCCTCTTCCTTTGTTCCCCTTGCCCTCCAGGCTGGCAGTTAGGGTCCTGGCAGTATGGACCATGCTTAGCTGAGCTGCATGCCCTTTGCAAAGTGCCTGGCCACCATCTCTCCTTGAAGACAGGAAGCACCTGCTTGGGCAGAGTGGCTTGTGCTGGATGGCCTCTGGCCACTTAGAGATGGGGGCAGCGTGCTCAGCTGTTGGGTGTCGCCAGGCTGTCTGCGATCTGCACCTGTCTGAATTGCTTGGGCCATGGGAGGTGCTGGCAGCTCTCCAGGGACAACCGGAGGCCACACCGTGGTGACTGGCGGGCTGTGGGGTGTGCACTGCACACAGTTGGGGTGTTAGCGAGGTGGGAAGCAGAGCCCTGGACTTTGTCGGCTTTCAGCCGTCAGCTCACAGGACATCCAGACTTGACAAGCTGCTCCTGCTGCCTGCCTGAGGGACTGTGCTGTGTGGCTGCCCAGTGTGCCCTCATCTACGCCATGACCACCAGGGCTACTTTGTTGTGTGTATGCATACCTGTGTGTACATGTGGAAGCTGGAGGTCGGCCTTAGGTGTCACCTGTCAGTGCTGTCCACCTTATTCAGATGGACTGAGACCGGAGCTTGTGGCAAGACTAGGTGACTAGGCCGGTAGAGTGAATCCCAGAGCTCACAGGCGTGCACCACCGTCAGGTTTTTATGGGTGTTGGGGGATTAAACTCAGGTGTTCATGCTTGCTTGCCAAGATGTACTTATCTTGGCAAGAAATTGATGCTTCCAGTGAGGGAACCATATGGGTCCACAGAGCCAGATTTGGGCAGTCAGCACACTGGACTGTGGTGGGTAGAGCTTCACGTCTGCTCGACGGCCAAGTCCCAGCAGAGCTTTCGGGACTTTGTCAGTATTGTCGCCTTTCCTCTTCAGTGCCAGCCTGCACGCGCGAGGTGGGTGTCCGTCGCTGAGCTCTGCTGCCTTGAGAACCGAGTTGGCTTGCTGTCCTCTCCTAGGCTTAGTGGTCTGTCTGGGGTGCAGGGACGCCTGTGGCGGAGGGCCTGTCGTTTCTCAGCTCCAGCTTGTGGTCCAGCAGCTTTGGGTAGTTGGCCAGAGAGCAAGAGTATGCGTCCTGTCTGGGCCTTGCCAAGGCTGCCCGAGAGGAGCTTGGGTGGAACCCAGCGGAAGGAGCTTCCCCCCTCGCTTGTGCCCTGCTGTGCGGAGCCGGCTTCCTGCTTCCTCCAGCACCGTGCACAGCAGCTTCTCTGAGCGTCATTCTCTGTTCTTTCTGAATAGGGGCTGTCTTTATAGCCCAGGCTGACCTAGACCTGCGTCTGCCTTACTCTAGACTACAGGCATGTGTACAGCGGCTTCCTTTTCCTCTTCTGCTTTTCTTGGTTACAAAAAAAAACACAGCATGGGGAGGGTGGCGCAAGCCCTGACGCCAGGAGGGTGGGGCCCTTCCTGTACCTGAGTCCGCCTCAGCCCCCAGGCCCCTCCTGCCCCCAAGTACCGTCCTGTGCGTGGGAGTGGGGTGCTGGGGGCTTGGTCAGGGTCTCCAGCATTTGACCAGTTAGCTGCGTACAAGCAGGAAGTTTCGTTTTAATGAAAACTTTATGTAGATGAGTGTTTTGTCTGCGTGTTGTTTTAAATGTATACAGTTCCTGGGGGAACCACAAGAGGGCATCAGATCCCTTGGAACTGGAGTTGTGAATAGTTGTGAGCCATGTATGGGTCCTGGGAATTGAACCTGGGTCATCTGGAAGAGCTCTTAACTCTAGCCCTGCTTATTTTGTTTGAAACTGGTTTTTGTTATCAGTGTAGCCCAGGTTAGCCTCAAGCTCCTGCTCCTGCTTCAGCCTCCTGAGTGTGGGGTTGCATCTGTGAACCAGCATGCCAGTCAGAATGCTGTGATCCTGGCTTTGTCTCTTTGCTGCCACCTAGTGCTTGACAGAGGGGTGTGCAGGCCTGGTTCTTCCCTTTAGGGGAGGCTTAGTAGCAGAACTGCGAGGCAGCTGATCACATAGTATCTGCAGTCAGGAGGCAGACTTCCCATCAGCCCATGGGGTGGGATTCTTCTCCTTGCTCATCCCTAATCTGGGAACTAGGCCAGTGGCTTGGCTCCTAGGTGCATCTAGAGTTGATGCTCACCATTAACCACCACACCATCTGCTGTGTGGCAAGACTTCTCCAGGAGAGACACAACGCCCTGTCTACTCGCCCACACAGGGAGCCCACGGCAGACCAGAGCATGGAGGTCCAGTGTGCTGGACCAGTGAGTTTTGGGGGAGTCACTTACAGGAGCAGAAATGACTCAAACAGCTGCATCGCTGAAGCCAGTATGGTGACAGCTCCCGAAGCTGGGAACCTGGAGCGCGCCGCATGGCCTGCATGCCTGGATGCACAGGCTGGAGAGTGTCCTTCCCAAGTGACATAGCCATCCTAACCAGGCAGCTCAGTTGGGTTTTGCGTTTTTCAGGTTGGCTGGTCTCAAAGCCCTCTTTGCAGCTGGGCTCCTGAGAATGACTCTGAGCAACTTTTATCTCTTACTGTAGGAGGGAGGGGCCTAGTGCATCTGGTCCATTTCATGGACTTCCTAAAGCTATTTTGTGGTGTTTACCTTCTGGGTTTTCGTTTGTTTGTTTGGTCGGTTGGTTTGGTTTTTTGAGACAGGGTTTCTCTGTATAGTTTTGGCTGTCCTAGGCTCACTTTGTAGACCTGGCTGGCCTTGAACTTACAGCTCTGCCTACCTCTTCCTCCCTGAGCACTGGAGTCAAAGGAATGCACCACCACGCCCTGCTGCTTTTTTTGGTTTTTGGAGACAGGGTTTCTCTGCGTAGCCCTGGCTGTCTTGGAGCTGGCTCTGTAGACCAGGCTGGCCTGGAACTCAGAGATCCACCTGCCTCTGTTCTTTGCCCAAGTGCTGGGTTGGGCCACCCCTTACCCTCAGCTATGTTGTTTACCTTCTGTTTTGTCTTAAAGATCTAGGCTGCAGGAAGGAACATTTCACTCAACTACTGTGCTCAGGAGTGGGGGTCAGACCACCATATTTTAGCTTTTTTTTTTTTTTTTTTTTTTTTTTGGACATGATCTCTCAACATAGTCCTATCTCCTAGCTGTCCCAGAAGTCAGTTTGTAGACCGAGCTAGCCTGGAACTCAGGGAGATCTGCCTGCTTCCGTCTTCTCAGTACTAGGATTACAGGCATGTACCACCATGTTTGACTCTAGGTTTTTAGTTACTTGTTTTGTGGTACTGCAGATGAGCCCAAGGCTCTCCAAGGTGGGTGTCTTGTGTCTAGCTCTGCCTGGCCTTGCAGGGTCTTTTAGACACACTCTGATACGTGCTCTCTGCTGTGGGTAAAGTGGTAGAGTCCAGAGGGTACTCTCAGGCCACAGCTCCCCTGTGGTGTCAGGTGGTGGCTAGACAGGGTTCTTGGAGGCTGCATCCCACAACCTGAGAGTCATGACGGACTGAGACCCCCAGGGTGACTGGAAGCAGGGTTCTCTCCACACTCTGTGTTGTCGCTATAGCTGGGGCAGACCTTGAACTGTTTTCACTGTGTGTGTGTCTGCCTGTATGTATATGTACTACAGGTGTGCATTAGCCTATGAATTTCGGAAGAGGGCATCAGATCCCCTGGAGCTACAGTTCCATAGGGTTGTGAGCTGCTGTGTGGGTGCTGGGAATTGAACCTGGCTCCAGCGCAAGAGATCATAGCTACTGCTTGAACCGTGGCCAGCCCCTGGCCTTGGACTTGATCCCCCCACCTTACCCTCCTGCAAAACTGTGACAGACCTACCAGTCACACTGACCAGGGGCATGAAGCCTATGTGCAGCTGATGGCCTGAGGCAGCCTTATTCCAGCAGTCAAGTCAATTTGAGTAGGAGAGATGGCATAGGCTGCAGGGCAAGGTGCCCTGTCAGGAGCTGAGGGGAAGTGGGCATATTAGATATTCCCTTTGGGGTCTTGCCCTGCTCCCATGGTCTTCATTGACTGCTGGGAAGTCACAGGAAGAGTGCTGGGGTCCAAGGGCCTGTAAGCACATACCCCAGAGATGATACTGAGCCCAGGGGTTTAGTTGATGGACCTTAGAGCTCAGGTTCTCAGTACTGGGGCTCCCTGAGGGTGGTTGGCTGTGTCCAGGGACATTGTTGAGGCTGTGTGGTCCCTGGCTTGCTGCTGTGTGTAACCCTAAGGGTAGGAGCATGCTCAAGACTCCAGAAGGGAGGGGTGCAGCCACTGCTTACACAGGCCCTGAAGAGAGCAAGGTGCTGGCTCAGGGCCACTGCAGGTGTGTCTGTTAGGTGGGAGTGGTGCTCCAGGAGGCCAGCTGGGCGCTGGGTGCTGAGTGTGTGTGTAGTGGCCTGAGTTGGCGCTGCTGGTGAATAGGGTCCGAGGAGAGGCCAGAGGGAGTCTGGTGGACAGAGGTGAGCCGCTTGGTCCAGAGGGGTGTTGGAGGGCACTACCCATCGCAAGACCATGGCTGGGGTCTTTGTGGGGATAATGGGAGTGGGGAGGGTGTGTGGGAAGCTCTAGGTGTGGGGGGCGTGGGGGAGTCTGCAGAGCAGCAGACTCTGCCTGTGCGGTGCCTAGAAAGTAAAGTTCTAACTTCAGGGTGGGCAGCATGGCCCTGGACCTCAGCAGGGCAGTTGATGCTTATTACCCGGGAAGGTGGCATAGAGCCACATTGCAGTGATGTGTATGCTGATGTAAGTGGCCTGGCCTTGGTTGCAGGGTGCTCCCTAAGCCTGAGAATGAGGTGCAGCGGCTGTCCTATTCTGGGAGCCTACAGCCTCATGCCTGGGCCCTGCCTGGCCCTTCCTTCGGTGGCCCTGTTACATGCAACACCCAGGAGACTGGGGAGGGGCGGGGGCTGGCTCTGTAGAGCATAGCTGTCAGCTGATCCAGCTCAAGTGCCCCCTCTGCCCTCATTGGCATCTGTACAATGAGTGTTGGCCTCTGTCACAGTGGTGTCAACTGGTATGCTGGGTATGGCATCAGCACCCACCCACCTAGTGGGCTTGAAGCCCTATCCTGACATATGGGGACATCAGGATGGGAGCCTTGGTTCTAAAGCTGTGGTAACTGCCTGGAACTCAGTGTGGGAGTGGGGACTCTTAGGGTCTAGGGGTTTGATCTTAGCACTGGTCCAGGCATCTTTGAGGTGGCTTCCCAGGAACCCCATGACCAGATGCTGTGGCTT
The DNA here is from genome assembly GCA_028658305.1 of Pachyuromys duprasi. Lineage (NCBI taxonomy): Eukaryota > Metazoa > Chordata > Mammalia > Rodentia > Muridae > Pachyuromys > Pachyuromys duprasi. The sequence goes on along the minus strand of CM053753.1, from coordinate 31,745,421 downwards.
CCTGATGCTGGTGCCCTTGGGTGGCTCACGTCTGGTGGGGCACCTAGCTTGTGCAGTTTTCCTTTTGTGTTTGTGGTCCCTGGGTACAGAAGGAGAACTAGGGGCTGAGCTCCAAGGCCTCTTGTACCCACCACATTGAGGAAGGATGGCTGCTCTAGACCCTGAATGCTTAAACTAGGTGGGCAGTGTTGAACTTGGGCAGTGCTCACAGCAGAGCACCTCTTCCTCTGCAGCCTGCACACAGTCCCTGCACACCAGCTCTGTGAGTAAGCCAGGAGGGAGACAGCCCAGAGCATCTGATGGATGCCCAGGGGGCTGTGTACAGGAAGACTTCTGGAAAGATGTGGGGCCTGGAGAAGTGAAGCAGGCCAGGAAGGGCAACTGCCCACCCAGCTGAGCTTGTTCACAAGGGTGCAAGCCAAACTAGAGAGTAGCAAGCGTGGTGTCACCCATTGCCGTATACCAGCCTCTTGAAGAATATGGATATTGTGGGTGTCACCACTGTCTAGTGCCACAATGTTCAGTCACCGTAAAGGAAGCCTTGTGAGCTGTCCACTCCAGCCATACCTCTGCCCCAGCACATCCTTCTGTCTTTGGAGTCACTTGTTCTGGACATTAGCTGTCATGGAGGCCACACTGTCTGGGTCTCTTCACTGGGCCCTCTAGGCGATGACAAGTGTCAGAGCCTTGTTCCTGCTCATACATGTGTGACACTCCATTATGTGGGTGGGGTGTGTTGTGGTGTCTGTCAGCGTGAACCTGCCTGTCTGCCCTCTGCCCTTTGGTGGCTGGATGCCTTCTGTGGTGAGACATGAAAGGTGTGGTGTTACTACAGACCTGAGCTAAGAGAATCCTCTTGGACTGGCCAGTGGCCCATCAACCTGTTGGACAATGGCTTTCACCAGTGGTCATTCCTGATGCTGCCAGTTTCTGGGCTGACCTTCAGCCCAGCTGGTGGACATCCAAGGTCGTGAGGTGGGACAATGCTTGGGAGAAGCCCATGTGGCCATATCATGGTCTAGCTCCAGGCACATCAGGTGCTGGACCTGTGCCTTACAAGGAGCTTTGCTTTTATGAAACAATCTTAGTGTCTCGACGGCACCAGGTCCCCATCCCCACCCCCGCTATAGCCCAAAGCTACCACAGCCCAGGTGACTGTCCACTACCTGGGATTGAGCCCCAGGTGTTACAGGCAAGTAGGAGGCGTGCCCCACCCTATCCCTTCCCTGTGTTCTGTGTGTTCCCAGATGGGCAGCTCTGCAGTTGCAGTGACTGCATGGAGCCCATTCACAGCAGGCAGGATGGGCTGAGCAGTGTCCTCTGTTGCAGGGAGATTCAGCTGCTGCGGCGGCTGCGGCACCGGAACGTGATCCAGCTTGTGGATGTGCTGTACAATGAGGAGAAGCAGAAGATATATCCTGTGGGGTGGAGCGGGGTGAGGGTGACCCCCATGTGTGGTAGGGAGTGGAAGCCCTGGGCAAACCCTCTGGCTCAGCTCCATCCTGTGGTGCCTGGCAACTCAGCAGTTAGGGTGAGCAAGGCATGCAGTGCCTGTCTTAGCTAGCTTCTGAAGGCTGTGGCCGGCCCGGCCTCACGGGCACCTGGGGGCCTTCATTCATCGCCAGGGCCTTGGTTCAAATGGTTTCTGTGCTGCCCCTTTCCAGAGGTAGGGTTTGCACGCCCTCCTCTGGATCTGGGCATCCTAGGTGTACTCACAGAACCGAGTGCCCTGTGGTTGGCTGCAGCTCTTACTCCCAGACACGCAACTCCTCCCCGGTATGACGAGTAGACCAACTCATTTCTGGTCCGGTTGTGTCATTATGCTCGTTCCACACGGTTCAAGGCGGTGCGGCGGCCCTGTGGGGCCCTGGGAGGACTGGTAGGGAGCACGGAGGATGGCCAGAGATCCAGGGCAGTGGCAGTCAACTGGCCCAGGAGGGCCCTGCACCCTCAGCAATGTCTTCATTGCCTCAGTTGCCGTCGCTCTCAGGGTAGTCCAGACTACTGTTGCTGGGAGCACAGCTCCCAGGGCCTGCTGTTTGCTGCTTTCCTTAGCGCCCTACGTATATGGTGATGGAGTACTGCGTGTGTGGCATGCAGGAGATGCTGGACAGTGTGCCGGAGAAGCGCTTCCCTGTGTGCCAAGCCCATGGGTAAGTGGCTGCTAGGTGCAGGAGAGGCAGCTAGCACCTTCTGTGGCTCATGACGCCATTGGCAGGAAAACCAAGGTGTTTCTGGGTGCCCGGTTACCCACCCAATGTGCTTAGGGTTGCCCTCCTGTTAGACCCTGTGAGTCCACTTCCTTGCTGAGCCCCAGTGGCTCTTAGGCCTGACTAACCCTCCAGTCCAGCAATCACAGAACCAAAGGAAGGAGGGTGGGGAGATGAAGCCAGAGGGGAACCCTGGCTCCCTGGGCCTGGACGGCAGTGGCTATAGGTGCCTTATGTGACTCCCAGTGAGCCCTGGTCTTCTGACTATCAAGTCTGTTTGCCTGAAACCCAGATGCCTATACCTTTGTGGGCCAGGCTTTGTGAGGCTCCCAAATTTCGTAACAGACTTGTGTAGACATCATGGTGTGGGCTGAGACCCTGTGGGTCCTGAGCCGGTCCCACCCATTCAGGTACTTCCGCCAGCTGATTGACGGCCTGGAGTACCTACACAGCCAGGGCATTGTTCACAAGGACATCAAGCCGGGCAACCTGCTGCTCACCACCAACGGCACGCTCAAGATCTCCGACCTGGGTGTTGCCGAGGTAGGCACCATGTGCAGGGCTCCCGGGCCGCTTCTCCTGAACGCCCCTGACTCTCGCTGCCCTGCAGGCTCTGCACCCTTTCGCTGTGGATGACACCTGCCGGACAAGCCAGGGCTCCCCAGCCTTCCAGCCACCAGAGATCGCCAACGGACTCGACACCTTCTCAGGTTTCAAGGTGGACATCTGGTCGGCTGGGGTCACACTGTAAGTGTCTTGTGTCTGCAGAGGTGGGACTGCAGATTTTCTCAAGTGTTCTTAGGCCTGTGGCGAGCGGCTTGGACAGCCCTGGTCTGTGGGTGAAGTTACCCTCCACTCACTACCCCACAGGGCTTTGCCACGTGTAGGCTTCTATGGCTGCACATGTACCACTTAAAAGAGTTATACTCTCTGGGAGTTGGGGCACCTGGCCTCCGGGCTCAGGTGTGGCCAGCACTGACATTGTCCTCCCATGTGAAGCTACAACATCACCACGGGCCTGTACCCGTTCGAGGGGGACAATATCTACAAGCTGTTTGAGAACATCGGGAGAGGGGACTTCACCATCCCTTGTGACTGCGGCCCGCCACTCTCTGACCTACTTCGAGGTGGGCATCTCTGGGTCTCCTGAAAGCCAGGGCAGCCAGGGAAGAGCCCCTGGTCTGTGGGGGGTTCTGAGTCAGCCCCTGGGGGGCAGAGGTGGTTGTGGGACAGTGTCAGTGGCCTGACTTAACTGACAGGACAGCCGCTTCTGTTAGCTGCCGGCCAGCATGGGAGGTCTCTGGGATTCAGTTTCCCTGGTGTCTCAGTGCTCTGCCCGTTGCTGTCTCACTGGGGCCTGGGAAGGCAGCAGGGTGGATGATGGGGTGGGGTGGGGCACAGTATATAGGCAGGCAGCTGTTCATTGACCCTCTGTCACACAGGGATGTTGGAGTACGAGCCAGCCAAGAGGTTCTCCATCCGACAGATTAGGCAGCACAGGTGAGCATGGCTGCCTGGCTCTGCCTGCCGGGACTCAGTTGCATGAATATGAGGGCACGGACTCAGGTGCTGGATAGTCACAGGAGAAAGAATGTGTCTAGTGTCTGATGCTATCCTGGGAAGGCTGAGTGTGAGCTTGGGATATGAAAGGGGTGCCCAGTGTAGACCAGGGGTTAGAGGTTCTTCTACCTCTCCCTTCCTGTCAAGGGTACAGGCAGCTGTGTGCCTGAGAAGTTGGATCTTCAGGGATGGGGTTTGAGGTGGACCCTCCCCCTGTGGGAAGGGTGTGGCAGGAGTTGATGGGGAAGGGCACAGCCGGCCCTGCCAGGCCTCAAGGGGAGTGTCAATCTGGACCCCAGCTGGTCACTGGCCCAGTGGAACCTGGCCGTCTGCACTGGGAGGCAGCGGGGAGCATGAGCATGGTGTCTTCCTTCTCCCAGCTTGAGGGTTGGAGCTTTCTGGGAGGCAGCAGCCTCTATCTCCTTAGCAGCTGCTCCTAACACTGGCTCTAGGGGTTCCCCGCCATTTGTCCCCAGCCCTGTTATCACTTCCCTGCTGGCCTGGCACTGGCTCAGCTGGCTGTTCCCCCGACGAGGCCTTTCAGTCTGTCCCTGTTCAAGGGCCCTGATAGCCCACCCCAGTCCAAGGTGCTATGGCTGCTGGTGGTGGGTGGTGGTTTGGGAGAGTGTTAGTGTCGGTGCACGTGCCAAGACCCCGAACCCTGTAGCCTGAGCACTGAGCCTTGCCCTCTGCAAGGGCAGCCATGGGGTGTGGGACTGTGGTGGGTCTGGGCAGGGATGGCACAGTGCCTGATGCCTCTGCTGCACATGGGCTTTTGCAGCTGGTTCAGGAAGAAACACCCGCTGGCTGAGGCGCTGGTGCCTATCCCCCCAAGCCCAGACACGAAGGACCGCTGGCGCAGTATGACCGTGGTTCCCTACCTGGAGGACCTTCATGGCCGAGCGGACGAGGAGGAGGAGGAGGCGGACTTGTTTGACATGGAGGACGGCATCATCTATACCCAGGACTTCACAGTGCCTGGTGAGCTGGCTGCGTGGCTTGCCCAGGAGCTCCCGCCTTTGTGCAGTCTGGGGCTGGCCCTTCCCCAAGCTCCAGCTGGCATGAGCCACCAGGACTGTCAAAGCTATCCTGTGGCTATGGCATTTCACTCTGGGCTGGCTGGGGCTCCCTGGGCCCCATTTGAGCTTCTTAAGGCCTCCCTGGCTACGTTTAGCTGGAGGATGGGACCCTGGAGGGTAGTGGGCAGGTGCCCTGAGACAGCCACCTGAGGGAGGGTCCAGTGGCCCTCAGTCCCGGCCATGCCTGACCTTATATCGCCTTCTTCCCCAGGTGCCGAGGAGGCGTCCGAGTCAGGGCTTAGCGAGGATGCATGCGACACATGCATGTGGAAGAGCCAGGGCGCAGGCCCTCCTGGAGAGGAGCCCGAGGAGGGGCTCAAGGCCTTAGTGTAGCTCCCTGGCTGCTGCCCCACCCATGTCCTCCATAAAGCTTTGTCCACTGTGTCTGCAGGTGGATGCTTGCCGCGACTGCCCTTCCCCATCACTGTCCCGGCAGGCTTCCCCAAAGGGCACCAGAGAGCATACCTGGGTCCAAGGCCTGAGCCAGGCCCTCAGCACCAAGGTGACCACTGGCTGGGGCTCTCGGGGCTTTTGTCCCTATGCCCCTCAGGCTAGCCCCACTGGTAGGCCACTCCTGGCCTGTCAGACAGCTGTGTGAGGGAGGGTGAGGACCCTGGGCTCCTCATGTCCCTGTAACAATTGAGGAGTCTGAGAGCAGTGCCTCAGAGTCCAGAACACCTGCTGGGTGCCAGGTGGGACCCACAAGGACATGTGTGTACCTGATGTCCACCTGGAGCCTTTCCGAGGCTGTGGCCACAGGCTGGGCTCTGAGCGGAGAGCTGGTGCCTGGCGAGGCCCTCTTCATGTGGGCCCCTCAGCTGGGGAGGAGGAGCGATTAGAAGGCTGCTGACTGCATGAGACACCCTTGGGGCTGCTGAGGTTTGAAGGAAGGCAAGGGACACTGCCTTGTGTCTGGGTGGCCATGGGTCCCATGTGTCACCTGGGATAGTGATGAACAGAGCAAAATTGTGGTGCTTCTGCAGTGACAATGCAGGAGGCTTTGTACCCAGTGCCTTGTGTGGAGGTGGGGAGGGAGTTCCTGCTGCCGGGTCTGCCTGACCTCTTGCCTCAGTTTCATCCAGAGTGAGGGCTAGGGAGGGTGCTGCCAGTCTGGGCCACGTCAGAGACATTGTGGGAGAGGAACTCTGGATGCAAGAGCCCAGGCAGTGGGGCCTCTGTTGAGTTCACGCAGCCACATCTCAAGCTAGAGATACTGCCCACTTGAGCCTGAGGAGCTTCAGGAGAAGTGACCTCCTATCCCACCCTGAAGGCAGACCACCCAGGCCTGTAGCCCCAGCTGGATGGCCCCCTCCCTGTGCTCAGCACAGCTAGTCAGTAGTCCCCAGGCTGAGTGCTTCATCTCCTTGGGCCTGTACTGTGGGCCTAGAGCCTGGTGGCTCCCTTGGAGAGCTCTGTGAGCTGGTGCTGGGCTGCCAAGGCTAGACAGGCAGGTGAGCATGGGTGTACTGCAGGGGGGGGCCAGGGCACCCCACCGTGGAAGGTACTGGGCCCGGCTGGACAGGCCTTTGGAGCTGCTGAGGGGTGGACTCCTCGGTGGCTAGAGAGCATAGCCTGACCAGCCTCTGGCACAGTTGGGGCTTGCTGGGCCCCTGGGGCTTTGGGTTGCCTGCCCTTTGCCTCAAGCCATGCTTGCCCTCTTCCCGCAGGACAGGTCCTGGAAGAGGAAGTGGGTCAGAATGGACAGAGCCGCAGCCTGCCCAAGGCCGTGTGTGTGAATGGCACAGAGCCCCAGCTCAGCAGCAAGGTGAAGCCGGAGGGCCGACCGGGCACCGCCAACCCTGCGCGTAAGGCGTGCTCTAGCAACAAGATCCGCCGGCTCTCGGCCTGCAAGCAGCAGTGACTGCAGCCTACTACAGGTAGGCGCGGGGCCAGGACCCGGAGCTGCTGTTGGTGTTAACGGTGGGCCTGCTGTGCTCTTGGCTCCTTCCCTTGGGGCGGGCACCACGGGTTGCAGGGGGTGGGGTCTAAGATCGCAGTTTTACAAAGGGCCTTCCCACTCTGGGTGGCCAGTACCCGGATCCCGGCGCTGAGGGACTGTCGTTCTACCAGCAGTGTGTCGTCAGGAACTCCGGGCAGGTGCCCCGGCAAGGCTGCGGTTCCCGGGCCTGCCCATCCGGACCCTTCCGGACTTTGGAGCCGAGGGCGGACCCACCGCCCCAGAAGCACTTTATGTCGAGACCACTGGCCGGCTTCGCCCGCATGCCGCCCCGCGAGCCTCGCTGTCTTTGGTTTGGTTCTTTTTTTTTTCTTTCTTTTTTAAATAAAACAGGTGGATTTGAGCTGTGGCTGTGAGGGTGATTGGAAGTGTGGAGCAGGCGGGGCACAGGGTGGCCTGCAGAGAAAACCCAGAGCGAGCGAATATGCAGAGACATTTATGATCAACCAGACAACACAACCACCCACGGGGGGTGCAGGGCAGGGCGTGGGCGGGCACTCGCGGCGAGGCCGCCCTATCTTTTGGCAATAAATAAAGCTTGGGAAACTTGAAGCTGCCACCTGGGCTGTTCTGTCCGTGTGTGCAAAGCCCAAGGCTCTTGGGGAGTACCAGGACGGGGCGGGCCTGTGCGCATGCGGAGAGCAGGGCGGGCGGTTATTGCTGAGGGAGGGCACAGCTGCGAGCGCACGCCACGGCGAGGTGCATGGGTTCAGGGGCCGGGGCAGCGAGCTCTTTCCGGGTCCTCGGTGCCCCGCGGTCCCCGCCCCTCCAGTGGGTTCACGCATGCTTATGGCAGGCAGTGGCACTGCCAGCACGTGCTCAGGAGTGGACGTTCAGCTGATCCTGGAGGGAGGCTACGCATGCGCCTCAGAACCTGCCCCCACCCTCTGTGGCCAGAAGCTGGGTGCTGCTGTCGACCGTATGCGGACCGAAAGTCCGACCTCTTCACTCTCCCTGCAGCTGAGCCTGGGTCCTGGAGCCTCGTGCCTCGGGAGGCCACTGCGCCCTGCTGAGTGCCCGAGGGGACACTGCGCGTGCGCGCCCGTGCACGGCAACCCCAGGTTCCTCCTGTTGTCGCCACCATTCCCGTGGCTGCCCCAAGTGCGGCTAGAGAAGCTGCCGAGAGGCGGGCCGAGGTCGCAGAGCTTAGACCGGGCTGTGGTCGGGGGACGTGGGGGCAGCAGCAGCGACGATCAGCACCGGGGAGGAAGCGACTGGCTCGGCCAGGCGGGGAGAAAAGAGTCTCTCGTCGAGGCTGGCTGCCAGCTTGTCCAGCAGGGCCCCGGCGGGCTCCACTCCCGGCGCAGAGCCGGGGCAGCCACCGCCTCCGCCGCCGGGCTCCTCCTCGATGACAGGAATGGAAGGGTCGTCACCGGCGGCGGGCAGCGTGCGGCCGCCTTCCGGTGGGCAGTCGACGCTGTCGCCGCGGCGCAAGGGCGCGCGCGCGGGGCGCGGGGCCCCCGGGGGCGTGGCCACGCGCGCCCCGCCGGGGTCGCTGTGCTGCCGCCCCCTTTGTTGCCACTGCTTCCGCGCGTGGGTGTGAGGGTGCGCACGCGCGCGGTGACGGGGCGCGTCGTCGAAATGCGGGTCGTGGCGCAGGAACTCGTGGAAGAGAGCATCCGTCTTCTCGTCGATGCTGTAATCGCGGCGCGGCCTGCGTGGCCAGGCTCGCGGGCTGCGGGGAGGGCTGCGGGCTGGCACAGGAAGTTCAGAGGCTTCGTCGCCCGCGCCGCGGCCCTCGATGCTCGCGTACCCACTGTCCATCTGCAGCAGGCGGCGGGCCTCGCCGTCCTTAGGCCGCAGGGCAGGTGGAGACTCGGGAGGAGGCGGAAAGGCGGGTGCTGCGCCGCCGCCCCCAGAGCCCGAGCCCGAGCTGTCCCCGCTGCGCACTGAGTCGCGGTCATTGCCACTGCTGCTGTGGTCCGATGCAGTGGCCGCGTGGAGCTCCAGCGAAGCACGAAGGCTCCACAGGTCACGGTAGCTGCACTGCGCATGCTCGGCGTCCTGTTCTTGCTGCGGGTCCTGCTGCTGCGCATGCTCGGGCCCCAAACAGATGCCATGCTCCGGAGGAGTCTCGGGGCTTGCTCCTCCCGCCGCCTCAGCTGCCTCTAGCCTGCAAGGCCAGGCCCACGTGGTCAGAGCCTGCAGGGAGTGCCCCGCCCTGCTGGCCAGGCCACTGTTGGTGCATTAGGGACTTTGGACATGGAGGGACTCCCATGGAGCCCGGGCCACGCCTAAGTAAGTTCTCTTGATGTGCAAGGAGACTCGGAGGGAATGGCCTGAGCTAGATTCCAAATTGGCCCCTTGTCCTAGACGGTTACTTCACCCCGCTGATCATGGGCTGATACGGCCAGGTGTGAATCACTGAGGCCAAGGGTCACCCCCAAGTCTGCAAGGCCTGTATCCCAGCGGTTTTAGCATTGGGGAAGTTTTGCTTTGGGTTGGGGAGGGAGGTTACTTCTGAGAGAAGCAGTTACCAAGGCTCTTGTGAGGGGTCAGGCAGACATCAGGAGTGCAGGCGGGCAGAAGGGTCGCTGGGACCACCGAGGAGCCCTTCAGGCCTCGGAGCCTGCCGCAAATCGGCAGGGCCAGGGTAGGCCCAAGCCCGCTGCTCTGCTCAGGTGGGTGTCCCAGCTTGGAGACCCTGGGGCCAGCAACTGCCCACCTACCCTTACCCAGCCTCTCCCTGCTTCCCTCCTCCTCCTCTGGTCTGCGCTGGAGAGGTGGCCCCCATGAAGTGGCCAAGGTGACTCGAGTTCGTGTCCACAGGGCCAGGAGGGCAGTCCCCGGCCCACCTATGGGGGACGGGGCAGGGCAGGGGCCCAGGGGCCCACCCTTAGCACCTCTATCTACTGAAAAATACCTGCCGAGAGTGGGGGGCGGGCTGGTGGGGCTGGCCAGAAAGGGGCGGGGGGGTGGGAAGGCCACCGAGTCGCCTGCGCTGGCAATGTACTGAATGAAATCCGCGTGAGGGACATCCCCTTCCTGTTCCATGCTCTCACTGGCTGCCCGCTGCCGCTGAAAATGGTGCCGCTTAGGAGAACCTGTGTGGGGCAAAGTCGATCGGGGACAGAGATTAGGCGTGGGCTGAAAGACCACAGGGGAAGGCTGTCCAGAGAGCCCTGGCTGGACAGGAGTGGCCGTGAGAAAGGACATCCATTGGCTAACACTGCCCAGCTCTTGCTGAAACAGGAGGCAGGGAGGCTGGGGTTGGTGGGGGCCTGCACGGGAGAGAGGGCGGTGCTGCCTGTAGGCGGCACCCTCGCCTGGGAAGCGGGGAACTGCCCCACCCCGCCCTGGCTCCTGGCCTACAGCCAGGATCTTCCCCAAATAGAACAGCCAATGGGCAGTCCTCCAGGTAGGGTGGGAGCCCAGCAAACAGGTTCTGGGCGGCCACAGTGCCCTGAGGCCAATCCGCACTACCTGAGAACCCAGGTTCTCACCAGGGCAGTCAACAAGACCTCCCCTCCCACAGAAGAGGGGGCGATGAGCCCTCTGCCACCCAGATCCTCCCCGTGCTCTCCCGCTGCCACCTAAGCAAGGCCAGCTCAGCAACGCTGTACCCCGGGGCCAACAGGCTGCCCGGCAGCAGTTGAGATGGGACACTGCGGCCACAGAAGCTCAAACTGTTACTGTCCAGGGCCTTATCTGAAGTGTTTGGGGATTAGCTGGGTACGGCTCGTGCCTGTAATCCCCAGGACTCAAGAGGGTTGCTGGGAGTTTAAGGCCTGCCCGGGCCACCCAGGGAGATAACTTCTCAAAATAACAAAAAGGCATTCATGGATCCTAAAATTAGTCCAACACTCCCTCTGCTTTCTTTTTTTGGAGATAGGTTCTCATATAGCCAAGGCTAGCCTCAAACCCACTACACAACTGAAGCTGACTCTGAGTTCTTGTCCTCCTGCCTCTGCACACCGGACAGGGAAGCCAGGCCCTCGTGTGTGCCAGGGAGGTCCTCTGCTGAGACTTGTTCTAGTAAGCCAGAACCACACGGGCCAAAGGACTAGGTGCAGTCCAGGGAGGCACACGAGCCTGGGGCACCCTGCCTCAGATCATGGCTGACAGGATGGTCATCCGCCTAGGAGACACAGGGCATTGGCAACTGACAGCCTAGAGACAGACACGTTCAGGCCCTGGGCATTCCAGGCCATCTGCAAGGCCTCCACGAAGATGGCCCCTGGAAGTCGCGGCCACTCTGGGGTGCCTTACCTCTCGTGTCCAAACTGGATGCCCTCTGGCTAGGCTCCAGCTTCCATTTCTTGACCTTGAAGTAGGGGCTGGCCCCATCCAGGCTGGCATGGCGGCGGAGCCGTGTGAAGAACTGCAGCACAGTGCCTGCCCCCGAAGAGCTTGGGCCCATCTCCCCAGGCTCTGTCTCAGGCCCGGGCCCGGCAGCCTTGGTACCGCATGTGCCTGCATCTAACTGGAGGGGCCGGAGGAGGGAGGCTGCAGGATGACTGTCAGGCATGGAGTCCCCTCCCAGCCAGCCCGGCCCAAGCCCTGCATCCCCACTAAGCAAGCCTGTAGCCCCTTCTAATAGCCTTCTCTTTCAGGCCTGCTCTGCCATCCTGAATCTTGTCTTTGGTGGGGGAAGGACTGTGACCAGAAGCTCTCTTCTCTGGGCTGAGGGGGCGCTGCTCACCCATCCCACCAGCCTAAGGGAATGGAGGGTGCTGTACTTTGGGAATGGAGTGGTTCTGAGGGAGAGGGTGACCTGGAGAAGGGATGCTGTGGGGAAACCAGAGAAGACCCTCACCGAGACGGCCTCCCCAGAGTCACTGGAGGCCGAGGGGCTGATCTCCGAGAAGTCCACAGAGTTGTAGGGATCACCCGGCAGGGCGGAGCTGGGACCCACTGAGCGGCCAGTGAGGGCCTTCCCAGGGGGCTGTGAGGCGGAGAGATGGGGGGAGGCGGAGTAACAGTGCAAAAAGATGAGGGGATGGACCCACCGTGCCCCCCAGGCAGCCTCCTTGGGGTACCCACTGCCACCTTGCTGAGGACGGGGCCCAGCAGCAACCTTGACCCTCACCTGGAAAATAGCCAAGCTGTCCTTGGGGGTAGTAGCTGGGTGGGGTGTGGCCGCTGCGCTGGCCTCACCCGAATCACACTCATGGATAGTAGCAATTTTGAGGGGCGGTAGATGGAGGTGGGTGAGGCGGGCATTCTTGAGGTGATGGAAGTCCCCCTCAGTCAGGGTATACCTATGTCAGGGACCCCAACAGTCAGCCCGTTGCAGTCCCTAGCAGAGCATCTACTTTAACATCTTGACAAGCAGGTCTCTAACTTCTTGTTCAAGGATGACTTTGAACTTCTGATTCTCATGTCTCCACCTATTAAGTGCTAGCACGACAGGGTTTTGTTTATTTTTGGGGACAGGGTCTCTATGTAGACCAGCTTGGCCTTGAACTGAGACTGTCACACTCAGCATCCCCCCTCTTTTTTGTTTGTTTGTGGGTTCTTGTTCCATTTTTCGTTTGTTGGTTTGTGGATTTTTGTTTGTTTTTGTTCTGTCTCACATTAGCCACGGTTAGCTTTGAACTTTGCAGCCTCTGCTGGTCATGTGCTGGCACTCCAGGCCTGTCTGGTGGTCTTTACTGGGCCCTTCAGAACCACCTCTAATGCTAGCTCTGGGGAAATCGGACACAGCCCTCTGGCCTCTGTGAGCCCTTGCACTCACATGCACACACCTGCCCACAAACACATATAAATTAAAATAAACATTAAAAGAAGTCCAGCAATCCTCCTGTCTCATCCTGCAGTTTGGCTCTCTCTACTAACCACCCTGGAGAAAGCCAGGGTCCCTGTTTTCACACCAAGTAGCTGTGACCAACCCCTTGACTTCCCTCACCGGCGGCCCTTGTCCTGAGCCTTGCGGCTCTGTTCAAACAGGGCAGCCTCGTTGAAGGACACGCGGCGGCCGGTGGAGCTGGTGGCTAGGAAGCGCTCTGTCTCGGTGTCCTGGCACTCGGGGTCTTCCCCCCTGCAGTCGGGGTCTGTGAGGAGAGCCAAGAGAGGGTGGGCCCGGGGTGGGCCGCGCGTGTCTCGCTGCCAGGCAGGCCGCTGGGCAGGGGTGGGCCGGGAGGGGGCGGGGCCGAGTGAGGGCAGGACGGGGCGGGCTGGGCGGGGCGGCGGGCACTCGCTCATCCGCTCACACACTCACTCGCTCTCAGCACGCGCCTGTGCGCACCTACGCCTGGGCGTTAAGGAAACAGAGATGAGTCGGACTCGAACTGCGCCCAGTCTGGTGGGGGAGACAGACAGACAGACCGTCAGGCGGCCCGAGGGGGCGGGCAGGGGACCGAGGGGCGGGGCGCGGCGGGAGGCACAGTCAAGTGCAGCGAGGGGTGCTGCAGGCCAGGCCGCGCGGGCCCCTCACCTTGTATAGGGTGGGTGCCGTTATCCAGGTAGGTAGTGGTGGTCTTCTCCGCTTCATCCATGGCCCTGAGGAAGACAGGCGAAGGGTGAGCAGGGATGGGGGCACCCACTTAAGAGGTTCTGCCGGCACACCGGGGTGTGTCTCCAAGAGGTTCCGAGGGCATGCACCTGTTGAAGCGCTGGTGCACCTCCCAGCAGCGTTTGCAGAGCAGAAGAACGCCAGACAGCACCACCAGCGTGCCCCCGACGAACAGCGACATCACCACCACCAGCAGCACGTAGTTGTCCAAGATGGGGTCAGGCTCCGCCTGGGTGGGGGCGGGGTGAGCGCATAGGGACTGCCTGTGTAAGGGCTCTAATGCAGGGAGGAGTTTCCATCCCACCCCTCTCCCCAGCTTCCAGGAGTCACCCACCGTGGGACGGCTGGTGGCATTGTCCCACGAAGTCGTCAGGGCAACGGTGGCAGTGGTGGCGGCCGCTGTGGCCATGGTGGCCGTGGGCTGCATTCTGAGGCTGCGGGTAGGGCATAGAGGCAGCTCAGGTTCAGCTCTGCCTGGCCCTCCCCACAGGAGCCCCTGCCAGTCAGCCCCCATCATCCCCGCGAAGCAGCAGCAGCCGTCACCGGGGTGACTCATGGACAGGTGGGGCAGAGGCCCCCCCCCCGCCTCCCATCCCCCAAGGACGCCTGGAGCCAGGGCTTTTTTCCCAGGACCTCTATTTCGCCATCTTTAACCCACAGAAGGTGCATCGCGCGTGCGCAGAGCTGTGTGTGTGTGTGTGTGTGTGTGTGTGTCTGTAAGCGTGGGTCTCCCACGTCCCAGCCACCTGGCTGGCCGGTGTGGCCGGCCCAGCAAGGTAGCTCAGCCATGCCCAGGAAATGTTAAGCACCCTCGGAGGAATGGGGACAAGAAGCCTCCGCAGCACACTCAGGAGACATCCCAGGGGTCCTTCGTGCCTCGGGGTTTCAGGAGACAGGAAAGCAATTGAAGACAGCGCACCTGAGGTGCGGGAGGGGCTGCACCATTGACCCCCCCAGTCACGACACCAGCCGAAAAGGTCCCTGTGCCCCGCACTGGTGGGAGGGGAAAGGACAAAAGACGCTCATCTGTTCCTGGCCTGAAAAATCTGGTTCCCATGGCGACGGTGCGCAGGGCCGCGCCGGGGGGCGGGTTGCCAGGCAGAAGGAGGCGGGAGGGGGCGCGGGGGAGGCCGCCCACAGGGGCGCCCCGAACCGTGGCCAAGATGGCTGCTCCGCTAGGCCTTCCCCAGCAGAGTGAGGAAACTGAGGCTGGGGCTCATCGTGGGACGGGGGTGGGGAGCAACCCTCGGGAAGGGGCCCTTCGAAACTGCACCTGACTCACTCCGGGAAGGAAGGGGTTCTGGAGTATGGGGGCAGCTCTGGCCAGCCATCCCTCGTTCCCACGCTGAGCGTGAGCACGCAAAACCCGCTCCCATGGAAGAGCCTGCAGGCTCTGGCGTCGTCAGTGTTTTTCGGACTGAATAGTGGGGGGGGGCTGAGTAAACGGATAGGTCCCCAGAAAGGCTACGTGTCCTCGGCGCTCCGAGGCCAAGGCCAGCGGGCATCAATATTGGCGGGTGGCAAGGGGCACAAATGTAGGTCGGAAAACGAGTTCAGGCTGGAGGGGGTGGGGCATGGTGAGGCTGGCAATGAGAGGTGAGGAGGAAGATGGCTGGACACCCAAGGCGAGGAAGGTGGGGTCGTGAGGGCAGGCGAGACCGGGAGCCTAGATACGGGGTCCCCCAGGGCGTCCCCCAGGGCCCCCCGAGTAGGATACGGTGGGGAAAAGCGCAGCGAACCCGATGCCAGGCTCACGAGGGTCCAGGAGGCCAAAGCGACATTGCTCTAGCCCTGTCACTAGGTAAACTGAGGCCGAGGGCATGGGCGGGCTCCCTCTCCGGGCTGCAGACGGTGGGCGGGGTGCAGGGCGGCTCAGGCCGTTCCCACGCTCCGCTCCCTCCCCGGAGCCACGCGCAACCGCGCGCGACAGGACTGGTGGGTCAGGGCGGGCCCCGGAGCTGGTCGCCATCCCCTGGCCGCGCGCATCTGCCCGCCCGTCCCCGCCCGGCCCCGTCGCCAGGGCCCGCCGCGCCTACCTCAGCGCCGGGGCGTGCGGCCCATGGGCGGCGGGAGGGCGGGCGGCGGATGCACGGCTCTCCCGGTTGGCTCTGGAGCTCGGTGGCCGCGGAGCCGGCGGAGAATTTATGAATGGAGAAAGCGGCGCGCGGGGGTGGCGCGCGCGAGAGGAGGGGCCGCGCACGTGATCGCGTTGGCGGTGCGCCCGCTCCGGCCCCTGGCTCGGTGTCCCCGGTAGCCGCCCGGTCCCGCAGCCCGGCCGCCCCCGCCGCTCTCGCCGCCGCGTCTGGCTCGCTGCGCGCTGGCCACCGCCTCCCCTTCCCTTCCGGCGGGGGCGGGGGGCGGAGCCTGAGCGCCCGGCGCCCCCTCCCGCGGCCGCGCGGCCCCGCCCCCCGCACCGCTGCACGACTCAGCCTACCTGGTGCTGCAGCGCCCCGGAACCTAGCGCGGGCGGGGTGCGCTACGCCCCCTGCGTAACACGGCTGTCTGCAGTCTTGGGTACCCTGGGCCACTCCGAGTCGTGAGACCCAGGTACCCCACCTCCTGCAGCACCCCCGTTTTTCCTGTGCTGCTCTTCTGCGGGGTCCTTTACGGGCCGGCCAGATAACCACTGCTGCCCCGCGCCTCCCCAGAACTTGCACCCAAAACTGGCTGTGATGGTGTTCAACTGCATTTGAAATCGTCTGGATCAGGGGTGCCAGGCCAACCTCGGCTACACGGAATTCTCAGTCAGCTTGAGCTGCATGAGACCCCCTTCACAAACAAACAAAAGTGTGCTGAGATGGCCCAGCGGGTAAGGGTGCCAGCGGCCAAGCCCCAGAACCCACGCCATCGCCTGGTCCGACATCCAAACGCAGACTGCCTACTCCCACAAGCTGTCCTTGGCCATCCAAAGATTCGCTGTCCCCTTGCCCACTAAATGAATATAATGAAATCTTAATTTGCATCCATACAGGTTCATAGGTCTGTCATGGAATGACCCATACCAGACAAACCCTTTCCCTTGCAGTGAACTTTTTTTCTTCCGGTTGGTGCTTGGGTTTGAACCCAAGGTCTGTCTCATTCTAAGAGCCTATGTTTGCAGGGCCTGCTTGCTGGTTCCCTGTCAGGTAACAGAGGTGGGTTGCTTATACTCATCTCCAAGACACTTGCCTCTTTTTTTTTTTTTTTTTTTTTTTTTCCCAGTGAAGAGGATTGACACAGAGACTCACTCAGGACCCTAGGCTGGCAGGCAAGTCACTACATAGACCAACAGGCCAGGCTGGCCTCAAGCTCAGGCCATGTCACCAATCCTGGATTTTTAAAATACTATAAATCCCCCCCCCCCGTGTGTGTGTGTGTGTGTGTGTGTGTGAATACAAGTGCCTCTGAAGGCAGGAAGAGGATGTCATTTCTAAAGCTGGGGCTACAGGTATTTGGCTGCCCCTCATGGGCCCTGGGAATGGAACTCAAGTCTCCTGGAAGAGCAGCACTCATTAACGGCCGAGCCATCTCTCCACCACCCTAGGTTAGGTGGTCAAAGACTTGTCTGGTAAGGCACAGTGGCCATGTTGAGCAGACAAGATGTGACGGACATGTCCTGGGTTTGGGTCCTTGCTTCGTGGAGCACTGAGTAGATGCGGGGTCCTTGGGTTGGTGTGTGTGTGTGTGGGGGGTAAGAACCACACGTGTGCAGGACGCACCTGGGAACGGGGGTGGACGTTTTTGTCACCCACTGACCAGGGAAAGAATATCCAGGTTGATGTCTCTCACGGGGCTTGACTGAACCGGGACTGCTGGCTATTGCGCAAGTCTGAGCCCCAGAGTCTATAGTTTGGAGAATCTCAAAAAAAAAAAAAAATTACACTTGCACCACCCAGACTCTGGTTCAAGAGCGACCACGACCCTCTAGCTGCCGGCTGCTCATCCGAGGTCCAATCCTGCCCCCTAAGTCACGCTTCCCAGTCACGCTTCCCGACTGTTTACCCCACCAACCCTAAGCCCGCATTTTCTGCGCGCCTACTCGGCTGGGCGGGGGGATGGGAACCAACACCTGAGCGGAGGCTGGAACCTGCGTGATCGCGGGGGCGGGTGGTGACGTCATGGCCGAGAGCGAGGCTGCGCGGACACAGCTGACGTCAGCGGGGCCCCTCGGCCGCCCGCGCACGCGCTCTCGCGTCAGTGGCGCGCGGGGGCGGAGGCCCACAGGGAGGGGGATTGCGGAGAAGAGCGAGGACGTGGCCGGGCTTCGAGCGCCCTCTGCCGGCGCGCGAGCGCACGCTTCCCTTCTGCCCAGCACGCAGCCGGCAGCTCCGACTTTAGGATTTACGCCAAGTTCCCATTGAGTAGCTTTGGATGGTCTCAAGCTCAGGAGCCCCGTTTGCCTCTGCCCCCGAAGAGTTGGGATTGATCGCACATTGGTTCTATTCGATTTTTTTAAGGATGTATTTTTGGTGCGCACTTCCGACTGTACGTCGTGGAACTCGGCGATCCTCTTCCGATCACTCTGCTGGGATTGCCGGAGTGCGTTACGACACCTGGCTGCTAGTCCACGTTTCAGTTTTTCTCTCCCAACAGGTGACTTCTTTTGACCTCGAATACGCACTAAGCGCCTCTACGCTGATCGACACCTGTCACCAGCAGGCAGCCCTTCAGCGCAAATGTCCCCTCCGGCGGGTAGGTGTCCGGTTGTGGTTCAGCCAAAGCTCGTCCTAAGGACCCTGGGCTTCGTTTGCAGCTAGAAGGCGAGAAAAACTACACCTCCCAGAATGACTCACAGGGTCTAGGAGCTTCCTACTCTTAGGCAGCATTGTAGGGGATGGGGCTAATACAAACTACACCTCCCAGAATGCTCAGCGCGTTCTGCAGCGCGCGCGGCCTACAGGGAATCGCAGTGTGCGCGTGCGTACTGTGGGAACTGCGCCTCCCAGAAGGCCACGCGTGTCGTCCTCCTCGCCCCTCTCAAGGCCGCCTCGCTGTCCCAGTGTGTCCGCTGTCCACGCCGCCCGAGATTCACTGACGCTCCCGCCGCCATGCTGCCCGCCGCACTGCTTCGCCGCCGGGGCCTGCACCGCCTGCTGTTCCAGGCGCGAACCTACGCCGAGGCCGCTGCCGCACCTGCCCCCGCCGCGGGGCCCGGACAGATGTCCTTCACCTTCGCTTCCCCGACGCAGGTGCGAACTCGCAGCCCCCGGGGTCTCCAAGCCCCTGACTTAACCCGTGGTGGGGGGTCCACTTGTATTGGGTCTCAGAGTCCTACCCAACGGGAACCCTCTCCGCGGACCTCGCCCCGTCGGTGGGGTCTCCCCGGGCCAGACCTCTCTGTGTTCCCTGAAACTTCAGGCCCCACCCCTAAAGGTGTGTTACCTGGACCTAAGCCTCCACCCAGTGTTCACCTATACTTGGACCCCAGATTTTGTGCGCTGAGGGGGTGTACACGGATCTCAAGCCCCACACCTTGGCGGAGGTCACTCACGCCCCATCCGCTTATTTGTCACCTGTATTCTAGGTCTTGTCCCTGAGGTTCATATGAACCCCAGCCTCCACCCAAGGCTTAGGTGGTGTCACCTGGACCCCAGGATTGATATGGTCCACAGTCCTGTCCGCTTGGGAGTTTACATGGATCCCAGTTATTACCCATGGGAGAGTCCCCAAGATGTTGTCCAAGCAGGAGTCACCGCTACCCAAACCCAGATCCCTTCTTGGACCCAGATCCTGCCACTGAATGGTCTCAGAACAGAAGCCCCACCACTGCCTTCACCTGGACCAAAGCTCTTCCCTGTGCAGACCCCAGCTGGGGGTTTTCAACTCAACCTGTCCTATTCATAAGCCTAGCTTGGCCTTATGCTTTTGATCCCCTCAAAGCAACTTCCTGGAGTGGTGAGGACAGCCGTAGGCTTTCCCAGAAACTCCATCTCTAAGATGCCAGTCGCAGGGGCTGGTTCAACACCCTGCCCTGAGCTGCCCTGCATTTCAGCTACCTAGACACAGGCATCCCATTTCACAGGTGAGCAAGCTGAGTCTAATGGCAGCACTACACAGCTTCCATGCCCCATCAGAACTTCACCCTCGAAGGGCACAGCACCACACCCCTGTAATCCCAATGCCCTGGGAGACAGAGGCAGGTGGATTGCTAAGAACTCGAAGTCAGCCTGGTATACAAATTGAGTCCAGGACAGCCAAGGCTGCACAGATAAACCCTATCTCGAAAAATCAAAGAGAAAAAAAAAATCCTCCTTGCGCCCACTGTACACAGGAAAGCACAGTCACCATGGCACAGGGTATTGCCTCCTGCATGCTGTACACTCTCTACAGGTCTTCTTTGATGGTGCCAACGTCCGGCAGGTAGACGTGCCCACGCTGACTGGAGCCTTTGGCATCTTGGCGTCCCATGTTCCCACACTACAGGTCCTGCGGCCTGGGCTGGTAGTGGTCCACGCCGAAGATGGCACCACAACTAAGTACTTTGGTGAGTGTGGCCCAGGTCCCCCACAGGCCAGGGAGAAAGCAAAGGCAACAGGCACACACGCGGCTTGCCCCGATGGAGAAGTGGTCGTCCAGGCATAGAGGGAGTGAGCGGCTGAGCTAACCTCAGCTGCCAAGGAAGAGATGAACAGACTGTTAGCTTGCCTGTAGGGTAGGAGGAAGCCTGTGAGAAGGACCCCTGGTCGCCTCTTCTCCAGATGGAGGGGAGTGTCTTGTATTCTCTCTCAGCACAGCGTTGATGGGGACCTTGAGAAGCCCTCTAGGCAGGGGAGCTGCTAGCATTGCAGTCTAGCCCTGCAGGCCTGCAGCCCTGTCTGTTCTGTGGTTACGGACGGGCAAGGGGTGTGCAAGTGTGTGCACACTCACTCGGGGCGTTGCTGTTGTCTCCATTCCTCCCAAAGAGGGCCTGTACCTGGACTTTGCCCTCTTTTTGGCTCGGCAGGCTGCCCAGTGCGCTGCAGCCGTCACTGTGCCTGCTCCCGGCTTTAGGACCACAGGCACCCCAGCTTTCCCGAGCACCCTGCTCTTTCTGCTCACACGTCGGGTGCACTGTCTTCTCAGCTGGCTCTGCAGCCACCTGAGTTTCCTGTTTTGTCTATTTCACAGCAGGGACTCCTGTAGCCCAGGCTGACTGTGCTCCTGAGCCTCCTCCCCCCACATGCTGGGTGACAGGTTTGTGTCACCTGTTGTCCTCCATGCTGGGGATTGAACCCAGGGCCTCCTTGCCTGTGTCGGCAAGCACAGTACTGACCGTGCCTCCGCGTTCGTTCCTCTTTTACACTTAGTTTGGGAGACCACCTGTGTTGCCGTGGTTGGCTCTGAGCTGGTAGTCCCCTGCCTCTGCCTCCCCAAGGGTTGGATGAAGGTGTGCACCAAGCCCAGGAATCCTTTTGCAGCCACTTACTTGCTGGGCCTCAGTCCCAGGCTCAGGGTCACCCTGGAAGCTGGCTGCGAGCACCGTGGGGGGAGGACTCCTGGGAGCACACCGGGAGGGGAGGCTGCCCTGGCTTGTGTCTGTGATGAGCAGTCCTTGTGCATCTCTCCATAGTGAGCAGCGGCTCGGTCACTGTGAACGCAGACTCCTCAGTGCAGTTACTGGCTGAAGAAGCTGTGACACTGGACATGCTGGACCTGGGGGTGAGCATCGGATGGGGAAACTGGGCAGGGCAGGTGTGGCTGCTGGGGTGGGGCGGGCCACAGGAGTGTGGCACTGCCGCGCTCACCCTACCTGCCCCTCGGCAGGCGGCCCGGGCCAACCTGGAGAAGGCACAGTCGGAATTGTCAGGCGCACCGGACGGGGCAGCGCGGGCCGAGATCCAGATCCGCATCGAGGCCAACGAGGCCCTGGTGAAAGCCCTGGAGTAGGCAGTGCGTGGTTGTCACCCACAGGGAAACTGAGGCAGGTCTTGGCAGACAGCCTGTTCTCTGGGGGCTGTGCAGTTGGTTGCTGCTCAAGATGCCACCAGGGGGCAGCAGTGCTCCAGTTACTGGCTTAAAACTTCCTGGTGCCTGCCTGCCAGGTCATGGAGGTCTTCCCCCAGGCTTCCTGCCCGGGATCCTCATGCTGCCCTGGAGAGCTGGCACTGATTGCCCCCGCCTGTCCATTAAACACCAGGAACCAGCTGAGTGTTCTCGTGTCTAACTGCACAGCACAAAGCCAAGACTCTCCCCACCCCTACCTGGGGTTCCTGTATCTGGGTCCCCAGAGGCTCTCGGGCACCAGTGGGTGGGATTCACTGGCTGTTGGGGTGTTGCTTGCCAGGGTGGGATGGGCAAGAAACGGCAGGTGTGGCTAGTGCTGCTGGCCAGACTCTAGCACCCTGACCACTAGCCAGGACAGCCTTCCTTTTGAGGCCCCCTGCCCCACCCACAGGCTCTGGGAAGAGGCAGGTCCCACCTGCTCCCACGGAGGCCCCGCCCTAGGCACACCCAGTCTGTGGGTGGCCCTAGCCTAGCTGGCTGCCTTCCCAGTGCCTGGTGAGGTTGGCACCTCCTTAGGCACTTAGGCCCCTGGCTGGCCCCCGGGTGGGGTGGGGTGGCCCTGGCATGCCCCACCCTTCTCTATAGCCACCCCTTAACCCCACCCCGATGGCCAGGTAGTGTGCTGACTCCCCACCCTGCCTCTTCAGGGGCCTGAGTGGGTCACTAGTTCTGGGCTTCGAGGGATGTGGGGAGGGTCAGAGCCTGCCATCACCAGTCATCTGCCGACCTGGAGAGTGGCCAGCAGGCCAGCTCGGGCCTGAGTGAAGCCTGTCATACGTCAGGGCCCTATGTGGGTGACTCCCCATGGCCACATGGGCCTGATCTGGGCATGAGTGTGCTAGAGCCTTCCAGACACTAGCAGCCTGGGGTGCTCCCAGATACTTCATGGCAGGGTCATTCTAGGTCCCCACCTTGCCCAGCTCAGGCTTAGAGGTGTGTGGGCCCCAGAGGTCATCGAGGTCATCATTCAGGGCCTGCCCAGGCCCCACCCTCTGTCCTCAGGCTGGGATCCCAGGTCCTGGCTGACTGGGCCGCCAGGGGCCTTGTCAATTAAAACCAAAGACATGGGCTGGACAGATGTCAACAGGAGGCCTGGGCTGGTACACCTTTTAGTATGACGCCCTCATACCTGTCGTCCCCCTCCCCGTCCAAAAAACCCCAGAGAGGCAACTCCTTGTTGCAAGCTTTGGAGCCCAGCTGAGGACAGGACGCCCTATGCTGCTGCTTGGGACAGCAGGCGGGGGGGGGGGGGGCCGGGAGCCCAGAGGTTGGGACCTTCCTGGAGGGCAGGGCCCAGACAGAGTCTTGGGGCTTCACACCTAAGGACAATGGTCACAGAGGAAGAAGGGCCAGGAAGCAGGAAGTGTGGGCACCCTGCATTGATGGCAGTAGATTTCACAGTGTGAAGGTCCTGCCAGAGCCAGGCTCTCTCACCTGCCCCGGTGCATACTACCACGTCCTTCCTGAGGCCAACCTGCCTCTGACTTGGTGGTAAAGGTCTCCCTACTTCCTGAACAAGTTCTGCTCATCCCTCAGAGTCCCTGGGCCTCCAAGTGACCCTGGGGGACTGGGAGTGTCAGGACACACCTGCCTGTCCAGAGTCATCAGCCAGAGCAGGAAGGAGGGTAGGAAGGACTGGCCTGAGAGGGGCGCTCAGGGGAGGGGTGGTAGAGGTGCTCAGGCCAGATAATGGCAGGACACCCGATAAGTGGACAGGCGGTGGTAGACTGGGGACAGGATGGAGGATGCACCTCATCTTCAGGAAGCCCTCTCATGAGGCCACTCAAGTGACGATGATCTGCTTTCTTCCTGGTCCACAGGGTGGGCGAGTGTCCACCCCAAAGGCTAGGAGGGCTAGCGTGTGAGAACAGACCCACAGCTGGGGCTGCAGAGTGTCTCCATAGGAGGTCTCCTTTGTTTGTCTGGCTCCCTTGTAATCGGCCCAGAGGGGCTGAAGATGCAGGCGCGTGCTGCCTCCTGGGACAGGGTGCGTCATGGAGGTCACACAGCTGACTGGCCCAGGCAGGCCAGGGGTGCTGAATCGTCACAGAAATGGCCTCTGAGGTCACCGGTAAAGGATGCGGAGGCCAGGCCATCAGGCAGCTGTCCGGGGCACCCCACTGCCTGCCAGGGGACACTGCCCTGTTTTCCTGGACCCAGGCTGCTGACTCAGGACCCCTCCCAAAGCGGGCGCCCCCAGGTGGAAGCACCAGGACAACAGGAAAGGGGGCGGGGCAGGGAAGCGGGCCAGGCCCCCCCCATCACAATACGAGGTGCACCTGAGTACTCGTGAAGGTAGGAGTTACCCGAGCCGGTGGCACCCCCGAAGTACTGTGCTGTGGGTGCTGCGAAGCCCTACAGCTCGGTCTCCCAACCCTGGCCCAGCAGGCAGGGGGGCAGATGCGTCACCATTGCCCGGCCCCCCGCCCCTTGCCCGCCCAAACTCCACCCCAGGGAAGGCGGCGCGGATAAAGGCTCAGGGGCCGCCTGCCTGTCCCCAGACCCGCGAGGCCACCTCTCGCCACCTCCCGCACACAGGTTGCCTAGAGCACTGGTGACCCAGGACCGTCGGTGCCCCGGTGAGTAGAGGGAGGCCGCAGGCCGGGGGAGGGGAGGGTCCCCACTCCTCGAGGACTCCTCGGGCTGTCCCACTCTTTGTTCTTTGAACCGTCGGCACCCTGGGTGCCTCCGGACGAGGAGCCCCCAGCTTGTGGGATGGGAGGGGCCGCGTACTACGGGCACCGCCCTGTCGGGACCGCTGCCCACGCCCCCTCCCTCTTTCCAGGCATTGACCTTGAACTAGTTGCAGACATAGACTCAGTTTCCCTGTATGTGCGGGCTTAAGTCTCCGCACATAAAATCAAAGGTTCTCAACGGAGCCTCCCCACCTGCACACCCCCAAGTCTCTGCGCCCCCTCTCCCCAACCAAGACGCACGGGCACTCCTCCCCCGGGACCCGGGCAGCGCTCCCGGGCGGGGACTGCAGAGGGCGCGCCGGGGCTGCTGACTCACCGCTGCCCGGAGCGGGGCGCGCGCGGGCGCAGCCGGGGACGCCGCGTCACGTCACGGCTTGGGCGGGCGCACCTCGGGAAACGGGCCGACCCGGGATGGGGCGGAGGGGGGGTGGCAGGGAAAATAGGGGAGGGTGGGTTAGGTTGGGACGCGAAGTGGCACTGGTTCGGAAGGGATGGATCTAATCAGAGCCACGTCACCGAGCTGCAGGGCCCCGCCCAAGCCGCGGGTCCCGCCCAGGTTCTCCGATATCATTGCATCCGCCCACCCACGGGGGCGGAGGACCGGCCTGTCCTTGAGAGCCCAACCCGCGACCCTTGGCCATGAGGCTCGGGGCTCAAGCGACAGCTTCCGCAGGCCGTGGCTTCCCGGACGGACCCAGCGGGGAGGCCCCACGATTTCCTGTTCCTCTCTGGGTCGGGAACAATGACCGGGCCCATGCCTGCTCTCCAGAGCGCTCCCTCTGCGGGCGGGTGGGGCTGCGCTCTCGCGGAGGGTGGGGGCGGGACGCTAGGTCTTGTAACCGGGGTGCGCTCCCCTCGCCCTTTGTTGAGCTCTCTGGGCCTTATGAATGGCTCTGGACTCGGGTGGGGGTCGCAGGGGCGGGGCGGGAGCGCCATCAGCCCAACCCCCTTGGCGACCCCATTGGATGCAGAGGGGACGGGGCGGGGCGAGGGGCGGGCCTCGCTGCCACGTGGGGCAGCGCCGCGGCGGTTCCCATTGGCCCGGGAGCGCGCTGGCCTGGGCGGTCTGTGTGTGTTGATTGGCCGCCGCCTGGCCGGCGGAGTAAGTAGTGAATGGGAGGGGGCGGTGGTCCCGCCCCTTGGAACGTTGATACATGATAACTTTTTTTTTCTTCGTACTTTCACCCCCAGATCTTGCGAGCGGCGGCTGCGGCTGTTGCTAAGGGAAGGGACGCGCGGGGTACACTACCCGAGAGGGATCCAGACACCGTGCGAACCGGGGTAGCTCGCCCCCTTCCTGTAGAACCCTCCCCGTGCCCTGCCCGGGTCGCCATCCTCCGCCCTTGAAACCGGATCGTAGACCCCACCCCGGGGCGCAACCCAGGGATCCCACGCGACCCCGAAGCACCACTCGGATTCTCGCTTGCCGGCTCCACTGCTAAGGTTGGGACCTTCCCCAAGGAGCGCACGCACTGCCGTCTCCGAGCGCCCGCGGGGCGGAGGAGGACCTCGTTTCGGCGGGGGAGTCCCGGCGAGGATTGGAGGCCACCCGCGGACCCCAGTCCTGCGCGCGCCGGGGATGGAGCCGCAGCCCGGCGGCGCCAGGAGCTGCCGGCGCGGGGCCCCCGGCGGCGCCTGCGAGCTGAGCGCGGCCACGGAGTCGGCCGCACCCATGAGCCTGGCGATTCACAGCACCACCGGGACCCGCTATGACCTGTCGGTGCCCCACGACGAGACTGTGGAAGGGCTGCGCAAAAGGCTGTCCCAACGCCTCAAAGTACCCAAGGAACGCCTGGCGCTGCTTCACAAAGACACGTAGGTAGAGCGCCGCCCCCGCCTGCGCGCCCCCTGGCACCGGGCCGCCCCCTCGGGCCCGGGCCCCGGGCGGGAACAAAGAGCGCGCCGCGCGGGGAAGCAGGGGGCAGCCAGACGGGGGCGGGGGCGCGCGGCGCGCTCTCGGGCGCCCTCTGCTCAGCCTTACTTGCCTGCGCCCCCTCCCCCGTCGGGGTCTGCACAAAGGCAGGAGCGCCCCGCGGGGCCACAGGACGCACGGGAACTACGGGGGTGGCACGGCAGATGTGGGCCCCCGGGATGGCACGGGGAGGGCTTCGTCCTCAGCGCCGGGAGGGGGTGCAGAGCCACCCCCTCTTGTGCCGGCGGTCTCGCCGCTTCCGCATCTGCTTGACGGCCCCCTCTGCGTCTGGTTGTCTCCCCATCACTTGCGTCTCTCTGCCCCCCTTTGTTCTCGCTTCCCCACACCTCCCCCCAGCCCGGTATTTAAATCGCCGCCAGGCCAGGGAGTCTCTAACCCCCCTCCCCGTCCCCGTCCCCTCGCGGGCCTCTGGGGACACACAGTGTCCATCCCCAGTGGAGGGGCCTCAGTGGGGGAGGGGCCGGAGGGGGAGGGTCTTCTTTGTTTGAGCAGCGGCCTGCGCCCGGGAGGGAGGAGGGGGAGCCTGGGTCGGCAGAGCCCCGGAAGGCCTCTCTCTAAAAGGGCCCGCGGCGCCCACAAAGACGGGCCTGGGCAAGAAATGGGGAGTTGTAGGCAGGAGCTGGCCTGGAGGGGGGCTGCGGGGGAGGGTGGCAAAGAGCCCACGGGGGTGCAGGTGATAGCAGAGTCTTGTTCCTCGCAGGTGGGGGGGTGCTTTAACCGGTGAGGAGGGGGCCTCCCCACGGCACTCGGGCGCACTGGGAAGCGAGCGGTGGGGTGGGAAGCGCCGTCGCCCTCCCCCCTCCTTGCGCACGCACAGCCCTCCTCCTCCTCGGCCTCCGCTTCCGCGTCTCTGTGTTGTCTCCCGTCTCACCCTCTTCCTTCCTACCCCCAGCCGGCTCAGTTCGGGGAAGCTGCAGGAATTCGGCGTGGGGGATGGGAGCAAGTTGACGCTCGTGCCCACGGTGGAAGCTGGCCTCATGGTAAATGACTTGAGGGGCGCGTGCCCTGGAGGCTTCTCTGTTCCCCTGGCCACCTCACTCCATAACTAAATGCACCATCTTGTCCTTTGGAAAGAGCTCTCCCACCCGACCCTAGTTCACAGGTCCCCCTCCCTAGTTACCCTGTTCTAAACCCACACTGAGTTCACTCTTCCATCCCTCTCTTTGTAGTCTCAGGCCTCGAGGCCCGAACAGTCCGTTATGCAAGCCCTGGAAAGTTTGACCGAGACCCAGGTAAGCACCCACCACCCTCCTCCTAACGCGGAGGTGGGCTCTGCCGGCAGCGGCCACGCCTAGGGACCTGGCAACTCTCGGGACACCCTTAGAGAGCCTCCAGTTGTTTGTGCTTCCCTGGTGGCCTGTGGGGGAGGGGAAGAAAGCCCCGCCTTGGTGCCAGCTTGGCCTGGTCACCCCGCTTCCTCTTCCTCCCTACCTCCCCCAGCACCTGACCAGCTGACCTTGAGAACTTTTCTCTCCCACGGTGGCTGCCATTGGTTGGGGGGGAAGGGCCGATCTCTCCACCAGCCCAGACTGTGGGTGACCTTGGCCCATGCTCACTGGAGCTTGTACCCTCCACAGCCTAGTGCACCCTCCCACTGTAGAGAATGCACCCCTCAAAAGAAAAACTCACTGTGTGGGGGTGCCTTTGGAGACGCGGGGTGCAAGGGTGGGGAGTCTCCCCGTCTCCCCCTCCTCTCTCTGGTCTTTGTTCTCTGCCCCAACGAGGGGAGGGGCAGGCAGGGGCACCCAGCCCTAGGCCAGGGAGGCCTCCTCAGATGTTAAGAAAACATTTAGTAAGCAGCCAGGAGGGAGGCTGGGCCTGGCTCTGAGGAGGGTTCCCAGATTTGTTGAGGGTTCCCCCCCTTCCTTCTTTCCGCATATTCTTGGCCACAGCAGGGCCCTGCTTGCTCACAACCCCAGCTTCTCTAGTTCATCCGCACAGTTGCAGAGTAGGGGAGCAGACTGTTGCCTGCCCGTGATAAGGGGGAGTAGGCAGGGTCCCAGTACCCTCCCCTGCCCGGGCCTGGATACAGGAAGCCTGCCCGTCCAGGGTGCTCACTGTGGTTGCAGATGTGTGCTGTGCTGCCTCCCAGCTAGGGGCTCTGGAGCTGGGTGGTCTGGCCTCTGGGTCCCGGGAGCCGAAGTGGGGGCTGAATGTGACTTCTGGCCCCGCTTTGAGCAGACTTGCCTGCTGGTCTGTGGGGGATGGGCCTGGCATGAGGGAATTGGAAGGGGTGCTAGGCGGAGCCCTGAGATCCCCACAGTGCATCACTCACCTGGCCACACATTTGTGTCTCCCACCCCCATCCCCACAAGAGAAGGGGGTGACCCCAGGCACTCAGGGAGCTATTGCAAGCCCTTGCCTGTAAGGGGGTAAGGCGGAGGAGGACCTGGGGGCAGGGAAGCGGGAGTTCAGGGTCTGGCTGCTTTCTTGCCTGCTCACCCCTTCATCCGTTCCCCGTGGGGCCCCAAGTGGAGAAGGTTACTCCAGCTCTTGCCAGCAGAGCCAGGGGAGGGAGTTCTGCGAGGCGGTCTGTGTGACTCATAGCCTCTATGTCACTTCTCAGAAACCTCCACCCCCCCCCCCAGCCTCTGGGGAGAACAAGGCTGATGCCAGGGCCCCAGAGGTGGGACAGAGGGTACCCAGTGCATCCAGGGGTCAGGTAGGCCCACAGAGCAGCCCCCACAGCGTGCAGGATGGGGGTGGGGGCAGCCAGCCAGCAGGCCAGAGAGCTCATGCTTACCAGAGCAAGTGGAGGCCCTTGGGGACAGGCCTCCAGGCCCTTCCCCTTCTCACAGCCCTGGACATATAAATATTTATCTTGGGAAAGCAAAGGTTGAGTGGGGAGGTCCTTCAGGATTCAGCTTGGCTGTTAAGGTACAGCTTGACAGGGATTCTCCAATGCAGGAATCACAGGCAGGCAGGATCTGGAGGCTAAGGGTGGGGAAAAGGAGAGGTGAGTGTTATTTGAGGGAGGGCAGTGACCATCAACCGGGCCCCGCCCCATCTGGTCTCAGTTTCCCCTTCAAAGGACCCAAGTTGGCTGGGGAGAACCAGGGGCTCCAATCTGACCCACCTCTGTCCCCCCCACAGCCCCCAGCGACACCCGGGCCAGGCCGGGCTGCCGGAGGAGGCTTCCGGAAATACAGATTGATTTTATTTAAGCGTCCGTGGCACCGACAGGGACCCCAGAGCCCAGAGAGGGGCGGCGAGAGGCCCCAGGTCACACACGGCGGGGAGAGCTGGGCTGGGTTGGGCCGGGGGCATCCGGAATGAGAGCACCATCAATTGACGGCTATCTCCCTGCTTCTCTCCTTAGGTCAGTGACTTTTTGTCAGGCCGCTCGCCTCTGACCCTGGCCCTGCGAGTCGGGGATCACATGATGTTCGTACAGTTGCAATTGGCCGCCCAACATGCCCCGCTCCAGCACCGCCACGTACTCGCCGCCGCCGCCGCAGCCGCCGCGGCCCGGGGAGACTCCACCGTGGCCACCCCAGTGTCCTCGTCCTGTAGGCCGGTGTCCAGTGCCGCCCGTGTTCCCCCGGTATCCAGCAGCCCTTCACCAGTCTCCCCCTCGCCCGTCACCGCTGGCTCCTTCCGATCCCATGCAGCCTCCGCCACCTGTCCTGAGGTGAGGCTGCCTCTCTCTGCGCCCGGGGGAGGCGGGTTTGGGGGCTCCAGCTAGGCAGCCTTTGTCAAGTGCCGGCGAGCCCATAGGGCAGATGCGGAGCTTGGACTGGTCGAGAGCCCCGACGCTGCCCTTGGAGGCTGGGGAAACTGAGGCGAGGAGTGCCCCCACCACAGTACCCACTTGTCGGTCTCTCAGCAGCAGATGGACTGTTCTCTGCCGGCCAGCAGCAATGCCACCTCGACCCCAGGCAGCAGCCCCGCTCCCCGCTCCCGCAAACCCGGCGCCGTCATCGAGAGCTTCGTGAACCACGCTCCGGGGGTCTTCTCAGGGACCTTCTCTGGTAGGTGTCGCCA
Organism: Pachyuromys duprasi; assembly: GCA_028658305.1. Classification (NCBI taxonomy): domain Eukaryota; kingdom Metazoa; phylum Chordata; class Mammalia; order Rodentia; family Muridae; genus Pachyuromys; species Pachyuromys duprasi. The sequence goes on along the minus strand of CM053753.1, from coordinate 31,715,586 downwards.
CACTTGAGTGTTGTTGAACTCTCAAGCTTGAGATCCCGAGTCCTGGCTGTGCGCAGTAACCCTCTTCTCCCTGGGAACTGGGGCGTGCACCCGTGTGACCCTAGACAACATAGGGCATGCCAGTGTGGTTACGAGGGCTCTGCCGAGGCTGGTACTGCTGAGCCACGCCCTTTTTTGAGATGGGCTCTTCCTTAGTTCCCCCAGCTGTCTTAGAGTTTGGTTTGGTTTTGTGGGTTTTTGTTTTGGGGGGTTTTTTTTGGTTCGTTTTTTTTTTTTTTTTTTTTTTTTTTGAGATGGGGCTTCTCAGTGTAGCCTTAGCTGTCTTGGAACTCTTGTAGACCAGGCTGGCCTCGCACTCAGAGATCCTCCTGCCTCTGCCTCCCAGAGTGCTGGGATCAAGGGTATGCGCCACCACCACCCGGCACTGGCTTGGAGTTTTACGACCTCACTGCGGCCTCCTGAGTAGCTGACAGGTGGACACCACCAGACCCAGGCACTGCACGTTGCTCCGTCTTCCTTCCCTCACTGCCTGGGGCTCATGGAGGCTCATTTTCCTTTCCATTATAGGCACACTGCACCCCAACTGCCAAGACAGTAGTGGGCGGCCGCGGCGGGACATCGGCACCATCCTGCAGATACTCAATGACCTCCTAAGTGCCACTCGGCATTACCAGGGCATGCCACCCTCACTGACCCAGCTCCGCTGCCATGCCCAGTGCTCACCTGCCTCACCAGCCCCCGACCTCACCCCCAAAACTACCTCCTGTGAGAAGCTGGCGGCCACAGCGCCCACCTCCCTGCTCCAGGGCCAGAGCCAGATCCGAATGTGCAAGCCCCCTGGTGAGTGCTCCCTAAGCGGTCAAGGCTTCCTCTTTGTGTGCTGGTCACTGAGGGAACAGCTGACCTGCCTGGGGACCCCCTGGAGCTGGCAGCTGCTCCCGTCACCCCCCCCCCCCAGACCTGCCCCAGCTGGGAGAAAAGGAGGCAACTGTTTGTTACTGCACAGAGGGTCCTTGTGAGCTCCAGAGGGCCCCCCTCCTCACTTCCTCCTCCCCCCTCCCCAGGCCCATCTCCAGATGGCCTTTGGCTCTTTCATGAATGGCTGAATCAATTCGAGCCTCTGAGATGGGGCCAGACGTGCCCTCCCCCACCCGAGCTGTGGGATGGTTGTGACCACTGTGCCTTACCTAGATCACCTGCCTCCACAACCCTGTTTTTCAGGGAGGGAAAGTGAGGCTTAAGCTTGGTAGCACCTGTTCTGGAAACAGGTTGTTTTGAGGTAGCTTGCTTGGCATTTGTATTTCATTCGAGAGACCCCCAAGTCTCTCACCAGGGGCCTCTAAGCAGGGCTCCCTGCTCAGCCAAGCCTTCGGCTCTCTTACTCTCTATTTTCAGAGGGTTTCTACTTTGTTGCCCAAGCTGGTCTTGAACTTGGAGTGTTTGGGTCTCTGCTTCCTAAGTAATTGGTGACCGGTGTACCCAACCATCTCATCCCATTTCTCTTTTGGTCTTTTGAGACGGGGTTCTCACTATGTAGCTCGGGCTGTCCTGGAATTCACTCTGTAGACCAAGCTGGCCTCAATCCTCCTGCCTCTGGAATTACAGGAGTGTGCCAACAAGCCCTGCTTACTTCCTGCATTTATGTGACTAAACTCCAGTGCAACACTTAGTCAGCGCACAGCCTGCCTGCCCTCCCAGCCTGCACCAGGAACGGGAGTGGGGCTGGGACCTTGTGTGCCCTTGCTTGTCCATTGGGTGCTCCTTCCCACTGGTGGTGCTCCAGCCTGCTGAGCCGGGGCTCAGGATTCACGGAGGCCTGTCTCCTTCTGCAGGGGACCGACTGCGACAGACAGAGAACCGCGCTACGCGCTGCAAAGTGGAACGCCTCCAGCTCCTGCTGCAGCAGAAGCGCCTGCGAAGGAAGGCCCGGCGGGACGCCCGGGGTCCTTACCATTGGACCCCCAGCCGCAAAGCTGGCCGCACTGACAGCAGCAGCAGCGGGGGCGGAGGCGGCCCCAGTGAGGCCGCAGGCTTGGGCCTCGATTTCGAGGACTCCGTTTGGAAGCCTGAAGTTAACCCGGACATCCAGTCCGAGTTTGTGGTGGCTTAAAGGATCCAGCCCCCTCGGGTCTCTCACATCCCGGACCCCAGACATGGGCAGGGGGAAGCCACAGCACGGACGCTGAGCAGCCCAGCTCTGGGGGGCAGGAGGTTACCTCCAGCGCCACTCACCAGCCTTTCTGATTCTTTTTTAGCTCCTCCCCCTGATTGTCTGCCCTGCATCCCTGGTCATGCCCACCTCTCTTTCCTCCCTTACCGTGGTCGCGGCCTCTGCGCCAGGGCCCTTCCCTCCCACCTTCTCCAGCTCCAAATATGTAGCAGTCTGTTCCCAGATGGCCCAGACGGAGGAAGCCACCCACCCCAGCCCTTCCGCTCTGCGTGGCCCTCCCCACCCCCATCCGTAACCGGATTCAGGATTTTAACTCCATGTAGATTCTCCAAGAAGCACTTTACAGATGAGGGCTGGGGGCCCCTCGAGGATGAGCCCTCCACCCCCACCCCAGTCTGCAGACTTGGCCTCCATTCCAGGCCAGCTGGATCCCCCTCCCCTCCCCCCTGGAAAGCTAACAGATCCGACAGAGAATACTTCTTTGTCCACAATGCCCACTTAACTCCCAGCCTTCCTTCTGCCTCAGTCTCCCAAGTGCTACAATGCCAGGCCTTTGCCAGTATGCCTGGCTGGCTCTGCTCTTGCCACAAAAAGCTGGTTCGATGGCAAAGGCTGTAGCTGGTGGCTGTTTGTTGGTCAGGTGGGGAGGCTCCTTTTCCTCACAGGAAGGGACAGGCCTCCGGCCACCCTTTCTGCAGGACACTGCCCCACTGTCCTCTCCCTTCCTCCACACCCACTCCTCTAACCTTCCTTCCCAGTGGAGCTTGGGGGGACTATTTATAGATTTCATTTCTCTGACTGAGCCAGTGATGGTTGCTATTCTCTAGGAAAAAAGCAAAACTGGGGCTAGGTGGTGGGAGGGGTCCCCAGAGAAACGCCCCTGGCCCCTCTCCTCTCCAGGCCCTGCCAGGGATGTGAACTGAGGGACCGCCTCACCTGTAAGGCAGGATGGGGGGGGTGGGCTGTTGAGACAGCATTAACCCCACTCTGGGGAGGGCTCGCTGCTGGTCCACATTAGCCCCACTGACCTACGGGCGACCGCCCTCCCCTCACACTGGGGCCGGTTCAGCAGGGGTAAATCTGTGGTTTTTGTTTTTCCCTCCACATTTAAAATTTGTGTGATGACGGGATGTGTGTCCACCCCAACACCTATCCTTGGATCCCTTTGTTCTAGTGTGTGGACCTGTCTTTGCCTCCTCACTGTGTTCAACCTTAATGGTTCGGGATGTGAACATGTGTGTTGACTAGCTGTAAAGGTCTTTTTGTGGGGGGTGGGTGGGGAGGGGATCCCGAAGGGTAGAGGCCAAGCAAGAATTCGGTTTGGTTTGGTTTTGTTCTCAATTTTTTTTTTTTTCCAAAAAAGAAAAGGGAGGGTGGGGTTAGCGGGTACATTTTTTTAAAGCTGTCTTGGATACCTATTTAAATGTGTGTTTTGGGTTTTTTTAGGATTTTTTTAAGCTGCCTGTGATGTGTCCCCTGGGCTGAGGGTGGAAGCCCGAGGCAGGAGTCCACCCATAGTTCTCTTCCCTCTGACGGACTTCCCCACATAGCATTAGCCGCCCTCGGGGGGAGGGGGAGAGAATCCGGCTGTGGGGCTCCACCTCGCCCAAGTCTCCTTTCACTGAAAATTGAGGGGTTATTAAAAAAAAAAGGCTTACACGAGCACCGAATTTCAAATAAAAAAATGAGACATAACCTTAGCCCCTGTTTGCTCCTTAGGGGTTCCAGGCCCCTTGTTCTAGGTGCCCTGGTTCCCGAAAATGGTTTCCCAAGCCTCTTCCCCAGCTTGTGGCTGGCAGGAAGCTGCTTAGGGCGGAGGGAGGGAGGGCCTCGCCACTTCCTGCTACCCAGGGCCGGAAGTCCCTCTGGGCGTGGGGCCGGGGCATGCCCTGGGCGACGCTTTCACCTTCAGTTCCCGGCTCTACAGTGGGCAGGAGCTGGTAAACGTGGGAGTCAGCATGGGGGCCGACCTTCCCAGATTCCGAGCTCCCGGGAGCTGGGAAGGACTTGCCAGGACAGTCTCGCCACCCGGCCCCTGCTGTAAAGTGAACAGCACCAGGCAGTGTGGGGTCGTGGGCGCTGCGAGTTCGTTTTTCAGGGAGCTAGACCTCAGCAGCCAGACCAGGTGACCGGCCCCCCTCGCATTCCACCCCTGAGAGCGGAGTCCTCCGTCCTTTGCTCCCCGCTATGCCCCATTTGGACACAACAGTCTCTGGTCATGCCTGGGAACTTGGCACCTCCGTGGCTTCAGGGTTTGGGCTCACACACTATCAGCCTCGTAATTCTCTATCGTTCAGTGCTCTGCCTATGGTCAGAAGTGGTTACACTCCCATTTTATAGCCCAGAAAACTGAGGCCCCAACACAGCTTTGGTCTTGGAGGTCCTCAGCCTGAGAGCCTCAGCCGGTGAGGAAGCAGCTGCTTCCCCAAGGGTGGCCTGGGACGTCGTAAGAGCTTTCTGCCCCTCCCTCCGCCCAACAACCCCAGGTCGTCCCACGCCCACACCCGGAAGGCGGGTGTCCCGTCAAGCCTAATCCCTGGAGGGTTCATGGTCAATGCGCTTAAATATTTGGGGACCACAGGCCGTAGGTGAGGGTGAGGCCTGGGAGAGGGGCAGCTGGTCTTTGTAGCTCAGGGCTACTTGAGGGGCCAGGAAGGGAGGCACCTGCGCCGCCAGCTAGTCACGAATTGGGGGTGGAAGGTAGGGGCTTATCCCAGAGACCAGCCCTCGAGATGGTTGATCTGAAGGTGCATGTATGTTGGGAGTCTAAGGTTACGACCTTTTGAGGCTGCGACACCCCCAGATCACCGCACCACAAAGCTTTCTGCACCCCGCTCGCGCTCAGGTCGAACGGACTAACAACCCCAGGGCGGTCACCCTGTCCCCGAGCTGGAGGCGCAGTGCACAGGGCAGGTAAGGAGAGGTAAACCGAGGCTCAGGACGGCTAAGGCTGCCGAAATCGCAGAGGGGCGGGGTCGGCTCCTCGCTTCCTTCCGCGCACCCCCCCCCCCGCACAACACCCCATTGAGGAAAAAGCTGAATGGGAGGGGGCGGCCCCCCGGAAACTTGAGATGGAAACGCGGTTGCCAGGGAAACGCACCGGGAGAGGCTCCCGACGTCACCGCAGGGAGAGCGCCCCGTCCGCCCCCGCCCGCGCTTCGGCCCAGGGTCCGCCCGCCCGTGGGGAGGTCTCATTGGTGGAAGTGCCTGTCGGTCTCCTGGAAGCACCAATAGATCGAGGCTGTCCCCTGGAGGCGGGACTCCGGCCTGGCAAAGCCGAGTGCGCCAGCGCGGAGGCGCCGCGGCCCCGCCCCTCTGCCCGCGTGTCTGCAAACTTGGGGGCGGGAGTCGCAGCTGAGGCTTGACGGCTGCGGCTGGGCCTGGACGGAAGAGGGGGCGTCCCTGGGGGTGTCGCACGTGGACCCCCCCAGCACAGACACGCCACGTGCACCCCGCTTTGCACGCCGGCGTTTCCTGCCACATCCCCTTTGGGTTGGCTGCGCCCCACCCTCACCCGGTTCTCTTCAGTTCCCAGCCTCTTGGGAGGACTTGAAGAAGGGAGGCGACCTGTAGGAGGGGGCTTTGCGGGAAGAATAGAGTTTGCCAGGTGTTGCTGGAAGAGAGAAAGGGTGTGTTGCGGGGACAGCGGTCAGGTAACGTTGTGAAGGGGATAGGGAGCTAGGAAGAACAAACGCTGGTAAGGACTCTGGAGGAGAGCCCCCAAGTCTAGACTTGAGCGATGGGGGCGGGGCGCCTGGCCGTGACCCTGCTTATAATCACCCTTTGGGAGGTGGAGGCAGAAAAAGTAGAACAGGTTTGCACGGCACGAAATTCCAATCATCCGGAAGAAGCTGCAGGGATGGAGGATGGGGAGGGCGAGGATGTTAAGATGCACGCACGTACTTTGGCGGAGGAGAGGACCCCCGGGGCAGGAATTCCAGGTCACCCTCGGCTGTCCTGGCCTGTGGTCTCCTTAAAGAAGTGGGAGAGAGGCGGGTGGCGCACACCTGTCATCTCAGCACTCAGGAGACTGAGGCAGAAGGATGACTGCGAGGCCAGAGCCGAGCAGGGCTAAACAACAACCTTTATGCCCAGGCTGGCCCGGGGTGAGAAGACCACGGTAGGGGCTGGCGACCAGCAGTGGCGTGGCTTGCCAGGCCTGCCAAGAGGGTGACCTCGCAGATGGGCAAGGTCTGTGACCAGGCAGCCGGGGGCGGGCAGAAAGAGGTCACTAGGGGTCATGGCTTCCTGCCAGAGTCTGGAGTCCCCCTGGGGGGAGGGGTGGCCACGTTCCAATCGGGACCTGGGGACCTGGCAGTAAGCTCTGAGAAGGCAGAGGTCTGGAGGTGGCTCTGCGTGGGCAGCCGGGAGGAGCAGAACCCGTGGAGGAGGCCAGAGATGGTACCCACAGGGCATAGCCGCCCCCGTGGGGCCCCAAACAGCTCCACCCTCCTGCCCGGCCTTGGGAAGGAGGCTATGCTGGCGGCGGCTGGGCGTGGAGTCTGATTCCAGCCCCACCCACGGCCACCCAGTCTGTGTCACGCGGGGCAGGTGAGCCGCTCAGCCTGCCAGGTGGAGGAGGAGGGCTGGCCCCTGGACGCCTCCCTGCCCCTGTGCTGGGTCCCGGCTCAGTCCCTTCAAGCTTTTCTCTATTTCTGTCTCCACACAGGCCCCCTCTATTTTCGTCGCTTCACTGGCAGTCCCACCCTTCCCCGCCCTCACTTCCGCCCTCTTCCTCATCCTTCCTCCTCCCCTTACATTCCAACCTCCGCCCCCGCCCCCAGCCACGGGGCCAGCTGCTGCTTTGGGTGTCCAAGGGACTGATAGGGAGGTGGGTTCTGACTCGGGTCAGAGGTCCTCCCTCAGAACAGGCGGGGAACCGGAGAGCGTGCCCTAAGCCTTCTGGAATGTGGGCGGGACAGGTCCCTCTTGAAGGAGGAGGTCATCCTTCCCCCCAGCAGGCAGCCACAGACAGCTGTCATGCCCCACAGTCCCCGAGCAGAACGCCACCAAGCTGAGGCCTCTGGACTCTCAGGGCAGCAAGCAGCTGCACCGGCCAGAAGCCTTTATGAGGACTGTGCACCGGACTCCCCTTGCACAACACTCACCCTGTGAGCGGCCTGAACCTGACTCCACACTTTGTTTTTTGCACACCCAGGGCCAAGCATGTCAGGGATAGGTGAGGTCAGAGATTGGGAGTTCAGGGCCAGCCTGGGCAACTTAGTGAGCCCCCTAACCCCCTTGGCTTGAAAAGGACAAAGCAGGCTAGGTGCATGCCTCTGTGGTAAGCTCTAGCCTTGCTTGCCTGTTCTGTGTTCCCTATAAAAAAAAAAGAAAAAGAAAAAAACGAAGCCGAAAAAGAGTTGGGAGTCTCTATTTTTATTGTTTTAAATTGACTTCTTTCGTGTATGTGGGTGCTGTGTGTGTGTTTGTGTGTGTTGTGTACCATGTTCCTGCCTTGGGGTGGGGGTAGGGCTCAAGCCACAAGAGGACTCCTGTCAGAGCCTCTGTGGCTGCAGTTACAAATGCTTGTGAGCCTCCATGTGGGCACTGGGAATTAAATCCAGACCCTCTGGAAGGGCAGCCAGTGCCCTTGGCTGCTGACAAATCTCTCCAGCCCCGAGCACTGGGATATTTGCCCAGCAAGTAGCGCTCAGTCCACCCAGGATGAGAGGCAGCCCCTCCCCCAAACAAGCACAGGCCAGCCAAGAAGAAGTAGGGCTCCCTGCTTCTGGATGGCCTCTGATGTGACTGGTGGGAAACTGTCGTGTTGGTTGGAGACAGAAAGTGCCTGTCCCACTGTTGGCGTGTCATCATGGCACCCCAGAGGAAGACATGACACAGGAGGCTTGCTTTCCGGACAGTCATCAGGGATGGCCTGGGCTTGGTGAGACCCTAGGTCTTCTGCCAAATGTTGGCAGGACATACAAATTGGGGCAGGTAAGTGACAGCTGAAGAACTGACATCCAGAGAAGACACAGAGGAGAAGAAGGTTCAGCCGCCACCCTTGATCCAGTCCCCGCCAGACCCTGGAGGCTCCCCAGATCCCACTCACTTCTCAAATGAGGCAATGGGGCCAGGGAGGCGCCTAGGTGCCGCCTACCCAGACAGCTGGGCCCGTGGGCTACGGCTGACCCTCTGGGGTGGGTGGACAGGTGTTCAGGGACCCTCCAGGCACACTGAGGTTGACAGATGCGTCCTGACCTGAGGATTTGCGCACACATGTGACTGTCCCCATGCAGCTGAGTGTAGAGGAAGCACTGCAGGCCACCAGCCCCAGGCAGAAGCCGCTCTGCTTGCCTCAGTTTCCAGGGAACCTGTTAGGGTGTTAACCCTGAGGGAGGCCATAACACACTCAAGTGAGTGCTTGGGTCGGTATGCTCTGAGTGGACAGCGTGGAAGAAGGCTGGCTCTTCGTGTCTCTGTGGTGATGGGTGGAGGAGGCCCTCACTGAGCAGCATTTGAGGACCCCAGGGAGCAGACGCCAACCCCTCCCCTCCAGCCGCTGTAGAAACCCAAACAGATCCTTTCCCAGGAGGGTGAACCAGCTAGTGTCCGGGGTTTCCTGGGCGTTGCAGCAGGGTTGCTGGTGGTTTTGTGGACATACCAGGCCGCCCGCGACATGTCCCTGCTCCGGCTGCCCTGTCATGGTTTCCCAGACCCAGCTGTTCACTAGAGACAGGTAGGCAGGTACGGGAAGCCCGTAAAGTCTCTCCGGGACGCCGGCAATGCACAAAAGACACGGGCATGTGCAGCTAGACTGTGAGCCTGGCGGGTCTGCTGCAGAGTGTGGGCGTGCACGTGTCGTATGACTTGTGTGGCGTGTCATAGGATGCGTGTGCTGTCTGGGGCGTCCGCCCCTCTGCTGCTCAAGGCCCAGGTCTGGGCAAGAGCCTGAAGGGCCAGGCCTCCCAAGCTTTCAAATTCCCATTCCTGGGGTGTGACTCAGGGCTGAGGGGAGGGATGAGTCACAGGAACTTGGGCCTAGCCTGCCCCGGCCACAGACCCCTTCCCGAAGCAGAGTGTAGTGTCTGTGAGTGGCAGTCCGCCAGGCCTCAGACGCCTGGGGCCTCCTGAGGAGTCCCAGCCCATCCAGCAAAAGGCGAGCTTAAGCTTTACAGCAGGCTCTGGACTCATGATAGGAAGGGCCCGGGTGACTCTGACACGGATCTCGTGCCCACCCCGGAACATGAGTCACGCCACCAAGCATGGATGGCTACATTAGCGCCGTGGATCCCGGCCCACCTCAGTCACCACCACCTAGCCCTGCCCTGAGCATCTGCCTCCAGCTTGTGCTCATGCTTTTCGGCGTCACAGCGCCCTGTCCACCCACCCTGTCCTTAGGGAACGCAGGTCAGCCGTGCAAAGATGACTATGTCCTCTTCACACACACCTGACAAAGCCATTGCCTCTGTCCACAGGAGCCAGATGTTTCTTCAAATCCTTACGTTTCCACCTGGGTCCCTACGGGTCTCCTGCCCACGTGCGCACATGTGCGCCACACCTGGCAACACACACACACACACATAGACTGCACCCTCCACCTTGGCTCTGGTCCCAGAGGCTCTGGGGCCAGCTGGGCCGGTTCCAGGATTTGCCATCATGGTCCCATTTGTGCGCCCCCGCCGGGCAGAGGCCAGGTGTCCCCGGCCCCCGCCCAGCCGAGAAGGGGGCGGTAATTACGCGGCCTCGGGGTGCCCCCCACACACGCGCCTTTCATCCCGGGCCACGCCCGTCCCCAACCCAGACGCTCATTATTGCCTCCTGCCTGGTCATTAGCCTAGGTCCGGGGAGGACCGGGCGAGCAGACGGGTAGGGGGTGGGGGGAGCGGTGCGGTGCGGTGCCCCGCATTGTCTCCATAGCGACACCCAGCCGCGGAGCGGGGTGCAGTGTTAACCAGAGATCAGGATTGAGTGGGCTGGTCTTCTAGGGGTGCAGCTGCCACCGGGCACCCCCTCGGATTTATAAACGACCCTTGCGATCCAGGCCGGCCCCCAGTGGCCGCGGACACTAGTGACCCACCGGGCGACGCCTGGGCCAAGTGCTCCGCCCAGAAGCTCGGGAGCGGTCCTCGAGCGTGGAGTCCACCTATTCTGGTGGTGCAGCCCAGCCACCTCCGAGCTGGGCACCGTGAGGCTGAGCCGGCACTGTCCGGGTCTCTGGCAGCGATGACTGCTCACGGTGGCGACGTCTAGCGGTCACAGCGTGGCCAAGCAGCTGGCGGCCGCCCGGAAAGAGACGGGACCTCAGTCCCGACCGCTCCGGCCGAGGCTGCGGCGCCCTCTCGTGTCCTCATCTGGCAGAAAGACCCATTCTGAGTCGCGCGTGGTTCAGGGGTTCACAGCGTCGGTGGAGATAGGGGTGTATGTAAGAGGGTTCCAGCTTGTAAAGGCCACCAAAGGAAACAAAGGGTCATGGTGGTGCCGAGCCACCTGTCCACGTGGGCACAGGTGGGTGCACGGGAACACACCTTAGACACAAGTACACCAAAGACTCAAGAGATGCACACTGGAGCGGTATCCGCGGGTCCCACGTTTGCACGCTTTTCTGGGGACTCGAAATGGCCGTGGGTACTGGTGGAGCGCAGCCCAAAGGAGCTGCCTGCTAGTAAGCTAAATAAGTGGGTGCTGACTGACTGAATGAATGAATCAATGAATCAATGAATGAATACCGCAATTCCCAAAACCAGGAACTGGAAGGTCTCTGAATGGGGAACAGACGAGGGACCCAGAACGACCCTGGGTGCTGAGATTATGGGGACCCAGTTTTCCCTCCCGGGGGCACACACTAGGACTGCCTTGCTTCTGGCTGTGCTGGCCTGTGGTCCTGCGTCCCCTGGTTCCCTGAGATGGTTGTGCTCTCCCCTCCTGGATTGCGCACACTGAGGGGCGGGAAGGCACGTTGGTTTCTCGGCTCTTTTTAATAACCTCCTTGCGTGAGTGGCTGACGCAGCAGGCAGTTCTGACGGGGATGGGAGAGCTGCATGCAGGGGGTGAGGTGCAGGGGGGGTGGCCATGAGTCACCAGCCGCCATCTAGGGGGAGGGGAGCGTTGAATTCCTGAGCGGGTTCTGGCATCCTTCTGCTGAAGACAGCTGGGTCACCCCGACCAACCTCATCTGAGGGTCAGTGAGTCTGGGGCTTGGAGCAGGGTTGGGCTGTCTCAGCCCTCAAAATTGCCAGGGGCAGTGCCAAAGTGTGGTGTTCCCATCGCTGACATCCAGGGAGATGTCTGTACTGGCTGGTTCCTCAGGAAGAAGGCGATGAAGTCAGAGGTGAACTGCCTTACATAGGGGTAAGGATCCTTGCAAAGGTGACTCAGGTCACCTGGGTCTCATAACTCTCAAAACCGGAGTGAAAGGAGATGAGAACTTGGCCCTGTGACCCCAGCTGCCTGGGAGGTGAGCCTACAGAGTTCAAGGGTGGACTGCAAAACTTGGTTGTCTCAAAAGAAAAAGCTGACTTAGTGGTGTGTGCCCTAGACGCTCTTGCAAAGAACGTGGGTTCTCATTTTCCACCTGGGGTTCACAACCGTCTGTAACTCTGGATCCATATATATTTCTGTTGTTCAAGACAGGGTTACTCTGCGTGTAGTCCTGGCTGTCCTGGAACTCACTCTGTAACCAGGCTGACCTCAAACTCACAGAGATCCACCTGCTTCTGCCTCCCAAGTGCTGGGATTAAAGGCATGAGCAACCACTGTCCCGCTATAAATGTATTTTTAAGAAGGCTAAGGACGTAGCTTGGTTTAGTCTGTGCCCAGAATCTTCCAGTAATGGCCTGGGGCCGTGGCTCAGGGATTGAGGCCCTGCCTAGTGAGAGGCTAGAGGGCATGGTTCAGGGATAGAACCCCTTCTCCAGCATGCTTGAGACCCTGGTGCTACCTTAGTGCACATGAAAGAGGCGGGTGCATGTAGGTGAGTGTTGTTCTGCCCGTTGTACGATGTGAGGGTATACACCTGGTGGGGGTGGGAATGAGGGTTCAAAGGGCAGTTAGAGAGCAGGTTGAGACTGTAGGCAGACTGAGTTGGGTGCAGGTGAGGTGCTGCATCAAATCTGGAGGAAAAGGAGGCAGTATTGACACTGTGGGTAATCCTGGGATGGAAATGTTAGGGCTGGTCTTATAGCGTGTCCAGGAGCCTTGGGGCTCCAGAGAATTGTTGAGCATCAGTTGTATTGGGAGGTTCTTTTGGACCAGGGTAATTCGGGAGGATTTGGGCTCGTGGGCAAGACTGGAGAAGAGGAGCCAGCGAGATGACTCAGTGGATAAAGGCCCTTGCCGCTAATCCCGAGTTTGTGCCTTTCAAAGGAGAGACTCTAGAAAATTGTCTTCTGGCTTCCACACTTCCACACACAGGCGTTAGCTAAGTAAATGTAAAAAAATAAAAATTTAAAAATTAAAACAAAAAGACTGAAGAAGTCTGAATAAGTCGACAAGTCAAGGTTCGAGCCATATTTGGGAGTCCCACTGAGGTAGCAAACGCTCTTTAAAAGTAGAGGCCTGAAGCTCTTTGTTCCCCGCCGCAGGCCAACCGGGCGGGGTCTAAGGAAGTGGGTCAGCTCCGCCCCGACACGCGCTGTACCCGCCCCCTGGTCGCTAGCGGGCGGGAGAACGCGGCTCAGGCACAGCGCAGCCAATCCCCGAGCTCAGCGCCTCCGCGCGGGCCGGGATTTAGCCAGCAGGGTCCCGCCCCTCCGGTGAGGCGCAGCTGCCGAGCCTGAGGCGCCGGATTGGCCAAGGTGGCGTAGTGGGCGGGCCCGGAGGCGTGGCTCCAGGGGCGGGGTATATCAGGCTGGACGCGGCCGCACCTCCTCGCACTCGCGCGTTAGGAGGCCTGGGTGTGTGTGGCGCGCTGTCTTCCCTCCCGCGTCAGGGACCTGCCCGACTCAGCGGTGAGGGCTCGGCGGCACCGGCTCTGCGGGGCCCGGGGCGGCGGGCGGCCTGTGACTCTCGGGCGAGGCGGAGCCGCAGCGGCACGCCCCTGGGACTTGGGGGCGGGCCCGGGTTGGAGTCCGCCCCGCCGGCGGCAAGGCGGGCAGCGGGACACCGGGGCCTCACGCTGCCCCGTGGGCGCCCTCCACCGCGCGTCACCCCCCGGGCCGATGCCGACTTTAATGGTGGGCTTTTTTGTAAAATGGCGGCCGCGAGGTTCTGAAAAGCTTCGCCGGCGAAATGGCGGGACTGCCGAGTGCCCGGATGGAATGGCGCAGGGAGCGCGCGTGGCGCATGCGCTGCTCCGGGGGCGGGGCGCGCCTAGTTCCCGAGTCTTGTTCGTGGATGTGGAGCTGTGTCGCGTGTGACTTTTCTTCAGCTCGGTTTTCTCCTCCCTTGTGGTTCCATGTGGGAAGAAAGCACATGTAGTTTTGAATATTGCCCTTTTGCGTCCCAACTTAGTTGCCCCTCAGTAGAATGGTCCAAGTGGTCGGGTCCTGGTTCTCCCCAGCCAATAATGGCTTTGCCTAAATGCCACGCCCCTTCCTCTAGCCACACCTCTTGGGCCAACCTTCCAATCCACCATGCAAAAGCCGTTTCTCCAGTCCTTAGTGGTTAACTGTCTCTCCACGTTGCATCCCATAACTGTCACACCTCCCGGACAGGACCCTAAAAGTGTATTTCGGTGATGAAGCTTCTCTGGCCCAACAACTTGTAGCTCGTGAGGGTAGGAAGTCGCTTTGTGTCCCCAACCACACACACCCTCTTCCAAAGTGAAGAAACTGCCAGCATGCCATTCTGGCTGGGTGATCCAGACCTTGGCATCCTCTGACCGGGTGTAATGAAGGGACATTGCAGGAAAGGGACTACAGTTCATTTGTATTAAGTCCTAGAACCATCATTAAGGTCAGCCTCAGCTATATGCCAAAGTCTTACATGTGGATTTAGGATGGTTTAAAAAGCAGAAAAGATTTCCCTGGTCTTTGTTTTGTTTTGGGACAGTATGTATACCAGGATGGTAGCGGACTTGCTGTGTAGTTGCATATGGTTTTGGACTTCTGATCCCTGTACCTCCAAATCCCAAAGGCTGGAGTGTTTGTTTTGAAACAATCTCCCAAACCGTCCCACAGGGTCCTTTATTTCCATCTTCCTACCTCAGGGGCTTGAGTGGCTGAATGACAGGTGTGAAACACCAGTTGTGGCTCAGGTTTCCCAGGAAGACCATGGGTCACTTTTATATACAAAGTATGTAAGGAAGGAGAAGAGGCAGGAGACTCCTTAAAGCTTTCAGTGGCCTGCCACATCCAAGCACTTAGGCTAAGGCCAGGCCATCCTGGGCTTTAAAGGGAGGCCCTGTCTTGAAATTTGTAAAGCCTGAGAGTACACTGTCTGGCTTCAGTTTCAGGGGGAGGGGTGGCTAAGGCAAAGCAAACATCTGGTGTTTGCACAGGCTGCCATGGCGTCAGATGAAGGCAAGCTTTTCGTGGGAGGGCTGAGCTTCGACACCAACGAACAGGCTCTGGAGCAGGTCTTCTCCAAGTATGGGCAGATCTCCGAAGGTGAGGCTTGGGTAGGGAGCATGTTCTTGGTTTCTCCTTTGGAGGCACACTGGGCACAACTAATGCCTCTCTCTGCAGTGGTGGTGGTAAAGGACAGGGAAACACAGCGATCCCGTGGCTTTGGGTTTGTCACCTTTGAGAACATTGATGATGCTAAGGACGCCATGATGGCTATGAACGGGAAGGTGAGGATCAGGTCTGCCAATGTGGTTGCAAGGGTCTGGTGTGGAATGGGGCACAGCTGACCCTCTCTCTGCCCCACAGTCTGTGGACGGGCGGCAGATCCGAGTTGACCAGGCTGGCAAGTCTTCTGACAATCGGTCCCGCGGATACCGGGGTGGCTCTGCAGGAGGCCGGGGCTTCTTCCGTGGGGGACGTAGCCGGGGCCGTGGGTTCTCCAGAGGTGAGTGCTGGGAGGCCTTAGGCGGCTGGTGGTGTGACTGCTGCAGGGTAGGGACTCACTGACCCTTCCCTGTGTCGTCTACAGGAGCAGGAGACCGAGGCTATGGAGGGGGCCGCTTTGAGTCCCGGAGTGGGGGTTACGGAGGCTCCAGAGACTACTATGCCAGGTGAGCCAGAAGGGAGCCTCGGGGAAGCTGAGCCTGGTGGCCCAGCTGCGCGAAAAGGGAGGTTGCCTCAGCCGGAAGGGCGCAGCGCCGCAGGTGTTTTGTTCTGCTCTCTGCCTACCACCCAGCTGGCACCAGGACTTCACATACAGGGCAAGCATCCTCCACACTGCGCCCGCTCTTGCCAACTGCAGCTGGTTAGGGAGGAGCCCTGTTGTCCCTAGAACTATGCCCTTTAGTGTCCGTGTGTGTCCTTCCACAGCCGGAGTCAGGGTGGCAGCTATGGTTATCGGAACTCCGGTGGGTCCTACAGAGACAGTTACGACAGTTACGGTAAGTCTGGCTCCAAGGACGCCACCTGAGTGGCGTGCGGTTGGGCTCGGTGAACCCTTGTGTCCTCAGAGCATCTTAGGCTGCTCGCCTGGGGTGCAGCTCCCAGGCCGCCTCACTGGACAGGGCAGGTGCATGGAACCCTGTGCCACCTCCCGCGCGCGGGTGGAGCGCACGCCCCAGCGCCTTTACACTGTCCCGCTTCTGTCCTCAGCTACACACAACGAGTAAAAGCCCTCCGCGTCCAGATCGTCCTTCCATGCTGTAATTACGATGGGGGAGCTTCGCTGAGCGTTGTGTAGTGAGCACCTTGTTCCCACTTTTGTAGTCTTTCGGTTCCGACCCATCGGCAGCCTGCTTCCGACCCGGGATGGCCTCGTGACTAGACTTCTTTTTATGAAGTGCTGTCCCTTTTTAAACGTTTTAAAAAGCGTTTTGGAAAGCACTTCAGATTTTACTGTTTACCATGAGCCATGGGTTTTTGTGTTTTTTTTTTTTTGTTTTTTGTTTTTTTCTAAATTGTCGGGTTGTGTGGGTTTTGTTACTGAGATTTGTTTTTTCGGGTTTTTTGGTTGTGCTTTTTTTTTCTTCTTTTTTCTTTTTTACGTGGCCGCCCATGATGCCTGGCGCCCCACCCTCCTGAGATGAAATGGACTTGATTTGAGCAAGCCATGGCTCTCCAGCTCCCCGGCTCCCCCGTGGAGCGCAGCAGGTCCCGCCCGTGGGGCGCAGGTCCGTGGGGATGCGGCCGTGCGGGAGGCTGTGAAGCGTTTATTTATATTGTCCTTTTTTACTGAAGACATGCATACTCCATCGATGTTGTGTTCACAGTGGCTGAGGAACTCTTGTACGCAGTTTCTTTGGCTTCACGAAGCCGATTAAAAGACCGTGTGAAATGAACCTCGCTCTGACCATTTCCCTTTCATTGCCGACGCTGAGCCCGGCTCCGGGGCCAGCAGAGCAGCTAGGAAGGCAGGGCAGCGCGGGGCGGGGGCGGGCAGTGCCAGGGGCAGCGGGGCGGCGGAGGCCGCGGCCGGCAGGGTGCAGCGGGCCGGCGAGGAGGCCTGCCCGCCGGTCCCAGGCGTTCTCTGCCAGCCTCCGAAGCCGCAGCCCTCGGGGGACGGACGCGAGCCACAGACCCTCCGGGACTCGCCCGCTGCTCCCCCGCTAGCCGTGCAGCTGGCCCGGGCCTCGAGGTAACGCCTTCGGTCGTGTCGCACCCCTCGGGTGGGCAGCTCACCTGGACGAGACTTAGGCCTGGGGTTGACCCGAGTCCTGGACGTTGAGTCAAACCGGTGGTGCCTCCTCCCGGCCGGAACCCTCGCGGGCGTGACTGTTCCGTGCTCGCAGGTCCTCGAGACCTGTGCCGCTGCCCTCGGTTTTTGCCCAGGGTCGTGAGGCTGCTGGGCGGCGCTGCCCCCGGGCCACGGCCACCTTGGGGCGGGCGCGGGGAGGCGGGAGGGGCTGCCGGCCCGCGGGGACGCCGGGGTCACGTGCCTCTGTTTGGCAGGATGAAGGGGACGCGACCTGACGCGTGAAGGACGGCTGTGGTGACGCCAGGTCCTCGCGGGTTCCGCGGGAGCCAGAGGCCGCACCGTCGCCGGGTGAGTCGCGGGCCCTGGGGGCGCCCCGAGTGGCCGGGGCTCTCCCTGACGCCTCCTTCCTCTTCCAGGGCTCCTGAGCGGGCACCGGCGCCCTGACGACGGCCAGGGCTTCGTGCAGGAGCGGGACGCGAAGCTGGGTGGCGAGGGCCCGGGCAGGGCGGTGTGGGGCGTGCTGAATAAAGAGCTGTGACCCCGAACCCCGACTGTGTGGCTTGGGGCCGGGCGGGGGCGCGCGAGGGCGGGGGCGCCTCGGGAGCCGCGGGGAGGAGCCTGGGCGCCCACCTATCTCCACCATCGGGCGCCAAGGCGAGCAGCCCAGGCGGGCGCGGGGCATTGTGGGCGGGGCGGGGCCTCCGCGCTTCCTCCTCGGCTCCGGCATGGCGCCGCGCGTGATGCTGTTGCTGCTGCTGCTCCCGTGCGCCACCCCGGGATCCGCCGAGAACTCCAGCCTGCCAGCCGCACCTTACAACTACACAAGCGGGGGGCTCCGGGACACGGGCTCCGCGCTGCTTCGCCTGTTCTACGTAGTCAGCGGGCTCTGCGGCCTAATCTCGCTTTACTTCCTCATCCGGGCTTTTAGGTGCGTCAGTGGGCCCAATCAGCATCTAGTGAGTCACCCTAGGGGTGGGTGGCCGGGAGGGCACGTGACTTAGGCATCCAGCCTAGTTTTTAGTCCTGACTCGCGGTTTCGTAGCGGGGTAGCAGCTTCTCAGTGTGGAGGTGAGAGGTGTACAGAAAACCATGCCGGATTGCAAGAACTGCAAAGCTCCTCCCTGGTAAAGTTTTTGCCTAGCATGCACACAGTCCTGGGTGCCGTCCCCAGCGCTGGGTGCCCGTCATCTCAGCACTTGGAGAGTGGAGGCAGGAGGATCCTTTAATTTCTGCAAGACCCTGACTCAAAAAAAAAAAAAAAAAGCCTTCCATCCTTTCTTTTTCTCTAGCTGCCTGTGGTTTAGGTAGAAAGCTGTGGCTGGCAGGCAGCATCCATGCGCCTGCTTTCACCGTGTCCAGAGTGGCTCTTGTGGCTCTTAGAACACGGAAGGACTCACAGTGGGCCCTGGCCACAGGCCTTGGGGATGGGAGGTGCGCAGGGAAGGGAAGTAGCATGGCTGAGGTCACCAGCGCCTAGGCGGCTTCTCTTCTGAGAGGGTGTGTGTCCTGCAGACTCAAGAAGCCACAGCGAAAGAGGTATGGGCTCCTGACCAACACAGAGGAGCAGGAAGAGATGGCGTCTCTGGACAGCGAGGAAGAGACTGTCTTTGAAACCAGGAATCTGAGATGGTACGAGGACTTCATAAAATTGAGACAAATTAGCAAGAGACCACATTTCTCTATATAGGGTTGAGGGTCTAGCTGAGAGGTAGAACCCCCCGTGAGGGACTGGGAGGGGCCGAGAAGGCGGGGTGGCAGCAAAGATTTTTGGTAACTTTAATGGAAACAGACCTTGGAGGGGTGTGCCAGGTGAAAGCCAGATGGGGGGGTGGGGGGGGGCAGCGTGGACCGAGCAGAGCTGCACAGAGGAGCGCCAAGCGGCTCAGTGTCCTGTAGAGTCAGGACCTTCTCAGGCACATGTGCCTTTCCAAGGCCCCTGAGGGAGCCTTAGAGGCTTTCCGTGGTCTCTTCTCGCTACCCTGGCGGACCTGGAAGGGGCATCTTCTGCAGGCTGGGCTGGGATGGAAGGAGGCCCCATCCAGCCATCATCCCTCAATCCCATGTCTTGTCCTGTTCCTCCCTGTGCAGATGTTGAGGTGGGGATGGCAGGCTGCAAGGACGAGAAAGCGCGTGGTAATTCTGCAGGCTCTGATGTCAGCCTTCCTGGAGGGAGCCTGCACAGCCCCTGGGAGGGTGCGTGGGCCGGGACGGCACAGAGACCTCGTGGGACCAGCCCACAGACTTGAGGCCCCCCAAGGCTGGGCTGATTTGTGCTATCACCCTGCCTCCCAGAAGGAACAAGGCGACCCGATGAGATGTGATGGAGCAGACGGACCTTGGGATATTCGTGTATACCTTCCCACTGTTTGGGGGATAATAAATGAAGCTGTGGCTTGGTGGCTCACCTGAAACCTCCCCCCTTGATGCCACACCCAAGGGTTCAGGTGAAGGGAGGGAGGGTGTGACTTCTCCCCGCCTAGGATGAGGCCCTTCCTGTTGGTGTCGCTGTCTGTAGAGCTTACCTACCCATCCATTCCTCAGAACAAGCTTGTTCCAAGGCTCTCCCTGTGACACCCTGGCTCAGTGGATTGGCACCTATGGCAGAGTTTCCCAGGAGCCACTGCATTAATTAGTCGCCTCCCCTATGTTCTTAGTTTTGGGGGAGAAGGACAGGGGTGCCTAAGTCACTTGCAGCCTGATTTTCCTAAGCCACTGTTCAGGCCACTCAGCCTGGTCATAAGAAGAAGTTACCACCAGGTGGCAGCCACATGCCACCTAGCCTCCCAGGACCCCACCAGTTCCTCTGGGCATAGATCTCCAGCTCCTCTGTTGCTCTCCTTCAGAACCCTCAGACCTTAGTGCCCCAGTGGCTGTCCATCTCCTCCCCTGTGGGATACCTAGTCTTCATATACCTCCAGGCCCCACTGACACTCCAACAAAGCAGGGCTGGGTCCCGGAGGCTGTGGGTGCCAGGCTGGGTGGTGATGTCTCTCCATCCTGTGGTTGGGATGGAAAGCCTGGCCACAGCCCAGCCCTGTCATCTCTGCCTGTCCCCTCTAGTGGCTGGGCCCCTGCTCAGCCTGGGCTGCTTCTGCAGGAAGCCTCTGTGTCCTGCACCCGAGGGAAGCCACAGTTTCTGAGTCACTCTGGGGCCCCTGGGCACTGTTGGTCACTCCCCGTCTTTGTATAGTGCCTGCTGGGATGGGCCTGATTCCCGGTCCCCCGAACGCTGCGATCTGCGCCCCTGGTCCCACAGCTCAGCCGTTGCTGGAGCTTCAAAAGGCAGGGTGATTAGTCTAATGAGGTCAGAAGAGACCCCAGCCCCCGCCTCAGCCCCCCTTGCAGGGAGGGTGGCCCCACCACCATCCGCCTGTCAGCAGTCACTTCGCCCGGCATTGGTACGGGTAATTGGCAGTTCCGTCAAGGTTAATGCACTATTAGCCGGCGCTCTGCACAGCTGAAAGCCGGGAGAGAGGCCTGTCAGGCAAGATGGAAGGCCTTGGGGCCTGGCCAGCCTGTGTGCGCGTGTCTGGGGCAGCTCCCCGTGCCAGATTCATGCACAGTGGGGGCAGGGCCTTGAACGGTGTTGCCACCTGTACCCATCCTAAATCAGCGCCCTGGGCTGCAGAGATGTTCGGCAGGTAAAGCCAGTTACTGCCAAACCTAAGTTCAACTCCTGGAACCCACGTGGATGGGGCAGAGGGCCGACTCCTGTAAGTTGTCACTGCCACGCCCAGTACACAAAGAATGAGAGACAAAACCAAGGCCTTTCCTACTGTCCCCAAAGCACCTCCTGGATGTGGACAAGCCAGGCCTCTCAAGGGGCTAGCCTCAGATGCTCCATTGGGGACATGGGGCAGGACCATGTCACGGACCAATAATATCTTCCTCAGAAGTCCGAGTTGAGAGCTATGACCACACTTGCATTGGAGCTTCACCAGGGTACCCTGAGATCCTCTGTAGGGCTCTGGCTACAATCAGACTCTCCCCTCAGGGCCTGGGCAGAA
>CM053753.1:31669518-31694266 GCA_028658305.1 Pachyuromys duprasi | reverse complement strand
CCAGGCCTCTCAAGGGGCTAGCCTCAGATGCTCCATTGGGGACATGGGGCAGGACCATGTCACGGACCAATAATATCTTCCTCAGAAGTCCGAGTTGAGAGCTATGACCACACTTGCATTGGAGCTTCACCAGGGTACCCTGAGATCCTCTGTAGGGCTCTGGCTACAATCAGACTCTCCCCTCAGGGCCTGGGCAGAAACTGGAATTGCAAGGACACCAGCATAGCTGTCTGCTGGGACTCTGACAATTCTCATTGTGGGAACATAGGTTTGGGGCCAGGGTCTGGCCTGTACCTTGGGCAAGAGGGGAGAGGACCCTATTGGAAGGGAGGATGACTGGAGGATGATGAGGAAGGGTGAGAGAGAGGACAAGAGATAGGAGGGTAGAGAAGATGGAGGAGAGGCAGGAAGGAGGGAGGATGGCTAAGTTTGAGAAGAGGGATGAGGAGAAAAAAAAGGGATGAAGGAAAAGAGGAGGGAGGAAGAAGTCCCTTTGGGGTTATGCTTGCTAGTACCCCAGGTATGATTATTTGGGCCACAATGGATGCCAATTGCTGACACTGGGCAAGCGCCCACCCTGTCCTTACTGTGCAGGTGGCCAGCTAGAAGAGTAAGGGGCACTTGTGGGATCCAGAACCACCCCCCACAACTGCCCAACCCTGCCTCAGCTCAGGTGGGCAATTTGGTACAATTCTGTAATGAGAAATTCCTCTCTGCATATTTTTAGCCTCCTGCCTGGCAATGTGGCCTTTGATGGCTGTGTCGTCTGCCCTCAACCCCCACCCCAAAGACACTGAGATCAGGAGCCTGAGGCCTTGCCCTGAGTGCCAGAGTGGCAGGTGGGTGGGCTAGACTGGAGGTAGGGTTGGCCCAGGGCCACTAAACATCCTTACAGTGTAGATGGGACCAGAGGGTGGACCATGGCCTGAGCAGGCAGCCCCAGGGGATGGATGAAGGACCTCAGCAGGCTGGGACTGATCTTAACCACCACGTAGCTAAAGCTACCCCTGACCCTGATAACCCCTCCCTTTCACTGATCTTGTCCCCAGAGTGGTCCCCCAACCTCTGACTGTCTCCCAGTCAGGGTCTGGTTTCTAATGACCACTGACCCCATGTGCTGGGGCGGGCTGCTCAGTTAGGGGACAGGGCTTCCCACGCTCCCTGTCACTGCGGGGCCAGGCAGGATTCCCTGGAACGGCTTCGTCAGGCCCTGCTCTCCCTCGTCTGTACGTCCTCAGGAGCGGCAGGCAGGCTCGGGAGGTAGAGTGGGGGACAGCCGCCTTTGTTCCTGTCCCCGCTCCGGATCTGACCTTGAGACAACAGACAAGAACAGAAGGCAAAGCTCTCTGCTCAAATCCACTGGCGGCTCTCAACTCGGTGGCCCCAGCATGCAAATGAGGCCTGGGGATGTGGCCTCCTTGCTAGGTGTCCTTGTGACTGACTGGCCCTGGTGAGTGAGAACCTAACAGATCCAGTCCAGTAGATGGGACTCCCATCTCGGCCACCCTCCCCATTCCAACATGGGTGTTCAGATCCTAGACTGGGCAGCCTCCCGACACTCCCCTTTATGGGCAGGATGCTTGCACGTGTGGCCCTATGTCCTGTGGCCTCCTGTAGGTGTCACCAGGGTCTGCCCTGCAGATCAGACTACCCTTGGCAGCCCAGGTCCCTGAACAAAGCCTGTTCTAAACGAGGCATGGAACATGTCTATAGAGACAAGGGGTTCAGTGAAATCTCATGGACAGCTGTGTGTGTTGGCAGTGGGGAGCTTGGGAACATCTGAGTTCTACACCATCCTGGCCTTGTGGGTCCCAGGTAACGTTGTTGCCAGATTCTCCCAGTCCATTCTAGAGTCCAAATGCTGTGGGGTCCCCATGCCCAGCACTAGATCCTGGAGATGAAAAACAAGACAAAAAAAAAAAAAAAACCCGGTCTGGCTCACACAGCTCCAAGTCCCGTCCCTTCCCCCCCCCCCCCCCGGCCCTGGCAGGGGATGGTGGGGGAGGGTCCCGGAGTTCGGTGAGTGACTCCCAGGGGCTTCAGGGGTGCACAGTGAGGATGGAACGGGTGGAAAGCTAGGCAGGGGTGACTGGAACTTTAGTTAGTTGTGTTTTGTTTTTTCTGAGATAGGGTCTTATGTAGCCCAGGCTGGCCTCAAACTCCCATTGTAGCTGAGGCTGACCTTGAATGTCTGATCCTCCTGTCTTAGCCTCCTGAGAGCTGGGAGGACAGATGTGTACCACCACAGCTGGCCTACGACTTCTTTGGTTTTGGGGACAAGGTCTCACTCCGTAGCCTAGGCTAGCCTGGAACTCGGCTCAATCCTCCTGCCTCAGCCTCAGCCTCCTGAGTGCTGAGAAGCCCGGAGCGGGGAAGACCAGCCCTTAACTGTAATCCACACAGGGCGGGGCTGCAGAGGGTCCGGCGGAGCGCTCTGGGGGTTCCCGATGCGGGTGGCTGGGGCGGGACCCTGGGGATCCATGGCGGCAGAGTCTGCGCGAGTCTGGCCGGGGCGGGGCCCGGCGGAGGCTTGGAGGGTCCGGGGCGCGGCGGGAGGGGGCGCCCGCGACCCTCCAAGACGCTCCAGCGGGGACAAAGGCGAGGGGAGCCCCCGCGCCCGGGGAACCCGGGAGAGCGCCTTGCGCAGTGCACGGCCCGGGCCTCTGTCCCGAGCCGCAGCCGCCGCCGCCTGGTTTCTCGGCGCCCGCGGTCTCTGGCGGGGGCTGCGCGCAGAGGCGGGGCGGCGGGATCTCCAAGCGCGCGGCGCTCCGCCCGCTCGGCGGCGGAGGCGGAGGCGGAGACGGCGGGGCCAGGCGGCGGCCGGAGAGCGAGCGAGCGCGCGAGCGCGGCGGCAGCACCGGGGCCATGGCGCCCGCGCAGCGCCCGCTGCTGCCGCTGCTGCTGCTGCTGCTGCCGCTGCGTGCGCGCAACGAGGACCCGGCCCGCGCCAACGCTGACCGCTACGCAGTCTACTGGAACCGCAGCAACCCCAGGTGAGCTCGGCGCGGGGGACCCCCGGGGTCCCCAAGAGGCCCCAGCCCTGGGGATTGCAGCGCGCGGACCTCCCCTGAAGTTCGGGGGTGCCTGGTATTCCCTCCAGGGCTCCTGGACTTTGGGGGAAGCCCTCCGCACCCTCAGCCGCTGGAGTTCCTTCGCTGGACTTGCGCGGGGGACACCCTTGAACCCCTGGCCTCTCGGAGGAGGAGGCACCCTGAAGAGCTGGGGATTTGGCTGCGATCTCCGGAGACCTCCCTCACACACAGATAGCCCCAGCCGTGGCTCTTTGGGGAAGGTTCTGCACGTCCTGCCTGTGGGTCCCCAGATGAACTTGGGGGAAGTTGTAACGTCCCCTCTCTACCCCTGCCTCTCTACCTCACTCCAAGGGGTGCTCCAATCCCCAAGACACTTTAGAGAGACTTAGGGAACCCGTGGCACCAAAGAAGTGGAGGTCAGTCTGAGGGACGTAACCCAGGCATCTCGTTTTCCACCTTCTTTTTAGCTACTGGGGAAACTGAGGTGCAGGAGGGGATCAAGGAGGGGCTGCCTCAAGGTCATGGCCAGAGAATTGGAACTAGGGCTGGAGACCCTGGTGGCCAAGTGTCCAGCCCACCACACCCCAGCAGAGGCCCTCGGCCCTGCCTGTCCAGCAGCACACTGGGTCAGCCCCTGCCGGGCACCTGGTACAGTCGGGGGACACGGCAGAATCTGCTGTTCCAGGCTGGGTGAAAAAAGTTTGGTGGCCACTGACCACATTTCAAACAGCACCGAACCTTCTGGGGTCGCTAAAGGGTCTCAGGGGTGGGTGCATGTTGGAGGGTTTCCTGGGAGACAGGCTTTGGGGTTTCCAAGACTTGGAGGCAGAATAGATGGAGAGTCCCCGTGTGCCCGAGGCTGGCCAGAGAGGAGATAAGTCGGCTGCATCGGCCAGGCTGCCCTCCTCATCCACCGACAGAAAGTTGCATGAAAGCTGGTCTTTGAGGCCAGCTTGGGACAGGCACCACCAGTGTCTCTCCGTGGACACTGCCTGACCGTCCCCTGCCACCAAGGTGGAGCTGTGGAGTCGGGTCCCCTTGGGCCCAGGGCCTTTCAGCGACCTGGCAGGACCACCTCTCAGTGGGTACCCCCACCCCTGTGCCCGCCGGCTATGCTGGTCACATGTGGGTTTGATTAGCACTCAGTGGCCAAGCAGGGAACCGGGTGGGCTATACTTCCATGGCCTAAGTTTTCTGGTTTTAGCTTGTGGAGTCTCTGTCCCTAGTGTGGCCTGTCCTTTGTCTGGGAAAAAAAAAAAAAAAAGAGGATGGAAGGAATATGGGGAAGAAGGGAAGGGGTCGTGGCTGCCACTGATGTCCTCACTTGCCGTGGGGACCTGGGGCTGCAGGCTGGAACCCTGACTAGGAAGGACGTGTCTCCTGCCAACACCGGGGTCCAGCTCAGGCTGGCCACCTACTGTTGCTGGGCATTGGGACAGGCTGCCTCAGAGGCCAGCCGCCCAGGTGGGTAGCAGAGCCAGCCCCTAGAGAGAGTGTGTGTCTGTGAAGGAGAGAGAGTAGGACTCTTCCGGTCCCTGTCTCTTCCTTGGGTCCCTTTCTGTGCGTGACCCTGCTGGCCGTCCCACATCGGGGCCTGAGGACAGATGACCGCCGTGCCCCAGAAGCCCAGCTCTGTGCAGGATTGAGCCTTGTCGTTAACACAGCACGTGGGGGTCTTGGCTGCTGTGGGAGCCCTTAAGATTCATTGGGTGTTCATCGGTAGGTGATGCAGGGCCTCAGGCTGGCATCCAAGGGAACCCAGTGTGTTAGTCCAGTCCGGGGCACTAGGCAGGATCGGCACCCCAGCCTGGTGTGGGGCAGGATGGGGGTGAACTGAAACGGGTGATGGTGGGGGAATGCGGGCACCCCAAGAGCATGAGTGTGGGTCACACACAAAAGACACACAAGTGGGGGAGGGGTAGGCCTACTCAAGAGTGCCCATACCCATGTAGGAGCAGATACCCACGCCGGCTGCGCTCTGTGCCACCTGGCCAGCCACACCTGCCCGGTGTGAAGGTTTCCCAATGGCGGCGTCTCTGCAGCGAAGGGTGGACACCCACTTCCGGCCCTGTGGATGGAGCCCTGCCCAGGCACCCCCGAGGGCCTCCATCCGGGTCTGTCCAAGCAGCCCACCCTGCTAAGCACCCTGCCCCATCCTCTTCCCTCTTCGATAGGCCCCCTGGGGGTCTCTACGCTTATTCCCAGCTGCGTCCTGCTCAGCAGGGCTGACCGGGGTGGCCCACCCCCGGCCTGGACAGCTCGGCCGCTCTGTGGCCCACACCATGCACCTGTGTTCGTGGAGTCTGCGGTGGCCTGTGGCTGCACGTTCCCATCCACAACTCCTGGGGAGCCTGGGATGTGGGTCTGCATGGAGCTGGCTGCCGCAGAGTTCATGTGACGGGGGGTGGGGGGGCCTGAGCTGGGGAGGCGTGTGTGTGTGTGTGTGTGTGTGTGTGTATCCATGCATGTGCAAGACAGTGTGTGCAGAGGTCAGAGTAGGTAGGAGGGTGCACAGGCAGATCTGCATGTGACACACATGTGCAAGTCTGTGCTAGGGCATGAGCCGCACCCATGTGTGTCTGTGGTGTTCACGGCTGTGTGGTGTGTGCTGAGGGCTGGTATGGGGACAGCTCTGCCGCCCCAGGCCACGGGGCCATCCACAGAAGTGGCCTGACCACTGTCCACTCTCCCCTGCAGACATCCCACGAGGTGGCCGATGTGTCTGGGTGTCGCTCGCCTCGGAGACGTGGCCGAGCGTTGGCAGGCTCAGGGAGAAGGGTGACCTCTGTGTGGGCAGCAGCGTCGCCACCCATCGAAACGCCCACGGAGGAAGGTGGGGACGCTGGCCCGGGCTCCTCTGCCTCTGCTGGCCTCACTCGGCTTGCCCGGCCATGCGCTTGCCTTTGTGTTTTGCTCAAGATTGTCCTCCAAGCTAGGGTGCCTGAAGTGCCAGGCAAGAGCCTGAGGATTTGGCTTCTGGGCACTTGGTGGTTGGCGTACCTCAGGAGAGTGACAGAACTGTTGAGAGCCTGTGTGGACAGGAGGTGTTCAGAGGGAAACTGAGGCCAGGCCACTGCTAGGAACAAGACAATGCCTTTGGTAGCAGAAGAGCCAGAAGGAGCCGTCTGTGAACTGAGCAGGAGGCTGAGGCAGGAGGATTGTTGTAAGTGCCAGCCTGACTTATATGAGACTCTGCCTCAAGAAATTGATTGATTGCTGACTTATATGAGACTCTGCCTCAAGAAATTGATTGATTGATTGATTGACAGACAGACAGACAGGAAGGTCTGGGCTCAGGGGGAAGGGTTCTTGGAGTCTGCAGAAAGCCCTGAGCTCGCCACCCCCACCCCAGCACCACATGACACAGGCAGTGTGTTGGAAGCCTGTCATCCCAACGCTGGGGAAGCAGAGGCTGGAAGGTCAGGAGTTCAGGATCATCCTTAGCTATGGTGAGTTAGCGGCTACATGAGCCCCCACGGCCATTTCTTGTCCTCATTCGGACTTGACCTGAAGTCTGTCCTACAGGCCACACATGGGCTATCCGTGGCCTCCACACAGGCGGGCAGCGGTCCTTAAGGGTCTGCAGGCCACCTCCTGGCTCCCTCGGCATGTCCCCCATGGGCAAGTGACATGGTCCGGCATCATCCAACATGGCTGGGCGGTTACGGCTCCCCCTGAGCTTCAGGCCCCATGTGCCTCTCACCAGCCCTCCTGGGTCCCCGGGAGAGACATTGGCAAGGTCATGGGGCAGGAGGATTGCTTCAAGGAGTAGACATGGAGAGCAAGGCCGGAAAGAGAATTCTCAAAGCCGCCATTACTCCTTAGTGAGACTTTCTCCTATCTGCTGGGTCTCTGCGTCTTCAGGCAAAGGGAAGAGCGGGCTTTGTCTCCCTTCCACGGAGGTTGTTTGGGGGGTGGGTCCTGCCTTTCCCAGCACTGCTGCTGGTACCACCTAGAGCAACAGTGGGGTACTGGCTCCTGGCTCACCCACCTACTTGGAACCAGGAATACCAGCACAGCAAGGCTGGTGTGGTTTAGATTCAAGGAGAGAAAGAAAAGCCAAGTGGCCTACTTAAGCCACTCCTGTCTGGCAGAGGAGAGGTGCCTTAGGGTCCTCACTCCGCCCACCCTGGATCTGTGCCCTGGCAATCCCAAAGGCCCCCCACCCTTGGCTTTTATGAAATTCTCTTGTTCAAACAGCAAGCATGGATTGAGCGCCATTACATACAGTTACAGAACAGGTACAGAAAACAACTGTGGACAATGCTGCATTCAGGGTGTGTCTGTGTGTGCGTGTGCCTATGCGTGTGTCAGTATGTGCGTGTATGTGTCTGTGTGTGTGTCTGTGTGTGCATGTGCCTCTGTGTGTGTCTCTGTATGTGAGCATGTGAGCGTGTGAGAGTGTGTGTGTGTGTGTGTCTGTGTGTGCATATGCCTCTGTGTGTGTCTCTGTACGTGAGCATGCGAGAGAGAGTGTGTATGTGTGTGTGTGTGTGTAAGGACCATCTGGGCATGCACAAAGGTCCTGAGGTGGAAACACCTCTGTGGATTGGGATGGACACGGTGTCCCTCAGAGTCCCAGCCTGGAGACTATGGGCCATGTTGAAGGGGCCAAGGAAAGATGAACAGCGTTGGCCCTCCAGGTCTAGAAGTCTGGTTTGTGTTCAGAAAAGCTGGCCGTGGGTTTGGGGTACCATGAGCCTGGCAGATCGCTGGTCTGTGGAGCACCAGCATCTGTAATTCTGTCTGTCTGCACTGTGAACTGGGAAGGAGCATGGATGGCTTTTGAAAAGCTGAGTGTCAGGGGGATGGTGAGAGGGTAAGGGGGCTTGCTGTGTAAACACAAAGACCCGAGTTCAAATCCCAGAGCCCAAGAAGAGACTGGGCACGGGTCTGTGTTCCCGCAACCCCAGTGCTGTCTGCAAGTGGACACGGAGGATGAGCTCTGCCAGCGTGTACGTGCAGGCAGCGCAGGAGACAGGCGGAGAAGGCTGGGTGGGTAAAGCCTTGCAAGCAGGAGACCCGAGTTCAGTGCCAGCTCCCACACGAGGCGCGTGCTGTGGTGTGAGCCAGCTGCTCACCTCCCCGAGTGAGCCCCGAGCAGTGTGACTGTGAATGGTGCCTTGCAGGCCCACACACTTGCACTGGTGACTGTGTGCACACCCAGGACAGGCCAGTCCAGGATGTGGCCCAGCTGGCCGGCCAGGGACACATCCTATGAACCTGTCGAAGGTGTGTGGTCCTTTACACACAGTCCTGGCTGTGGACACACCCAGCCTTCCCCCCCTCCCCAGGCCTGCACCTCGGATTGCACCCGCACTCGAGGGAATCTGACAAGCCCATGGCCGAGCCACAGTCCGGGCGAGCACCGGCCTGTGCTCACACCTCACGGCCAGTGCAGGAGCCCACAAGCTGGGAAACAGAAAGAACAGCATTTACTGCTGTTGTTTTTGACAGGGTCTCATGTAGCCTCAGACTCTGTATGGAGATGAGGATGACCTTGAACCCATGACCCTCAGACTCTGCTGTGCCATGCAGTGAGCCCCACACAACGTACCAGGAAGCTCCCATGCCCTTTGCAGGGAGCCAGGCCTCAGTTTCCCCGGCTGTCCTGGGAGGTAAAGGAGCCTCAGGCAGTCCCCTCCCACTCCCAGCTACCAGGCTTTTATATGCTAATAAGGGTTCTCACAGGGCCCCCCTCTGCCCCCCTTGGCCTGCGTTTACATGACAGGGACCCGGGGGACACTCTGAGAGATCTGAGGGTTCCTGCTGCTGTAGCCTGAGGCGGAGATGGAAGGGGAACCGTAGTTCAACCCGCAGGCCGACCTCCGTCCTCTAAGATGAGGCTGGGTCAGGACTGTCCCCCAGAGGAAAGCTGGGGGTCGGCAGGGCAACCTCCGGTGCCGCGGCTGAAGGTGCAGGGGATGCAGTGGCCGCAAGCAGGGGAACCCGCTGGAGAGAGAGGCGGCGTGATGCCCCTGTGTTATTCCCAAAGGCAGGAGGATGAGGAGTTCAAGGTCATCCTTGGCTACTATGGAGTTCAAAGCCAGCCTGGGTTTCAAGAGATTCTGTCACATACACACACACACACACACACACACGTGAGCGCACAGACACACACACAAATTGCACAGGAGGGCAAGAGTCACACAGCAGGGAAGGCAGGCTTGATCCCTAGGTGTCTCCAGGATGATTGGACCCTGTGGGAGGCTGAGGGAGGGAGAGAGGGAGGTGGGTGTCCCCTGAGCTCGGCGCCTCCCTGCAGGGAAACCGAGGCAGGGATGGGGGGGCACCCCAGGCTGTGTGGATGGATGTGGACCCCAGGTCCACCTTGCTGCCTGCTGACCGGCCCTCTCCGGCAGGTTCCAGGTGGGCGCCGTGGGTGACGGCGGCGGCTACACGGTGGAGGTGAGCATCAATGACTACCTAGACATCTACTGCCCGCACTACGGGGCGCCGCTGCCCCCGGCCGAGCGCATGGAGCGCTACATCCTGTACATGGTGAACGGGGAGGGCCACGCATCCTGCGACCACCGGCAGCGAGGCTTCAAGCGCTGGGAGTGTAACCGGCCCGCGGCGCCCGGGGGGCCCCTCAAGTTCTCCGAGAAGTTCCAGCTCTTCACCCCCTTTTCCCTGGGCTTCGAATTCCGGCCCGGCCACGAATACTACTACATCTGTGAGTAGCCAAGGCTAGCCTCCTTAGACAAAGGGGAAACCGAGGCAGAGTCTCCCCAGCTTTTGTCCATGCCATGGCCCACGACCCTGGAAGGAGGAGGAAGGTGGGACTGGGGGGTCCCCATCTCTGAGTGTCTCCCAGGAAGGCCCAGAGGGGAACAGGTTCGGAACCCCAGCCCCTGCCGCAGCTGCAGCAGACCTGCCGTGACCCCCAGCTCCAAATCGAACCTCACAGGCCCCTCTTCTTCTTCCTCCTCCTCCTCCTCCTTCCTTTTAATTCAAGGATGAAGTGGGTGGGGACAGGCAGAAGGTGTTTAAAATGAAATCCCAAAATATGAGAGAGAGAGAGAGAAAAAAAAAAAAACGACATTTTTCTTTGCAAGATGGGAATCCCGGAAGGATATCGAGTGTGATAATTCCCTCCACCACTGTGACGAATGTCATTTTTATTTCGCGCTTTTTAATCTTCTAGTCCCGGCATGGGGGATGGGTAAGGGTGGCTGACAGGCCTGGAGGTGGTACCCCTGCACCAGGGGTCAGTCCCCTGGGCTCCAGGGCTCCGGTCCCAGCTGCTGAGGATCTGCCCACGGAGCCCAGGAGGACTTCCTCTCCTGTGGCTGGCCTGACTCCACATGGAGCCCAGGAGGACTTCCTCTCCTGTCGCTCCAGGCTGTGCTAGGACAGCAGCGCACACCCGGTGTTTCGGAACCCGGAGGCCATTGAGCATCCTCTGTCACTCTCCGCCCTTGTTTTCAGGGTCTCTCACTGAACCTGGAGCGAGCCTCAGTCATCCCCTATCTCTGCCTCCTCAGCTCTTGCTTTGTTTTATTTTTATTTTGCTTAAAATTTCACCCTAGGTTGAGTGGGGTGGCTCATGTCTTTAATCCCAGCATTTGGGAGGCAGAGTCAGGGAGATTTCTGTGAATTTCAAGCTAGCTTGGTCTACGTAGAGAGTTCCAGGACAGCCAGAGATTCATAAAGAGACCCTGTCTCGAATCAATAAATCAATAAATGAGAAAATAAATCTCACCCTGTCCTGTCTGGGTTGAGGCTGGTTGGGCCAAGACATAATACAGCCTTTGGAGTCAGGCTTGGATGGAGGAAACATGAAAGAGACTCCGGTAAAACACAGGGCATTGTGTCTGGGGTTTGACACAAGGTTTGGAGTTTTATGGGTTAGGTCAGCAATGTGGAGGAGGGAGCATATGGCCCCCAGGAGGTTGCCCTCTTTTGCAGCTGCCACACCTCCCAACCTCGTGGACCGGCCCTGCCTGAGACTGAAAGTTTACGTCCGTCCAACCAGTAAGTGTCTTTAGGGGCTTGGTAAGGACCCAGGTCCCATCACCCTGCACCTCACCCCATGAGTGATCCAAGGAGCTGGGAGTCGGGGAGTCCTGTCCAACCCCCACACACCCCAAGCCTGGGTGGGACCTTCGAGAGTGCCCCGGCCAGCTGGCTGACAGCCCCGCCGCCCTGCATCCCACAGATGAGACCCTGTATGAAGCCCCGGAGCCCATCTTCACCAGTAACAGCTCCTGCAGTGGCCTGGGCGGCTGCCGCCTCTTCCTCACCACCGTACCCGTGCTGTGGACCCTCCTGGGCTCCTAGTGTCGGGTTTAGGACACCGGCCGCACCTGGACGCCTTGACCTTGGCACTCTGGCTGGACATGGCCGCCTCCGAGTCAAAAATCCTTGCTGCTTCTCTTTCATGGTGCTGCCCTGCCGGGGGAGGCCGTGCGCTAGTCCCTGGCAGGCGACGCGGGCTCCCCGTGCCTGAGGAGGGGACCCAGGCGGAGCCACTTTGCCCACGGCCACCCAGTGTTGTTTCATTTCAGTCAGAAAGACTTAAGGTTTTTCTTTTAATTTAATTTATTCCCTGATCGCTGGTGACGTTAGGAAGGGAGGAAGCCGGGGGGGGGGGGTGAGGTGGCCTCCAGCTACTCCTTCTGTCTCCTGTTTTGGGGGGCCCACATGGAGCCCCCCAGGCACTTGCCTCGGGTGCCCTCGGGCCAGGCAAGCCCGAGTCAGGAAGGAAGCATGGTGCCAGCTCCTCCCTGGGGTGCTGGGGGCCTCACCCCCTCTTCTAGCCACTGTTGAGCCTCTTTCCCTCATCCTCTGAGAAAATCCTCCAGCCCTTGCTATCCACCTCGCCCCCCCCAACCCCTGGCTCCTCACCGGCACAACCGTCTCCAGGCCTGGGAAGACGTTTTATTTCTGTATATAGAAACCAGCAAGTGTATACTGTGATTTATTTTAATGTATTCTTAAGGACAGAATGGAAAATCTTTTAAAAAATTTTTTCCAGACCTTTGATTTGAGGGGACTTTTATTTTCTGGGGGGGGGCGGGGAGTGGGGTGGACTTTTTAGGATAGAAGCAACACTTTGCAATAAACTCTTTTTTTTTTTTTTTGGTCCGTTGGAGCCCTCCCCCTTGATCATGTGACCTAGTAATGTTTGTAAGAAAAAGGAAAAAAAAAGCCAAAAAAAAAAAAAAAAAAAAAGAAGAAAGAAAGAAGAAGGGGCAGAACTGAAAGGGGTGCTACCTACCAAAAACAGAAAGCGCAAAGGACCGAGCGAAGCCGGCCACACAACGCGTTTATACGGATTTCGGATTTCTACCCACCTTTCCTCACTCTGTGGTTTATATATATTCTATATAAATATATATTGTGGATGGCCGCCGTGGCGGGGGGGCTTTTGTAGGGCGGGGGACAGGTGGCCCGGCCCCCTCGTCCCAATCAGCTTTGGAGTCTGTTATTTTTTTATAATAAAATGGACAAACTGTAAGGCGTGGGTCTCTCGGTGTCCGATTTGGGGCAGAGCTGGGGGGCTCCGGAGAGGAGCCGGGCGTGGCAGCTCGGTGGAGGCGACACGGCCGCCCGAGGCCGCCCCGGGCCCCCGCCCGCGAACGCGCGGTGAGGGAGCAGCTCCGTGACTCAGTTTCCCCGCCCGGCTCGGGCTGTCGCGGTTTTAACGTGCCTCTTCGGGGGAAGGTGGGCCCGGGGTCCCCCCGTGGGCCCCGCTCGGGGTCCCCGACGGCGTGTCACCCGCGGCGTCCGCGCACAAAGAGCGGGGGCGCCGCTCCGAGCCGGGCGCTGCGACGGGCGCCGCCTCCTAATGAGGCCGCGGGCCGCACAAAGGGCCCTGTGTCCGCCGCCCGGGCAGGCGGCCCGACGGCGGGCGTCGCCGCTGCACCCGCACCCCCGCGCCGGGCGGCAGGGACAGGCCGCTGGAGCCCCGCGTTCGCGGCCAGCCCGGGCCACGCGGAGAGCCTGTGCGGCGGAGGGAGCCTGCGGGCACCGAGGGCCCGAGCTCAACCCACGGCAAACGCCTCTCCGGGCCACGCGAGGTGGGGACCCAGCGCCGCGGACCGGGACCCGCTGCGGCAGGTGCTGCTGGCTGAGGCCGGGGACTCACGAACTTGGCCCCCTGAGCTGTGCGCCGGGCCGTCCCCACCCCCGCAGCCCGCCCCGGCGGAGCGGCCGCACCGGTATGCTGGTCCCGCGCCTTTGTCTTTTCCACCTGAGGCTTCCAGAGAGAAGCAATCTCTCTCCCGCAGCCTTTTACTGCCGCCTCGGTAGCCGCGTGGACAGGAGGTGCTGGCATGGGGGACACGAAGGCTCGAGGTCCCCGGGACCCTGGTGATGGCTCTGGCCCCTCAGCTTTCCCTTTTCTCAACAACAGAAGGCTGGTCCACCCCGGCCCCCAAGAGAAAGCCACGCCCGCCTTTCTCTCTCTTCCTCTCTTTCTTTCTTTCTTTCTTCTGTTGTGTGTGTGTGTGTGTGTGTGTGAGAGAGAGAGAGAGAGAGAGAGAGAGAGAGAGAGAGAGAGAGAGAGAGAGAGAGAGAGAGAATGTCTCAGCTAGACCAGGCTGCCCTTGCTATGTAGCCAAGGATGACCTTGAACTCCGGATCCTCCTGCTTTACTGGGGTGGCAGGTGTGTACCACGCCCAGCTTGGATTCTTTTCTTTCACACAGCGAATTCTCCTTTGTCCGGATTTTTCTACTCTTTTCATCTTTAGACCCTCTGGCCTGAGGGTGAGCAGCCGGGCTGTCTTAAATCCTTCCTTCTCTGCCACCTAGAATGCACTTGGTACACAGTGGGCACTCAATGTCCACTGACTGAATGAGTGAATAAACGTATATATTTATGTAGATAACACTACATGATCAGAAAGAAAGAAAAAGAGCATCACATACAAATTGTGCTGGAAAGGCAGAGGCATGGGGGCTGTGAGCCTAAGGCCAGTCTTGACTATGTAGCAAGAGCCCACTAAAAAACTTTATATTAAACTTTTTTAAAGTTAAAGGACTAAATAAAAATATTATCAAGGTCAGAGGTCTCCCTAGCTGCACCACGTGGGCCCGTGCTGCCTGCAGGTGTCTCTGGGGGCCCTCCTCCATCTTGGCCCCTGGTGACCTTCCAGGGCCCTGGGATGGAGCTATAGGAGCCGCCAGGACACAGCCTGGAGCTGCCAAGGAACCACGGATCAGGGCAGATGGCACAGCTACCAGGTCGGAAAGATGGCTCAGGGGTTAAGAGTACTGGCTGCTCTTCAGAGGTCCTGAGTTCAATTCCCAGCAACCATGTGGTGACTCACAATGGGATCTGGTTTCCTCTTCTGGTGTGCATGAAGACAGAGCACTCATACATAAAAAAACATACATAAATGCTGGATGTGGTAGTGCTCACCTGTAGTCCCAGCCCTTGGGAGGCAGAGGCGAGTCCCGGATAGCCAGGGCTACACAGGGACCCCCCCACCCCGACACAACTACCCACAAACCTGAGCCCTCAGCCGGGTGTTCCTCAGTTTCCTCTCAGGGGATGCTGGCCTCCCGTTGGGGTGCGTCAAACTCGTTGACGGTGGGGGCGTGGTCTGATGGGGCGGAGCCTGGGGCAGGTGCTGGCTGGGAGGGGTCTGGACTGTGAAGGCAGGCAGGAAGGAAGGAGCAGGTTGGGGTGAGTGTCCTCTGGGAGGGGTGGGGCTTGGGGGTTCACAGTCCTGGGGTCAGAAGCCGCCTGAACCCCAGCCCTGGGTGACTACAACTTCTGGGGCCCCTCCTACCAGCCTTGAGGATGTAGGCAGGTGTTTCTGGTTTTATTGTGAGGCAGGAGGATGGTGGGGTAGGGCTAGGACTCAGGGCTGTGGACTAGGCTGTCCCCAGGCAGGTTCAGGGTCCCAGGCCTGGGCCCCCCCACCTCCAGCCCCCCTACACACACACTTATTGGCTCATAGGCCTGAGAGAGGGAGAGCCCCTAGGGAGTGTCCTAACTTCATCCATGAAAAATGGAGGCCCAGAAGCCCAGGAGGGGAGGTTCGCTGGGCCTCGTATGCAGTGTGAAGAAGAGGAAGGCTGGCAAGGGAGATGCCCCACAGCCTGTGCAGATGGGGACACTGAGGCCCGTCTTGGGCCACACAGGTGGATAGGATAGGATCAGTATCATGGGGCTGAGTAGAGAGGGCTCTGGGCGAGATGAGGCTGGGGCACCATGAAGCCAGGACACACATGGTCCCTTCCCTGCAGTGCTGGTCCCACTGTCCTTCCTCTGTCTTTTCATTTGGGAAGCTAAAATTCCACCCCAATCCTGCTCCCACAGTGAGACTGGCTCCTGGGGAATAAGAGAATCCCCCAGCACTCAGGGCAGAGGGAAGCAGATCTGGGGGGTCAAGGCCAGCCTGGTCTACAGAGTGAGTTCCAAGGCAGCCAGGCAGGGCTACACAGAGAGACCCTTTCCTGAGAAAACAAAACAAACACAAAGTGATGTGTAGTTTCTCATGCTGGGTGGGCTCAGCCGCTCTCTCTCCCAGAGAAAGAGATGGCTGCTTTTCCTGCTGGGCCTTAGTTTACCCATCTGTGCCACAGACTAGACATACTTTGACTAAGGAAGGAGAGCTCATCCCAGGCTCCAGGACCCTATTTATGACTTGTGGATGGTTTGGGTCCCGGTTGGGTCGCTGGAAAGGCCAGCCATCAGGGAGCCCAGCCCTCAACTGCCCCCCCACCCCTCCAGGCCAGAGCCAGTTTGGGGAGTTCACTTGCATGGAAACGCCTTCCCTTTCTCCAGCAGAAATAGGGACCACCGTGGGCTGGGGGGGGGGTCCCCGCAGGGAGTCTGGACATGCTGGAGAGCCCCTGGGGTCCTGGCAGGGTTGGGGGCTGTGCCTGAGCCTGTGTGGGTCCCATCCCAGGCGTTGCCACCACTGCTGAACTGGAGACGTCACCCCCTCCAGCCCGTGTCAGAGACGGGTCCCACACACTGCGGCGCTGTTAGTGTTATATGTCATACAGAGCAGGGCCGCGGCTCAGCAGCCGTGTCCGTGGCTACCAGGGGAAACTGAGGGACGGGAGTATCCCCTGGCCTCCAGGCAGAGATGGTGCCTTTAGGGACTAGTTAAGCCTGGCTTCCAGCACCTTCCGTACCACCCTGTGTGAACCAAGTCGCTGCCCATCTAATGCCTCCATTTTGTTGGTCAGCATGAGGGCTGGGGACGTGGAGAAGGGGTCCTCTGTGAGTCGATGGCCAGGCCTCCACCCAGGAGTCCCCGTGTCTCACACAAAACAAGCCACCTTCCACTACACTTACTGGGTGTCTAAAGGAGCCTTCCGGGTGGACTCAAAGTCAAGTGCTCTCCCTATCAGCTGGGCATGGCTGGAGGCGCTGGCCTCATTTCCCATTGTCCCCTCCTCTCTGGAGGCCAGAGACAGGGCTGGTAGCAGGCAAGGCCTCTCTCGGATGCAGGAGGCAGCGGGGGGACCCTGCGGGAGCCACTGGTGCTGGCAGGCAGATCTTTAAATTAAAATACATATATACACTGGATAAATAACCCAGGCCCATATCCTGGTGACAGGCAGAATTAAGTTGCCTGGTTGGGGACCTGGCAGTGAAGACTGGGGACAGCAGGCGAGGACAGGGAGGTGTAACCCGCTCTCGGAGCCCTCCCCAACAGTCCCCCCATCCTATTCTGACAACCTTCCTCCTCCCTGCAAGGGACCTGAGACAGATGCAGAGGGCCAGAGAGTGAGATTGTGGGCTCAGATCCTCCGGATTCCGAGTCCCAAGTTCTCCTAAAAGAAGGGGGCTTTAGACAGGCCACGGACCCTCTGGAGAAGATGCAGTCTGTGTCGTCCCCCCGCCCCCGCACAGGCCCAAGGAGGCCCCCGAGGGGCCCATACACAACCGTGGAGTCCTCCCAGCCCGAGAGCCCATGGAGAGGGGAGGAGGGCAGGAGGGAATTTTTCAATTAGGAATCAGCTAATCGCCAGAGAGGGCCGCTCTGGGGCCCACTGAATCTTTTCTGAAAACCTTGTACAATGTAAATGGCCTGGACAATCCTGGGATTAGGCCATTGGGAGGGAAACCAAGGTTTAGGCTGGCTGGGGGATTAGCAGTTGGGAGGGGGGGTGGTGTCCGGAGGACTTTGGGCAGAGTGGTCCCTGGAGATCCATTTTCTCACTGAAGATGCCAATTTTATAGCTGGGGAAACTGAGGCCCAGAGCATGGGGGCAAGTATCGCTTCCAGAGAGCCATCCCCAAGCCAGTCAGGGGCTGCTTTTTATTGTCCATTCCTCCCTCGGTTTCCATAAAGATTGTTTTGTTTTGTTTTGAAGGGATGAGTCTCACAGCCCCAAACAAGTAGCAGTCAAGGAGACCCACCTAGACCAGCAAGGAGGAGTCTACAGAGCAGCGGGGGATCCTAGGGAGCGTTCACCTCAGGGTCCCTCAGTTCTATCCATATGGCCCAGCATTGCCTTCTGGTTTCCTTGAAACTCCCCCACTCCACCCCGTTCCTTCCTGATGTTCCTTTCTGACGTTAGTGCTGGTGTAAAAGATTACAGTGTTTGCTAGGTCGGGTGCTGAGTTTGCTAATTAAAGAGGAATGACTATGAGCCTTGGGGTCCCGTGGGAACCATGGCAGATGAGTACTGGCTGTAGGGTACATTTTCCCAAGTCCATGGGGGGATGGGCAGAAGCTAAATGTGGGGCGGGGAGAGTCACAGGGAGTGGCAGGATGGAGGAGCCTTCAGAGCGTGCTTGGTGGGGGAGGTTCTCTTTTGCTTTTACCTTATTATTACCTTATTATTTTGTTGTGGTTTGGCTTGGTCGTTTTGTCTTGAGAAAGGGTCTTCTGTAGCCCAGGCTGGCCTCCCAACTCACTGCTTGGCCGAAGATGACCTTGAACTCCTACCTACCAAGCCTGGTTTATGGGAGGTGTTGATGGGACTCAGGGCTTCATGCATCGCTGGGTGAGCACTCCGCAAGCTGAGTCACAGCCCTCTTGTTTGTTTGCTTGTTTGTCGAGACTGGGCCTCACTCTACAGTCCAGGCTGGCCTGAAACTCACAACCATCCTCCTGTCTCGGTGCTGAGATGACAGGTGTGTGTTACCACGCCCTGCTTCTCCTATGGAGGTTGCCAGAGGAGTTTTGATCTCTAAATGGCTCTGGCATCTCTCCCAGAATTCTCTGACCTTAAAGGGGGGCTCTGTGTCCCACCCTCTCCCCCATCTAAGCAAGCATGACTGTGAAGTCACCTATTATTCCCTTGGGTTCCTATTCCACAGAGTATGTAGGGAATGAGAAGAAAGTAGTTCTCCATACATAGTCTAGGGCTGCTCAGGAGGACTGGGGAAACTGAGGCCAGTTGATGAGGACTGTATCTCCTGGTCTTTTGTGGGGCCTGTCTTCTGGCCCCGGGCCCAGACACCTGCCGGAACTGGTTGCCCAGATGCAGAGAAAATGAACAGGGGGTGAGTGATTGCCAGCCCTCAGCCGGGCCCAGGGTGAGGATGTCAGAAGCGGGCCCGTGGCACCATGGGTGACCTCAGAATCGAGGCCTAGGTAGGCTCCGTGACTCAGTTTCCTTACCATCACCGCCATGATTCTCTATGCTGATTCCCAGCGCCTGGTGCGGTGGAGGGAGACTTCAAGGTGTCGGGGGGTTCAGGGCTCCCCTACCTCCCCACCCTCAGCTGTCAATCAGGCCCACCGGGCCCCCTTCAAGTCGTCACGGCCCAGCAGTGGCCCAGGGAGGGATTATTCTGGCCTGTCCAGGGTGGATTCAAGTGGAACCGACGCTGACGAGCGGAACGCGCCCCCGCGGGCCGCTCTGCTTGCCTTTGTCCGCCGGCTGGAACGGCCGCCACCTCCCGCCCGAGCCTGGGTGCATTGTGCGACTGGGTCCCCTGTCTGTCTGGCCCTGGGGCAGCTCCCCCACTCCAGCCCCTCCTTCGGCTTCCAGCCTCGGTTTCCCCAGCTGTAACGCGGACGCCCCTCTGTCCCTCTTCCCGAGTTGTGTTGTCCGAGGGTAGAATTCGGGTCACGTGGGCAGAGGAGCCTCTGGGAGGTGAGACTGTGGGAATGTCCCAGAGAGCCGAGGCGTCCCCAGGGCGCACCGACCGTCCTTGCCGTCCCTCGGCTTGGCTTTTGTTCAGGAAATTCGTGATGGCAGGGAGAACCGATCCCCTCACAGCCGAGGCAAATGCTGTTGACCCCTGACCCCGGCCCCCTAATCCCAGAGTCGAAGCTGTCCCCCAATAGGGGTCCCAGGAGACGATCTGGGGCTCGACCCTCGGCCCAGGCACCGAGGGGAGGCTTCCGGGTCAGGGTCTGCAGGCCTTCAGAGGAACATGGCTGCCCCTTGGCCACGTGCCTGGTTACCACCACTTGGAGGCCGCTGTGAGAAACTGAGGTACAGAAGACAGGCAGGGCCCACAGAAGGCCCATATTTTTCGGTCCAGTGTGGAACCTGCTGCTTGAATGCTGTGTGTCAGAACCCTACGGCCTGCTGTCTCTGAGTCTGGAAGACAGCTTAGGCTCCGACTTCCCTGTGTCGCCGCACAGCACTGGAGATAATCAGGACAGCTCCCTGAGAGGCGAGCTCAGGGCCTCCCCGACGATTCCGGAGGGGCTTCCCACCCCTAACGCCTACTTTGCTGTGGATCCTTTCACAGCGAGCCACAGAGCAGGAGGGAGGGCCCAAGGGTTGAGAGCACTGTGGCTCTTGCAGGGGAGCCTGTTCGGTTCCAGCGTCGTTGGCAGGCAGCTCACAGCCGCCTGTGAGTCCAGTCTCAGGGGTCAGACGCCCTCTCCGGGCCTCCAGGGAGACACACACATCTTCTGGGTGTGGTAGCCAAGCCCTTAGTCCCAGCAGAGGCAGGCGGTTCTCTGTAGGCCACCTGGTCTACACAGTGAGTTCCAGGACAGCCAGGGCTACACAGAGAAACCCTGTCTTGAAAATAAATAAATGATCTAAAAACCACAAACAAGTTAGAGGGCTCCTGGGGGAGCCACATTAAACAAAAACCATTCCCATAAGCTGTGGAATGAGTGAATGAGTGAATGGGTGTTGGGGGGGTGTCCTATTTCCTTCTGCAGTAGCAGGCTCCCTGCCCCCTGGGTCCTCAGAGGCCTCTGTTAGTAGCTGTCCCCCCGCCCCCCCCTCTACCCCGCCACGAATTCACTAAGTGCTCCTCCAGCAGAGGCAGGCGAGTCCTCGCATGCTCTGGTGCCTCCAAACTCCCCACGGTCTCATGTCTGTTCCACCCTGCCGAGCTGTTCCCCACGATCAATTTCAATTTGGCCTGGTCTCTGCTTTGAAGCCAGACCCTTCCCTGGAGGGTAACGAAGGGGGAGGTGGGTTCCTGTTTCTCCACAAGCTGGGCTAGGGAGTTCTGCCATTGCTGAGCAGCTCCAGGCCTCAGTTTCCCTCCGTGGAGAAGGAAGGGGTGGACAGTCTCTGAGCCAGTCTTTGTCACTCAATCTCACTTTAAATTTTTACTTACTTATTTAGAGACAGGGTCTCAGTCTACACAGCCCTGGCTTTCTGGAACACAATCTGTAGACCAGGTTGGCCTTGAACTCACAGAGATCTACCTGCTTCTGCATCCTAGGTGCTGGAATTCAAGGCCTGTGCCACCACACCCAGCAGCCTCCTGTATTTATTATACACCTGCTGTTTTTTTGATTTTGTGCAGGTGGAAAGGGTGGGAACCACAGGGTGGAAACTGAAGCTGCTGTCTTGGAGGCGGGAACAGCACAGGCAAGGGTACTGGGGCACCGGAGAGGCAGGCAGGAGCTGAGTGCTCTCAGACAGGACGGGAGGGCACTGAGCTGAGAAGCGGCAGGAAGGGAGGGTGGCGGATGGCGGGGCTGCGGCAGTGTTCGTAGTTAGTCGATCGTGAGCCAACAATCAGCCTTCCTCATCTTGCTGGGCCCACTCAACTATCTGCTTGTTTACATCCATTTTACAAAGGGGGAGACCACAGCTACGGAGGAAGGATGTCCCTGGAGAAGGTCTCAGAGACCGTGGCCTCCAGTTTCCCAGACGAGAGCCGGGAAGGAAAGTGGAACCCTTCAGATGTCCATCTCTGTCCTGGCCTGTGTGTGGCCCGCAGCTCCGGCGGCCACTAGGTGGAGCGAGGAGGCCAAGGGAGACCCAGCCTCGGTGCCTTGCCTCCAGAGCGGCGGCCCCTGCTAGCGGCCACACTGCTGGGCTCAGGCTTCCCCTGGGACACCAAGGCCCAAGCATGACCGACTGCGCCTGCCAAAGGGGCCCAGCCATCCATACGGCTGAGTGGGTATGGATGGGGAAACTGAGGCTCAGTCACACGTGAGAACCGGGGAGCTCTGAGGGCAGGGCTCAGTAAGGAGTGTGGAATGGCAGGGCCAAGTTCTGCCCAGACACAGCCTGAGGGGAGAGCATGACATTTGTTTATTTGCCCCTCTTAGAAACCTGGCTGATGAGAACACCTTTTTTTTTTTGAGACCTCTTTCAGCTTCAGGGAGTTGTCTTTTTATTTCTCAAGAAGTTTTGGAAGGAGAGAAAGAGGGAGGGGCCATGGGAAAGGAACTCCTTTTAGCACATGGTGGCCTCCCCCTCCTGTGTCAGCAGCTTGGGCTCTGACATAGTTAGCACTGATGGGTTCTCCTCAATGTAATGAGCACTAGGCTTCCCTTCCCTGTGTTGGCACCTATGGAACCCCTCTGTCTCTAGCACATGGAGGCTTCCTGGGGGTCTTAGCATCTATGGGGTCCCTCTGTGTAATCCTAGGCCTCAAGCCAAAGCTGTCCTGGCCTTTGCATAGGTGTCTCTCCATGTGTCACCCTTTGGGCCAAACACTGGAGTGTGCTATATTCCATCATGTGCATTGCCGAGGGACGTCCCAGGGTGTGTGTGGGATACATGGTATGTGTTGTGCATGCGCACCTGTGGGCACGCGTGGAGGACAGAGGACAGCCTAGTCTCCTCACAGGGCGTTCCCAGGAGGGATCCGCCCAGGGTCAGGGGGAGTGAAGGCGGCCTCTTCCAGCGGGGCTGCTTTCCGCCCCACACTGTAATAGGATTGCGACTTTTGAAGTTAATAGGAAATGGAGAGAGGGCTCCCACTTCAAGAATCCGGGGTGTAGGAGTGGATGCGGAGGGCTTAGGGGGCCTTTGTGAGCAGGGCTGGGCTCCTTCCAGCCTCAGGCTGCGGTGATGAAAGGACCATGAAATCTGTGCTGTCAGGACAGCCCCTGCTTGAGACAGGGTCTGACTTTACGAAAAGAAGGGGGGAAATTGCAGAGCGCTTACATGTGTGTGCATCTGCGTGTGTCACTGAGCACTGGACTAGGGCGGGATGCGCCCAGCAGGGAGCCTCCTCAGAGGAGCACCGCCCCTCAGGGTCCAGAGTCACAGCAACCAGGAATTTGGGGATTGCTAAGAGTGATGATGGTCGGGGCTTCCCAGGAGCAAATGTCCCAGACAAGGAGACAGAGGACACAGGACAAAAAGGAATGTATGTTTGTTTGTGTTAGAGCCAAACCGTCTCCTGTTTTTAAAGGTGTAACTGTTTTGTGGATTTGGAAGCATTTGTTAACATGTTTAA
The DNA here is from genome assembly GCA_028658305.1 of Pachyuromys duprasi. Lineage (NCBI taxonomy): Eukaryota > Metazoa > Chordata > Mammalia > Rodentia > Muridae > Pachyuromys > Pachyuromys duprasi. The sequence goes on along the minus strand of CM053753.1, from coordinate 31,671,690 downwards.
TTACAGACTCAGCAGTGTATGTTTGCACACAGGCTTGGGCTGGTTAATGACCTCTGTGTGGAGGTCAGAACACAACTTGAGGAAATCACTTCTCTCCTTTCATCGTGTGGGTCCCAGGGTTCAAACTCAGATTGTCAGGCTTGGCACCAAGCACCTTTTTAAAAGTTGTGCCCCCCCCCCAGCCCCCAACAGGGTTTCTCTGGTGGCCATGGCCGTCCTGGAACTCTCTCTGTAGACCGGGCTGGCCTTGGACTCAGAGATCCACCTGCCTCTGCCTCCCCTCGCGCTGGGATTAAAGGTGTGTGTCACCACCGTCCGGCTTCGAATTGTTTAATTATGTCTAATATGTGTGCTAAGAGATCCAAGAGGAGGGAAACAGATTCCCTGGAGCTGGAGTTACAGCTGCCGGAAGTGTGTGCTGGGAACCAAACCCAGGTCCTGTGGAAGAGTGGCCAGTGCTCTAACCACTGGACCATCCATCTCTTTACTTGCTGAGCAGTTGCTTTGAGATGGGTTCTCTTTATGTCGCCCTGACTGTTCTGGAACTCATTGTATAGAGCGGACTGGCTTGAACCCACAGAGATCCTCCTGCCTTCACCTTCTGAGTTCCAGGATTATTTATTTTGTGTGTTGAGATGCCCACTTGTGTGGATATGGAGGTCGGGGTCTTCATCCACCTTACCCTGTCTCCCACTGAGCCCAGCACCCATGAGCTTTCCTGAGCTGGCCGCCAGCGGGGTCCAGCATCGGCCTGGCTCCCTCTCCCCAGTGCTGGGGACCCGAACTCAGGCCCTCATGCTTGCATGGCAGCCCGCATACCCACAGAGCCACCTCCAAGCCTCCAAACACCTGTTTTGTTAACGAATTTCTCTAAATTTCCGAGTCGTGTTTCAGTCACCGGGGACGTGGCTTGGTGTCCAGAGTCCGTAGTCACCGGCTGGGACCCTGGTACAGTGTGTGTGACAGTCCCATCCCGCAGTGGGAGTGAGAAGCAGGGAAACTCTCTGCTTCCGGGACCTCGCTCTGTTCCCATTGATGTCTTACTTGGGTCCCTGGATCCTGTCCAGGACAGCTCACTGACACGCGTCCCCTCACTTTGGTGGCCAGAATTCACTGTTCTATTAGAAACATTCCCAACAGTGACAATACCTTGTCTTCATTTCCCCTTGCTTTCAACACATAGCGTCTCACACTGTACTCCAGGCAAGCCTAGGACTGGAAGCCATCCTTCTGCCTCAGCCTTTGGAGTGTGGAAATCACAGGTGTAATGAGACACCACACCTAGTCATTTAGCATCTCCTTTTTACCTCATTTCAAAATATGTTTGCGCCAGGCCGTGGTGCATACCTTTAATCCCAGAAGAGGCAAAGGCAGGCAGATCTCTGAGTTGGAGGCCAGCCTGGTTTACAGAGGGAGTTCTAGCCAAGGCTACACAGAGAAACCCTGACTCAAAACAAAAACAAAAACAACCAAACAACAACAAAACTCTAAAATAATTCATTGAAAATAGATACAATCCAGTTTAAACCTGAAGTATGAATTTTGCCCAAATCCAAGACTCTTACAGAATTTTTCTTTCTTTCTTTTATTTGGTACTTACCAAAAACCAGACATTGCACTAGTTTTCCCTAAAGCTGAAGCCTGGTGTTCCTGGCCCCGACCTGCCAGGAAGAGGAGAACTTCCCATCGCTGTCACGGTTGTGTCTGGTACATACTGGGGTCCCTTTCCAACCCACCCCTCCCCTCCCATGCGTCCAGGTCTGAGGTGGGAGGCAGAGGGGCTGCAGGAGAAGCTGAGCCTCTCTGAGCCCCTGCTCCTCCTCACAGGGCCATCTGCCTGGTCCCCAGGCCATCCATCCTGGCCCCACCTGCGAGCTGAGGGGAACTCAGTGCTCCCCTTTCACGGGCCGACAAGCTCAGGCTCCCAGCAATGGTACTGCAGACCTGGCCCGGATCTGTTCTCCGAACGCCATATTCCCTCCAGGATCCCCCACAAAAGGACCAATGATCCCCTTTCAGCTCTCAGTGGCCCCCTGAGCATCCACCGAGAGCACCTTCCCAGGGGAGGCTGAGACTACCTCCTCTTTAAACCTTCATCTTTAAGCTAGTTGTCGCCTTGGCAACAGTCTGGGGCTGACCTTTGTTCAGGAAAAAGAAGGTGACCTTCCCCCC
>CM053753.1:31625839-31669418 GCA_028658305.1 Pachyuromys duprasi | reverse complement strand
CCCATCCCAGCTCTGTGGCCATGGAGACCGGAGCCCTAGCCTCAGTTTCTCCAGTCTGTTAAGTGGGCCAAAGGAAGAGCCTATTACCTCCAAGAGCCTAGAGATGGCTGGGAGGGAGAGTGAAGTTCCCCTGGGTGGAGGGCAACACACTTGCCTCGGGGGACAACACACCTGTCTCACAGGTGAGGCGGGGACTCAGCCAGGTGTAAGGCAACCAGCTACACCTGGCTCTGCTGCACACCTGCAGCACAGTCAGACAAAGATGGCTGTGTGGAAAGTAAGGGGCTAACGTGGGCTTTGTCCACACCCAGGACTTGGGCCCAAGGCTCAATACACTCCTGTCCAGGCCTCAGAGAGACAGAGAGGCAGGCAAGGCTTTGGTGGCTTTGGTGGCTCAGTCTAACATCTCAGTACCGCATAAACCAGGCCTGATGCCTTCCCAGCATCCCAAGTCCAGGCAGGAGGATCAGGAGTTCAAGGCCATCCTCAGCAAGACAGCAGCTGGAGGCCAGACTTAGCATTGGTGAGACCCTGTGGAGGGAAGGCAGACCGGAGGAAGAAGGGCAAACTGAAAACAACTGCCTGTGCTCAGGAACTTGCCATAAGCGTAGGTTAGCTATCTGTCCGTCTGTCCTTCATCTGTCTTGGAAGACTCTGGCAGAGCAGACAGGAGGCTTCATAGAAAAGGGAGAGGGAAGAAAGCCAGGCCTCTTGTGAAGAGCAGCGCCCAGCAGAGCAGACTGGGAGGCCCTGACGACCCATGCTGGAGCTTTGCCTGCTGCTCCGGACTCCCCGGAAGAGCCCAGGAGAGCATCTTTACCGTCCTGAGGGCCACTCGGAGCCACAGCAGGACGCAGTTCTCACCCAGTGAGCCTCAGTCTCCCCCGTTTTCTTCCATTCTCAGAGGCTGGCACTGAGTCGGCCCTGGCCCTGGCCCCCAAGCCTCTGTGTTGCCCATCTTGAGAAACTGAGATGGAGGGTCGGGAATGTCCTTCTGCTTCTGCCCAGTACCCAGCATGCACAGCTGATGCCAATGTAGATGTTCCCTGACATCACACACCACATCTTGTTTCTGCACTGACTCAACTCTTCAGGTCCTGTTTACAGGTTCCAGGGGTCGGTATGGACAGTGGGACACTGGATACACAGAGCCCGGGGGCTGCTGGCTCTGGAGGCCTGTGATGCCTGGGAAGTGTCGAGTGCTCATAGCAGGTCCTCACTGACCCCGAAACACAAGGTTGAGAGGCTGCTGGGCCAGGTCCTAACCCGGAAGGTGTTTGGCCAGCTTACAGACTGACAAGTCAGATGTCCAGGGGCCCACAGCAGGTCAGCACAGGCATGGAGAGGGGCCACAGATCAATTACAGGGCACTGTCTATCTGGCCTTATGTCTGTCTGTGTGACTGTCTGTCTCTATTTCTGTTCCCTGCTTTTGTGCCTCTATTTGCGTGTCTTTATCTCTGCCCCCCATCTCTGTGTCTCTGTCTCTATACTTGCTGTGGGACCACAGCTCCCATGATCCCACGCTTTCACCTCTTTGCCCTGGATGACCACCTCCCCAGGGCCAGTATCTTCTGCAGGATCCAATTCAGGGCGATAATTTAAAGGTTTTCATGAACAGCACCTCAGGTTGGAAGACACAGCACAGGGCCCGGGAATAGCCCCCTTGGGCATCTGATTTTCTGGAAGCAAAGTCACAGTCATGAGCTGGAAGAAGTGGATCCCAGGAGGGTTCTGGGAACCAAACTCAGTCCTCTGCAAAAGAAACAAGTGCTCTTTACCTTTAAACCCAGCACTTGGGAGGCAGAGGCAAATAGATCTTTGTGATTTCGAGGACAGACTGGTCTTCAGAGTGAGTTCCAGGACAGCCAGAGATACACAGAGAAACCCTATCTGGAAAAACAAACGAATGAAGAAGAAGGAAGGAAGGGGGAAAGGAAAGAAACAGGTTTTCTTGACTGCTGAGCCTTCATTCCAGCCCCAACACACATAAATAAATAATTGGATGACACAGACGTGGTAATACATGACAATCTCAAATCTATTTGTTGTGGGCTAGAGAGATGGCACAGTGGTTAAGAACACTGTCTGCTCTTTCTGAGGTCCTGAGTTCAATTCCTAGCACCCACATGGTGACTCACAACCATCTATACTGGAACCTGTTACCATCTTCTGACATGCAAACAGAACTATTCAAGTCTATTTGTCACTTAACAGGAACACCATACATTTTTCTTTGTGCTTTGTTCTGAAGGGTTAGGTTTTTGGATTTTTTGTTGTTGTTGTTCGTTTGTTTAAAAACAAGGTCTCATGTAGTCTAGGCTGATCTAGAACTATTTGGCCAAGGATGAGTCTGATCTTTGGGCCTCCACCTTCCTAGGTCAGGTGCACAGGAGTTCCGGCTGTGCGGCGGAGGGGCTGCAGGGCTTGGTGCTAGGTCAGGGCTCAGCACTCCCCACGTGGCCTGAACTCAGCAGCTGCCCCTATCCCTTCCTGGCCTTGTGGAACCTGCTGCGCACACATGTGCCCTGGAGGCTCACCACGGTGACCCTGTTGTTGGGGACAACCACTAGAGTGGGAGTCTAGGACATGTGTGAGTGTTTGGGGATTTCAGGAAGGCGCCCTGGAAGTGCCGAGCACCAAGGCTCAGAGGGACTCTCTGGGTTAACTTGAATTGTCCTCTGATTTGAAAGACCCAGAGATCCATTCGCTGGCATTTACACTCAAACATGAAAACTGGTCCATTTGACATGTTTGCTTTTCCAGGGAGTTGTAGTTAGTTGTTTTGTTTTGTTTTGTTTTTCTTTTTTTTTCTTTTCTTTCTGTCTGCCACTGGCTAGGTGTGCGTCGTGTTCTCTTTTCCACCTGAGACCTCCTGTCTCCATTTTGCAGACTTCGCTGGTCCCATTTGAAGGACAGAAAGAAAGCAGTCCGGAAGCTTTTCTTCCAAGTGTGTTTTAGGACTGGCAGAAACTTCCAGGTCCCAGACTGACCCTGTCTAGCTTTGGCAGTCTCCTGTAAAGTCCCCACATAAATGTCTGCTGGGGTGAGGTGGCCCTGGGACCCAGGGAGGGCCTCGGGGACACGGGGAAGGAGTGTACAAAAGCCCCCTTGAGTTTTTCTATGGACCTGGATTCCCCCCAAATCAGGCTGCCACGGCTGCAGACATGTTTGGACTCTCAGGCTGGGCACACAATGTCGCCTGTCGAGCCGAGTTTTCTGCCATCCCCACCTCTGTCGGCCTCTGTCTGCCCCCAGGCAGCCATGGAAACTAGAGCTGAGCCTCCTTCAGGCATCTTGTCTTTGTTGGGGTTTTGTGTCCCCATTGGGAGACACAGTGCGCTTTCTTTAACCCTCCGCCCCCGCAAGACCAGGGTGACAGCTCTCAGCGGGGTGCAGTCACGCTTGACCCAAGTGTGTCTGAAGGACTCTATAGGAAGAGGAGGGTGTGGTGTGGTCCCTCAGTCCCTAGCCTCACCGCCCTTTCCTTCTCAAGAAGAGATGGGCCCAGGCCCCACAGCATCCTGAGCTGCGGGACCAGGAACTTGTGTTGTTGTTTGAAACAGAGTTTCACTATACAGAGCAGGCTGGGCTCAATCCCCAGGGCTGGTATTAAGAGCAAGTGACATGGGCTTGTGCCTGTGACCTGTGTCGAATGACAGTGACCTAGCCAATGTGATGTATATCATTACTAAACATAGGGGAGAGCAAGGTATGGCACATACATATTAAAATTGTTTATTTCCTGTGTGTGTGTCTGTGGAGGACAACAGATCCAGGGCCTGGAGCTGAAGGTCCAGGTGGCTGTAACTGAAAAGAGCAGCCAGATTCTTAACTGCTGAGCCATCTCTCATATTTTTTGGACATAAAATATAATAAAGCCAAGTGGAGGTGGTACACACCTCTAATGCCAGCACTCCGGAGGCAGAGGCAGGTGGATCTCTGAGTTCGAGGCCAGCCTAGTCTACGGAGTGAGTCCAGGACACCTAGGGTCCCACAGAGAAACCCTGTCTCAACAAAATAAAATTAAAAAAAAACCAAAACCCACCCACCAAACAAACAAAACATAAAAATTGAATAAAATAAGAAGCTTGCTGCTCACTTGGAGCTCTTTATGGAAGTTTCCAGGGTTTGTCCTGTATTCCATCAGATCCTAGAGCCAAGTGTGGTTCCCAGGTGCTTACACACGTCTCCGTCCTCTGCGGTGTGGACGGCAGGGAACCGCCACTCAGCACCCTGCACACGAAGGCCTAGGCCTCCCTGTTAAAAACCGGTAATGGTTCCGGGGAGCCAGGCGCCATGAATAAAACAGGAGGGAGGCTTGCAGTCGGCTCTTCTCTCCCACAGCGAATGCATAATCAGGCCGCAGGCTGGGAGATGGATGAGGCCTGGGCAGGGCGCTCCAGCAGATCAATGAGCCATCGCTCATCCGCTAATTGCTGGGGTGCACCAGATAGGATGGCCCACTTGTGATGGGCAGTATGTACCTGTTGGCCCAGGAAGGCCTCTGGAGGGGGGGTGGTCCAGGCTGCTTCCCCTGGGGTTCATCTGTCACGTCCGTCACCCAGGTTTGGGCAGAGATCTGATGTCTGGGTGGTGAGGATGGTGGGGGTGGTGCACGCATGCCCGCAACAAGCCCCCCACCCCCACCGGCACACACCATCCCTGCTGTCCGGCTGGGTATCTAGGGGAATCCTCACCTGTCTGGAGCGCCCCCTCCATTTCCCGGGTGTGTGTCCTGGCAGGACCTGATCCCTTAAAAGCTCAGAGGGCATGGAGGGCCCTGGTGGGAGCCGCCTTCTCCTCCCACGTGGTGACAGACATTGACAGACGTGCCGAGAAAGGTGTGCGCCACCGTGCCCGGCCTTGTTATTTTCATATTACTCTTCATTTAATTTAGGACGTGCATGGAGGTCAGAGGACAGTACGGAGGAGTGCAGTCTCTCTTTCCACGTGGGGCCTGGGATGGAACACTGGTGGCCCAGGCCTGGGCAAGAGCTCTGCCCATTGGGCGTCTCACTGCTCTTCCAGCCGGGCCTTCTTCCCTCCTGCTTCCTCCTCCCTTATTTCTTCTATTCAGTCTTTACATTTTATTTTGTTCTTTCTTTCTTTTTCTTTCTTTCTTTCTTTCTTTCTTTCTTTCTTTCTTTCTTTCTTTCTTTCTTTCTTTCTTTCTTTCTTTCCTTCTTTCTCTGTGTAGCCCTGGCTGTCCTGGAACTCCTTCTGTAGACCAGACTGGCCTTGAACTCACAGAACTCCACCTGCCTCTGCCTCTGCCTTGGACTAAAGGTGTGCACCAACATCACTGTCTTGTTCATCTTTTTGTCCCAGGCCTTCCCCTATCCCTTGTTGCACTTGAATTCCCTTTGTAACCACAGAGGAACTTAAAATCTGTCATCTTGTTTCCACCTCCAGAGTGTTGGGGGGGGCAGGTCCGTCCTGGTCCTGGGACTTTTAACTTTGGGGTTCCTCTTGCTGCTGGCCAGGCCTCACACAGGCAAGGAGGGGAGAAAGGGGTCTCACCTCCCCAGGAGCTCTGCAAGCTTTTCTCGCAACACCAGGGAACCTGTTTCCCCCAGACAGAGCTAGACTCAAACCTATCATTTGCTGGGAAGTGGGAATGGAAATGTTTTCCCAATGAAGTTGGGGTCAGCATGGGGGACAGGCACATGCATGGACTGCTGGGATGGGGGGTAATATATTACCATGGCTACAGGAGGATCTGGGACTCACCTCCCCGACTCCAGACTGTCACCCAGGCCTGGTCAATGGTGGGAGCAAGAGGAACGGCGGGGGGTGGGGGTAGGAAGCTTTTTGTTGCCTTTGTCTGGACAGTGAAGTGATTTTCTTTCCTTTTTGTTTTCAAGACAGGGTTTCTCTGTGTAGCCCTGGCTGTCCCGGAGCTGAAGTTACAGACCTACCGTGTGTGTGCTAGAAGCTGAACCCGGGTCCTCAGCAAGAGCAAGCGTTCGTAATCATTGAACCAACTCTCTCTGCAGCCCCTACAGTGAGGGGTTTGTAAGCTTAGCATCCAGAAATGTCTAGAAGGTTCCTGCCTTGGACAGAAGGCTCTCTTGTTCTTCACTCTCACTTTCCTCCAGGGACATGGCTGTCCTGGAGAGGAACCTGCCCCTGGAGGCTCTGCCAATGATGGACAAGGTGGCAGGAAAAGCCATCCACAGGCTGGGGCCAGCAAAAGTCTCAGCCTCTAAATACCTGTTGAGGAAGCCAGAGTGGCATGTGCCTTTAATCCCAGCTAGGTGGATCTGGATCTCTGTGAGTTCGAGGCCAGCCTGGTCTACAGAGTGAGTTACAGGACAGCCAGGGCTACACAGAGAAACCCTGTCTCAAAACAAAAAACAACAAAAACAAAGAAAGAGAAAGAAAGAAAGAAAATAGGGGTCAGCATGATGATAAATAAATAAGTATATACATAAATAAGAGTCAGTGACTTGGGGTAAGAGTGGCTGCCAACGAAGCGGACCTGAGTTCAGACCCTGGGACCCGTATGGTCAAGGGAGAGAACTGACCACCCCAAAGTTCTTTTCTGACCTCCACACATGGGCTGAGGGCTGAGGTATACACACACACACACACACACACACACACACACACACCTCCAATCTGCTGTGTAGCTGAGGTTGACCTTGACATTCTGATATTCCTGCTTTTCTACCTCCCCAGGCATGACAGGCACAGGATAGATTGATCCACCAGGGGACACAGCCTCGGAAGCCCCTACTCCCGCCTCTGGGTGTGGCCAGGTGTGCTGAGGGCGGTGCACCTGTGGAGGAGTAGGCAGAGCCTCCGTTGGGATAAGGGAAGGTCTAACAGCAAGGTGCCAGGGCCTCTTCTCCACGTGGGGTCAGTTTCCACCATTCTGCCTTGTCTGTCCTTCAGTCCACACCGGAAGACAGAGTTCTGCCAAAGGGATACCCTTTTGACTTTCTGACTGTATTTTGGTGTTTTCATTTCAAAATTATTATGGGATCCTAGAAGGGACCATTCAGGCCAGGCCTGGTGTGGCTCGCCTGGACCTGAGGCTCAGGAGAGAGAATCTCTGGTCCAAGGCTCACTGCACATCTTTTTATTGTTGTTGTCTTTTTTCCTCTCTCCTGGAGACAGCGTTCCTCCGTGTAGCCCCGACTGTCCTCCAACTCACAGAAAAACCGCCTGCCTCTGCCTCCCCGAGTGCTGGGATTTAAGGTGGGCTCCACCTCCATCCTGCTCACAGGCACATTTTAGCAAGACTCTGTTAAAAAAAAAAAAAAAAAAAAAAGAGGTCTGGAAGCATAGTCAGGGGTGCCGCTCCTGTCTAGACTCCCCAGCGAGGGGCTAGGATTCATATAACTTCTAAAACAAAAACATACCTCCAAACAAACAAAATCAAAAACAGAATTACTGGCTGGGCCCTGAGGCTGTCCATTGCTGCATAGCAACTCCAAGCTGCTCAGGGTTTTGGTTGTTTTGTTTGCCTGTTTTGTTTGTTTGTTTGTTTGTTTTCTGCAACAGTTTCTCTGTAGCCCAGGCTGACCAGGCTGAGAAGTCTGCGTCTCTCCCTCTCTTGGCCTCCTGAGGCAGAGAGATCCGATATAGCATCACATCAGAACAAGGACTGTTTCCTAAGGATTTTAATTTTTAGTTAAGCAAACAAACACCCTCAGGTCTCCAGGTTTCGTGGGGCACACCTTTAATCCCTGCATGCTGAAGGCCGAGGCAGGCGGAGCTCTGTGCATTCAAGGTCAGCCTGGCCTCCCAGGACAGTTATGGGCTATGTAGAAAGATCCTGTTTTGAAACCAGCCCCCCTCAAAAAATAAAGTGTGGAGCTGTCAAACAACAGAGCAAAGGGGAAGCAGGATAGAAAAGCAAACAGGGTGTTTAGAAAACATTTACAGCTGTCTTATATTTAAAAAGAAAGACAAAATCTGCCTGCTCAGGAGTTTTGATTTGGGGAGACAGAATACAGAGAAAGTGTGCTGAACTGTGCTCAGCCCCTCACCAGGAGAATCCCAAACCCTAGATGCTGGGCACATGGGGTGGAGAGGGACTTCCAAGCAATGCCACCTCTGCTGACAGGACCGTGAGCTCACTCAGCTCCTTTTCCTTCTAACACTGAATCCTGTTGAGACCTTGGCTGCCTCTCCAGGTCAGCTGCCTAGTTCAGAGAATGGGTCCCGAGCCCCTCACTGGGGGATTCTAGGCAGGGGCTCTTCAGAAAGTTCAAGACCTTTCATGGGCAACTTAGTGAAAGGCTAGCTATCTCGGAATGGAGAAGGGAGGCTGGGCAGTGGTGCTTGTTGGTGAACCCTTTCAGTCACTGCATAAGGTCTTCACTTAGAGGGAAAAGAACATTCGGAAAATAGAAAAATCCTATGTCTACTGTATTTTCTTAGAGAATTCAAGTGGGATTTGGGGTGACTGAGAATTTTGGGCTCTCCAAACTGATGCTGCCATTGAAGGGTCAGTTGGAGCGTTTTTTTGTTTTTTTGGTTTTTTTTGGGAAGACAGGAAGAGGAGAGGCCTGGAATGGGGGTTGGTTGCCTGGAGGGAGCTTCCACCAAATAAGGAAGCCTGTGAGCTGGTGTGTAGGGGACCTTGAAGGAAACACATGACAGTAGATGAGGAAGTCTCAGGGAAGAACAAGGCGGCAGGAAAAAAAAAAATGAAAAACAAATCCTAGCCGGAGAGGGTTTTTGTGTTTTTTTGAAATGTAAATGACACTCCCAGAATTGCCTAATAGTTAAAATGAAAGACTTAAAAAAAAAAATAAATCAAAGGCAAAAGGGATGGAAACTGGATGGGGCCTAATCCTTGACTGTGCAGGGGCGGCTCTGACGGGCGGCTGGGGCTGGGGACCGGGCTGCGCTCTCCTCCGTGAGAGGACGCGGAGAGAATCACAGAGTCACCGCAGCCTTCAAAGAGAGCCGTGGAGGCCGGGGTCACTTTCTGAGCGTCCGTCTAGTCGCCAGCCCTCAGTCCCCCTCTGATCGTCCTGGTGCTCGGCGGCGGTGGGGAGGCGTCCCACGCTGGGGGAGGGTGCTTGGCTTGTGGGGGTGTGCTTTTCAAAGGCCTTTGTTAGAAAGTGCCAAGCTGGGACTCTGCCTTAGTTAATGCAGGTGCTGCAAACACACACTAGGATTGGCGAAAACAAGGGGTTTCTGACTTCAGTTGTCCGACTTTTCTGTCGTCCACATAACGTAATTGGTTTTCTTCAGACAGGCTAGTGTAGCCCAGGCTGGCCTAGCACCTGCTGTTTAGCAGAGGCTGGACTAGAAACTCCTGATCCTCCTGTCTCCACCTCTGGAATGCTGTCAGCCCAGCACTACCCACTGGACCACAGCGCCATCCGAATATAATCATGTTCCACATCCCCTGTAGCCGCAGCTCAAGATCCGCCACACGCCGGCTCTTGACAGAAAGCTCAGCCCTCCTCCTCCATCCCTGTTGTCTGTATCCTGCCTCTTCCAGCGGCTTGGGGACATCCTGAGCCTTCTCACCCTGGCTCTGCTGGGTGTGTCTGTCCCTAACGCTTCAGGACAACGGCTCTGCTCCTCCCATGCGAGAGTCATGGTTGTAGTGTAAAGGTCCAGGGCTTCAGGGTCAGGTGACACAGGGTAGACCTGCCGTCTTCTATGCACGAGGGAAAATGACCCCAACAGACAGATGAGCAAGGGTGGTCAAGGAGAAGGCAGGCTTCTCTGTAGAGCTCGGTTTGGCCAGGGAAGGTGAGGTAGTGGTCCAAGTGTGCAGGGAGGAGGTGCCTGCAGGGGGTTCTCGGAGGATGTTCAGTAGAGAATGGACCTCTGGGCTGGCGAACAGGCCTACTGTGTTCTGAAGCTGCAGGATGCCTTCTGTGCCCCGAAGCTGGAGTCTGGGAGCTCATGGGAACCCTTTATTGAAAAGAAGGCTGGGAGAGACTGAGGGTGGACGGAGAACAGAGCTGTTGCTTTGACCTGAAATACTGAATGTGGAATCAAGAGGTTCAGCACAATAACCCGGAGTTCTGCTGGCCACGGCCCCAGCCCCTCACTGGGGCATTCTGGGCAGGGCTCCACCTCTGACCACACCCCCAGCTCCTCACTGGGGTTTATAGGCGGGGCTCCATCCTGACCACGCCCCCAAACCCTCACTCGGGGGTTCTAATCAGGTGACTCCTGTCTTTAATCCCAGCACTGGGGAGGTTGAGGCAAGTGGATTTCTGTGAGTTAAAGACCAGTCTAGTTGACAGAGAATTCCAAGCTGGCTAAGGCTACATAGTGAGACTCTGTATAAAAAACAAAAGAAGAGGAGGTATGTCCAGGTTCTACACAGTGTCTTAGAACCTGTGACTTTGTTTTCTTTAAATTTTTTTTTACATTTGTGTGTGGGGGGGAGCATTATGTGGCATAGCACTCATGTGACAGCCTGAGGTCAATTTGCAGAAATTGATGTTCATCTTTGACTATTTAGGTCCCCAATTTTGGCTGAAGCTCCACCCACTGAACTATCTTGCCAGTCCTGGATGTAATTGTATTTTGAAATACTTTTGTGTCATTTTCGGGGCTCCCCCCCCCTCTCTCTCTGAGACAGGGTTTCTCTGTGCAGCCTTGGCTGTCCTGGACTCGCTTTGTAGACCAGGCTGGCCTTGAAATCATAAAGATCCACCTTCCTTTGCCTTCTGAGTGCTGGGGTTACAGGTGTGCGTCACCGCACCTGGCTTCTAAGGGTTCTCTGGTGTAACAGAATTTATAGAATGAATCTCTCCACATATGTAGAAAAGGGATCTTTATTTAAAAAAATTTTTACAGGCTGTGGTCCAGCTAATCCAACAATGACTGCCTATGAACAGAAGTTCCAAGAATCCCTAGTTTCTCTGTCATTCCATAAAGCTGGATGTCTCAGCTGGTCTTTGGTATATGCTGGAATCCTGAAGAAGCAGGCTCTATGCCAATGAAGGAGTGGATTTCCTAGCAAAGACAGAGCAAGCAGGCAGAGAGTTATTGGAGGTTGGTCTGGTGCTGCTAATGTATTTGTTACTTACTTACCTCAAGATCTGGTTATACCACAAATGAACACATTCTCATGTACCAAGTAATACTGTGTAACTTCACTCCCCAGTTATTCCTGATTTGTTAATAAAGTTGCTGACAGGCTGGGCTGGGCAGAAGAGTCTTAGCTTCCTGGGCTTGGGGTCTGAGAGAGAACAGGAGGCAGAAGGAAGAAGAGGAAAAAGATGTGGCAGGAGGAGAGGAAGCCAGCAAGAAGGAAGTCGCCATGAGGCAGAATGGACAGTGAGCAGGTGCCCATGAAGACAGACTGACGGAACAGAAGCAGCCCAGATAGGAATGATTAAGGCAAGTAAGACAGGATGTGTAGCTGGGAGATAGCAAAGCAGCTGATATCTGCCCAGCTCTAGTGCTTAAAGTTTATAAGATAAATTATAATCTCTTTGTGTCAGTTATTTGGGAACTAGCTGGGGTAGAGAGGCCTTTAAGAGTTTAATATTCCCCTTCTACAACAAAGAGTGAAGTGTCTTTCTTCCATGTCCATATACAGGTTTCCAGCAGAAAGTGTGGCCCAGATTAGAGATGGAGATTCCCAGCTCAAAAAGTCTGGATTAAAGGCTTGTGTCTTCTCACCTCAAAAATCCAGAGTAGGAGTCTTTCCTCCAGGTGAGGATGGTGGCTCATGCCGGCTCATGCCTTTAATCCCAGCACTCGGGGAGGCAGAGGCAGAGAGGCAGAGGCAGAGGCAGAGGCAGAGGCAGGCAGATCTCTGAGTTTGAAGCCAGCCTAGTCCAGGACAGCTCTCACAGGTATGTCTTCCATCTTTGAGTTTTAGTTAATTCCAGATGTAGTCAAGGTGACAACCAAGAATAGCCATCACAACTTTGTAGAAATGGTTATTTAAAACAAGGCCATCTATGTCTAGAGAGTAGCACCCTAACTCTGTAGATTACTGTCATGATGAAAGAGGGGAATCCAGTCACAGAGCTACAAGCAGTCTGGAACGGAGGAGGGGCCTTGAGTGAATCAGCCACCAGCCAAGGGATTCCTGCTGCCACCAGAGCCCAGAAGTGGTAAAAACCCTTCCTAGGGCCTTGCTCCATGCCTAGTGCACCTTCCATTTCACTTGGTTTGTGGGATAATGAGGTGGCAAATTCCCTTTGTGACATATCACTGTGGCATCCCCAGGACAGGGTTGTTGATCTCTGAAGCATGGGTGGGGCACCAAAGTTGAGGTGCCCTATAAACATGTCTGTCATTGGAGGCGTGATAGTCCTTGACTGATGTCACTATGCTCTATGTCTCACAAGGAATGACATACATACATACATGCATGCATAGGTACGTACATAGTTATACATACTGGCTAGTTCCCAGGGTGGATTGCTTAGAAGCTAAACATCTTTTGTGGTACTCCAGGACAAGATGGAGGGTAAGGGCATGCTGATGGCTGAGGCAGGCCTGAGAGCGTAAAAGAAGCCATCCCCCCTGACCTTTTCTCTAACTTAGTGCTTCTCAGGCTTTCTAATGTTGTGACCCCTCATGTCCTGGGGTTTTGTTGCCATTTCGTAACTGTGATTTTACTACTGTTATGAATCATAATATATCTACTTTCCTGTGATCTTAGGTGACCCCTGTGAAAGCGGCATTTGCCCCTCAAAGGGGTAAAGGCACAGGTTGAGAGCCAGTGCTCTAACTCTGGTTAAGGTTAGGGTTCTTCTAGTCAGCAAGTCTTCTTCAGGTTTCTTCCCTTCCATAGAGAAAGGCCGGATGTGGGGCCCCCACCCGGTGGGAGGGCTGCTTGTTTACGCCTTATCTCTGCACCGTGGAAAGTACATGTGCACAGCACTGAGCCATCCCACTGCGCCCAGGAAGCCTGCCAGGACTGTGGAGGGGTTGGGGTGAGGTGGGGGAGGCTCCTTAGCCCACAGCTGTTCCTGTGGGCAGGGGTGATCCTGCCTGCCTCTCTTCCCCTGGGGAGCTCTGGGAAGCTGCAGTGGGGTGTCCACCAGGGACCTCAGCAGAGCAGACACACACACATAGTGCCTCTTGGGGGTGGGGCTCTCCTGATCAGGAAGGGGTCTTAGTAGAGGTGACTCTTCCCCCAGAGGATGCTGGGCACATGTGGCCGCACAGGAGGGAGGCTCCTGGTACCGAGTTGGTAGGGGTCTGCTGAGCATCCTGCAGGGTTCAGAATACCTCACCCCAGGCCTTCCTGGATACTTCCATAAACTAGCTATGCATTTTCAACATATAGGCTTATTATTATTAATGTCAATTCACTTATCTGATCTACCCCTGGAACTCACTCTTTTAAAGCAGGCTAGCCTTGAGCTCAGAGACCCACCTGCCCCTTGGGTGCTGGGATTACGGGTGTGTGCCATCAACACCCAAATTATTTATTTCTTCCAGCAAGACAGTTCCTGCATGTCCAGTGGTAGTCAATGCAAAAAGAAGGCCAAAGACCATGAGAGAAAATTATCTTTATAATTGTGTGTTGTTTCTTAGTTTCTCTCTTATCCCAGATAGCATTAAAATAATTGAGACCTTATTATATTTGTTTAATAAGCTTCACAGCACAATAACTGAGCAGTTATTACTCTATTCTTAACCCTCTAAGCTAATCTGGCAAAAATCCCTGAGATACTTGCACTTTGTTGCTTCCCCTGATCAGTTCCTCTCTTCCTGATGTCTCCTGGACCTCTGCCCACGGCTGAATCCCCTCCTCCTTCCTCAGATTCCTCCTCCTCTGGCTGGCAGAAAGTCCGCCCCTGTTCTCCCTCCTGCCTGCTCCTCTGTGGCGGCCCCACACTGTTACCCGTTCACAGCCAAGGACAGTCGAGGGAACTAGTACCTCCCTTATAAACCAGGATGCGATGCTTCAGCCTGGCATGGTATTGTACGCCTTTCACCCCAGGCATACACTGAGGCAGGGGGATGACTATGAGCAGGGGATGACATTTTGAGCTCTATCCTGTGTTTCAGAGCTACAGAGTGAGAGACACTGCCTTGAACAAACAAAAGCCAAGCAAAACATCTGGAATTTAATTCCAGCACTCAGGAGGTAGAGGCAGGTGGATCTCTGAGTTTGAGACTAGCCTGGTCTACATAATGAGACCCTGTCTCGAAATTAACAACTCCCCCATCCACCCACTATCACTATGCACACACCTGGCGTCCCAGCACTTCTGAAGCAGGAAAGTCAGCAATTCAAGATTCAACTGGACTACATGAGACCTTGTCTCAAAATAAATAAATAAATAAATAAATAAATAAATAAATAAATAAAGCAAACACATAATATAGCCTCTCACAAACAAACCAAAAACCAAACCAAACCAAACAAAAAAGGGCAGGGACTGGAGCTCAATGGGTAGAGCACTTGCCCAGCATGCTCGGGGCCAGGGGATTCCACCCTCACCTTCCTGAAAACCGGGCATGGTGGTGCATGGCTGTCATCTGGCACCAGGAAAGCAGCAGCAGCAGCATCAAGAGTCCACAAGAGACCCCACTCCCTCCCCCAAGCCCTTGGAATGTAGTTTTGTGTTTTAATCACTTGCTTGGTGCCCCTGGACTGTGTCATGAGCGCAGGACTTCTGAATAAATAACTGCCTTTGTACCCTTTCCCGTGGGGAGACATACCTGTGGGTGTCAGCCCCCTGCGGGCTCTGCAAGTCCCAATTCCATCTGCCTCTTTTCTGAACAGGTCCCCACATTGCAGCCCCAGGGCCTGAGACTGCGACACTAAAGGCCCTGTGACACCCCATCTGTCCCTGGCTCTTGATCTCCAGGCCCGCCTCTGCAGCTCAGAGCTTGGCTAGCTCTGTGTCAGGCGCCACTGTGTTCTCCTGCGGAGGAGGCTGGCTGTGTCTTCTCGGGTCTTTTCATCTCCTGTCCTCAGGGCCTCCTTTGCCACCCCCAGGACTAATTAAGGCATTTTCCTAAACAAGCCGGGTTGCATCTCAGAAAATGAATTCTGAAGCCAGCTGGTAAAATTAATTTCCTCCCCTATCTTCTGTCATTCCAGAGTGACATTCGGCGACACTCAAGCAGGCAGTGTCCTGGGACTCAAGAGGCTGCAGGCTGATCATGGCCGACCACTGAAGCTTCAGTGTGGCCATCCCAGGCAAAGGTAATAGATGCCCCTAAGGCTCAGCGACCAAGGACAACCAAGGGCTTCTTTATTTTATTTTATTTTTATTTCTATTTTTTATTTTATTTTATTTTTCAAGACAGGGTTTCTCTACATAGCCCTGGCTGTTCTAGACTTCCTTGGTAGACCAGGCAGGCCTTGAACTCACAGAGATCTTCCTGCTTCTGCCTCCTGAGTGCTGGGGTTACAGGCATGTGCCACCATGCCCCACCCAGTATTTTTACGTTTTGTTTTGAGACAGGGTTTCGATTAGCCCAGGCTGGCCTCAAATTTACTGAGGAGCTAGGGATAACCTTGAACTCCTGATACTTCTGCCCATACATCCCAAGTGTTAGAATAATAGGCATGCTAGAGGAAACAGTGAGTTGGCTTCTTTCCGGGCCATGCCACTGTGTGACTGGTCCTTGCCCACATAGCTTCGCAGCTGAGCGTTTTTTTCCTCAGGGCAAATCTCCAGGAATGAGGATTTCTCGCTTGGAAGGGTGAGAATTTGAAGAAGGCGTTTGCCAGACTAAGTCACTATTCAGGAAGTACCAATGTGCGGTGTACATGTGGACAGACAGAACGCATGGAAAGGCCATAGGCCAAGTGCCTCAGCTGGCCAGCCAGCAAGCTCCAGGCATGGTTCCTCTGTCTCTCCGGAGACGGGATTAGAGGCAAGCATGTGACATGTGACATCCGGCTTGCTGCATTGGTCCCCCAGCCTGCACAGCTAGCACTCTCCCTGAGGAGCCATCTCCCCAGCCTCCCTCTCTCTGCTCCCTGATGAGGGGAGAGAAGTGAATCACATGGAGCAGTGAGCAGAAACTCAATCTAAGACAGAAGCCAGCGCACACAGCTAGTCCGGTGGACTTCCCATCGTGGATGTCCGGAGAGGTTAAGCCAGAACATCCAAATCCCTTCTGAACAGAGACAGCGCCCAACTGCGGCTCTCATTAGGCCATAAGCGGCTTCGGTGAGAAGCTGGGCTGCCCGCCCACCCATACCTCGCTAAAAGAGATACTGCACTCACCTGACATCTGTGTCACACGTCACAGATGTACGGTACAAATGCATGTCAGACACCAGCCCCGACGTGGGACATTCAGCTCACGGGCACAGGATGGTTGTCATGGAGCTTCCCAGGGACCCCAAGAAGAAAAGACACAGGATACCACATTAGAGTTGAGGTCAAGGACTAGGTTACCTCGTGCCCAGTCTTACCACATCTATTCAGGGAAGCTAAACAGTAACTGGTGGGTGGGTTAATAGATGAATGGCCTAACGAGGGTCCAAGTTAACTGGTTAATGGATAAATGGGTTAATAATGAATGGACCAACTGGCAAGTCGGTTAAACCATGAAGAGGTTTGTAATGGAAGTTTTGATTTCTTTGTATGTTGTGTAAATATGCTTTTGTTTTAATCTCAAGTGTGGGATTTTAGTTGGGCTATGGTTTGTCCACACCTGTTAATTGTCATGTGTGGGGCGAGATCTTTGCCAGCTGGTAACGGCCTTCCCGTGCCACACAGAGAGGGGCATGGTCTAGAACTCAAGAGTATAAATATGAGGCCGGGAAGGAGACTGTGTAGAGTTTGGTGTTGGCGTGTGGCGTGGAGCAGTTTGGAGAGACCAGAGATGGTGTAACAGTTAGGAGCAGACAGATGGAGAGAAACGCTTTGGGGTGCAGCGGTGTGGAGGAGCCTGCTGGCTGCTGTTTATGGAGATTGGTATAGAGCCCTAAAGAACTCCTTGACCCTAACTAGCCGGGAGAAGTAAAGGGGTCTGGGCCACCTCTCCCCTTTTCTGTCTCCTACCTAAGGCTGGGGGGTTGGTGGAAGGGAGATAGAGGCCTGAACACCCCAAATAAAGGAGAGTTTTAGGAAGACCGCCTCAGAGGTTACTGGCTGATGGGTTACCTGCTGAGGGGTTAGAGGGCTGAAAGGGTTAGTTGGTTAACTGGTGACGGGGTTAGCACATTCCTTGCATTACCATATCTGGTTCTCACTGTTTCTGCCTTGCTTGCCAAGTGTGAACCAGCCTTGCTCAGAGACCTGCCATTCCACTCACACACACACCCACTCCCACACACCCCCACTCACTCACACTCACACACACACCCACTCACTCACACCACTGACTTACACCACTAACCCCCCCTCACACTCCCAATCACACCACTAACTCCTCCACTCACTCAAGCCACTCATCTGCTACCAATCACACTCCCCCACTCACTCGGGCCACTCACCCACATCCCCTTCAGCGCTCACAATCTCCAAGCTTAGGCAGGCCAGTAACCCTTGGTGACCTGAAGAACTAGTGACCTGTGCCCCGCCTTGGCCAGTGCTGCCAGGGGACCCTAGAATTGCCACCGGAGCTTCTGGGCCTGTGATGCCCGATGCAGTGGAACTCGGAGGGTAGAGGCAGCGTGCAGACGGGAAGGTACAGGAGCACCTTCTCACCTCGGGGACCACCTCAGCTCATTCGCCATCTGTATGGAGCACAGTAAACATCCCTGTCGGCTGGGCGCTGGGGGCACACGCCTTTGATCCCAGCACATGGGAGATAGAGGCAGGTGGGTCTCTGAGTTCGAGGCCAGCCTGCTCTGCAGAGTGAGTCCGGGACAGCCAGGGCTATACAGAGAAACCGTGTACCAACTCTATGTCCCTATCTTCTTGCAGTATTACCATCCTGCGTCATAGCCTCATTCCAGGCAGCCAAACTAGAAGCTTCCGGTTCTAGAAAAGTCCATGGAGGTCCTGAATGCAGCCCCACCCCGTCACCAGCTTGGCCCGAGGACACTTGGGGACCTAGGACGTCCCCTCACATACTATTTCAACCCCGGGACAGGGCCTTGCTCACTGGATGGCCTTTTTCCACACGGGAAACCTGCTCCTCGGGTGGGAATCGGGTCACCCCAGAAGCCTGGAGGTCCTAGAAGTCTGTGAGGCGCTGGTGAGGCCTTCGTGTCTCCAAGCCGCCCCCCTTCTCCCCCCCCCCCCCCCCCCCGTCTTCCCACAGCGCCCCACAGGCACAACCGCAGGCGGTGGGAAAGCTGGGGGCGTGGCCTCTGTGGCCTGTGGGAGGGACCAAGATGTAAGCTCCATCCTCTCATTGGGCAGCAGCGAGGACTGGGCCTTGGAGCGAGCGGCGAAGTCTACTCCGCCTCGGGCCCGGGGTGGGAGGCAGGGGGCCCTTTCAGCAAACGCGAATTGATGGGCAGGAGGGAAGGCCGTGGAGGGCGTGGCTGGCGGGCGGGGGCGTGACCCGCGCGCGCCTGAGGGCGGGGCCGAGGCGCAGGTACGCACCTCCCATTGGGTGGTGGCGTGGGCGGAGCCTGTGACCGCTGTGCGGCAGGCCCCGCCCCCAGCCCGCGGGGATCTGCGCGGCGGTGGAGGCGGTGAGCGCGCGGGCTTGCGGCGGCGGTTGGCGGGCGGGCTTCCGCCGTTGGGACCGCTGCGGCCTGGTCGCTCAGGCTCGGACGCCGCGTCAGACGGCCTGGGGGTGGGTGAGCCCCCTGCGGCCTCGGGAGGGCCGGGCGGGGCGCAGGCGGCGAGCCTGGGGAAGGGCGGCGGCTGGGCCGAACCCGCTGGGCCGCGTCTGGTTCTGCGCAGGGCCCATGTGCGGCAGAGGCCCGTGGGTGCTAAAAACCTCCAGTTTCCTGCTGCCAACCCTGTATTTTTTAACCTGACTCCCCCTCTCTGCAGCCTGAGCCCCCGTCCCCTCCGAGAGCCTCGTATTTCCGGCCATCTGATCCCTATTTTCTGCAGCCTGAACCCCGTATTTCCGGCCTGATACCTCTCTTCTGCAGCCTTAACCCCGAGTTTTCTACCTTAAATCCCCTCTTTGCAGTCTGAACCCGTGTCCCTGCTGAGATCCCGAATTTCCTGCTGGAAGCCCCCTATTAACCCGATCCCCCCACTTCTGCAGTGTGAATCCCAACATTTCTGACCCGATCCCGGTCTCTGGAGCTTGAATCTGTGCCTTTGCTAAGAACTCTGAATTTCCTGCCTGAAACCTCCATTTCTTCCCTTTGGACCCCATTTCTGCAGTCCAAACCCCAGATTTGCTGCTCAAACCCTGTCCCTGTTGTGAACTGCAAGTTTCATGTCAGAATACCAGTCTTTGCACCTTCACTCCCTGTAACTTGACCTCCCATCATTGCTGCACACCCTGTATTTCCTGCTGAAGTCATGTTTCTGCAACCTGAATTTATGTGGACCCCATCTTTGCATCCTGAATGTCTTCCCTTCTGTGACCCTGGGCTGTGCTGCAGGTCCCCTCCTCTTCTGCTTGCCTCTCCTCCCTGAACCGCCTTCCTTGCTATATGGGGCCCACATATTTGCTGCCCCAACCCCAGTCTCTGTTACCTGAGCCTCATCTGTTATCTGAATTCTCATAACTGCTGCGGAGTCCATCTTTGCTTCCTGAACCCCCAGCCTGCTTTGATGAACTCCCATTCTTGCTAGAAACCCTGTGGTCCCCAACTCTGCTGCCTGTGGTCCCTCTCCCTGCTTCTGTGAACCCTTCTACTACATAAACCCCTGTTTCTGCTGCCAGGTCCCCTTGTCCCTGGTGTCCTTCTTGCTGCTTTGGTTTCCCCTCCCCCACCTTTCCATTTCTGTCCATAGCCCTGGCTGCCTCTGCCAGGGGTATCTTGTCAAGAACGCCTGCATCTGTCCCTGTCCTTCCAGGGAATGGGGCAGCCATGAGTGTGTGTTGTGGAGTGCAGCCACCCTTCAGGCCTAAGGCGGGGAGGGCTGTGAGCTTTGATTGCTCAAAACACTGCTGCTGTAGGGACCCTGTCAGGATGTTCTGGCTGCAACCTTGAAGAGGGAATCTGTTGAATTTTATTTCTGGAAAACATGCCATTTCCCCAAGTTCCAGGGTACGTCCTGCACCTGGCTGTCACTTGGCTTTTTGCCCAACATCTCGGGGCCGGGTTCCCAGCTGAAGTGTGTCCTAGAGGCGTGTGGGAAGGTAGCCTCTTCCTGGGAAGCTTGTGTCCGCGAGAGTCTCACGGAATGCAAGCAAAGCCTTCGTAAACCGGCTTGCACATTCTGTTGCAGGGACCTCTGGCGCCAGGCCCTGTGGTACCGTGAACCCTGAGACTCCTTTCTTGCCACAGTTTTGAGTCATGACGGATGCCAAATACGTCCTGTGCCGATGGGAGAAGCGATTGTGGCCTGCAAAGGTGACATCCCTGTTCTCTTCCTTTCTGGGATTAGAAATGGCTTTGGGTGACATTAAAGTCTTTATCAGGTTCTGTTTCCTCCGAGTGACTCTGGGAGAAGGAGCTGAGCCTGAGAGCTTGGCGCCTGGTTCTGCTGGCACGTGGCCCGGGGTTCCCGCCGCTCCATGGGGTTTTGGTCTGGCGCTTAGGAGGCCCTACATCCAGAATTGTCTTTAATTATTTTTCACGCTAAGGAACAGAAAAAAAAAAGTCTGCTAAAAAAGGCACAGAGGCTGTGACTTCAGGGAAGATGTAGCTAGGCGCTCCCAGACGGGGAGTAAACTGGTGTTTGGGGTGCTTTCCAGCAAGTCGGTGGGAAGTGCTGAATCCCTGCCCTAACCCGGGGTGGCTGTGGTTGCAGCAGCCTCAGTTTCTCCTGGATCAGAGGAGCTTGGATTGGGTGTCGGGAAAGCTTGCTACTGTTTGTCCCTGCACATCACCATGACAAGAATTCTTTTTTCTTTATCTTTTTTTTACACGAAGGTTTTGGCCAGAACTGAGACTTCAGTGAAAAACAAGAGAAAAAAAGAATTATTTCTAGATGTTCAAATACTCTCGCTAAAGGAAAAGTTAAGTGTGGTTTTTCTGTTTTGTTTTGGTTTTGGATTTTTTTTTTTCCTAATGCTGTCTTTCCCCTTCTGTCTGGGGTTTCTAATGCGCTTCTCACAAAAGAGAGAGAAGCCTGCTTCCGTGGGCTCACTCATTCTCTGCTTCTGTCTTTCCATCTCTGCTTCTGTCTTTCCACACTAATAGCCTGGTGGGGAGGACAATGGATTTGAAGTTGAAGGACACCAATTTCAAGTTGAAGGTCTTCCATGAGGTGTAGGGGTCTGCAGGGAAAGAGGGGTCTCAAGGGCAAATAAATAGAAGTGATTCCCAGGGATCCTGGATGGGGTCTCTCCTCCACCAAGAACCAGCATATCTTGTTTCTGATCCGGCTGCGCCAGGCCCGCTACTCCACTGAGAGAAAACGATATTTTTTTGCGCTGTAAAGGCAGATGGGTAGAAGGACTCTCCTGTCCTGTACCTGATTGACCCCTCATGGGTCATCTGCAAGGACTCTGTTGGGGTGGGCTTGTGGTTTGGTCCCCTGTCACCATCCTTCTGAAGAGTCCACTGGCCACCCGTCTCCCGGGTCCCCCTGGCCGGCTCCTTCCCGCCACCGTCTTCAGAGCCCACCTTCAGAGCCCACCACCTCGAGAGAGTCCCCAGCTCCCGCTCTCCCTGCGGCAGGGAAGGTAATTGAATACTTGAGTTTAAAAGGAAAGTGCGTCCTTTTAAACTAAAACGCGCCTGCTGGGCTGTAAACAGCTCTCGGTGACATTAGCGGCTACTCGGAAAACCTAACAAAGGAGTTATTTGTGCAGTTGAAAGTCGGATTTGCCTCATGAAAGTCCCAATTTGAATTTATTTTTACTCTTAACTCCAGCCGACCTTTTCTTTCTTGAAAGAGGGGGGGAAAAGAGAAGAGAGAGAGGGAAAGAAAGAGAAAGCCGTATCCGCCTTGGTTGGCTGTGCTCGTTACCTTGGGCAGCCTGTCCCTCCCTGTCCTCCTTCAGTGTGTGACTTTCTGGTGTGAGTGGAAGGCTGAGAGGGACATTGGACAGTGGTCTGCGGTGGGGGCACTAACTGCTCGTGTTGCCGCAGGATCCAGGTTAGGAGCTCCGCTGTGGAGGCGCTGCAGAAGTCGCACATTGAGAACATTGCCGCCTTCCTGGGTAAGGGCTCCAGCAGGCCACCGTGGTGCGGTGCCGCAGCCACAGGCCTAGTTTTTGCACACCACTTTGTTACAGGGAGCCTCACCAGAGGAAATATGTATTTCCTTGCTTCCCCCTCCCCTCCTCCTTTTAAGACAGGGACTCACGTAGCCTAGGTGGGTGTTGAAATCACTGTGTAGCAAAGGCTGACCTTGAACTCCTTCCTGTCTTCCTGCCTCCATTCCCCGGTGCTGTGGTGAGGCGTGAACGCCACCACTCCTCATTCATGGATGCTGGGGACAGAACCCAGGGCCTGAGCCTAATAGGTACTTGTAGTCCCAGCTTGCCACCTGCTTTTTAAAGCCTTTTTAGACACCCCTGCCCCCAGCCATCTCTGTTGTCTTGTGTACGTGGGTCTCCTGTTTGGGCAGTTCTGGGGATGGAAACCATCCGCTGAACTATATTCGCTTCTGCACCCTTTGTGTTTGTTTCCTAGCTTCTGAGTTAGAGTCTCCGACTGCAGTCTCGGCCAGTAGCCGCAGAGCTGCCTCAGCCTTTCTAGGGCTGGGATCACAGGTGTTGGCCCCCATGCCTGGGGTCTAGCTAGGGTCCTCCACACACCAGTCAACTGTTTCTCAGACCTCTGACCAAAAGCAGACCAGCCAGATGGAGCCACCTGAGAGTCTTGCAATGGGCAAGGAGGACAGGAGAGGGCACCTGCCCCACAGGAGCATAGAGCCCTTTGTCCCCTGAACCCTAGAGGTCACAGAGTGGGCATAGAAATGGGTCTTGAAGTGCGGGGTCAGGAAGGACAAGGAAGGCAGGGTCAGTGGAGTCTCATGTCCCAGACCAGCCTGGCTGCAGACTATAACTCAGTCTTCTCTGTAGTAAATACTGGGCTGGAGCTGTTGCTCTGCTCACGTGAAGCCTCAGTCCCTGGGACCACAGCATGCACACACAACACAGACATACACGTTTATGTAACACGTGTACAGATGCACACACAACACAGACATACACGTTTATGTAACATGTGTACAGATGCACACACATGCATACATAACCTACAGACATACATGCATGTGTACATAACATACAGATAGGCATGTGCACATGACATGCATACATACATACAGAAATTGATAAATTGTCATTTAAAGCCCAGGCGAGCAAGGACAGAGTGGCAGCTTCTGTGCTGATCGCTCCATGTCATCTGCAGGTGCTGTGGGTGGACGAGTCAGGCTGCATGGCGGTGGGACTCGACTTCCTTTGTGTGTGTCGGGCCTCAGTTCAGCACCCAGCACCATTTCCTCTTGTGGCTAAGCTAGAGTTCTTGTGCATGGGCATACGTGACGAGGGTTCCAGTCAGCAGAGCCAGGCATCAGCAGCTCCTTCCCCTCAGATTGAGAGAATGAGTCACAGCAGTGAAGGCAGGCCCAGGGCAGCCAAAGCAGGGGTGTCAGGTGCGGGAGCCCAGGTTGCTCAGGGGCAGCTGTGGGCTGTGCTGACAACTTTGCTTGCAGAGTCGGGGCATCCAGTGCTGGCCAGGGGTGTTGGGGAGCTACTTACTTGTGAGCACATTTTAGTGTGTGTTAAGCAGGGGCTAAGTATGGGTCTGAAAGAGGGAGGCGGGGTGCCTCAGGTGTGAAGCTGTCCCTGCTGTCCCGTGCAAATAAACAGTGCTGCATGTGTGAGACCCCCAGATACGTTTCTGCAGTGGTGGTTCGGGACTTTGAGGGGCTCAGCCTTTAACCAGCCAAGCTGAGGTCCGTCTGGGTGTGTTCTGCTTCCAAGCCCTGAGTGAACATATTGTTTTAGGGACACACAGTTAAGCAGTGCCAGGCCTGCTTGTGGCTTGGTGGGGGCAAGTGCCAGGTCCGTGGAGTATTCCCCGAGTCTATTGACAGAGGGCTACAATAGGCGTAGGCACTCAGGTGGAACCCCCACTGTGTGTATCTTTGTCTCCACAGCCTCTCAGAATGAAGTCCCGGCTACTCCCCTGGAGGAGCTGACCTACCGGCGCTCCCTGCGAGTGGCCCTAGATGTCTTGAACGAGAGAAGCAGCTTGAGTCCTGAAAGCCGTCTGATGGAAGATGGGACTACACTGTCTCAGAAAGAGAAGCCACGTGCAGATGCAGCCTCTCCCGTCTCCTGTGCTCCGTCTCCGTCTGTTCTCAGTGAAGATGGTCAAGATGTGGCGGCCCAGTGTGCACCCAAGAGGAAGTGGGGGTGCATGCCACAAAGCCTCTCAGGGTTGTCTGCATTTGAAGAGGATCCTGGATGCAAAGTGGACCACAAGACCACTCTCTCAAAGAACGGAACCCCAAGAACCCCAGTGCCTTCCCGCACTGCAGATGGCTCCCAAGATGATTCTGGGTCATGGCTGGACCGTGGTCAGGAGAGCACAACCAATAAGAGGCGGAGAAATTTGGGAGAGAAACCTACCCGACACCGAAGAACAGAGTCCAGCCCTTCCAAGGGAGAGGGTGTTGCAGAGAGCGAGGGTCAAGCTAGCTGTGTGAGCCCAGCTTCACCTAGGCTGCCCTCTCAAATCCAGGAGGAGGATCCCTGTGCCAGGGTCAAAGGCTGTGACCAGGTCGTATCATCAGGCAGCAGTGGGCTGCTCCCAGCCTCTGAGAGAGGCAGAGGACGCTCCACAAAGAGGCCACGCTTGGATTCAGGCCAGAACCCATCCCCCCGGCAGCTGGGGACTGGAACTGGTGGGGCAGCGCCCTCCCCTAGGAGCCCTTCTGGGGAGGCCATGATGCTTCGCAGCACTGAAGACAGTGATAAACCAGAGGAAGGTAACGGTGGCCAGGGATGCCTGCAGTGGGGTTCTGAGGTGTGGCCATGGTGTTTGTAACAGGCTGTGTCCCAGGTCTTCCCATCTCCCCTCAGGCAGAGTGACTTTCTCTCCTCCTAGATATTTCTGTCTTTGTGTTTGAGTAGCATAGGAGCCCCGGCAGAGTTGGGGTGGCAGTTGGTGGGCCAGGCAGGAATCCCTGCTAAGCATTTCTGTGTTGCTCTTGCTCATTGCAGCGTTAACAGTAAGTGAAGGGGCCTGCTGAGGGGATTAGGAGGCCCAGTGTCAGGAGCTGCCTGGAGGTCACAGAGGTCATGCTGAGACCTGTGTGTGGCTGCAGCCAGGGCTGGTCCCCTCTAACCTGTTGTGACCCCGTGAGCTCTGGCCGGAGGGTTCAGAACTGGAGTGCATGCTGGCGTGGGCCGTGGCCATAGTGGGACCCTTTACAAGGCTGGACTGTGCCTGGTGGCGGGCTGCAGGGAGCGGCAGGAATCTTGGGTTGAGGAGGACTGGCCCTGGTTGCAGTCCCCCTTTGGTTCTGAGGTCCTGTTCTCTGTGTACCCACCTGTCAGGCAGAGAGGTCACCCCCGGAGTTTCCACACTGCTTCTGCTCTTTGCTTCTCTCGTTTTTATTTTTTAAGATGTACTCGAGGCTAGAGCTCAGGGTTGGAGTGCTTGCCTGGCAAGATGGAGGCACTGTGTTCATCCTTAGCGTCAGAGTTCAAGCAGTAAAAGTGCAGGGGCCAGCAAGATGGCTCAGTAGGTGAGGACACTTTCCACCAAGCTTGATGACCTGAGTTTGATCCCCAGAACCAACAGGGTGGAAGGAGAGAATTGACTCCACAAAGTTGTACTGACATGTATGCTCCAATGTACATATGTGCGCGCACAGACACATTCACACATATGCACAGGCACACCCATGCACAGACACACACAAAAAACACATAAACCGGCATAAATGAATGGATGCACTCACATGTGTGCATGGACATGTGTACATGTACACACAGGCATGCACCAAAATCCCCCACAAGCGCAAGCTTGCACAAACATAGAGAAACGTGTAGGACATTTTTAAAGAAAGGCAAAAACCCCATTCTGGTCACAGGGTGCACCTTGCTGAAGTCTGCGCAGGGCTCTGTCCTTTGTCACGAACGGCACTTTGTCCTTCGCCCCTTTGCAAGGTGAAGTGGTGGCCATCGAGCGGTGTCCCCCTGTCTCAGCAGATCCTGTGTCCTCAGAAGAGTCCACAGGGCTCAAATCCATCCAGTCCCTGCTGGAGGAGGAGGAGGAGGAGGAGCCGCCCCGGATACTTCTGTATCACGGTAAGAGGTTGCGGCATTTGACAGAACGCTGGGTGCTGGGTAGGGGACCCCACCCTATGCGCACCCCATAAAGCCATCTAGTTGTTTGGCGCTGCTGGTGTTTTTTTGCTTTTGTTTTTGTTTTTAGACAGGCTCTCACTGTGTGCCTTTAACTGGCCTGGAAATTGCTGTGTAGATGAGGCTGCTTCCCTGGCGCAGCCCCTCCCCCCAACCCCACCCCAGTGTTGGGATTAAAGGCATGAGCCACCACACCTGTCGTGTCTTTTTGAGTTTCTATCCGCTCACCTGAGGCCTGCCCAGAGCCTTGTCCTCCCCTCTCTGATGGTGCTTTGTGTGGAGGCAGATGGCTCAGGAGATAACCAGCCCACGTGGAGGCCAGCCTTTGTCCTGTCCCTCCCAGGCACACTGAGGAATGATGCAAGCTCCTTTGCCCTCAGTTGGGCAGAGCTACCTTTACCAATGGGGACCCATGTCCGTCCAGAGAACTATAAGTCCTCCTTAAGAGTGTACCATGGATAGAGTGTGCAGCCAAGGGTGACATGTGAGTCAGGGATGCTGAGTGCACGGTGGGACAGCTCAGCTACTGAGGGGACCCAAGGACTGTCCTTAGCCAGTGCACGTTGAGGTGGGGCACAGCGTGGCGTAGCCGGTGTAGGGCAGGCTGAGGGTCTGTTGGCAGCTTTCTGGGTTGATGATCTGCAGAGCACCAGATCCCATCTCCAGCTCGCCTCCCATTGCTTCTTAGTGATGTGAGTCCAGGGCTAAGTAGTCTCTGAGTACCCTAGGCTAAGTCCCGCTGTCCTCAGACTGTAGACTGTTAGGAGGGCCTGGGTGCTGGGAGCCATGCCTCACACGTCCTCATCGTTTGGGTCAGATTTGAAGAGTGGGCATATTGGCTGCAGCATCCTAGCCTTCAGGTCTGTGTCCTTCCTAACCCTCCACACCAAGCTCATGACAATTGCCAGTTCCCAGCCAGGGTGTCTGAGATCCTCTCAGGAGGTGCTCTCCTGGGTGGGCTGTCACCTTCCTCAGTGCCTTCTGGCTGCAGGGAGCCCGTCACAGCCTCTGGGTTTCTTGTTGGGAGGCATGGTGACATCCCCTCCACTTGCTGTAGTTTTCCTGGTGCTGAAGCTTTAACAGTCTACACTAGTCCTTCATCCTGGGATTCCTGGCAAGCAGAAAATGTTAAGTTTTATGCAAAAAGCCAGGCAGAAGCAGAGGGATCCTTGCAAGTAGAAGGCCAGACTGGGCCGCATAATAAGATCCTGCCTTAAAAATAAATAACAAAGGCAGGACTGTGATTCCATGGTAGAGAGCCTGTCTAGCATTGACAAAGCTCTGGGCTCCAGCCCCAGCACCCTGTAAGCCAGGCACAGTGCATCTGTCCTTCCAGCTGGGAGGCCGACATACAGTCTTGGAGTTCCAGGCCAGCCTGGGCTACATAGAGAGACCCTGTCTCAAACAAAAAGCACAGAGTGACTTTTTCTCCTCTAAGAACGTATGTTTCTGCACTTTGTGACTTCAGTTTCTTGGGGTCTTAGAAGTTGGTGTTCCTGGGGAGGACAGTGCACTCTGTGAGACGGGTGACATTTTGGTGCAGAGCTGCACCCAGCAGGCGGGACACAGGCGTCTGAATGTCTGCTTTTAGGGGGTGTTAGACTTGGAGAAGGGGGTCTTTGAAATGGAACTCATCCATCCTGCTGCTGGCTTCACCTCCTGCCGCAGGACGTTTATCACCAGGGACGCATGCATGGTTATACCGGCGCTCAGACTCTTTGTGTCTGCCTAGCTGTTTGGGTTTCCTGGGCCAATGAGGTTAGAGTTGGGCTTAAACAATGCCATGAAGAGTAAGTGTGGGTTTTTTTCTTTTCTCTTCTGTCTAGACTGTAGTTGCTCAAGGTAGGTTTGACTCTTGTCTTCGTTTTAATTGTAGAACCTCGATCGTTTGAAGTAGGAATGTTGGTCTGGCTTAAATACCAAAAGTACCCGTTCTGGCCAGCCGTGGTAAGTGGACCTGCCACATGTGACTGTCTCCAAACATGTCTCCATCCCACCAGCCAGAGCAGGTCCCACAAGGGGCCACGAGCAGCCCCTTGGCCACGTTTGAGCAGCTGTGCTGCGATCACTGCCTTGGGGAAACTCCCCCCCCCACCCTGTGTCTCCCCCGTACCCCGGATGCTAGCCTCACATCTAGGTTAATTTATGGGTTTATGTCTTGTCTCTGATTTGTTGTTTTGTTTTGTTTGGGGGGCAGGGTTTTTCTGCGTAGCCTTGGCTGCCCTGAACTCATTCTGTAGACCAGGCTGGCCCCGAACTGAACTCACAGATCTGCCTGCCCCTGCCTCCTGAGTGCTGGGTTTGAAGGCGTGCACCAGCACCGCCCTGCTCTTGTCTCCATTCTTTAAGGGTAGAGGTCAGGGCCCAGGTCATTCTAGCTTCAGACGAGGGCCGCAGGGCAGTCCAAGCCTCAGTTACATTTTGTCAGGTGTTTGATCCTGGAATGTGGGCTGTGCACGGTGCTGTAGGCCGGTCATCCCAGCACTAAGGCAGAGGATGGTGAAGTCGAGACCCTGTTGCAAAAGAGGGACAGAGACTGATGGAAGGCTTGAGGTGAAAGCAGCTAGGATGTCGTGGCTTGCTAAGTGCTGCTGCTTGTGGTGTGGTGTCCCTCAGCCCTGCCTTGCACCCTCCCTTTCTGATGTTCTTACAGTTGCCTGTTGCAGTGTGTCCACATAGCTGTCTACAGGCACAGGGTTAGGCTGAGATGTGGTGTCTTGGGGACCATCTGGCTGCTCAGAAAGAGGCTTGCCAGTCTCCTCCATGGCCCCGGGAGAGGGTCTCAGTCACCTCCATCCCAGAGATTCTGTCCTTCTCCTACTGGACAGCTTCCACCCAGCAGAGCTGGTCACTGGGTGTTCAGGCAGAGAGGCACAGGCAGAGAGGCACAGGCAGAGAGGCACAGGCAGAGAGGCACAGGCAGAGAGGCACAGGCAGAGAGGCACAGGCAGAGGCAACACAGCGTGTTACTAAGAGACCAATAGAGGAGCCTGGCATTCTCAGCCACAAAATTCAAGGCCGGCTTGGGCTATGGGAGACTCTCAAAAACCAAAGCAGGCTGGGTGGGAAGGCTCAGCGGGCACACCGCTTTTTAGCGTGAGGGCCTGAGTTGAGCTCAGTCTGGGAGAAGGGAAGCGGACCGCAGGCCCTGTGGAAGCTGTGTCAGCTAGTCTGGCGTGGCAGATGCACTGACAGACCTGGCCTCAGGTGAGGTGCAAGTTCAGGGCTGATACTTGAGGGTGTCTGTGGCTTCCACAGGCGCCCGCTGCTCTTGTGCATATAAAAAGATTGAAGAACAAGCTCCAAATGGAGAACTGTGGATTCTACCTCAGTACCACAGAGCCGGGGGAAGCAGTGGGCTCTGAAGCCCGAGTCACCACCCCCCCAGCACTAGGATGGCCAGCCCAGTCCCAGAGAAGGGCCCGGAGGGAGCTCCACCTTTGCCCCTTGTCATGCTGAGCTGTCCCAATTTGCCCACAGGTCAAGAGCGTTCGGCGGAGAGACAAGAAGGCCAGCGTGCTCTTCATTGAGGGCAACATGAACCCCAAGGGCCGAGGGTTAGTGGTGGAGTGCCTAGGGCCTGGGCTGGGTGGAGACCTCTGCAGTGCCCCTGGCCGCCGACACAGTGCGGTGTGCCCGGCCTCACTTGGTTCCTCAGCCAGATGGCTAGAGCAGGCAGCCAGGACCCTTGTGCCTGCACGCTGAGCTGGATCTGGCCAGTTTGGCTAAGGGTGCTCACCCCCGCCAGCAGCACACATGAGCTGACCAGCCTGTTCCCAGTGGCCTCAGGCGCCTTCTAGAAGGTGACCCTGGCCGCCTGTGTGCACCTGTGGGTGGCTGGTTGGGGGAGCTGGGTCCCCGGTGCCACGGGCGTGCGGCAGCACAGGGCAGGGGGAAGTCTCAGAGGAGGGTGCCTCCTCTGGGTTGAGGCTGCCCGTGCTGACCTTGGTCTCTGCTCTGTCAAGAATCACTGTGTCGCTGCGAAGGCTCAAGCACTTTGACTGCAAGGAAAAGCACGCACTGCTGGTAGGTGGTGGCCTATGGTGGCTTTGTTGGTGTTGGCAGCTTTGCTTTCCTGTCTGTGTGTGTGCGTGTGAGCGTGTCCGCACTTGTGACTGCACCTGTGTCGGTACTATCACCTTTGTTCAGCTTGTCTACGAGTGTGCGCACACATGTGAAGGTGGGTGTGTTTGAGGCATCACTGGAGGTCAGAGGACGGTGCCTGGTGTTGGTTCTTGCCCCTTGTTTGAAGCCCCATGTACCCTAGGCTCACCAGCCCATCTCTGCATCCTGTCTCACGCTAGGAGTTCCAGACCTCACCCGCACTACCAAATCTGTGTTTCTGTGCTTCTGCGGATTCACCTTGTTTTCCTGAATGGCCTTTGTCTCCCTGGCCAGGAAAAATTATTTTGTCCTATTGACACAAACCAAAACACCAGGTTGTATCCGGGCGTAGTGCCACATGCCTTTAATCTCAGCAGAGGCAGGTGGATCTCTGTGAGTTTTGAGGCCAGCCTGGTCTACAAAGTAGGTCCAGGACAGCCAGGGATACACAGAGAAACCCTGTCTGGAGAAACAAAAACAAAACAGAAACAAACCGAGCAGGTTGTGGGGGGGTAATCTGCCCTGAGCAGCTGGGTGTCATGGCTCCTAGGCGTGGCCTTATGGTCAGTCCCTCCTAGAGGCACCCTATCAATTGTTCACTGGCTTGCTGAAGCCTGAAAGTGCCCGCCTGTCATGCCTTCTGTGGGCCAGGCCACACAGCATCCACCTAAGCCTGGGAGTCTAGGAAACTAAGGTTCTCGGCCCACTCACACGGAGCTTTTGGGTTTCATAGGACAGAGCCAAGGAGGACTTCGCCCAGGCCATCGGCTGGTGTGTCTCGCTTATCACTGACTACCGTGTGCGCCTGGGTATGTGGGCTGTGCCCTAGGAAGCGGGTGGGTTGGGGTCGGGGTACCATGGCATTGGTACCCACTGAGGGCAGGATGGAGGGGCTGAGGTGAGTGTGGTCCCAGCCCTAACATCTCCTCTTGGCCTGGCTGACGGTTACTGTCTCTGTGGAAGGCGGGAGCAGGAGCGGCCCTCCTGATTGAAGGCCCTACACAGCACCACCTCTATGTGCTAACTCTGGCTGTCACCTGAACCCCTGGCAGCTCCTTCCTGGGGCAGTGGACAGACTCGTACCCCACAGACCTGCCGCAGGGTCAAGCTCGAGCCGGGAGGCTCCTGGCCAGGAGTCCAGCCACAGAAGCGGCAGGACACAGGTCTGAGCATAGCCTTCTCTCCTGCCCTCTGCAGGCTGCGGCTCGTTCGCTGGCTCTTTCTTGGAATATTATGCTGCTGATATCAGTAAGTATAACATGTTTTTCAACATGGGGTCTGCTTTTGGTCCTTGAGAGTCTCCTGCTGTCCTCGGTGCACACGCCAAGGTGCCAATCCTCTCCTGGGCAGAGCTGCCTTTGTGCCCTGCATTCCTGTCAGGCGTGCAGCTGGGAGCCGGATATGCTGTCTGGGACATTTAGCTGTTGCACTCAGTGGTCCTCAGGAGGTTGTCCTCATGGCCATGGGCGCTCGGGAGAGGGTTAAATGAAGGGGGACTGAGGTTGAGGACTCAAGCTCCAGATGTATGCTCCCCTTGCAGGCTACCCTGTGCGCAAGTCTATCCAGCAGGACGTCCTGGGGACAAGGTTTCCTCAGCTGGGCAAGGGGGGCCCTGAGGCGCCTGCAGGGGACAGCCAGCCGGGACAGTGGCGGCCGTGCAGGAAGGTGCTGCCGGACCGCTCCAGAGCTGCTCGGGACAGAGCCAACCAGAAGCTGGTGGAGTACATTGTGAAGGCCAAGGGCGCGGAGAGCCACCTGCGGGCCATCCTCCATAGCCGCAAGCCCTCGCGATGGCTGAAGATGTTCCTGAGCTCCGGCCAGTATGTGACGTGTGTGGAGACATACCTGGAGGATGAGGCGCAGCTGGACGAGGTGGTGGGGTACCTGCAGGGCATCTGCCGAGACATGGACGGTGAGGTGCCTGCAAGCGGCAGCGGGGACCGCATTCGCTTCATCCTGGACGTGCTGCTGCCTGAGGTGGGTGCCCCGTTCTCATGTTCAGCACTAGACTTGGGCTCTGTCCCTAGCTAGGGTTCCTCCCAGAACAAGTGGGGTCCCTTAGAGAAGCTGCCAGCCTGTGCCCCTGGATGGGCCTTCATGCTGTGGGTGGAGTGTGGCCACAGAAATTGAAAAATAAAGGCATGTTGTGTGGGTGTATGTGGGTGTTGGGGGGGTGCTAGCCGTGAGGCTCAGGCTTCGCCTCAAGCCAGGGGGTGCTTCTGCCTCAGCCTTAGCCTCGGAAGTACTTGGGTAACAGGTCTGACCACCACACCAGGCCCCTGTAATCACCGTAACTTCTACAGTGTATAACTTGGAAACTGGGTGGTTTTGCCGGGCTGTGGTGGTGCGCACCTTTAATCCCAGCAGAAGCAGGCAATCTTTATGAGCTCAAGGCCAGCCTGGTATACTGAGTGAGTTCCAGGACAGCAAGGGCTATACAGAGAAACCCTATGTGAAGAAAACAAAACACAACTGGGTGGTTTTGACCTTCACAGGTCTTGATGCTGGGAACGGAACCCAAGGCTTTATGTGTGCCAGGCTAGCTCTGCCCACTGAGCCATGGCCCTCTCCATTCTTCCCCAGGCAATCATCTGCGCCATTGCTGCAGTGGAGTCCGTAGACTACAAGACAGCGGAGCAGAAGTACATCCGTGGCCCAACGCTTAGCTACCGGTAGGTCCCCTTGCCATTGCCGTGCCGTGTCGTCAAGAGTGCTCAGGTGTGTCCAGAGATGACGCAGCTGCTGTTTGTGCTCAGTGCACAGGTACGGTGTAGTCAGCTGGGGCTGGACAAAGGCCCAGGTCTGCAGGCCGGTCCTCTGTGAGTCAGGCTGGATGTAAGCCAGGACTCTGGGGCTCAGCTGCAGCCGCCTCTGCAGTCCTGGCCTGTCGCGTGCTCTGCCCAAGACCCCTGTAATCTCCTCAGATGGAGCGTGGGCTCGGCCCCGCCTGCAGTGCAGCTAGCTCACGAGCTAGATTAAGAGACCGTGAGGCCGTCAGCAGCGCAGTGCAATGAAGATGCCTCTCCTGTCGGCCTGCAGCTCTCCTGGGCTGTGTGGCCCCAGGCCCTCTAATCCACCTCTGGGCAGGCTGCCAGACCTACATGGGCGAGGAGGCCAGTGACAGGCAGAGAACGCCACTGCAGTCAAAATGCAGGTCTCCGTCCAGAGCCACGTGCCAGGCTCGGGAACATCAGGGCGCGTTGCCTCTAAAGAGAAGTCAGCATCCCTGGGAGGCCAGTGAGGCGCTGGCCTAGGGCCTCCCAGGACTCAGAGCAGCCATGTTAGGTGGACGCTCCCACTGACCCACTCAGATCGTGCAGCTCCTCCCCTGGACAGGGTTCTGACCCCAGATGCCATTTCAGTAAGGTCCTCGGGGCAGACACTCGGGCTGCAGCAGTCAAGGGCTCCGTACTTAGTACAGCCGTCCAGTACTCTCCTCCCTGAACTTCTGAGGAGAGGAGGCATCTACTTGGGCTACCTGAGCTACAAGAAACTGTCTCATTCGGTCTCTAAAGTGCTGGAATTGCCGTCCCCATGTGAAAAAGCAAAACAGCTGCCTGTGCCCTTAATTCCAGCACCCTAATCAGCAAGTACCAGGTTCAGTGGTTTCTAAAACCAAGGTGGAGATGGACGGACGGACAGTGCCTGGAGTCCATGTGTGCGCACGCATGTGTGCATGTGCACGTGCTTGCGTGCGTACCTGCCTTTGTGCTTCGTCATCTGACATGGTTCTTGGGATGAATTCAGGTTCTTGCTCCTACAAGGCAAGTGCTTACTGCTCAGTCATGTACAAAATAATGGTTTTAAAATTTGTATATGCTTATGAATAGGGTGTTTTGCCCGCATGTGTGTACCTGGGGCCTGCAGATGCCAGAAGAGGGCTTGGGTCCCCTGAAACTTGTGTTATGGGTGGTTGTGAGTGGCCCTGTGGGTGCTGAGAACTGAACTTAAGTCCTTGTTAAGATCCCCCAGGTTGGGGACTGGCGAGAAGGCTCAGCAATTAAGAGCACTGGCTGCGCTTCCAAAGGACCCGGGGTCAAATCCCAGCACCCACATGGCAGTTCACAGCTCTCAACTCTAGTTCCAGCAGGTCTGACACTTTCTCACACACACATAAAACAATAATAAAATAAATGGAGGCACATAAAAAAAAAATCTACAAGTTGTCTCAAGCACTGAGCCAACAGAACAGCTTCTGAAATGGTTTTGTTAGAGAAAGTGCTGTAGTGTGCAGCAGGAAGCTTGTTGTAAGTTCAGTGCCAGCCTGGGCTAGCTGGGACCCACAGATTGTCCAGTGCAGTAGAATCCACTGTCCCAGCCTCTTGTTGGGGAAGTCAGCGGCTCTCTCCCCGGCTCGCTCCCTACCGTCGGTGGAGCAGGCTGAGCTTCCAGAATGCAGTGCCCTCAGACGCCAGCACCCCTGTTGGCTGCTCCTCCGTGGCAGACTGTCTCTGTTTTTCATGGCCTCTCTTTAGTGCATGAATGCACCCTGCCCAGCCTCCATCATGCTACAGGTGCCCCACTTGGCCCTGGAGTCTGACAGGCAGTCTCTCTTTTTCTGGAAGGGAGAAGGAGATCTTCGACAATGAGCTCCTGGAGGAGAGGAGCCGGCGCCGGCGCTGAGCCCGCAGCCTCCCAGAGGCCTCTGCGAGAGTTCAAGAAGCAAGAGGCCTGGGAGTGACTGACTTTGATCTGTGTGTCCTGACCTTTGCCCTTCAGCCCTGAGTCTGGAAGATCAGGTGCCATCAACGTACCAGAAGCTGGCAGCTGTGAACACTCGCTTTCTGGAAGTTTCTGTTTGTGTACACGTGTATGTTTGGTTTTTATTTTTTTAATTATTTTGTTTATAAATGCGTTTGAATGCATATGTGTCATGGTTACTGCACAGTGTGGCTGGCATGTGTACTTGGGTTTCATGTTGCTTACTGTGTCAGCCCTATAGAAGTTTCTGGAAAGACTGATTTGAACACTCAGCTCCCAGAGCATTAACATATTTCCCTGGCAGTGTCTTGCTTATTTCTTCTGTAAGGTTTCTGGGGTATCCTGTGGTGAGCAGGAGGGGGGGACCCCTGCAGCAACAGTCCTTGCAGGTGGGCGGTGCTTGGGAGTGGGGACACGTCTGCTCGGTGGCTTCTGTGTGTAGTCAGCTGCACTCCACCCCCCTGGCCCTGTGCCTGCGCAGCCAAGCACTAGTCCAGCCAGAGCTGGCACCAGGTTCCAGCGTGGCCACCACCCCACCTAGAAACCATTTCAGGGCTGAGGGTGGATGGGGATGACAGCGAGGAGAGGCAGACTCCTGCCCTGGCTGCCATGCTGGATGCCATGGTCTCAAGGTGGTGGCTGTTTGGAAACTCTCTCCACCAGGAGCAAGGGCAGAGCCGCTGCCAGCGGTGAGCTGGCCAGTGCCAGTCGGCCACTGACACCATGGGGCACTTGGCCAAGTGTTGGATTACTGGATATGGAACACATGGGTGCCCCTCACACTTGGGGCCATGCCAGAATGAGATGGGGCATCCCCCTGAGCACCTGCATCTGACAGCACAAATGGGCCAGGATTGTCCGCAAAGTTGGGGTTCAGAAGTGCCGTGGCTGGGATGTGCACAGCAAGTCAGCGTTGTTCACCAACCTCTAGGCTCAGACTTCCTACCATCTTTGTTGAAATTGGGTTGGGGAAGCTGGGCAGTGGTGGTGCATGCCGTTAATCTGTGAGTTGGAGGCCAGCCTGGTCTACAAAGTGAGTCCAGGGCTATGCAGAGAGACCCTGCCCCCCCTCCAAAAAAAGAAACTGGGTTTGTGGGCAGGTCTGAGTTTGGGTTCAGGCTGCATACAGCCTGTCATGCTGCCCATGAGTACCACCCAAGGAAGGGACCCTGGATTAGATGTGTGAGGCCATTGCTGGCAGGGCCTCTGGGCAGAAAGAGCCCCGGTGGCCGGAGCTCGGCTGCCAGGGAAGTAGAAGAGCCCATGGGCAGTGCTGGTGAGGGGAGTGGCCTGTGGCCTCCGTGTGTGTTAGCCCTCAGCTCCCCTTAAAGCCCTGAGTCCTGCGGGTGCCGATGACCTGTGTTTCAACCTGCCCTGCCCCCACAGTTCCCTCCACAATGGGAGACTTACACCTTGGGTTATGACCTGGTTGCTTTGCAGGGGCCAAGAAGCCAGATATGACTCACCTATCCCTGCTTTGTCAGTGCCCACATCCTCCATGGCTCCCATGTGCCCTGCGCTCAGCTCTTCAGACCTGACACCAGACAGGTCATTTTCAGGGCATCAGACCCTATGTACTGGCCAACCTACACACCAGGAATATCCCCAGTTAAAATGGACATGTTTCCTAGACGTCACCCACTGTCCCCTGTCAGTGAGCCCTCTCCTTCCTCTGCCTGCCTTGTGCATCGTGGTGGGGATGGTCCCAAGGCCTGGTCCTCAGGGAAACCTCCCAGCCCTCCCAGCCCTAGGCTCCCTGGCGCCATCTAGTGGTATTTTCCACTTTGCATATCTCGGGGACCTCAGCCCTGTGTCTCACTGGAACCTCAGGCAGAAGGGAGCATCCACACGTCCAGGCATGTCCGTAAGTGCCCGTAAGTGGACTGTGTCTGGTGCCGTGCCAGATATTGCGCCATGCTAAGAAAATGGGAAGTGGCAAGTCCCACCTCTGCCTCACACAGCTGTGGCCTTCCCTTTCCACCCCTCCT
The DNA here is from genome assembly GCA_028658305.1 of Pachyuromys duprasi. Taxonomy (NCBI): domain Eukaryota; kingdom Metazoa; phylum Chordata; class Mammalia; order Rodentia; family Muridae; genus Pachyuromys; species Pachyuromys duprasi. The sequence goes on along the minus strand of CM053753.1, from coordinate 31,632,388 downwards.
CCTCCCATCCCTCCTCATCTCTTACTGATCCACGGCAGTTTACGAAGCCCCAATTTGTGCCCTCATCCCCCTCCCCCGATCTGTCAGGCTGCCCGACACACTGACCTGACACATTCCACCAGCAAGAGCTACAGCGCTTACCCAGAGCCTGGAGACAGGAAGTGCTCAGTTGTGGTTGCTTCCTGCAGGTCAGGGGTCAGGAAGCAGCTTGGTCAAGATGGGTCAGGTGACATACATCAGAGGCCAGGCAGGGAACACAGATCGTGGGGCCGAAGACCCTGGGGTCCCCTGGACCTCTGCAGTGCTGAGGACAAACCAAAATCTTGTACGTGCCCTACCACCAAGCCGTATCCCACCTTCTCTAAAATGCACTGCGTTTATTGTGTGTGTGGATATGCGTGTGCAAACTTGTATGTGAATGTGTGTGCGTGTGTGAGACAGGGCTTCTTATGGAAGTCTTCCTCTGTGGGACCCAGGGTTGGAATTCAGGTAGTCAGGCTTGGCAGCAAGTGTCTCTTCCCACTGAGCTAGCCGGCTGCCCTCCCTTCTTTAGTCCCAAGCTTACTCAAACACTACATAGCACAGGGAGGCCTGGAATCCTGGAATCCCAGGAGGCCCACCTTAGTCACTCTGTCTTTTTGTCTCTATCTCTCTTGAGACGTACAGGCTGTCCTGGGACTCGACTCGGTATGTAGACCAGGCTGGCCTCAAACTCACAGAGACCTGCTTGCTTCGGCCTTTCGAATGTGAGGATCCAGTAGTTTGCCACCATATTTGCATCTTTCTCTTAGCATCTACTAATGGGACCCCCATGACCTCGTCAGAGCCCAGCACTGCATCCCACCTGAGGTTACAGTCAACCCAGGACAGTGAGTGCTAAGTTTCCAGCACCTCATGGGGTTGGCATTGCAAGGACAGCAGAGAGAAAGCGAGGGAACCCCAGTATATGGGCCTCCAGTTAAGCGGGTCAGTGTGCCCTGTCAGAACACAAGCTTCCTTTGCATAACAGGTGGGGTTAGAGTGTGGCTCGGGTGCAGGGCACCTGACTAGCAGGATGGTAGTGGGCTCCAGCACCAGCAGAACTCACACACACACATGAAATCTTTACAATATAATATGGCTCCGCTGTCTGTGGCCTACTTAGAACTTTTCTGAACTAGTTTGTAAGTTTTCTATAAATCTAAAAGTCTAGACGGACACGGTAGGTTGAGGCTGGAGGATTGCCATGACCAGAAGGCTACAAAATGAAGCTCTCACTCAAAAGAGAGCAACCAAAAAACCCTAAAAGTTTTTCTCTATGCCATAGCTTTCCTAGCCATACCCAGCTTTGTGACAAGCGTGCACACACACACACACACACACGTACTCACATGCATGCATACACACAGATGTGCACAAGCGCGCACATGCACACGCATATGCACGGAAACGCAAACCCTGAGCCAATGCTATCCATGCAGAGGACAACTTCTGGACCCAGTTCTCTCCTGCCACCTTGTGGGGTCCAGAGACCTAGTTCATCCGGCAGCAGACTGCTTTCACCCTGGTTTTGAGAACTAGCTCTCCTGCCTCTACCTCCCCAGCGCTGGAGTGACCAGCCTAGCACACACGCCTCGTTTATGTGGTGCTGGGGAAGGAACCCAGGATCCTCTAGATGATGGGAGAAACTGCCCACAGACCTCCCGATTTGATTCATTTTAATTTCTCTGTTATTTTACTTTATGTGTGTGGCTGTTTTGAGGGGTCAGAAGAGGCAGCAGAGACCCTGGAACTGGAGTTCTAGAGGGTTAGTAGCTGGCACGTACCCACGTTCTTTCAAATGAGGAGCCAGAGCTCTAGAGAGATCCATTTAAGGGTGATAGTAATAACGACAATGGCTGTTTGAGAGGAGGAACTTGACCTGGTGCCCACCGTCCTGCTTATCTGGAGCGCTGGAATGACAGCAGTCTTCACTCTGATATTTTTACATTTCATAATCAGTAATGGCTCTAGCCCTACCAATTTAAAGAACATTGGACTGGTCGCCAACATCTAGAAAGAATTTGAAAGTTAAAAGTTGGACTGGACAAATTCAGCATTGGGGGTTAAAACGAAAGAAAAAAAGCCGATGCATTGTTCAGCAAGGCTAAAAGCTTTGCCGAAACCCGGGATCGAACCAGGGACCTTTAGATCTTCAGTCTAACGCTCTCCCAACTGAGCTATTTCGGCTGGGTGTCAGACGGCGTTCCTGCAGAGACTCCGCCCCGTGCCGTGAGGTTGTGCGCAAGCGCACTTCGCAGCTCATCCACAAAGCCTTGTAGGTTCACACCAGAGCCTCAAAGCCAATGTTGTCTCTGTGGCGCAATCGGTTAGCGCGTTCGGCTGTTAACCGAAAGGTTGGTGGTTCGAGCCCACCCAGGGACGGCCTTCCTTACCATTTTGTATCCTAAGACTGAATAAGTCGAGGTTCTTGCTTTTGTTGTCCTTTCTTGTTTTTTCACAGTAGTATGATGGTGTACACGGTGCGGGAGCGACCACAGGCCGTAAGTGCGTCGGAACGACTCTGCCTTACCATTTTGTATCCTAAGACTGAATAAGTCGAGGTTCTTGCTTTTGTTGTCCTTTCTTGTTTTTTCACAGTAGTATGATGGTGTACACGGTGCGGGAGCGACCACAGGCCGTAAGTGCGTCGGAACGACTCTGCTTGAGGTTACGTTTTCCGCTGGTGCCTATTTGAGCGTTGGACCAGAACCGGAACGCTTTGGAGAACGGACCATAGAGGTTGTCTGAAGGCCGAGGCCAAGATGGCGGCGCTGTCGGGTGAGTGAGGCTCAGAGGTCGGGATAGCGGCTTAGTCCTGGGCTTCGAGCTGGGGCTTCGGGGACCTTGGGGCCCAACCCCCGGAATGAGAGACCATGGTACTACACAGACCTATAGTCCCGTCCCAGCCCACGATAATGTCGGTGTCTAGGGTCGGGCCAAAGTGCGTTTGGATCCACTGCACACAGTTCTGCCTGCAATGAACTGCCTCCTATTATTGCAGCAGATTATAGTAGACAACACTGAGGCCTGTACGTCTCCCAACCTCAGGAGACTGATTGCAGGAGTAGTCCGGCTGATGTTCCTGAAGCACAGAGAGCACAGGGAAGGGACCGGACACTCAGGCCACCCCCATCACAGCCCTGGACAGTTAGGATCACTAGGGCAGATGTCTCAGTTTCCTTTGGTATCTTTCTCTTTAGATACAGGAAGTAAACGTAAATGCAGTCTGGCAAACTGAGCCACAGTTGCTAAATGCCTTATTAGAACCTCCCATCATCTAGCCGGTGGCTTAATACAAGGAAAGAGAGATCTCCAAAGTCAGGGCTAACTCCATCTGGGTTTGTTACCGCTTTGAGAAGGTGTCTGATGAAACCCAGGCTGGCCTCAAACCCACTGTGTACCCTGAGGGTGATCTTGAAGACTTGGTCCTCCTGCCCCCACCTCTCTAGTGCTGGGACGACGGTGTGCACCACCATGCTATTTATACAGCACTAGGGATGGAACCTAAGGGCTTGTCATGCTGGACAAGGGCTCTGCCAACAGAACTCCAGCTCCGGTGCCTATTTTTGTTTGTCTGTCTGTCTTGTTTTTGAGACAAGATCTCCCATATCTGAGGCTAACCTTGAATTGCTGATCCTCCGGCCTCCATACCTGAGTGCTGGGAGGACAGACATGTACTACTATGCCCAACTTCTTTGTTTGTTTGTTTGTTTTGTTTTGTTTTTCCAGACAGGGTTTCTCTCTGTAGCTTGTGGCTGTCCTGGATTCAATTTCAGTGGTGCTCCTGCCTCTGCCTCCCAAGTGCAGAGATTAAAGGCATGCAGCACCATGCCTGGCTTCAACAACAACAAACTACGACTGCTTCTTCTTTTTCTCCTTCTTCTTCAAGACAGGGTCTTCCTGTATTAAACTCATGCTTTTCCTGCCTCAGTCTCCGCGCTGGGTTCACAGACCCAGCGTCTATGCCCAGCCCGGCTATGATGTGGACACTGAGTGCAGAGGATAGATTTGTGGCGCTGACTTCTGCTTTCTGCATTCCCTCAGGCTCAGCTGTGAGCTTGCTTGTGAACAGTTAATAGAGCCTATTACCAACTGCTGTGTTCTCCTACCTATAGTCAGATTTGAAGGGGAAGCTAATTAGCATTAATACCTTACAGGCAGCAAAGAGGATGTTTATTATAAGACAGTGTGAGGTACAGCTGTAATCCTGGCCCTTGGGACACTCAGATGGGAAACTGATGAATCCAGCCTGGGCTGTACACTAGTACCTTGCTTCAAAATGAGGACACTTGGGATCTCTCGGAGTTCTGCACCAGCCTGGTCTACATAGTGAGTGTCAAGCCCACATAGTTAGAACCTTTTAAAAGACAGGAAGAGGAGGTAGCCTGGAGATGTGGCCTAGTATTAAAGCACTCACTAAGTGTGTTCAGGGTCCCACATTTAGTTCCCAGCATGACGGCGCAAAAGTCTGGTCAGAGCCAGGCTTGATGGTACCTGCGTGCAGTCCTAGCTGCTTAGGAGGTTCTTTTGAGGTCAGAGTTCAGAGCCAGCTTGGGCAACATAGAGAAACCTTGTGCCTGATGCTGGCACCTTCAGCCACTTACTAGAGCATTTACTTTGCTGTGAGTTTATCCAAAGCCTTAAGTTTTCACATGGGGGAGATCAGGGCTTGGTGTGTGCCCTTCTGACAGAAAATCTAGACTGCACAGAAGTCTGTCTTTGGTCCAAGCAGTCATGACCTTGGGAGGCAGTAGCCTGAGCAAGGCTAAAGTCAGAGTGAGGAGGCCGAGGCGAGAGAGCGTGTGTGTGTGTGTGAAAAGCAGCTGTCAACCCAGCCCCAGGTCTTGGAGGCTGGATATTCCCCATGTCATGATGGGATCCTCTCTCTTGGTCCCACTTTTCCATCAAGCAGGTGCTGTTCCAGATGAGGCCCCTCCCACTTTTTTCCTCCAACAAAGGGCCTTTTTATGTAGCTCTGGCTGACTGGAACTTGCTGTATAGACCAAGCTGGCTCCAAATTCACAGAGCTTCACCTTCCTCTGTTTCCTGAGTGCCAGGATCAAGGTGTGTGCTACCATGCCCAGCCCCAGATGGCAGAAATTTATCCCATATTCCTTGAAGCTGGAGTCCAAGATCAGGCTGTCCCAGGACCCGGGTTTTATGAATTCACAGATGTCATTCCCTCTAATATCCTGAGGCTTTTCTCCTATTAATCCCCATATGCTCTACCACTGATTGGTTTTGTTTGTTTGTTTTTGTTTTAATGTATTTTGCAATTTCCCATGGGCTGTTCCAGGCTGTTCTAGGACATGTAGTCCCCCTGCCTCAGCCTCCAAAGTGCTGGAATGACAGTTGTATATCTTTAGACCTGCCTCACACCTCTCCTCACAAAGAACACCCATCCTCCTACCTCAGGGTACATCTTCGGGACCTCATTGTAGCTTGTTCACCTCTGGAAAGGCTCATGCATACGGTTGCATTTTGTACAGGGGTAGGAGGCTTATGCATACAACCAAGTTTTGAGGTGCTGGGATAAAAGTTCCAGCACGGGGCTGGAGGTTAAGAGCACTGCATGCTCTTCCAGAAGTCCTGAGTTCAATTCCCAGCAACCACACGGTGGCTCACAACCATCTATAATGAGATCTGGGGCCCTCTTCTGGCGTTCAGGTGTACATGCAGGCAGAACATCGTTTAGATAACAAAATCAACAAATCTTTAAAAAAATAAAAAGTTCCAGCACATGGCCATGAGGTCAGTGTAGGGCATGGCCCCGCCCTGGCCCCAAAGCTGCCTGCATGTTTCTCCTTTTGCCTCCAGCTGTTCCTTCTAAGAAGTTCCCCCAGCTTGAGTCCTGCCGTGGGAGAAGGGCCTGCTGTTTGCAGATGTAGAGCAGGTTATTCATGAGCACTGTCTGGGGCCTGAGGAGGGCGAAGTGAGGTAGGGGAGCAGTGACTTAAAAGGGAAGACAACCTTGGTGTGGAATCAGAGCAGAGGATAAGAGCAAGAGTGTGTCAGCCCTCAGGGAAAGGCCGGGACCAGAACCCGGACCCCTCCTAAGGGCTAAAATGTTGGGCCCAAGCTGGTGCAACTCACAGCCCTTGCTTCTCTCTCTAGCTCCTGGCTTGCTCTCTGTGCGGATCCTGGGCCTACGGTGAGTGTGTGGCCTGTCTGTCACAAAGCTAGATTTAACTGGCTGTCAGTGTAGAGCATAAAGCTGCAGGGCCCAGAGCCTGGAGGGCCCCTCAGCAGTGTCCAGGGAAGGGACATCTTGGTGAGGGTGCCCAGGTGTCCTGACATCATGTGTTGGGTACTGTCTGGGAGGGCTTCAACCATAGCACCTCAGGACTGGCCGTGCCAAGACAATTGACAACCTTTTGACCAGTTGCTGGGTTTTAGAAGCAGAGAGCTCCTGCTCACACCTGAGTTGTCACCAGGGCTACATTGTCCCTGTGAGAGAGTGGGGCAGCCTGAAGATGGGCAGGAGACCACCTGGGGAGGGTGGGGAGGAGACCACCTGGGGAGGGTGGG
>CM053753.1:31545628-31625739 GCA_028658305.1 Pachyuromys duprasi | reverse complement strand
TGGGGAGGGCGAAGAAACAGCTGACTGGGCCATGGCGGCCTCTCTCACTGTTGTCCCTGTTTGCAGCTCCAGCTTTGGCACAGTGGCCCAGCTGCGCAGAGTCCATCAGAGTGTGGCCACTGAGGGCCCAAGCAGGTAATCCGTGCTCTGCGAAGAGCCACTGCCATTTTCTAGGATATTTGGTAGCTGCCTGCTCCACTTCACTCTGTGTCCCTGTCCTCCGGTCTTGCCTTCCTAGCATGGACACTCCTTTCTCTGTTGATCAGGCCTCGTGGGCCTTGTGGGCTCAGGGATGACATGGCTCTGTCCTGGGACCCTGTCTGTCCCTCCCCACTAGTCCCAGGACAGGGACACCGGGGCCACCTGGCTAACTTTCCCACATGTCCACCTGCTGTGCCCGTAGCACACAGTCTGCCGTGTCCAAGGCGGTGGTCGCTAGGCCTGCCCACCTCCCCAGAAGCCGGGCCGAGTATGTGGTGACCAAGCTGGACGACCTCATCAACTGGGCGCGCCGGGTAGGTCAGCCCCGCACCGTCCTCAGGGGCCCCCAAGGCTCTTTCCCAGGGGCCTGGTCGCCCCTCGAGCCACCACTCAGGCCTGACGGACCCTTCATCAGTCCTCCTCCTGTTAAAATCGAGTCTGTGAAACGTTTGTTCATTACATTTACTTAGGTGGTTTTGTGTGCATGTGCAACGCATGCTTACGCACTCTAGCATCTATGTGCAGGCCAGAATATAATTTGCAGGATTTGGGCCCCTCTCTCCAGCATGTGGGTTCCAGGGATCCAAATCAGGTTGTCAGGTTTGGTGGCAAATACCTTTACTCATTGAGCCATCTCAACAGCTGAAAAAAAAGCCTCTTTATTTACTGTTTTAGGTTTTTTTTTTTGTTTTTTTCTTGAGACAGGGTTTCTCTGTGTAGCTCCACTGTGTAGACCAGACTGGCCTTGAACAGAGACCCGCCCTACCTGCCAAAATTAAAGCAGCCACCATGCCCATCCCCCTTTAAACTCACTTCTCATGGCAGAGTCTGGTCCTCAGCAAAGTCCGTGGATGGTCTTCCCCACTGTGTCTGTCCCCAGTCATCCTTATACTGTGTGTCCCTCTCTGGGTCACAGTTGCTGGACAGCTGTGTTTGGTCACCGTGCCTGCATGCAGCAGCCTGTCTGACGAATGCCTATTGACAGGCATGCCCCTGGGCCTGCTTGCTCTCCTGTGCTGTGCCTGTGGCTCTGGTAGGACCCTGCTGGAGCTTGAAGCTACCATGACAAGGTGCCCCTGCAGGGGCTCAAGATAATGCAGCAGCCAGGACAAGCCTTGGTGGTTGCTTTCAGACCAGACACTAACTGCACACTCACATCTGCCAGGCCCAGGGCACTGCTGGGACCAGATGCAGGCACAGGGGCAGCTGGACCCATGAACAGCCTAAGTACCAGTGGACAGAGGACACTGAGGGCAGTTAGGAAGTCCAGGAGATTCCTAAAGGACAGTTGGGCCAGTCCAGGGATGCCAAGGGCAGCAGCTAGGCGTGGATGCTACCCCTGTTCTGGGCCTAGGCCAGCCACAGCCCCAGCGTCGCTGCGTCCATAAGGTGCAGGGTATATTGAGCCTGGAGCTGCCTGCAGATGGTCCTTCTAGACAGAACGCTCACTTGTGGGGGGGACAGTGCCTGGGACACATGGCTGGCTGTCCCTGTCCTCACAGAGCTCCATGTGGCCTATGACCTTCGGCCTGGCGTGCTGTGCGGTGGAGATGATGCACATGGCTGCACCACGCTACGACATGGACCGCTTTGGCGTGGTCTTCCGGGCCAGCCCGCGCCAGGCGGATGTTATGATTGTGGCTGGCACGCTTACCAACAAGATGGCCCCTGCACTCCGAAAGGTACATCTGGTCCCCTTGGTCCCTTTTGCTGCCCTATCACCTGCAGACACCTGACCTACGTGTCTTGTAGGTCTATGACCAGATGCCCGAACCCCGCTACGTAGTGTCCATGGGGAGGTGAGTGTGTGCTTGGCTGCCGGGGGGGGGGGGGAGGGGAGGGAGGACGGGGGGAGGAGCCGAGTCCACCCCAGTACCCCAGCTGTCACCTTCCACCCAGCTCTGTGTGCCTCGCTCACTGTGTTATGAATACAGACATAGAGCCCAGACCCCGCGCCTGCTAGGCGGGTGGCCCACTGCTGAGCTCCATACTCAGCCCGGCTGCTTAGTTTCGTTGTTGAGAAGCCCAGCACCCAACGGCGCCTCATTGCTGTCCGAGGCACTACCTCCACATAATCCAGTCTTTAAAGCAGTAACTGGGAGTGCTGGCCAGCTCTCCAGAGGCAGAGGCAGGCAGGTCTCTGAGTTCAAGGCCAGCTTGGACTACGTAGTAAACTTCTCTCAAAAAAGATAAGGAAAGGAGGGCCAGGATTGGGCTAACAAGGCTCAGCCAACATGCGGGAAGCCTGGATTCCATCCCCAGCACCAAGCGCTCCTTACAGCGGTGCGCCTGTGGCCCCAGGGTCATCTGCTGTGCAGTGAGGTCCAGCCTTTTGGGAGGCCCTCTTAGATCCCAGGCCTGTGGTCAGAAATGCTTTGGTTGAGGGCTGCTTGCTCTACTTGTCTGCTTGCATCCCACAAGTCCCACAAAGTTTCTGGATGCCCCCTTTCCCTCACCGAGTTCTTAACTGTGATGTAGGGTCTGGCCCTTGACTTATTTCTGTCCCAAGGCCAGAGTGAGGGGTGTGGGGTGGCCATGTGTCTGAACTGCCTCGTGACCCTCTCCGCAGCTGTGCCAACGGCGGTGGCTACTACCACTACTCCTACTCAGTTGTCCGTGGCTGCGACCGCATTGTGCCGGTGGACATCTATGTGCCAGGTGAGCTCACCCCACCCCACCCCACCCCACAGCCAGTCCGGGTAGGGGACCTTCCTGCCTCCTGTGTCCTGGAGGGCAGAGACAGATGAGCCATGCATTGTCCTTTGTCCTGACCTCTCCAGGAGCACTGGGTGTGCTGGCTCCTCGTCTGCCCTGGAGGGGCCTCAACTTTGCCGAGAGCAGGACCTCTCAGTCTGTGTGCTCAGTGGCCACTGCCCCCAGCACAGCTCTCTGGCCACAGACTGCTAGGCAGCAGGGACAGTTGAACAGGGAGGACAGGCTTGAGGCTGTAGGCCTGAGGCCTCCCTACCCTTGGTGCAAGCCTCTCTGCACATGCCTCTGACCCAGCAGTCCAGTTTCTGTGAGTGACTGTTCCTAAGGATCAAGCTGGTCACCAGAGTCACAACCTGGGCTCTTTTCTCTGTGGAGCCACAGCCAGCTCAGGGAGAGAGCGGGTGGTGTCGGGAGGCCGGCACAGCAAGGAGCCTTGTCCCTTCCAAGTCAGCCCCAGGGTCCCCTGAGAACCCTCCGTGTGGGCTGGTAGAGGCATCTATGTGTCCCCAGGCTGCCCGCCCACGGCAGAGGCGCTTCTCTACGGCATCTTGCAGCTGCAGCGGAAGATCAAGCGTGAGCAGAAACTGAAGATCTGGTACCGCAGGTAGAGCTGCCAGGCGGAGCTCGAGAATCCCGGACTCCCAGTGTGAATAAACCCGCCCTGACCCAGTGTGTGTCTTGTGTGGACTGTGGCGTGGCGGGCAGGCTGCAGAGAGGCATATCCTGCACCCTGGGCCCTGAGGGCCTGGCTGTGGGCAGCAGAGGCTGGTGGCCCCTCACAGTCTCAATGGCCTGAAGCCTTGGAGCTCAGACTGGCCTCTGCCCACTGTGCAGCTCAGGCCATCGCTGCCCACCTTTGAGCAACTGAGGTCAACAGGTCTCCTCTCAAGTAGAAACCTCTCCCTGGCCAGCTGCCCCTTAGGAGCCATGTACTCCAGGCAGGAGGAGACCCATCTTGCCCACTTGCATGCACATCAGCCTGGAGTCTGTCTCATGAATAACCCTTTGAGTCGTGTACATGTCCATTCTGCGGCTCTCAGCTTGTATCCATTGTGACAGGAATGGCTCTGGGAACCAGCATCTTCAGCTATCGGGCTGGGAGGGCACACAGAGGACACAGATGGGGCAGGGTAGCCTGCCCAGTTAAGGGGAGCATTCTGTTTTTTGAGATACAGTCTCTCCTGGCTGGCCTGGAACTCTGCTATGTAGACCATATTGAGCTGGAATATGAGTCCGTCTGCCTCTGCCTCCTGAGGGCTGGGATTACAGGCAGCATACCATGCCTTGCTCCAAGAGCAGCTTTTTAAGAGAAGAACCTGTTAAGGTGGAGACTCCAGGCAGGGGGTAACAGCGTGCTACTTGCCTTGAATGCTAAGTGTACCCTTGGTCTAGGGAAGGGGCTTCGGGCGAAACCGTAGGGAGGGTTTCGCTGGCAGAGGGCTAGGTGTGAGCAGAGAGGTCTCTATCAGTTGGCTGGTGACAGGTCAGCAGCCTGAGATGAACAGCTGGGTATAGGGCACAGGCCGAGGCAGGCACTCCAGGGCAGGCAGGCTCAGGCTGCAGTGTAGACCCAGTCAGCATGTTTGGTACCAGAGGTTTGCAGAGTAGAGCTGCACTATGAGGGTCCCCATGGAGGGTTTCCCTTAGCCTGGCCTTGGTGAGACCCAACAGTCTCTTTGTGTGCTCTGTTGAAGGGGACAACGGTTGATTGGTCACTGTCTGAGCAGGGCAGGTGCCACCAGCCACCAGTGATGGACTGAGCCCCATCTGCTGAGGCAGAGGCAGGTTCTGAAACAGATGTGGCTCCCCACCTTCGGCTCACTGCCAACCCGCCAGTCCTCTTGTTAGCATTTATTTTACCCCTGAGCTCTGGGAAGATGGCAGGACCAGGCAAAGGTGAGTGTCACAGCGGCGGCTGGGGGGCTGGAGCCCACACCAGCCATGAAGGCACTGAAGAGGACATAGGCTCCTGGCCCGCAGCAGCTGCTCAGTGCTTGGTGACCAGGGGTGTGATCATCTGAGGGAAGGCGTAGTAACGGCAGTCAGCCGGGGGCACCAGGGCCATCACTTCCGTGCGGATGTTTTCTCTCCGGAAGCCCGCCTCCTGCAGTGCAGGTACCTGTGTCTCCTGTAGGGCACAGGACCCAAGTGTGGGTGTGAATTCCCGCGCAGGTAGCAACTTCCTGGTATCCAGGTAACCTCAGATGCTAGTACCGGATCAGCATGATGTTGCACTGGTCCTCTCAAAAGGGAGTCTTGTGGGCCACTAGCTGACTCATGGTCTGGGAGGAAAACTGTTCTGCTGGCCCTGGTCAGCTGGAGGCAGTAGAAGGCCCAGCCTGCAGCAGGGACAGGGCCTGTGTACTCTGAGGGCACCCAGCCTAGAACTGGTAAGCAGGGCCTTGCTGGGTTGGGGTAGGTGGAGCCTATCAGAAGTGGGTGGGGCCACGGGGTAGGAGACCATCTGTCTATCTCCAAGCTAGGCATGGCCACATGGGTAGAGGGCAGTGGGCACGGCTGTACCCAGACACTGGGGAACCACAGCAATCATGAACTAGTGAGGGCCTTTCTCATTTCAAAATAGAAAATTGCATTGCCGGCTGGCCTCTCAAGAGCTCTGGCCCTAAGAGCAGCGGGAAGGGGGCCTTCTCTATGTCACAGTCACAACCACACTCCCCAGGTCACTGCAGGCTTTGGGGTAGGCGCACCTCAAACATGGTGGTGATGTCTGTGTACTTGGTCTTCATGAGTTCCCCCCAGGATGTGAGGTTACAGTAGGTGAGGATGCCCCCGGGCTTCAGCAAGCGGAAAGCGTGGCTCTGCGGAGAGGACCATGAGAAGAGATGTCACATGCCCTGCCCACCTGACCTTCCCAGGCCCACAGCCCCTGGCCCGGCAGTCCCACCTTAATGAAGCTGAACTGGTGGGTGTGCCAGGTCTCCTCAGACAGTGGGTACGTGTCATACAGGATCCCTGTGGTGTGGACACATGCCTGTCAGTCAGGGCCCTTAGCACGCCTGCTGGCCCCTCTCCTCATGGAGTCTTTTCCCCAGGACTCTGTCCCCAGTGTACAGGGGAGGTGCGTTTGTTGGGGTGCGGGAGAGGGGCCACGCATGTGGCAGCCAGAGGACAGCTTGTAGGCATCCAACCCCTTCTTACACCATGTGCACCCTGGGGGTCAAACTCGGGTCATCGTTCTGGATGGCCCCCTCCCCCAAGCTGAGGCTAGTGCAAGGGTGGGCACAGGCTGCCCAGCAGGGCCAGGAAGCAGCATGTTCCCCGGAGCCTGGCCCCTTTGCCAGGCCCCCGGAGGCCCCTCACCGTCAAAGTAGCCGTCAGGCAGTGTAGGCGCCACCTCCTCCCACAGGCCTCTCAAGGGAACAACCTTGGAGAGGAGAGGAACAAGAGAGAAGGTGGGGTCACATGGGTCCCTACGATCTCCTAGCCTGGGGAGCTACTCCCAGGCTGCACCCCAGTGGCAGAAGGTACCTTATGTGGCTGCTGCAGGGCCCACTCTTGCAGCCGCTGGAAGACCCCATCATTGCACTCAATAATCCAGTGTTCTTCTATAGGGGCCTGTTGCACCTTGGAGGCTGCAATGGCCATCCCAAAGCCCACTTCCAGGACACGGCCCCCTAGGAGCACAAAACATGACAGCAGCCTTGGCTGGGAGAGGGGAAGTGGAAATGGGGCCTGGCTGCAGGCACATAGGCCTCAAGGACAACCAGCCAGCAAGACCATGTGGGTGGACAGAACAAAGTAACACAGAAAGCACTGGCCCTGGCCATCTGCCAGCCAGTGTGGCTGGCCTGGGAGGCTGCGGACGGGTTACTGCTCTTGGGCCTGGCTGCAGGGATCCCTGGACTCTGAGCCCCTGCCCACGCTATTTGTGGCCCTAATCTGTGGGGCTAGCAAGGGCCAGGCCTGGCTTGGAGGCCCAACACCTACATGGCCCCCATGTTTCCTTCTGCACCCGATAGCAGGTCCCCATCTGCCTGGGATGAACTTTGAGGCCCAATGCCCATCTGCCCTGTTTGAAGCTGGGGAGCCCCACCTCCTCTCTCACCCAAAAGTTCAGGGCCGCAGCAGGGAGGCAGCTGCCTCTCTACTCAGTTTTCCCAAGCTATTCTTAGCCACAGCCCAGGGAGACTCGGGAGCTTCCCGACCTGCAGAAGCCCCACGCCCCTCCACTCAGTCCCTAAGCTTCACTCAAGGCTGTGGTACGAAGAACCACCCTCCAACCCAGCCCTGGGAAGTAGAGGTCTCCCCAACACTCAGAGGAAGTTCCAGTTCGGAGCAGGCGCCTCCAGCCTGCGTCCACATTTTGCCAACACCCGCTCCCCTTCTCGGCCAAGGGAGCCCCAAGGCCCCGTGCCCCAAGCAAGGAAACTGAGGCACGCAGCACACATGGGAGCTCCTGCAGCCTCAGTTTCTTCGGGCAGGGTACCTCTGGAGGCAGCGGCCGCCGCCAGCGCATGCATGTAGGGGGTCTCCCAACGCTCCATCACCGGCTTGCCCAGGATCTGCAGGTGCGTGTCGGACGCGTCATAGGACGCGGGAGCCGCGCGCCATGCGGGGCTGCAATCTTCGCCGGGCGCGAAGAGTGGCCTGGCGGCGGGGGAGCTCATGGTGAGGCTCTGCAGGGCAGGCGAAGATGCGGCGGGCTGCAGAGCCGCGGGGCTGGAGAAGGCGGCGCCTCCGCTTGGAGATGGGAGTCCAGCGGGCGCTGGGCCTGGTGGGCGGAGCCTGAGGGCGGAGGCGGAGCCTGTGTGCTCCGAGGGAGTGCAGTCCAGTGTAGGGCAGGGTGGGTCAAGCCATCAGAAGTGGGTGGGGCCTTGCTCTGGGAAGGTGTCCAGCCTAGAGCTGGGCTGGCCCTGGGTGGACGGAACCTGAGGGCAGGGGGAGCGTTCAGGCTCTGTTATTGGTGGGTCTCCTGGCTGGAACCCAGAATAAAGTTCTATTAGGGGCGGATCTTTGGACTGGGGTGGGTCCTGCACTGGTAGGCTGGGAAGGAGTCCAACCACTCGCTATGGATGGGGCAGGCATGTGGGCTGGGACAGAATCCAGCCTTCTGTGAGGGATGCGGGCAGGAGCCATACAGCATGGAGCCTGTGGGTTGGGGCAGAGTCCAGCCTGCTGCTAGAGGCGGGACTGGAACAATGGGGTGGGGTCGCCGGTCTGCGAAATATGAGGGACAGAGTTAAGGAGCGGGGCCAGCGGGCTGAGGCAGTGGTGTCCAGCCTTCTGCTACGGATGGGGACAGAGCTATGGGGTAGGTGTTTATAGGATGAAGTCCGAGCCTTGTGCTAGCGGCGAGGCCTAGTCTTCTCCCACGGCTGGGGCCTAGCTTGCTTGAGACAAAGAAAGAGCCCGGCCTAGCTTTCTGCTAGGGTTGGGGTTGGAGTTAACAGGGCCAGCAGTCTACGTAGTTGTCTGAGTCCCGCCTTTTACTATGGACGGGGCGGAGCCTATGGGCCTGGGCGGGGCCTAGTTGTCTGGACAAGAAGTTGGAACCATGAGGGGCGGGACCTACATACTGGGTGCAGTGTTGGGTGGGATGCATAGAGACTACCTGAGGAGCCAGTGCCATGGAAGGTAACCTGTGCTGGAAGCTGCAGCTTTGTCGCTTCAGCTAGGAGCTGGACAAGATCCCTGGGCACCTGGCATTTGGAATGCTGCCTGACTTTATGCATTTGCCTTGCTAGCTCGCAAGGGTACTCAATTTACTGTCCCGCGGCCAGTTTGAAAAGGCTGTCCTCCTCATTGCCCCTCCAAGTTGATTTTTTTATTTATATTTATTTGTTTACTTCGAGACAGGAGCTCATGAGGTAGCCCTGGCTGGCCTGGAGCTTGCTATGTAGACCAGGATGGCCTCGAACTCACAGAATTCTGCCTGGTACAGTCTCTGGGCTGTTGGGATTAAAGGCATGCACCAGGCCTGCCTGGGTGTCTCAATTTAGACAGGCATTGGCCGGGTTTGGTCCAAGAAGCCATCCCTTTCCCAGCCACTACAATTCACGCGTGCCACTTATTTACCGACTCTACTCCGAAGTCACTTGGGTATGATGAATTTAGTGATCTGATGATTTTTCTGAGCGCTGCTGGAATATAAAACTCAACATTTAAGATATGCTACGGCAGTAACTGTTGATAAATTCATTTTGCAGATGGGGAAACAGGTAAGAAGCAGGAGTGGAGACCAGGCCTTCTCTCTCTCTCTCTTTTTTTTTTTAAAGATTTATTTATTTGATGTACATAAGTGTTCTATGTGCATTTACACCGGCCAGAAGAGGGAATCAGTTCACATTATAGATGGTTGTGAGCCACCATGTGGTTGCTGGGAATTGAACTCATGACCTTTGGAAGAGCAGACAGTGCTCTTAACCACTAAGCCATCTCTCCAGCCCCAGGCCTTCCCTTTAGAATCATGACAGTTTCCTTATTTATTTATGGTTTTTGAGACAGAATTTCTCTATGTAGTCTTGGCTGTCCTGGACTCACTTTGTAGACCAGGTTGTCCTTGAACTCCCTGAGTGCCGGGATGAAAGGTGCGCAACACCGTGCCCAGCTGTTTTGTTTGGTTTAGTTTAACTTTTTTATGTGTATGGGTGTGGTGCCTCTGCACCACCTGTGCGCAGTGCCCAGGGAGGCATGAAGAGGGCAGCAGATCCTCTGGAGGTAAGTTACTGGCAGCTGTGAGCCCTAACTTGAGTCAAGCTCTGGTCCTCTGGGAGACCAGCCAGTCCTCTGAACTATCTCACTAGCCTCTTGCTTTTTGTTTTTTTAAACAGGTTCTCATGTAGCTCAGAATAGCCTCAAACACCTGCATAGCCAAGGGTGAGCTCGGGCTCCTGCAGCCTCTGCCTCTCCAGTGCCAGGGCCTCCTGTCATGCCTCCCTGCTCTCTGAGCTTCGTGCCTGTCAGGAGAACGCTTCCACCATGGAGCCCCAGCCCCGCCAACCCCCACTGCCCCCCTACTCTGAGTGGTCTAATCTCAGCACTCCAGAGTCAGAGGCAGGGTGGTCTCTGTGAACTTCAGGCCAACCAGGGCTACTTAGGGAGATTCTGTTTCCAAACAAACACTTTTGACCTGACTAGCAAGTAGGTTTTTCTTTGCCTTTGGTTTTTATGATCAGAGCTGCTGCAACCAGCACAGAATAAATTATTTATTGACACAGGGCCACACTATGCAGACGTGGTCCCAGGTTGCCCTCAAGTTCAAAGTACTGTTTGTTTTGTGTTTTGTTTTGGTTTTGGTTTTTCCGAGACAGGGTTTCTCTGTGTAGCTTTGGTTATCCTGAAACTTGCTCTGTAGACCAGGCTGGCTTCAAACTCAAGAGATCTGCCTGCCTCTACCTCCTGAGGCGTGTGCCATCCCCACCCTGTTGGGAGGCATTTTTTGTTTGTATGTTTTGTTTGTTTGTTTGAGAAGGACTCGTATAGCTTCGACTGGCTTCCAGCTCACTGTGTAGGCAACCCAGGATGACCTTGAATTCCCGGCCTTCTTCTCCAACCTCCCGAGTGTCGGGATGACAGGTTTGCAGTCCTGTGCCTGGTTTAAGTGGTGCAGGGGTTGGAAACCATGCCGTTCTGTATGAGCAGGTGCTCTACAAACTGAGCTATTACCCGGGTTTTATTTGTTTACTTATTTATTGTGTTGTTATTGTTGCTGCTGTTAATGTTTTATATATATATATATATATATATATATATATATATATATATATATATACCTTTTTGAGACAGGGAACTCTCTATGAGAGAGGAAGAGATAGATTATCCTAATGAGAAGATATCCAGCAGACAATAGACAATAGTAAAATAGTTTGGCTGTCCATGTTAGTGGTACTAGGGAACAGTGGTTTATTTATTTATATTTTTTATAGCCAGTGAACTTGGTTAATTTTTACTTTGATCCCAATCGGGCCTTAACTGAATGACCTTGGACAGGTTAGTCAGCCTTGTGACCCTCTGTATCATCTTCTGGGAAAAGGGAAAACCGGGAGATTGACACAGTTCGGGGCATGAACGTGCAGCCTGCGTTATGCAACGGCCTCTGAGGGGCGGCCATGGACTTTAACCCTCGTAGGTTCCCACGCAAGACCAAGATTCGCGAGTGGGGAAAAAGGGGGAAACACGCATCTGCGCCTGCGCGCGCCATACACGCCCCGGAGAGCTGGGCGCCGCATGCACACGCACGCACGCACGTGGCTGGCTCCCTCCGCGCGCCTTCTGAAGGCAGATCATGCAGAGGACTACATTTCCCAGAAGGCTTACACTCGACGGGGCGGAAGCGTGGTACTCGGTTGGCCCTGAGGCGCCGGAGATGAGCCTTGCGTCCCTGCTTGTAAGCGGCCACGCACGCGCGGCGCGCCCCTGGCCCCGCCCCCGGAGGCCCCGTGCGGGAGCGCGCCGGGGCGTGCGCAGGGCGGCGGCGCGGCGGCACGGGGACGCGCAGCGACCGTTGGCGCGGAGGGAGGAGGTTCAGCGCCGCCGCCGTTGCGCAGATCCGGGCCGCGGCCGCGGGGAGGGACGAGCGGTGACCTTCCGGAGGAGCGGGGCGCAGCGGGCTGGGACGGGGCGCCATGAACAGCGCGGGCGCCGACGAGATCGGGTGAGGCCACGGGGTAGGACCAGGCCGGGAGCGAGGGAGGCTGGGGTGCCGGGCCGGCCGGGCCGGGACTTCAGAGGAGAGCCGAGGTGCTGGGGGTCGCCCCAAAGGTAGCCCATGGGTGACTGAAAGGACTCCAGATGGCAACTCCCGGGTCATAGAAGCGCTAAATGATAGTTCACGGGCCAGGGGTATCCCATAGGATAACTCACCAGACTGAGGGACCCTGAAAAAAATGAGGGTGTTGAGGACCCCCTAAGTGGATCCCTGCAGTCCGGAAGGCACTATAGGATAACTAGGGGCGCTGAGAGACCTCCCACAGGAGATCCTAGGTGGTAGGGAGTTTCCAAAGATGGACCAGGGCCCTTGGGAACCCCGAATTTTAGATTGGTGAAACTGAAGGTCTTTTATGAATATGGATCAAAGAGACCTCATAGGATAGCTCTGGGGAGTGGGGCGTCGTAAAAGATGGATCACAGATAGATTAAGGATGCTGAGAGACCCCAAAGGATGCATTAAAGGTCAGTGATAAACCACCATAAATTAGGTTCTAGGTGCTGAAGGTTCAGAGAGACGCTATCGGATAGCTCAGGGATCTGAGGGGTACCCAAAAATTTCACTTGGTTGCTGGAGTGAGGAGGACCACAGAGAACAGGTCAGGAGGTTGAGGGCTTCCTAAGTGGAGCTTGGGGCCAAGAGGTCTTCAGATGATAATTTTGGAGGTTGTGGAACTCTCCAAATGAGAGTTAGGGAGACCATCAAATGGTACTTTCCGAGACTGAGACACCAAAGGATAGATCAGGTGTTGGAGAAACCCCGTAAGTGGAGCCCGAGTGGCAGGGAGACCCCCCCCTCACATAAGATTCTTGGGGTTTGGGAGCACCAAAGAATAGACTAGTGGTCAGGGAGACCCCAAGAAATAACTCAGGGTGCTGAGGGCTCTTACACAGGAGCTAGGACTAAAGAGGACCCCCAAAGAATATCTGGGGGTTAAGAGAATTGGGGAGGGGGTCAGGGAAACCCTATAGAACAGGGAACTAAGGGACCCTTCCAAAGGATATATTTGGGTATAAGGGACTGTCTAGGTTGAGCTATGGGGTCAGGGAGATACCAAAGGATAGTTGAGAGGGCTGAGGGAACCCCGAAAGAGAGCCTTGGCTCTGAAAGAGACCATAAGCCATAATTGCGGTTAAGGAAATGAGGGAACCTCTGAAGGAGATGCTGGGGAACTCATACAGGCAAGTTCAGGAGGCTAGAGGGACCTCCAACAGGAGTGACAGAATTTAGAAGGGCCCAGTGGATAGTTGGAACACCAGAGGATAGCTGGGGAACTTGGGAGACTTGTAGGGCTAATTCAGGGGCCTGGGGCACTCCAAAAGATGGCCGGCTGAACTGGGGGATGCAAAATTTGAGTGCAGGAAGCCTAGAAAGTAAGGAGTCAAAGAGAGTTCTCTTTTTTGTTTGTTTTGTTTTTTTTTGTAAATTATTTTTGTTATTTGTTTATAGGATAAATGAGAGGCTGGGGAGACTCCAAATGAGAGCTCAGTGGTCATGGAGACACCAAAAGACTACTCCATGAGCTTGGGATTCCAAAGTGAAGTTCAAGTGGGTAGAAGGAGACACCAAGTGATAACTTGGGGAACTAGGGGACTCCAAAGAATAGGCTAAAGTGTAGGAAGGAGCCTGGGGACTTCAGTGACTCCAAAGGGGGACTAAAGCCAGAGAGACTCCAAGGGATAGCCTGAGGGGCCTTGGTGACCCCCAAAGGGGAGACGGTAAACAGGGTGTTAGGGCTTACTATAAACAGTAGTTCAGAGGGTTAGGAAACCTGAAAGAGGAACACAGAAGCCAGGAAGACCACCCCCGAAACTGCTCATCTGGCCAGGGTACCCAGAGCAGGAACAAGCTTGAGGCCTGAGAGACCTTAAGTGGTAGCCTGGTGGTATGGAGACTCACACAGGAGCCTGGGGTCAGAACACAGAGTACAAGGGACTCTGTAGAGTAGTGCTGGATTCCAAGAAGCAAGGCTGGGGGCCTGTGGAGCCAGAGAAGTGTTTAGAGCTGTGGAGCCGTGTATGCAGGTCAGGGAGGCAACCAAGGGAGCCCCGGGGGAGGACTTCACTCTCTGTCATCAGTCAGACCTTAAGGGGGCCAAAGAAACTGGGAATTCTAAAGGGACTTAGTCAGGAGCCTGGGCTTTCTTGGGACCCGAGTGGTACACTTTAGCTCTCCTGGTAGGCTTTGAATGCCATTGCCCTGCTGCTCTGTAAATTCTCTGGCCTGGGGTGCTCTCAGTAGCATCCTGAGGTGTTCTCCCTTCGAGTGCAGCAACTTGACAGGTTGGTGTATATGGCTAGGCATATTGGGGATTCACTTTCCTACCCACAGTTTGTTCTACCTGAGCTGGGGACAGCGAGGCTCTCACTGTACTTGGCATCATGGTTCCTTAGCAGATTTCTCTGCCTGTAGAGGAAGAGTCTGGCTGCTGCCTGGCAGACTAACTGGGGTAGGGGTGAACTGCCTAATGTCTCAGTGTTAAGTGTTCCCGGCACAGAGTACCCGGGTCTGGTGGGCAGTGTTTTCAGAGGTTGGCATGGGTTGCACTTCCTGTGGATCTGCTCCAACATCAGAGCAGGAAGGGGACTGCTGCGCTTGAGGACTTTGCTGCTACCTGTGCAGGCGGTGGGTCTGCAGCATGCCCTGCGTGTGTCGTGGGGTCTGGAGGGCCACTGTGGGCCTGGCAGGCAGATCACAAGCTTCTGGCTTTATCATCTCTTGTAGTTCTTCCCTGTGACAGCATGGATCTCCAGGACACATAAGTGTCATGCGCCCTTGCAGCCTCACAGGCCCACTGGGTACTAGGAGTGTGTGCCTAGATTGGGCAAGACCTGGGACTCTTGAGTTCCCTTGAGGCTACCCAATGGGCAGGCTTTGTGCTTTGCTTTGGTTCTGGTTTGGAGTTAGGGTTTCTTGGTGTAGTCTTGGCTGTCCTGCAGTGCTCCATGTAAACCAGGCCAGCCTTGAACCTACAGAGATCCCCCTGCCTCTGCCTCCTGTGCCTGGGGAGTAAAAACTGTGCTCTCCCACACCCAGCTTCTATTTACAAAGGGGGTGTTTTGTTTGTCTGTCTGTTTTCAAGACAGGGCTTCTCTGTGTAGCCCTGACTGTCCTGGAGCTCTCTTTCTGTAGACCAGGCTAGCCTCGAACTAAGAGCTCGACCTGCTTCTGCCTCTGAAGTGCTGGGATGGCACTTCGTGCGCCACCGCTGCCCAGGAAATTGTTTTTGTTTTTAGTACTGGGAATGCACCCTAAAGTTGCAAATAGCAGAGCCTCCATGTGTAGCAGTTGGTAACAGAAAAAGCTAGCAACTTTGCCCCGTCACTAGTCTTGTTGTGTTTTTTGTTGTTGTTGTTTTTCTAAGACAGAGCCCTTGATGGTCAGAAAGTTGTTATGTAGACCAGGCTGGCCTTAGACTCAGTGACATCCACCTGCCTCTGTCTCCTGAGTTCTGAGATTAAAGGTGTACCCCACTATGCCACTATGCCTGGAACTATTTAATATTAAGAAAATGTTGTTTGGTTTTCAAGGCAGGGTTTCTCTGTGTAGTCCTGGCTGTCTGGAACTCTCTGCCTGGAACTCAGACATCCACCTGTCTCTGCGTCCTACGTGCTGGGATTGAAGGCATGCATCACCATATCCAGCCTGCATTTCAAAATTGTGTATGTGTGGTCAAATGCCCATGCACCGTGATGCACACGGAAAAGTCAGAGGACAACTTGGAGGAGTTAATTGTGCATCCTGAATGTGGTTTTCTGTATTTGGGTGTTAAGTCAGCAGCCAATGCAGGAGGTTCGTGTGTGGCCCTGCTTGTTGGAGCTCTCACAGGTGGCCTGGTGGGAGGGCTGTGCCTGTAGAGTCTGTCCTGAGTGTCAGGCTCATGCCTATGTTGAGCAGAGGCTCCTGCAGTCCCTTTGGATGGCTCAGGCCACTCTGCACTCCAGCTCCCACAGCGACAGACCTGTGGGACAAGGTGGTGGGGAAGTCCATTTGACAGCTGGCTTGCTGACTGCTGCTGTCAATGTTGCCTGGAGAATGAGAGGCAGGTACACCAGGCATCCTAAAGGCCACGACTTAACAAGAACGCCTGGCTTCAAGGCCTCAGGCTCCGCTGCTGGCCTGGATGAAGATGCTGGCTATCTGGGGCCAGTGCAGACTGTTTTATGTGGATGCTGGGTAGCTCAGACTGGGTTGAGTTTCTTCTTGCTGCACCACTAGCAGATGGTGGGATGCTGTGACAGGCCTGTGAAAGAGGGGCTGAGCTCATCCTGTATGTTGTGTCTCACCTAGAGGCCCCACTGCTCAGTGTCCCTGCCCTAGGAACCAGCTGCCTGGCCCTGGGCCCTGGAGGACCTCAGCCCTCAGCCAGGGTATTCTGCTACAGGCCAGCTGCAGTTGCTCGGAGACAGCTTATTGGAGGGTGTGAAGGAGGCAGGGAATGTGCTGGGGATCCTTTGCATCCATCTTGGAGTACTTAGTGAAGACAAATGTCCCCTCAGCCTTGGTGGCCTGTGTGGTGCTGAGCGATGAGCTATACCTCAACAGGTTCAGAAGACCCTGGCACGGGTAGCAGTTGGGAGTGCTCTGTCGTCAGTTCGTTCGCAAGCCGTGGCTGGGCGGCCTCTGGCCAGGGCCTTTGCTCTCTGGCTGCAGTCCAGGGGCTGCAGATGTTGTGTTGTAGGTGCCTATTGTGAGCCTGGCTGTGGCTTTGAGCTGGCTCCCCAAGAGCTCTTGAGGATCCATTCCTCTCTAGAGACAGTCTCAGGGTTACAGGCATGAGTGGCCTTGGGGAAGGGAAGAGCAGGCACACTGGACTGGAGGCCATGGGTCTGTAATGCTGTTTCTTTCCAGGGGCTGCCATTGTAGGGGTTGAGGTTGTGTTTGGGGCCATGTGACAAGTGCGTGGAGGACCAGCTGGGAGGGTCATAGAGATGAGGCCCTCAGTGACACCCTTGCACCACTTCTGTCTATTGCTGTAGGTGAGCTAGGGAGCCAGCTTGTGGGACAGGCAGTAGGGCTGGCCCTGCTCACACTCATGGAGGGCTGTGGTTCTGTTCCTCCACTGCTCTGTGTGGACCATCAGGCTCATCCAGAGGGACTAGGATTGGCCCTGTGTGGTGAGGTGCTTCCGCCATGCGCTGCAAGAAGCCTGCCTCTAAGAGCTTCTTTCTGGCCTTCAGAGCCTGAAGGGAAGTGATGGCTGTAGGTTCCGGGTTTAGCAGCAGGATGTGGGGTGCAGGCTGCCCGATCATGGCAGGGTGCCTGTAACTGAATTCACCAGCTCCCCCTGGAGGCACCTTGATCTGTGTTGTCACCCATAGTCTGCCCCACAGAGCTGAGCAGCCTTCTCGCACCTTCTGCAGGTGCTGGCTTCGCCATCCCTCCACACCCAGCCTGGGTCTTAGAAGCAGGTTTCCTGGGGGTTGGTGGCTGGCCAGCAGGCCCTCCCAAGGCTCTGGCTTTCATTTCTCCTTACTTGATTGAATACTTGCCTCTACCCCAGGCTTAATTGAATACTTGCTCCTACCCCAGGCTTAGAGGTTGAGTCCAGCTACAAAGGAAGTGAAATTTGCATCCTAGAGCCTTCCAGAACCAATGTGAGCTTGGGCCTCCCTCACCTGATGGACTCTCTTGAGCCTGACATAGACCTTCTGCACACAGGCAGGCCATGAGTTCTGCTTTCCTCAGAGCTAGGGGTGAGCAGCCTCAGGAATGTCCCTATGGGCTCCATGAGGCCTAGCTGCACAATGGCATGTTACCTCAGACATGGCTGAGAACAATAGCTACACCAACACACGGCGCCTGCAGCACTGCAGGGTGTGGATGTGCTCTGCTGCCTGAAGCCAGGGAGAGATGGTGCTGAATTCTAGGTGCCCCCTCCATGGCAGCTCTGCTGGTGACCTGGCTGGCTTTCCTCTTCTCTCCTGAGTGCTGGGCCTTCACACGCATGCCACTGCACCGGGCACTGTCTTAGTACCCATGTCTGAAACTGCACCTGGGCCCAGAGCCTGGACCCATCTGACCGGTTCTTCCTCCTGTGCCTCCTGCTCTGTTAGGAAACCCTGCCGCCAGCAGCTGGTGTTGTCATAGACCTGAGCTTGCTGTAGTTTGCTTTCAGCGGGCATCACGTTGCCCTCCACACACCGTGGCTTTATGTTAGTGAGGCCAGGCCCCAGGCCACCTGCACAGTTGCCTAGACTGGATCCTTTGCACAGATTTGGCTCCAGGAGGCCAGTGGGCTGGCAGCCTTGCCCTTAGCCCTGCCCAGCAGACTGGGCAGGGCACCTTTCCCTCAACTGAGAAGGGAGGGACTTGTGTGGTTACCCATGCTTGCCAGTGGCCAGCACTTCTGTCATGGGATTTTGTTTTGGGGGCAGGTTGGACCACTTGATGGCGCTCGTGTCTTGAAGCTTCTGACTCGCATGTAGGGTCCTAGCAGTAATGTGCCTGCTTGTACAGGGCCCTCTGGTTTGTAGCTTGGCACTTCTGCAAGGTGGGCAGGTGGTTTTTTGTTTTGTTTTTAATGTCCAGAGATGAATGGTGGAGCTGGCTCTGGAGACCCCTCTTGCTCAGGGACTTGCCCCCAGATGTCGTGGCTAGGGTCGGCAAGCAGAACCTGAGTGTGGTAGCTCTGGGGGCAGGCTACCCCAGCTTCCTGGGCCATGCCTCGTGCCTCAGAGCTGGGGAGGGATTGAATGACTCCTGAGTCTCTGGTGCTTCAGGTGACATGGTGAGTGCTCAGTGCTGAGGCCCAAGGGCCATTTGATACAACTGCTTCTCTTCACTCTGGGTGTAGCTGGCCTTGGAGACTGTGCTGTATGTTATGGGCCTCAGGATGACGGGCCACTGCCCAGGCTTTGTTGCCCACTGTTGTCCAGCAGCCTTGTGGGGCCATGTCCTAGCTATGGTCATGCTGTAGTTGGCTGAGCATCTCTTGGGCTTAGGCTGCAGCTGCCCTCCTGATGGTTAGTATCTGCAGAGCCTGGGCAGTGTGGCCTGTTAAGGGTGGGTCTGTTCCTGGCAGTATGGCTCTGGCAGGGTCACCTCTGTGGATGCCCGGTCTTATCTCTTCTCTGCTAGAAGCTTCACTGAGCTCTGTGTGCCTCACAGGCTGACTGAGCACATCCTCTTCCTGTGGGCCTGGTGTGGGCAGGACACCCCTAAAGGGGTCAGCTGACCCTGCACCCCTTTTCCCTGCAGGAAGCTCTTCGTGGGTGGCCTGGACTGGAGTACCACTCAAGGTAGGAGCTGTGGTATTGCAGCCGTGGATAGGCTTGGCTCTGGAGCCTGCCAGCCTAGCTCTGCATTCCTGGGCAGAGCTTGCCCTAAAGTTAGCATGCCTGGGTGGGAGTGGTGCCCTTTTCAGCCCTGCACTGCTACTGCAGCTAATGCAACCTTTCCAGCACAAGGCAGGGTGGCTAGGCATTTGAGTTCTTCATGGCCATCCCCTTGTACCCTGTGCCCTCTCTCCCAGCGGTTAGCTGCCAGGCAGCTTAGGTGAAGCTGGCGTGCTGCAAAGGCATGGTCTCTGTATGCATGCATGCATGTGGTGTGTGGGTGTTTGGTGTATGTGTGTGTGTCGAGGCTAAGCCTAAGCTAGGGACACGTGTGCTTTTGTTCTCGTGTCTGAGCAGAGACTCTGCGCAGCTACTTTTCCCAGTATGGCGAGGTTGTGGATTGTGTCATCATGAAAGATAAAACCACCAACCAGTCTCGTGGCTTTGGATTTGTCAAGTTTAAAGACCCCAATTGTGTGGGGACAGTGTTGGCCAGCAGACCACACACCCTTGATGGCCGTAATGTAAGTGACTTCATGGGCCCTCCCTATCTTTGCCCACGTGTCTGAATTAGTTGGCTGTAGGGATCAAGCTATTGAAGATGGGGGTGTGTTAGAGGGTGGATCCTTGAAGCAACAAGCCCTGGGGTGTGGTGGGTGCTTGCAACAGGAGCCAGTGCAGTGCCCATGGCAGTGGAATAGCTTTCTGCTCACAGCTCTTGATATTTCCCACAGATCGACCCAAAGCCATGCACACCTCGGGGGATGCAGCCAGAGCGAACACGGCCCAAGGAAGGCTGGGTAAGGCTGGGCTGGGCATGGCACTTGTGTTATCCCGGAGGGTGGCCACCATTCTCTTGCTCTGCTCACTGACACAAGGGAATGGGATTCTAGTGGATGCCGGAGCTCTTGAAAGCCAAGTACCTGCGTCTTGGGCTGGGTGCGTAGTTTTACTAGTCCCTCTTGGAGAAGACAGGGCAGCTCGTGCCCCTTAGCAGCGGGAGCCTAACAGTCCAACCCCTCCAGGCTCATGGTGAGTGGGGCCAGATGTGTTCCTCATGCGGTGCTTGCTCCACTCTGCACCTAGCATTCCCTGCCTGGCAGCAGACTGTGCCTCGCTTCCACATGTGCTGAGGTGGTTGCTTGAGGGGGAGTCTGTGCTTACACACTGTGCATGGCGTCCGGGGTCTCTTCAAGCAGCTCATTTGTTGAGGTGGTCTCAGCCTCTCAATGCTGGGACCTTAGGTGTTCGCTGCCACTCCTGAATTACTTTCCAAATTTATTTGCATTTTTTTATGTGTAGGCATTTTCTTTGCATGTATGTTTGTGCACTGGTTGAGTGACTGATGGCCAAGGAGCTAGGAGACTGTCAGATTCCCTGGAACTGGAGTTGTGAGTCACCATGTGGGTACTCAGACTCAAGCCCGGGTCCTCTTGAAGAGCAGCCAGCACTCTTAAACACTGAGCCACCTCTCCAGCATCTTCCTGTTCTCTGACAGGTGGGCTTTGAATCTAGGCTCAGTAAGCTGGTGCTGGTTGGTAGCCCTATCCCCCTCTCAGGAAAGCCACCTTCCAGAAAACCTGTAAGCCTAGCTTAGCACCTGGCATGCTCCTTACAGCTGCCCTCAGCGTGGGTGCCCCTGCCGTGGACACCGTGACGCTGGCTGACCCTGGCCGCTGGGCTCTGCCCTGTAGGTCGCCCTCTTCAACTACTCAGCATGGGCCAGCCTGGTGAGGCACACCGCACACGTGAGCTCCTGCCTGGCTGAGCCCACTGTCACTAGCACAGTTCTGTGCTCCCTTGCTGTCAAGTCTTACTTTGGAGCCCAAGCTGGCCTGGAACCCAGGATTCTCCTGCCTTGATCTCTGTATGCTGGGCTGACAGGCCTGTGCAGCCACAGCCAGCTCAGAAGTTGACTCTCTTAACCCAAAGCACTTAGGACCATGGGGATAGGATGGTCCTCACGCAAGGGACAGAGTGTTAGAGCTGTGGGCAGGAGAGCAGCGATGGGGGAGGGCGAGGCGAGGCCTAAAGCTTTTCCAGGTCCCCGATGTCCCCAAGTTCTCATTGCCAGCTGGTATTCCTGAGAGTGCCTTTGGGTTTTTCTTTAACCTTGCCAAAATCCCCATCTGCACTGGGAATGTAGGTCATTGGTGTGTAGTTCTTAGGGTGTGGAAGGCCCCAGGTTTGTCCCAAGCAAAAAAAAAAGAAAGCGCAAAAGCCTGTCTTCACATTGCAGGCTGTCCCTGGCTGGCCTGCAGCTCACTGTGTAGACCAGACAGGCCTGCAGCTCAGAGCCACCTACTTCAGACATGGCAGGGTTGATGTTGTTGTTACTGTTCCAATTTTAGTTTGGTGTCTGGACATGCATGCCAGAGTGTGTGTGTACATGTTAGAGGAAAATTTGGGCTTGGTTCTCCTTCTATGATGTGTATCTCAAGGCTCGAACTTGGATTCGACTTGATGGATTCACCTGTGCCCACTGAGGCACCCTGCCAGCTCACCAGTGCAGGCTTTTTGTTTGAGACAGGCTCAGGTGAGCGCTGAGGCAGTCCTGAGTGATGGACGCACAGCCCACACTCCCCTGCCCTGTGCACAGACCATTTGTTCTTGTGGTCCAAGGCAGAGTGCGTGGTGCCTGAGAAAGCGCCGCAGGCGCCTGTCTCCTAGTGTCCCAGGGTAGCGCTGCAGTTTCTGGAGATGATCTGGCCTCAGGTGACCAGGAGCTGGTAAAACCTAAGTGGCCGCTGATGGGAATGAGAGGCGCACATCTCTAATCCCAGCACTGGGGAGGAAGAGGCAGGTGGATCTTTAGAGTTTAAGGTCAGTCTCATCTAGATGGGGAGTTTCAGGTGGACTAGAAGTGCATGGTGAGACCCAAACAAAGCCAGAGCAGAGAGGCCACACAAGGGGCAGGGCACATGGTCTGTGTGTGCGTCCCAGCACTGTAGAGCCCGAGGCGCAGGACTGCCTGCATCGTGAGGCTGTGTCAGCAGGAGCTGTAGAGTGGTGGGAAGGACATTCTACAGCCTGTGGACAGCCTGTGCGGGGTCTATCAGAAGTCGCTGACCCCCTTCTCCCTGACAGCAGAAAGGACCCAGGAGCGACAGCAGCAAATCCAACAAGATCTTTGTGGGGGGCATTCCCCACAACTGTGGCGAGACGGAGCTCAGGGAGTACTTCAAGAAGTTCGGAGTGGTGAGCTCTGCCTGTCCCCGTGGCCATTCCTGGCCTCATCCCCTGGCATGCCCTTACACCTGCTTCTGCCGCCAGTGTTGCCTGGGGCATTGAGGAGAGCAGGGCAGTGGGCAGCGAGGAGCTGGCCGTACTGAGGAGGCGTGCTGCCCCGTGGGCAGGCTGCTGGCCCTAGTTAGACCAGGGCCCTGAGCACTGTACCTGCTAGACACCTGGCTTTTTGCTCACATAGGGTTCTGCTATGGGAGCAGCTGGCTTCCTGGTACTGAGGTGTTTGCATTATCCCAGTTGCTTCTCCCAGAGGCTGGAACTCCTGGGTGTGGCCTTGTCCCTGGGACAGGAGCCCTTTGTTCACTGAGGGGTTTTGAGTAGCTGGGTGGGGCAAACAAGACAGCAGGGGCCTTAGCTGTCAGGTAGGCATTGTGCTGGGTTGTGATCATGCATGGCAGCATCCTGGTGACCCTAGGGTGGTGTGTCCATTAGGCAGGGCATAGCACAGGCCAGGGGGAGACTGCCTGGCATCTCCCAGACCTCCCTTCTGGGACATGGAGCCAGGACACAGTTGCTGGTCTGCCTTAGCAAGCCTCTCATTTGGCTCTTGCCCTGGGACTCCCTGGAATGGGCTGTGGCACCTGCCTCCACAAAGCCTGCCTCATTCATCCTTTGTCCACAGGTCACCGAGGTGGTTATGATCTATGATGCAGAGAAGCAGCGGCCTCGAGGTAAGGGCTGAGCCCGTTTATCCTGACCCATGTCCTCCCCTCAGATGGCAAACTATCTCACCCTAGACAGGCCAGGGTCGGATGCTGCACAGCCAGTGCCATTGGGCCACATGCCCAGACACAGCCTCCATGCTTCCCACTCACATCACACATTGTTCTCACCTCCCTGTGGGACATTCTGACCACTTGACGTGAATATCAACACAGCTGTTTTTAAAGGTCTTCCGAAGCACAGGCCCCTCCCCCTCGTTCCAGTCGCCCGGGTCTGCTGTGTGGCCACGCCAGGCCAAGCAAGGCCCCTAGACTCCATCCATCCCCTAACTGCCTGTACTCACCCCACATTGGCCAGGAAGCAGGTGACACCTGTGCTCTCCAGACCTTCTCTTTGGTTGAGTCTGTTCTGGGCCACAGTGCTCCACGTGGCAGAACCCTCCCCTCCCGTCACTCCTGCCACCTTCACACTGTCTGTCCCTCAGTCCGCACAGCCCTCATCCACATGTCCCCTCAGTGAAGGCGCTGCTCAGGTGCCCATGGCGCCACCACTCAGGAGCATAGTTTGCCATTTGAGCCTCCTCCACTTGTCCAGGACGCACTGCTCACTCGTGTGGTTTAGCTGTTAAGTCTTAGTCTTAATTTACGGTAGACATACATGCTTAATGACGTACGTAGTGTCATAGAATATGGTACCGTTAAGTAAGCTGTCTCCTCTCTCTGTGATTGTCTGTGATTAACGATGTCTCTCTAGATCTCTCTCCAGGTGCTAAGTTAAGTCACACAGGTACAGGCCCGCCCGCAGTCAGAGGACGGAGCGGCTTTGCTCCCGTGGGGTGTAAACGAAGTTTCAGTGTGTTTGTCCCGCTGCTGCCTCTGACACAGCGTTGTAGACAGCCTGCCCCGGCTCCTCCCCCACGACCCACGGCCTCTTGCACTGTGCCTGGACCCAGCTAGCCCGGTGGCTTCAGACA
Organism: Pachyuromys duprasi; assembly: GCA_028658305.1. NCBI lineage: Eukaryota > Metazoa > Chordata > Mammalia > Rodentia > Muridae > Pachyuromys > Pachyuromys duprasi. The sequence continues at coordinate 31,601,999 of CM053753.1, read as the reverse complement.
CTCCCGCCGTTTGAGAGAATGTCAACTTTTCACATGTCTTCATCACTATGTTGTGTTCCAAATGCCGCCTGACTTTGCGAAGCCTCGGTGTGCAGGACTCTGAGGGCAGCTCCTAGGTCCTCCCGTCCACGGCTGGCACAGCTGCTGCCACCCGGCCTGGCCAGACCCAGCTAGTGTTGCTGCCCCTTGCTGGAGGGGCAGCAGGAGCTGGGTCAAGAGCCTCGGGGCTGGCGTGTGGGCCTGCAGCCCCCGGGGGCGGAAGTGTCCCAGTGGGTGGCAGGTGGCAGCGGTTGGGTCAGCAGGGCCTCTACAGTACCTCCTGTCTTCTTGGCTTTACTGACTCCTCGAGGGTCTTGGGGGTCTCAGCATCCCATTTCCTTCCTGCTCTGTGTCTGCTGACTTGATAGCAGGCCATCTTGTCCCCCAGAGCTCTTGATCCCTGAGCACCTGTCTGCAGTCTCCTTTACTGTCCTCTGTCCCTGCTCTGTCTCTTCAGCCCCCAGCTCCTCTAGAAGTCACCGCTGCCGTCCATCTGCCTTCTCTCCTGCCCTGACACCATCTGCACAGGACAGCAGGGCCCCTCAGCCCGCCCTTCTCCGCACTCACCTCTTCCCCCAGCTACCTTTCTTCCGGCCTCCATCTCTTTCCTGCCACGTCCTCTTAGGGTTACTGTTCTGGTTCAGCCCGACACCCCATCTCATCAGCTTGTGGTCCTGTCCCCAGGCCACTTCTTCCCAGCTCCCTCGTCACAGAGCACAGGGGACCCTGTCACATCCTTCCGTCTCCACCGTAAAGTTCTCTTGGCGCCCTTCTGGGTGCTTCTGTCTTGAGCCCTCCCTCACCCTTTGCTCCCTGAGGTCTCTGGGCCTGAGCACTTCAGGAGATGTTAGTGCTCGCTGTGTCCTCGGTGGAGGCCAGAGGCCCTGTCCCTCCTGCCCCTAGTTGGGTGGCCGCGCTTGCCCCAGACCAACCAAACTTCGTTTATACTGCCACTTTCTTGTGTTTGGGAAATGCTAAATTTTTTTTCCTTTGAAGTTTTCTTTTTTTTTTTCTTTTTCTTTTTTTCCTTTTTTTGTCTTTTTTCCTTTTTCTTTTTTTTTCTTATTATTATTGTTTTTTTTTTTTTGATGACACCATGCCTCTTGCTGTTGCTGCTGACAGCAGAATTTGACCTGCTGGAACCTGTTGTGGCCTGTATCTTTGTGTATTATCTGTATTTACCTATAGCGTATGTGCATAGAGGAGTAGGACTGTTAGCTGTAGGACTCCGCGGGCTTAGCCAACAGTGTTGGGTAAGCCTGGCGAGGCACAATAGGAACTGTACTCGGTACCGCCTAGAACAGCGGGGGCTGCTGTCAGCACTAGCTGCGAAGCGAATTGCAAACCCCGGGGGAGAAGCTGGGTTTCAGAAGAGCCAGAGCACACCCCACACCCACCTCCTCCCAGTCACCCTGATTCCCCGTGGCCACACATGCTCAGCCCGGAGAAGGGTGAATGTCACCTATTGTCCCCATCCTGACGTGGGCCATAGCGCCTCTGCACACAGGCTGTGTCTGAAGCCCAGCTCGACCCCGTGGCCGCCCTGATACTGTTCATCATCCTGTTTGTGTCACACGCCCTGCTACCTTGATTCACTCTTCGTCGTTGGCTAGGTTTTGGATTTATTACTTTCGAGGACGAACAATCAGTGGACCAGGCTGTCAACATGCATTTTCACGACATCATGGGCAAAAAAGTGTGTAGTTGTAGTTTTATTTTACCTTAAGACCAAGCCAAGCCTTAGGCAATGAGGGGTTTCACTGGAAAGTGGGGACTCCCAGCAGGACATGTGTAGGGCACTGCCCCTGGACAGGGGGATGGCGTAGAGGGAGGGGCCCTGGGAGGAGGGCACCCTTCAGTGAGACCCTAGTGTTGCCTCAGGCTCGGTTTCCATGACCACTCCTTCAGATGTGGCCCAGCCCCTTCTGTAACAGTGACATTAATGTGATGAGCAGGAGCCTCCACCAGCCGAGGTCCAGCTCCATACTGAGCGCACTGAAACATCCTGAAGGATTGGTTTTCTATCGGGTCACTTACTGTGAAACTCCGGGACCAGCCACATGCTCTGATAGCACTTAACCACGTGCAGTCAAGTGACCTTTGGTGTTCCGTCTTCATACTGTGTTGCTGCCAGAGTGGGCAGGGCAGACCCAGGGCCTCCCAAGATCCCAGGCCTCAGCTCTCTTTGGCCGCATGCGCAGGGTTCCCATTTAGCCCTCCTCAAGTCCATGCTAGCCACCTTAGCATGCATGGTTGCCCTGGCTGTGTCGGGCCCTAGCCTTAAGACTAGCATCCTCCCCAACCCCCACCACCACCCTGGCCACTCCTGTGGCTGCCTGTGCTGGGCCCAGGTGCAGAAGGACAGGGGCATCTCATGCTCTGGGACTGTGCAGCGACCCAGGCTCTGGGCTTCAGGCTCTGTTCCTCCTACACAGACCCCAGTGAGATGAGGCAGCCTTGTCCTGACACTTGCTGTGGCCTCCGCTGGAGCCGGCGTGCAGAGTGCAGGGCACAGTGGCTGCCAGCAGAGGGTGCTGTCTACTTACTGTCAAGGGTCTGTCCCCACATCCCCTCCCCTAGAGACCCTAGCCTGCCCATTGCTGACCTTTACTGGTCACTGCAGCTCCTGGCGGACTCTTACGTGCCCAGAGCTCGGCCTGCATGGTGATTAAACCCCAGACAGAGAAGCCACAGCCCAAGTTCCCCAAATCTTGGGCACGGACTGCTCTGTAAGCAGGACGAGTCCTCAGGGGCTGTAGGGGCTCGTTCTCTCCAAGCTGCGTTCCTGCTTTCACACTGCCCGGGCTTACGGCCTCTGCTTCCCACCAAGTTCCCACCACTGGGACAGCCCTTGGGCACTGGGGTGGGGTGGGGTGGGGCTGTGCTTCTGCTGGGAAATGGGAGGCCTGAGTGCTTAGTCCCCTCTCAGGGCCCTACAGGAGCCTGTGTTCTGGGCCTAAGCCTGGCTCCGCAGGCAGCCTGGGCAGGGCCCGCTGAGTTGTCAGTGTGCCCTCAGCAGAGAGGGAGGTTGTCCTTGCACCCTGGCCTAAGTAGGTCACGCACACCAGCTTCTGTTAGGGCCCTGTCTGCTGTCCCCTGTTCCCTGCTGGGCCAGGGCTGGGCTGCTGCCAAACACAGTATGAAGGTTGCTTACTGATCCCAATGTCCATTTTATTGCATGTTTGTTGACTTTTTTGTTAGCTGTATTGTAAGGCTCTTACATCATTCCCTCTGACATGCCTTTGAGTTAACTGAGACTCTTTAAGCGTTAGCCTGGGGAAGGTAAGTCTTTATCTTCCACTAGACATTCTAAATAATTGAGTCAAAGCCAGCGTGTTTCTCAGGTATGCCGGGGGGCGGCGGGGGGCTCTGGGTGGAAGGAGACTGCCGCCAGTCTTAAAGAGGGTACCCTCGGTGCCCTACCCCAGCTGTCTCCCGAGGGCTCTTGGCCTCCTGCTGCTTGCAGTTGGGGGGGGGGGGCACAAGGCGTCTTCCAGATGCAACTGTTGTACCTGAGAAACATTTTTTATACAAAGAAATTAAAGAGCAAACTTTTTTAAAGAAAGAAACCTACTGGCCTAAGTAAGCTTATATTAAGTACTCACTTTAAGTCGTAAGGTGTTAAGTGTAGTCGTAAGTCACCACGGGTGTCTGCAGGGCAGGGGTACCACCGCGGCTTCCCCCTAAAGTGTACTTGGTTTGTTTAGGTGGAGGTTAAACGGGCTGAACCTCGGGACAGCAAAAACCAAGCAGCAGGCCAGCCAGGAGCCAGCCAATGGGGTAGCCGTGTCGCGCCCAGTGCAGCCAACGGCTGGGCGGGCCAGCCCCCGCCCACATGGCAGCAAGGATATGGCCCACAAGGTAAGGCTGGGCCCCGCTGAGACACAGGCATGGTTTTGCCCCGCTGGGGCATCCTGGAGGTGGCGGCCGCCTCCCCGTTCCTCAGTGCTGGGGCAAGCGCCACCACAGAAGCGCCGGCCCTTGAGCCAGGCTGCAGGAAGGCTCCGGGGCTGGGTGTGAGGGAGCTCTTGAGTTGTCCTTGGAAGACTGTGTGGTGTCACTGTGGCCGAGTGTGTCGCCGCCTCTGCCTAGTCCCTGGCTGGCGACAGTGAACATAGGAGCTTAGCAATGGCTGCCCAGGAGAGCCAAGTCCGCAAGTGGCCCTTCCTATTTTCTAGAATTTTCCTATTTGACCTAAGTAGAGCATGAAACTTGGTTTCCCTCAGCGCTGGAGGTGAGCTGAGGTCACAGGCTGAGGTGATGCTGATACAACAGCCACAGGGACAACTTCCTTCTTTATTTTTCTTCTAGAGACGGCTTCACTGTGTTGCCCAGGCTAACCTCACTGTCTAGCCCTCCTGCCTCAGTCTCAGAGGGCCAAGCTGGCAAGCCTGCACCGCCCACCACTGTCTGTGCAGGCAGGGCGGGCTGCTGGGCTACCCTGAGCTCCCTCCTGGCGGCCCCGCATGTGCCTCGGCTCCATCTTGCTGTGTGTGCAGCCTCCCGGCGCCTGTTGACTGAGGGGTGGGGCTCTTCCTTCAAGAGCCTCAAGCTGCCTCAGCAAGAATTGGATCACTGTGTCTGGGTGCTGAACCCCAAGGGACCCTTGGTGCACTGGGGCTTGGCACAGCCCCTTCCTGTAGTGTTCGCCTTATTCTGACAAAAGCAACTTAAGAGTTGGCTCTGGTTCACAGGACGTCCCGGCAGGGCAGAGCAGTGGTGGGCACTCACAGGGCCTGCTCTGTGAGCAGCGGAGAGCTGCAGGCCTGTTGCTTGCCTCCTCTCCTTTTTATTGGGCCACTGACGGCCCTTCTCTCCTCAGTGAGACCGCTTGTGAGACTAGTGCATATGCCTAGAAAGTTGTGGGCAACACCAAAAGAAGTCACTTTGACAGACTAACCGGCACCTTCTCTTCGTTTTCTGTCTAGGAATGTGGGTGCCAGCAGGACAGGCCATTGGTGAGTCAAGTGTAAAGGTGGGCCAAGTGCACACCGCAGGCCTGCCATGCTATGGGCACGGGGTTACCGGAGCTGGGAGGAGACCATGGATTGGAACTGGGTCGGGGCTGTGCCAGGGGCCTTACCCTGCCCTTACCCGCTCTATGTTGCAGGTGGCTACGGCCCACCCCCTGCGGGCAGAGGAGCCCCGCCCCCGCCCCCACCCTTCACCTCCTACATTGTATCCACACCGCCTGGAGGCTTCCCCCCACCGCAGGGCTTCCCACAGGGCTATGGCGCCCCACCACAGTTCAGTGAGTGCTACCCCAGTGGGACAGACCCCCATGTCAGCTGTCATCCCGTCCTGATGTGCCGGCAGTGACCATGCCCTGCACTCATCCCCCAGGGCTGAGAGTTCATGGCACGGTCTTGGATTATTGGGCTGTGTGCTGCCTTAGGCTGAGGCCAGTGATGTCTAGGCACCAGGCCGTTCGTGTGTGCTGGAGCTCTGGGAAGGAGCTGGCCCAGGACACCCCACTGTTACTCCCGGTGGGCAGATGCTGATGAGGCCTGCAACCCATACTGTCCAAGGCAGAACCAGCTGGCTTAGGTTCAGTGCGCCTGCCCATCTTGCCTGGACCTCACGGACACAGCCAGCCCGAGCGGCTGACCTTCTAAGCTGTCCTATGCTGTGGTCAGTGGTGGGTGCTGGGCTGGAGGCCAGGGCTAGGCAGGCATTCAATTCAGTAAGTAGCTGCACTCTGGCCCTAGTAGCGGCTAGCTGTGGCTTCCACGTTTAGACCTAGAAGCTTCACCGCCTGGTGCTCTGGTCCGGAGCTGTCCGGAGCAGCCCCCCTAGCCGGCTGCTGTGGTGTCGGGCCTGCGGGCCTGCGGGCGCCACACGGGCTTGCTTGTGGCAGTGCTGCCAGCTCCTCATGCCTGTCCTCCTGCCCTACAGGTTTTGGCTACGGGCCTCCGCCCCCACCCCCTGATCAGTTTGCCCCTCCAGGGGTCCCTCCTCCACCTGCCACCCCAGGGGCTGCCCCGTTGGCCTTCCCGCCGCCTCCGTCTCAGGCCGCCCCAGACATGAGCAAACCCCCAACAGCCCAGCCGGACTTCCCCTACGGTCAGTACGGTAAGTGGCTGTGGCCAGCTGCCCCAGGACAGGCAGGAGCAGGAGAGGTCACCAGACTGGATTCTGGGCTGCTGTGCTCCACCTGATGTCCCTGTGGGGCTTTCGGCTCCCGGCGGTCCTAAGCCTTGATCAAGGCTCGCCACCTTTCACCACTGTCTTCTGGGGGAGTCCCTCTGTGGCTGTGGCGTAGCCAGAGGCTAGGACAGGTGTGTCCGGTGTGTGCGCAGAGTCGGGTGGGCTCTTGTGACTGCTGTGTGTGCTCGCTGTCTGGGCGGTTCTGTCTGCTCCTGCCCTTGTGGGGCCAGTGCCAAGGCCAGCCTGGTCAGGTGGGGGGAGTGGCCGGTCCTGGCAACTTCTTCTGGCACCGGGGCCTCGTCGTGTTTGATCCAGGCTGCTGTGGAAGGCTGCCCGACCCTCCCCCCCCCCCCCCCCCCAGCCTGGCTCCTCACCCTGCTGCAGGAACCCTTGCCTCACCAGGCTCCTGCACCAGATTTGAACCCTCTCTCACACATGCTGGGCATATGTCCCTCTGACTGACAGTCTCAGCCTTCTTCTTGTGGAGCTTTATGTTTAGTGTGTGCATACACAGCCCGTGGCACACGAGGGTAGTCCGAGGGTACCTCAGGGCACTTGCTCTCCTAGCGTGTGTTTAGGGATGGCGCTCACATCACCCTGCTGGGCAGGAAGCAGTACACACCATGTCTTGCCAGCCCCTCCTTCCTTTTGTTAATTTTTGTAGGTAGAGGCTCTTTCAGCTCACTCTGTAGCACAGGCTGGCCTTGAACTCAAAATGAGGCCCTTCTGCCTCAGCTTCCCAAAGGGCTTTGGTGACTTCTGTGTTCTACCACGCCCAGGTTTGTTTTGTTGCTGGCTAGTCTTGAGCTCACAGACATCTGCCTGCCTCTGCCTCCCAGGAGCTGGGATTGGAAACGGGTGCCTCCACGCCTGTTCCTGTTTTATTTTGTTTTCGTAGAATGAAATTTTCTTTGCAAAAATTTTTTATGTCCTGTGTACCTGGGTGAGTGTGTGCATGCAAGAGCCCTCTGAAGCCAGAGGGGACCTCAGGTCCTCCGAAAACTGCAGTTCTGGCCCCTGTGAGCTGCTGTGTGGTGCTGGGACCTGAAGCCGCTGGGGTCCTCCGAGAGAGCAGCCCGCGCTCTACACGGTGGACTCACTCCTCCAGCCCATGTTCACACATGGCTATAATGTGTGGGTGCTCACATAGCCTGCTCACCTGACGCTGATGTCTGAGTACTGGAAAGCCCTGCTGTATTGTGGGCGTGGGCTGTGTCTTTGTGCCGGCTGTAGCTCTGAGTTCTTCACCCCTGGGGAGTTGCCTTCTCCCCGAGTCAGGAGACATGCTTTCACGTACCTGTGGAGTACAAGCCAGCCACAAACCCAAGCCATAGAGCCTGGGTCCACATGTGCTGGTGCTCTGGCTGGGGAAGCCCGGCAGGCAGGAAGTGGTGTCACAAAGCTTCCCCCGACAGGTTGGCAGTGTCTCGTTCAGGGATGCTGGGCTTAGCGGAAAGGGTTGTTGGGAAGTAGACCGAGCTGCACTGTGGGACTGAGTGCCCTGGAGCTCCCCAGTTCTGCTTCTTGTGTGGGATGCGTGGGACAGGATGACCAGGGCCACCGTGGCACCACAGACCCCAGGCCCGAACACCAGCCCTTTTCCTGGGGACAAAACCAGGCAGGGACGCTCTGGCGGAAGCATGGGGCAGGCCGCTGTCCCCGACCCTGAGCTAAGCAGCCTCTCTCCCAGCAGGTTACGGGCAGGACTTGAGCGGCTTCGGCCAAGGCTTCTCGGACCCCAGCCAGCAGCCTCCCTCCTACGGGGGCCCCTCGGTGCCGGGCTCGGGGGGTCCCCCCGCTGGTGGCAGCGGCTTCGGACGCGGGCAGAACCACAACGTGCAGGGCTTCCATCCCTACCGGCGCTAGCCAGGGGGATGGTGCCAGGGCAGGATTCGGGACTGGTGAACTCGTGACAATCACACACAAAATAAACGACCACTCGACCTGGGGGGGGAGCGGAGGCCGCGTCTGGACTGAGGTTTTAAATATATTTCTTTTCTCTGACCCATCAGCACAATAAAACACGTCACTGGTTCAACAACAGGGTTTAAAAAACGCCTTCAGCTTTAATTCAGAATTTCAGGTTTCTTTTTCTTTCTTTTTTTTTTCTTTTTGAGATTATTTTCCTGAGCCTTTTGTTTTACCGTATATTGTAAACTTTTATGTTAAAGAAAAAATATACATTTACAAATTGTGAGATTTTTAAGAGAAATTTTCTACGATGTATACTGGCTTATTTTTTAATTTAAAGCAGGGTTTGGGTGTGGGGAGAGGGGACCCTGGCTCCCGCCGGTGTGGGCTGGGGCTTGGGCAGAGACTACTGCGTGCGTTTGGTTTTTTGTTCATTCCTTGCTTTGAGTGGCTCGTGTGGCTGCAGGTGCCACAGGGGCCCCTGGCCCAGGTGGCAGTGCTGAAGTCACGGGTAGCCTGGGCCCACACAGGTGGCAGGCAAGGCCTTGCTGGTGGCCCCTCAGCAGGGCTCAGGTTCCCATTGGCCAGTTTGACCCGGTTTGAATAAAGCAGCGTGTTTGGATCAGAACTTGAGTGCTGTCTGCTGTGTCTGTGACTCCGGCCTGTCTCCCTCTGTCCTTCCCTGTGTGCTTGGGAGGGGCCCATAAGTACCAGGTTGCCAGGACCTGTCCCATTAGAGGGAAGCGGGGTATGCCCACAGCAGGCAGGAGACAGCACTGGGCACCCGGAGTCCATCTTTGGCCTTAAAGTGGCTCCATACAGGTATATTTAATACTTCTTCGCACTTCCTTTGGTTTGAGGAGGGGCGTACATTGTGAGTGGTCCCAGGGCGGGCCTCAGGTTGCTTCCAGCCTGTGGATTGCTCCACTGAAGTGCCTTCACACGCTGAGCCTGTGCGGAAGTGCTGGTCTGCCCCTCCATGTCCCCACAGCCACCAGAAGGTGTCGATTCCCACTGTCTAGGTGCTGGGGATTGAGCTCTCGGGTCGTCTGCAAGAACAGCTGGTGTTCTCATTTTATTGTGACTCTCACATCATGGCCCCTCAGTCCTGCTCATCTGCTCCATATCTGGCCTCCACCCTTGCAACCTCCCAAGGGCTAGAGAGACGGCTCAGAGAGTAAGAACACTGGCTGCTCTTCCAGAGGTCATGAGTTCAATTCCCAGCACCTGCATGGTGGCTCACAACCATCTCTAATGAGATCGGTGCCCCCTTCTGGTGAGCAGGTGTACATGCAGGCAGAAGGCTGTATAAATAATCTTTTTTAAAAATGAATTAAAAAAAAAATATATTCTTACCACGAAAGCTGCAGAGTGTCCGTGTGACCCATAGCACACCCTGTTGCCCAGACAGCTTTACCTGCAGTTGGTTGCAGTGAGTCATTGGTCTGGTTCAGGGCTGTGGCTTCTGCGTCAGTTCCGGAGCCTCACTGGAAAGCAGCCAGTGCTCCTCACTGTCCGGCCATCTCTCTGCACTTTGAAATGTGCCTTACAAAAATGTTAGCAGGCATGAATGCTCACACCTGTAATCCCAGCGCTTGGAAGGCAGAAGCAGGTGGAGCTCTGTGAGTTCAAAGGCACCTTGAGCTGCGTTGTTAGATCCTCACTCAGAAATAAAAAAATTAAAAAGGCTACGGCTGTAGAGGTACCAGTTAGGAGCATGTGTCCCACTTTCAGAGGCTCTGTTCCAGCACCTACGTGGAAAGCTCCAACCACCTGCAACTCTAGTCGGATGGAGTGTGCTGCCCTCTGGCTCCAATGAGTCCCGCAAACTGCACAGATGTGTTAGCAGATAAAACACAAAAGGAAAAACTGGCTCAGTAGAGCATTTTCCTTCAGCAGTTCAAGGTCAGCATTGGTCACATAAGTTTGCCTGGGCTACATGAGACCCTCCCCCCAAAAAACCTGTCAGCATCAGCAAGACCGAGAAAGTGAGGCATCTCAGCCACAGCTCTGGAAGGCCCGCACGCACCTCTAGATGGAGCATGGAAACGGGCAGGCTCAGCTACCGGCCTTCCCCAGGGTACGCCAAGCCTAAGAGCCTTCCCACTGGGCCACGCCTACCATGAGGGCAGTTGCTTGAGGAGGCAAGGGCAGCTGGAGCTCTGAATTTGGGGCCAGCCTGGTCTACATAGTCCTTGTCAAAAAGAAAAAATGGTGGGGAAGGCAGATGGAAATGGCTACCGTTTGTTTTTATTCACTGTGTAGCCCAGGTCGGCCTCAAACTCATGATCCTCCAACCTCTGCCTCCTTCAGCAAACTACCGGTTGCGCAGCCAACAACTGGCAAGATACTGTGTTAACTCCAGCTGCAGGCATCTAATGTCCCTGCCCCAAACGACAGCATCAGCGTGCACTGACCCGAATTCCACACACCCCTGTTAAAGTTGGTAAATATTCTAAGACCGTGCCTCGGAATAGTCAGGTTGGGGCCAAGAGCACTCGGGCAGCAGCCTTCCCTCTGAGCCACACTGCCCCGTCTTCTCACAGCCTTCGTCACCAAAGTCGCCGGACCCAGGCGGCCGGTTCATGTCCCTGCTTGCTCTCATACGGGCAGCTTCCTTTGTTCTTGTTTCTGCCGCTCATGGGTCCTGTGTTAAATTGTAGGGTTTTTTGTTTTGTTTTGTTTTAAGATTTATTTATACAGTGTTCTGCCCGCATGCGTGCCTACAGGGCACCTGATCCAGCAGCTGGGTGCTGCGAATTAAAACTCAGAGCCTCTGGAAGAGCAGCCAATGGTCTCAACCCCTGAGCTGGCTCTCCAGCCCTAAATTGTAGATTCTTAAGTGTTTTCACACACGGGTTTGTGTGGGTTCCTCCACACATGTGGATGTCTGGGTTTGAGTGTGTGTGAGGTGGCCCAGGGTCTCAGCAGCTTTCCCCTTACTGAATGAGGCATGCTCTCTCGTTTGTCTCTCTGAGTTTTTCCAGACAGGGTTTCCTCTGTGTAGCTTTGGCTGACTTAGAACTCTGTAGACCAAGCTGTTCTCAGACTCGGAGATCTGCCTGCCTCTGCTGAATCCTGACATAGTAGGTTCCTGTATGTCTTGTTTTTAAGACAAGGCTTCACAGTTGGCCAGTGGTGGCACACTCCTTTGAACCCAGCACTTGGGAGGCAGAGGCAGGCCCATCTCAGAGTTCAAGGCCAGCCTGGTCTACAGAGTGAGTTCTAGGACAGCCAAGGCTACACAGAGAAACCCTGTCTTAAAAAAACAAAACACCAGAAACGGCTTACTTTAGTAGCCCAGGAACACAACAGTCGTGCATCAACCTCCCAGATGATGAAAAGCATTTTTTTTTTTCTCTTTAATGTGAATGGCTGTTTTGCCTGCACGTGTGTCCATGCGTCATGCCTGTTGCTCTCAGAGGGCCTCATACCCCTTAAGCCTGAGTTATGGATGGTTAGTTGTTGCTGTCCTCTGGTGGAACAGCAATTGCCCTCAAAGCCCAGCCATTCCCGCAGCACCCCCCCCCCCGGTTTTAACTTTGAGGTAAGTTCTCACACAGCCCAGGCTGACCTTGTGCCGGATGGCAGGGACCCCAAGGAGCCAATTCCGATGCAAGCACACTTTGAGGCTTGATTTATTAGAGCTGGGGCAGGACCTCACAACTGTCACCGATGCAGCAGGTCAGGATTGAGAACACCGAGCTCCAAATCAGCAGGGTTTTTATTGGGGTTACAACGAGGTTTGGGGAAATTCCAGTTTGTTGGGTCTATGATTGATTGACATCTAACTAATACTGGGCAATAGAACCCGATTGGCTGTCCAGGAGGCCAAGCCTATTGTAAAAGAATACCCGGGTCATCTCCAGGGATGTATTGTTTAGCCATCACGAGGGGTGACGGGTAAATATCAGAAGTGAGTGGTTGAAGCACATTTTTGTGGGTTTTTCTCCCTTTTTGAAACTGGAGTTCATGCCCAGGTCATTTCCCCTTAAAATGGAACTTAGTTTTCAGAAACCGAGCTACACAGGCCTCACAACCTCTGGTACAATGTAGCAAGGATGACCTGCAGCCCCGCTCTTGCTTCCTGTGTGGGATGACAGACAGGTGTTACCACATCCAGTTTAAGTTGGGCCTGGACCCTAGGGCTCCCACGTGTGGGGCTCCCGACATGCTCTGCAGTCCACTGTCCCCGGAGCCCTCCTCCTTAAAAAATTTCAGATGTATTTATTATTTCATGTGCACGTGTTTGCCTGTGTGCGTACATGTGCATCGCACACATGCCTGGTGCTGGAGGAGAGCAGGAGTCAGATCCCTTGGGTTCATGGTCCGGTTATGAGCCAGCATTCGGGAGCTGAGGGTTGAACCCCAGTCTTCTGGAAGAGCAGCCACTGCTCTTCACCAGAGGTCTCACTCCACACACACACCCTCCCACTGTCTTCAGACCCCTGGGCTCAAGAGAGCCTCCTACTTCAGCCTCTTCAGGTAGGGGGACAAAGGGTGCTGGTCACCCCCCTTCCCCCAGGGCACCTTCCTTAATTCTCATGTGTTGTCTGGGTTCCAGTAACAGACCCAGCCTTGCACCAAGTTGGTACGTTACTCTGTTAAAGCCTGGGGAGTTCTCATTGTTGTTTTTGTTTGTTTGTTTTCCTTGAGACAAAGTTTCTCTGGGTAGCCCTGGTTTGTTTTGTACACTAGGCTGACCTTGAATTCATGGAGATCCTCCTGCCTCTGCCTCCCAGAGTGCTAGGGGAACAGGGGTTGGCCAGCATGCCAGAGGGAGTTCTCAGGGAAGCCAGGACACTGACCCACCCTACTGTTAGCTCTGCCATCACCACACACTCCTTACCTCCTCCAGTGGGCTTTGGCCCTCCAACCATACCTATTTACAAGTAGAGACACTCAGTAAATTCTTGCTGTCAAATAGATTACACTGTGTACCTGTGGGTGGCCACATGCCAGGACCAGTTGTCATCCACACAGGAGGAGCCTGAGTCTGAGGTTCGCCAGCATGTACTGAGGAAGATCTTTCTCCCCCAGGCCACTACCTCGCTCCTCTCTGCTTATTTGTGTATTTATTTTTGGGTTTTCTAGATAAAGTTTCTCTGTGTAACCACGGCTGTCCTGGCCACCACTGCCTGGCCTCACCTCTCGCTTTAAAGACAGGGTCTTTCCATCTGGGCTGTCCTGGAATTCACATAGAGCAGTTTGCCTTCTGTGTGGTGACGGATGCTTCCGTGCCTGAGCAAGGTGCATCATTCAAGGAGGAGGCCCCCTTTGTAGCTGGGTTCAGTGGCATAGACCTATTTTACCAGCACTCCAGAGGTGAGGACAGCAGGATCAGAAGTTAAAGGTCATTTTCAGCAACATAGCACATTTGAGGCCAGCCTGGGCTACATGAGACTCTGTCTAAAACAAAAAGAAGTGGGGGTGGGGGAAGCAAGGCTTACTGGGTACAGGACTTTGTTGGCAAACCTAATGAACTAAAGTCAGTCCCTGGAACGCACATGGTGGAAAGGGAGAACCGATCCCTCCACTTTGTCCTCCAACCTTCACACTTTTGAGGTGGCAGGTTCACACCACCGCACGGGCGTGGTGGCATACACCTGTGATCCCAGCCCTGGGGAGGCGTGTCAGGCAGAGCTTCCCGTGTTAGAGGCCAGCACTGTCCCAGGGCTGTCTCAAAACCATTGGAAAATACAAATATGAAGTCAGCCGGAAGGTAGGTGGCACACATCTTAGATCCCAGGACTTGGAACTCTGATTTCCAGGCTAGCCTGGTCTAGCCTGGTCTACAGAGAGAGTTCTGGGACAGCCAGGATTATTATACAGAGAAACTCTGTCTTGAAAACTCTCTCAGCTGTCATCTGTCTGTCTGTCTGTCTGTCTCTATCCACCCATCTATCTTTTTATGTATGTGTGTGTATGTATATATTTTTCGTGGCTACTTCCTACCTCGAATTTTGCTACTGTTATGAATAGGAATGTAACTGTCTGATATGTGGCCTCCATAGGGGTCGTGACCCACGAGTTGAGAAACACTGCCTTGGGACTTTGTACCTGAGAGAGAGACAAACAGGGACAGGGAGACAGAAACCAAAACAAAAGACCCCAAGAGGAGCCACACCCCTCTGGACGCTAGCTGCGCTCTGCCCTCCACGCAGCAGAGGGCGATAGCGAGTCTCTGGGAGGCGGAAGTGCATGTGAGGCTGGGGGCGGGGCCTCCTGGCGGCGCTCGCGATAACTGCGCAGACGCAGCCGGCGCTTCCTTTTCCGAGCAGCCGCCGAGATGGTGAGTACACGGTCCCGGTTGCGTCCGCTTGGGTGCATCCGCCCCCATCTGCCCGACACCTTCTCGCAGGACTCAGGGGCGCTGCTTGGGCATGGAGCAATGCGCCCGGGTCCTCGGAGGCTGCGGATGGAGGGTGCGGGAGGGCCTGGAAGGCTGCGGGCCGGCCGAGGCCGCGCGGAGGCCTCCGACCTGCCGGGCCGCGTAGCCGGCCTCGCGCGCGCCTCAACGGGTCGGACTGCAGCTCTCCGAGGCCGCCCCCGCGGGTTCCGGGGCTGTCGGGGAAGCATCGCGAGCCCCCGCTAACCCCGACTCGCGCTCACGCAGGCCGAAGTGGAGCAGAAGAAGAAGCGGACCTTCCGCAAGTTCACCTACCGTGGCGTGGACCTGGATCAGCTGCTCGACATGTCCTAGTAAGAGGCCTCGACCCGTAACGCTGCTGGGCTTGTGGTTTCACGTTTTCTTTTTACTTAATGCGGGGCTGTTGGTGGAGCCGGAGCTTTGCACATGCCACGCGGGTGAGACAGGGTAGGGTCTTGTGTAGCCCAGGCTTGCCTCGAACTCGTGATCCTCCTGTCCTTCCAGGTGTTGTTGGGTTTGCTATCGCTGGGGATCAAGCTCAGGGCTTCATGGCCTCCTAGGCAAGCGCTCTACCAATTCAGTCCCGGCTACAGCTTTGCACTGTACGTGGTAGTCTTTTGTGGAATGAGCTACCCTGCCTCAGTCTCCCAGGAGGCGGTGCTAACAGGGCTGCCGGTTCCACAACTCCCTGTGACCTTGGAAA
The DNA here is from genome assembly GCA_028658305.1 of Pachyuromys duprasi. Classification (NCBI taxonomy): domain Eukaryota; kingdom Metazoa; phylum Chordata; class Mammalia; order Rodentia; family Muridae; genus Pachyuromys; species Pachyuromys duprasi. Next base: position 31,586,829 of record CM053753.1, on the reverse strand, counting down.
GATCAAGCAGGGGTTTACATGTGGTGATTGGAAGGGCTGTCAAAAGCCAAGGCGTGACCTCGGTCTTTGTCACTGCCTGTGGAAGGTCTTGGATTCGTTTTGGGGTGTGAGCTGAAGGTTTAGCGCAGTACGCCCTGAGGGTCCGCTGAGCTTGCCAGACCCACTCTAGAGGACTGGACCTGGCAGCTTGTGGATGGGAAGAAAAGGGGCGCCCTGCAGCCTCCTGCCCTCGGGGTGGTACAGCAACTTCTCCCCAACAGCGAACAGCTCATGCAGCTCTACAGCGCCCGCCAGAGGCGGCGGCTCAACCGGGGCCTGCGGCGGAAGCAGCACTCCCTCCTCAAGCGCTTGAGGAAGGCCAAGAAGGAGGCTCCGCCCATGGAGAAGCCCGAGGTGGTGAAGACACATCTGAGGGACATGATCATCCTGCCCGAGATGGTGGGCAGCATGGTGGGCGTGTACAACGGCAAGACCTTCAACCAGGTGGAGATCAAGGTGAGTGTGGGGCGCTGGTGGGGCGGCAGGGCTCCTTAATGTGCCGCAGCTGCTCTCGTCTAACCCTGCTTACTCTCACCCCACAGCCGGAGATGATCGGCCACTACCTGGGCGAGTTCTCCATCACCTACAAGCCCGTGAAGCACGGCCGGCCCGGCATCGGCGCCACCCACTCCTCCCGCTTCATCCCCCTCAAGTAGCCGAGGCCAATAAAGACTCATGTTTAGTCCCTGGGTTCTGCTTTCTTCCGTGGGTCTGTGGTGGGTCCCTGTGCTGGCTGAAGGAGGCTCCTGGCTGCATACCCATCGCCTCACAGCAGAGCTGCCCAACATTCAGGACTGTCCTGGGCACAGCTCAGGGGCGGTGTCTGAACAGTGTCAGTGCCCACCCCGAGGTGAACATGGGGGGCTATATTCCTCCCTGGGTTTGGCCTTGAGCAACTTGGGCCTGCGAGGAAGTGGTCACGGATTTTGAGCAGAGCCCCCTCACCTTCAGTTGTGGCTGGAAAGGAGCTGATGGACCCCGTGAGAGCTGTGTTTCTGGATTCATTCTTGTGGGAGACAATTGCAGAGTGACAGCGGACTGAGACCCCAGCCACCCCAGGTCCTGGGGTGTGGGCTGACACAGCCAGCGGGGGTGCTTTGGGGGACTTCAGCCCGTCTGTGCAGCTCTGCAGGCCAGGCTGGCCTCCCACTCAGATCCTCCTGCCTCTGCTTCTGCCTCCCTAGTGCTGGCCCTAAAGGCACACACTGCCAAGTTGGTAGTAGACAGCCCGCTCAGCCTTGCACCATTTTCTGGAGAACCTTTGGGGTTGCAAGCCAAGCAAGTTGGCCCCTGTTCAGCCTCAGGAGGGCTCTTGTAAGGCTTGGTGCTGGGCACTGCACCCAGGTCCCCAGCGAGCATAGCATACACTCTTAGCTGCTGAGCCCTGTGGGGTCATTGTCGCCAGCTCCCCCTGAGCAGCAGGCTAGTTCTGGTTGTAGTCAAGGGCACCTCTTCCCTGGTTTCCCCTGCTCGTGGCCTGCCGTGCTTCCCTGTAGAGCTGCCCCTCCGGTAGACAGGCCCCATCTTCACAGTGCCTTCTCTGCCCGGGACAGACAAAACGTCCCGTCAGGTTCATGTGCGCTTTCTCTGCAGCCCGCCTGCCTCTGCCTCCCGAGTGCTGGGATTAAAGGCGTGTGCCACCCCACAAAGCTGACCGTTAGCCAGAAACCAGGGGTTAGACCTGTTTGCCCTCGTACAGTGTCAAGCACACAGTACGTGTTCCCACGTTTGCGTGGCAGAGCCCCCATCCCTGTGCTCCACTCAAGGCTGGCACCCAGCAAGTGAGCTGGGAACCTTGGGCAGTTGGCTGTTATCTGGGTACCCAGGTGACTGTCCCTGCACGGACGCATGGTGTACGAGCCACAGGGTGGCGCTCCCAGCTCCTACATGGGTCCAGCCTCTTCAGGGAGCCACTTAGGGTCCCCGGGCTCATTAGAAGTGCGCGCTGTCGCTCTGCCCAAGGAGGTCTGTCTTACATCCTCAAGAGTGTCGGGTCAACCCTCATTAGTAGAGTGGCACCCCCTCCCGCCCATGTCTGTGCGCAGGCGCAATACTGGCCCCCCCTTCCTTCCCTGCGGCCGAGGGCGGGGCGCTTGCTGTCTGGACGGCCGAGGCTCCATGGGGCTCTTGGGTCTCCTTAGCCTCCTGCACTCAGCCTTCTTCGGGGACCAGGTAGGGTGCAGGGAGTCCTGGTCGGGGATTACGGTGTCCGGACAACCAGGTGGGGTCTTGACTGTGGGAACCGCAGCTCCTGGGACAGTAGAGGACACCTGGCTTGAGCTGGCGGGCTTGGGTTGGGGGTCTTTCATAGTTGCTCCGGAGACAGTTGCCAAGGAAACTGCCTGGGCATGTGCATGAGCTTGGGCTCCCTTCCCCTGGACCGCAGCGACCCCTCCCGGGTCCTGCGCAAGCGCAGGCCTTCCTTGCTGGAGCATCCCTAAGCAGGAGACCCTCTCTCCTCTGCTGGAAAACCTGCAGGTTTGGGGACAGAGCTGCAGCTGCGGCACACCAAGCTCAGGCTTCAGCCAGCGCAGGATGCAGGCCCCGGCCACGCCCTGCACTTGCTGGGCCTCGGTTTCTCTGTGGACACTGCTGAGCTAGGGCCTGCCTATCCAGAGTCCACTAACTGTGACATTCCTGAGCCCTGCCTTACTGCAGTTCGGCCACATGAAGGGAAACTGAGGCTAGGGCACAGCTAAGCCGCCCAAGGTCACATGATTGAGCCAAAGGAAAGCTTGTATGCTAGGGGTTTCAGGAGGGGCTGCCTTACGTTGTCTGCCTGCTCCTTTCTGGGGAAACTGAGGTCCATTACTGTAGTCTGGCAGCTGCTAACTCCTCCCCTTTAGGCTGTGCCAGGTCACCCAGCACCCAGCATACCCAAATGATGACCAGCATGTGCTCATGCAGCTACCTCTGAGGCCACCCGCACCCAATGGAGCCCACTTGGGGGGGTGGCTGGAGGGACGCCAGGAGGACATGGGTAGCCATCAGACTGCAGTGTCACAGATAGAGGTCCCAGGGTGCATAGCGCCCACTGGGAAGGCTGGAGTACCTTGAGGTCAGAGGCCTGGGCACCCTGCAGCAGGTGCAGGTCGGGCCTCATGTGCTTGGTGACTGGGGATCATCCAGCGAGAAGGGGACGGGGGTGGGGAATGCTGTAAAGGTTTGGGTCTAAAAGCATATTGCCTAAGGGTCCCCCATAGCCTTCCAAGGAGAGAGGGCAGGAAAGCCCATCCTGCCCTGAGGCCTGACTGGGGCTCAGGTGAAAACTGGATCTGAGCCTCAGTTTTGCTGGGGGAAGTGGCCAGTCAATCGTCCTTTCCCAGACTAGCTCTTGCGAGAGAAAGGACCTGTCAAACTGTGGTGTCCGGGAGGAAACAGGGGAGAAGGGACTTGGGGGTACTAGCCAGGCTGGACACCCAAACTGGACACTGTCACTCCCAAGGTCAGGACGGGAGGTGAAGGCAGAGCTGAAGCCAAAGGCTCTGAGTTCTGCAGCCCACCCAACCCCAACTCCAGCCCTGCTCAGCCCTGACCTGAATTATGAGGCCCTTCCCAGCTTTCCCAGCCTGCTTGCCCTGGCCGAACCTCATGACCGCCACTCCACTGCAGTGCCCGATCAAGCCCTGTTCCTTCTTCTGTTCAGGCACGGGCTCCTCCCAGACCCCCAGCTAGTCAGCATGCCCCAGGCCACGTCCCTCTTCACTGCTTTTATTTTTGACACGGCACAGGCTGGTCTTGGCCTCCCGGCAATCCTCCTGCCTCAGCTTCAGTGCTGCAATGACAGACATGAAGAACAGCCTTCCCCACCTCCAGCAAGAGGTCCTCTGCCACCTCCTCCTCAGCAGCAGGGCCAGCGTGGCTGACTCTCGATGCCAGCTGGCTTGGGGCTTTTGTTACTGCAATTGCAGGCCTAAGATGGGTCTCAGACAGAAGCCTTTCAGCCCCTGGTGCCCTTGGCTGTTACTGCCTAGGAACACTGTGGGGTAGTGGCCCCTGCCCAGCCTGGTACCCTCTGTGATGTCTTCGCATGCACAGAGCGGCAGGAGCTCCATGGTTTGTGGGAAAAAACCGCTGTAGGCTGCATAGTCATCTCTGCCAGCTCTGACAGCCTCGTGAGGGGGGCTGGCTGCCACAGGACTACTCAGAAGCTATAGACCTGGGCTGCGTGCATGTGCGCATGCCTGCAAGCACACGAGCAGGTGCAGGCAGCCACTGGAGGTGTGGGATCCCCTGCAACTGGAGGTCTGGGCAGCTGTGAGCCCCCGGGCCTGGCTGTTGGGAACCGGACTTGTGTCCGATGGAAGAGTAACATGCACTGTTGACCCCTGAACCATTTCTCCAGCCCCAGCCTCTGCAGGTTATGGCCTCAAGGGGGACCCTTCAAGGAACCTTTGGGCATCAGGGAGTCAGAGATGTAGAGAGATGTAGAGAGACGGAAGGGGCTGTAGAGAAGAGTCCCAGAGAGGAAGGGTCACCTGAAATGACAGGTCCTGGCCCTGATGCTCTGCTAGGGGAATGGAGAAAGATGGGGAGGGGTTGCCAGCCCCCCTGCCCATTTCCCAACCTCCCCAGTCCCAGGTCGCTGAGGACCTCAGGGCACTCCGGCTTTGCTTCTCCCTGTCCTGTCCTGACACCTCCACACCTGGCAGGTGGGCTGAATGATCCCCTTCCCCCAAGGTTTCGGTGTACTATTTATCAGTTTGATGGTTTGCATGGGGTACTGGTCCTGGGGTGCCCCCTTTCCCCTTAGTAACCGGTTTGTCAATCCCAATGCCCCCCTATCAGCCCCTAAAGGCCCAGAGGAGGCCTGCCGCCCGGCCGTCAGCACGGGGCCCCGCCCTGGGTTGCTATTGGCTGTCGCCATGGCACCAGCTCGTCTTCCCGCACCGCCATTGGTCCAGGCACCTGCATCCCGCATCCCGCATCCTCCCCTGCTCGCTTGCGGTGGTCTCGCCCAGAGCCAGGAGCGGCAGCGCCGCCTGGCCAGGCCGGGATCCGGCTTTGTCCCTCCGGAACACCCCCTCTGCCTGTGCTGCTGAGACCCGCGGAGACCTAGACACCCAGGTCTGGGTTACAGGCCTAGCCAAGAGGAGGCAGGAGGCCCTAGGCCTCACAGCTAGCCCAGATGCAAGTAAGCCATGCGTCTCTCTCTGGGCGGACGGCAGGGGCGCGCCCTGCCGCGCCCTGTCAGTAGGGACTGAAACGCAGAATAGGAGCTGAGGGGAAACTGAGTCAGGATGAGGCAGGCAGGCATCTGAGTCGCTGCGGCTGGTCCTACACACACACACACGCACACACACGCACGCACGCAGACACACAAACACACACACACGCAGGCGCACGCGGCTCCCACACCGGATCCTTCGGAGATGATATGGAAGGAACGGAGGAGAGTCGGAGAGCAGAATCCATCCCTGGGGAGGTGCCGTGCGTCTCTGGTCTGTTCTTTTTCCTCTCTGTAAAGGGGATGGGATGACAGGGATTGAGAGGCGAGCCCCTCCCTCCTCTGAATCACCCTAGGCAGAGCCACATCCAGTTACTGCCGTCTCCCCGTCTGTCATCTGACAAGGTGGCCACTTGATGGAGCTTTGGGGGTAGAGGCAGAGTGGAGGGCTTTCTGCAGGAAGGTGGGGGTGTAGAACGACAGGAAAAGGTGGCCTCGGTGCAGACCTGAGGACGAGGGCGTCTCTGTTGTTCTCCCGGGGAATCCCTGTGGCCTGGGGGGAGGGGTGCAGGGTTTGTGGAAGCCGTGGGAAGGCGGGCACACTGTGAGAATGGACTCCAGCCTGTGAGCCCCGTGGCTTCCTCTGGAGGGGTGTGTGGATTCGGATTGTAGCAGGTGGGAAGAGGCTGGGAGGAGCAGCCTGGTGAGCGGGGTACAGGCAGGGGGCGGGGGGTGGACTCGGATGCACCCGGCTCGGAGGGATGGCAGTCCTGTGGTGTGGACTGGGGACAAACGCGTGGCTGTGGGAATGTGTACGTCTGCCGAGCTTCGTCTGTTCCTCCTGGCTGGGCATGGCATGGGTGCCTTCACTCCAGCCCAGGGCTACATTAGATGTGAGCCTTGACCCTACATGAGACACCCCATATTTGGCTTGGGTAGGCATAACAATGAGGCCTTGGGACCTCCCATCAGCCAACCGGGGGTGGCCAGAGTAGATTTTCCCCACCTTTAGATAGACACACAGAGGCATGGAGAGAGGACCGGCCTGTTTTTTGCTCGTTTTAATTTTTGGTCTTTTGAGACGGAGTTTTACATGGCCCAGACTAGCCATGAACTCAATATGTACCCTAAGCTAGCCTTGAATTCTTGATCTTCCTGGCTCCATCTCCTGAGTGCTGGGGTATGGCAGGTGTGTGCCACCATGCCTGGGTGACTGCCTGGATCTGGCATCTCAGGTCTGGGATGTGATTACATGTCTCCTCCCACCCCATCCCGGGGCTCCATCTCCCGCTTCTCCAGCTCTGGACCTCAGTTTCTCTCTCCTGGGAAGAGCTAAGACTTAGGTCTTTTGTAGAAAGAAGCCAGAAGGCATGGCTAGGTCCACAGCAGGTCCCAGGCAGGATGGAAGGATGGGGGGCTGAGTCCCTCAGACATTCACTGGTTCCCTCCACCCGTGCCCTGAGTGACATCAGGGTGGGCAGGGGCTTTCCAGAGAAGGAGAAAAAATGAGCATTAGATTATGGGGGGAGGGGGAGGGGACAAAGGAGCAAGTATCACCTAAGCAGGGTGGGGTGGGGTTGCTTTGGATGAAGTCTAAAGGCTGGTAAGGAGAGGGGGCTCCCAGGGAGGAGGCAGCAGATGGGACGAGACGCTATTGGTGGACCTCAGACAAAGGCGGAGGGAGGGGGTTCCCGCAGATGGAAGGGAACAAAGACGAAAGAGGGACCATGGAGGGGGGGTCAGGGTGGCCGTGGAAGGAGAGCCAAGCTGAAGGGGGAGGCTGGACATGAGAAAAGAGACAGAGAGAAGCACAAAGAGCTGCGCTGTGACCAAGCTCAGGGCAGGCATGGTATCCAGGCCAGAACAGAGGCTCTGAGCCATGAACAGAGACACTGGGGACCCTGGCATGAATGGAGGGACAAAGGACTTCAGGGCATCCTGGTCCGCAAACCCTTTCTCTGTCAGCCCTGAACCCCCTGGGGTGACTGTGGTGAGTTGGGGTCTTGTTGCTGCCTCCTGCCCATAGTTCTCTTAGCCAGGGCTCCTTGGCTCTCAGTGCTCTGGGCCAGAGAGTCACCCATCCTCCCCTATGTGTCTGCCAGCCTGGGAAATCTGTGCTTCAGAGGGGGACCAGTCCTGTCTGTCTGTCTCTCTGTCCGTCCATCTGTCTGCTGTCACCTTCTCCTATGTCAGTCTGGGAGCCTGGTGGTCTCCAGGTGGCCCATCCACCAGCTGATTTAGACTGCCAGGACGACAGATGTCTGTGTGTCCCTCTGATGGTCAGTGCAGGTGTCTGTCCACCCATCATTCTTGTATGTATCACACAGAGCTCCAAGCTTCATTCCCCTCTTTTTCTGTCAGTCTCAAATACTGGCTCCTGGGTGAGCGCTTCCCACCGGACAGCCACTCCAGCCTGGCATGCACACCCAGGATGAGCGACAGGTCTGGGCTTGGGGCCAGGACTTTCTGAAGGGGCACGGTACCCAGCTTCCACCCTGTGTCTCCTTGGCCCCAGGCATTGCAGGAGTTGAGGATGGCCAGCTCCATGGCCTCCTACGAGCAGCTGGTGCGGCAGGTGGAGGCCTTGAAGGCCGAGAACACACACTTAAGGCAGGAGCTGAGGGATAACTCCACTCACCTCTCCAAGCTGGAGACAGAGACCTCAGGCATGAAGGTGAGGGCCTGCCTGCACGGAGGCTGTGGGTCAGAGACACAAACTCAAAAGCACTGATGTCTTGGGAGGGCTGAGAGAGGGACCCCAGGCACTTAGACTGCCAGGGTGACGGATGCCTGTGTGCCCAGGTGGCCTTGATGTTCACAGTCATCTTTCCTACCATGCCTACAGGAGGTCCTGAAACACCTTCAGGGCAAGCTAGAGCAGGAGGCCCGAGTTCTGGTGTCCTCCGGGCAGACAGAAGTGTTAGAGCAACTGAAAGGTGAGTGCCCTCAGGAATGCCCCATGGACAGCAGGGGTATATAGCAGGGGCAGGCTGCTGACCTTCGCTGGTGACTCCCTCCCTTCAGCTCTTCAGACTGACATCAGTAGCCTCTACAACCTGAAGTTCCAGCCCCCAGCCCTGGGCCCGGAGCCTGCTGCCCGGACCCCAGAGGGAAGCCCAGTGCATGGCCCTGGACCATCCAAGGACAGCTTCGGGGAGCTGAGCCGAGCCACCATCCGCCTGCTGGAAGAACTAGACCAGGAGCGGTAAGAGGGCCCGGGACAGGACCCAGGACCTGTCCCCAAGAACCTCTGCCCTCCCATTAGCTCCTGAGGGGTCACGCCCCCAAACCAGTCACGCCCACCACCAGGCCCTTCTATTCTCATCTCCAGTCTATTCCTGTGTGGCTGAACCCCAGCTGGAGGACAGAGGATGTGGGGACATTCCAGGCAACGGAGGGAAAGGCTCCTGGGAGAAGTGCCCCCCCCTCAGGTCCGAGACACACAGGCGTCTCTAGGGACAGAGCCATATCCAAAGTCAGGGCTCAGAATCAGGCCTAATGCCAGAGATCTTCAAGGAGGCCTTTGTTGATGGAAGGACAGAAGCCCAAAAAGTCTGGGCCCAGGGCCAGCGGAGGGGGCAGTGCTGGAGGGGACAACCCAGCTCAGCCCGTCTGAGCCGCATGAGGCCAGTCCGATGGGTGGCGGAGAGGCAGGGATTTATCCCGCTCTGCAGTGCTTCCTCAGACTTCTGCACCATCGAATAGGAGTCGTTTTTGTTGCTGTTGCTGATGGCTTCTTCTTCTTCTTTTTTTTTTTTTCCTTTTTGGCTCCCCGACCACATTTGATTCTTTGGGGAGCACCACAGCACGTGTGTGGAAGTCAGAGAACAGCAGGAGATCCGGGGTCAAGCTCAGATTGTCAGGGTTGCTGGCCTGTCCTCTGCCCAGTTTGCTAACTTCCCAGGCTATCTAAACCAACATTTTAAGAAGAGGGGTCTCTGTTGGGTGCTGTGGCGCACGCCTGTGATCCCAGCACACGGAAGGCAGAGGAAGGTGGATCTCTGCGAGAGTTATAGGCCAGACAGTGCTACACAGAGAAACACTCTCGAAAAAACCAGAGAAGAAGACGATGCAGAGGAAGAAGACGAGGAAGAAGAAGGAGAAGTAGGGTCTTGGCATAGAGCCCTGGCTTGGCCATGGTCCTCCTGTCCCAGCCTCCTCAATGCCAGGGTGACAGGCTATGAAGAGGGGCTTGTGGGCCTGACCCCTGGTTTGTAAACTGGACATGATTGGATGTTGGAGAGCTCTAGAGTCCTGAAGCCTCCCAGGTCTTTCTAGAATTCCCTTTTATCTGTTTGTTTGTTTGTTTGTTTATTGCGACTATACTGCTCTGGCTGTCCTAGACTCGCTCTGTAGACCAGGCTGGCCTTGAACTCACAGAGATCCGCCTGCCTCTGCCTCCCGAGTGCTGGGATTACAGAAGTGCACCACCACCTCCTGGCTATTTTATTTTCCAGACTAGGCTTTCAGGTAGCCCTCAACTTTGCCCTGTAGCCAAGGCTGGCCAAGATCCCTTCCCAAAGTGCTAGGATGGCAGGCACACAATCCCATAGCTCTGCTGCTTTTAACTTTTTCAAATTACATTTATATTTATTTGCATGTGCTCGAGAGCACGCGTGTAGGCCAGAGGGCAATATTGCTGAAGTCCCTTTCTCTCCTTCCATCATGTGGGTTCTGAAGATGGAACTTGGGTCCTCAGACCTGGCCACAAAAGTGCCCTTGCCTGCTGCGCCATCTCGCTGAACCCTTGTCTTGAGACAGGGTTACATTCTGAGGTCAAGGTTGACCCCAAACTCCGCTATCCTCCAGCCTCAGCCTCCCAAAGGATTGCTTTCTTCCAGTTAGCTTTTCTCCACCCACTCAGCTCTCCCAGCTCCCACCTCAGAGCGGGCAGCAGGGGTGGGGGGTCCCTGCTAATGCCGCCTGTAAGGAGGCCCCCCGCCCCTCCCGCAGGTGCTTCCTGCTGAGCGAGATAGAGAAGGAGGAGAAGGAGAAGCTGTGGTATTACTCCCAGCTACAGGGCCTGTCCAAGCGCCTGGATGAGCTGCCGCACGTGGACACGGTGAGCTCCCGGGGCGCGACTCGCTCAGGGGCGGGGGAGGGACGGGGGGAGGGGCGGGGGCCAGCGGCGCCTCACCGCAGCCCGTGCCTTCTCCCAGCAGTTCTCGATGCAGATGGATCTGATCCGGCAGCAGCTGGAGTTCGAGGCCCAGCACATCCGCTCGCTGATGGAGGAGCGCTTTGGCACCTCGGACGAGATGGTGCAACGCGCACAGGTGCGGGGGGCGGGGCAGGGACGCACCTGGGCACCGGGGAGTGGCTGGGGTCCTGAGTGGGAGGAGTCAAGGCTGGGAGGAGGCGGGGTCAGTTGGGGGCAGGGTCGGCCAAGGTTGCCCCTTGTCTTCCCCTTCTCTGTGCTTCAGATCCGCGCTTCGCGCCTGGAGCAGATTGACAAGGAGCTATTGGAAGCCCAGGATCGGGTGCAGCAGACGGAACCCCAGGTACCGGGACAAGCGGGGTCAGGGCCGGAGGGGTGATGACAGATGCCATCAGCTCAGCGGCCTTTCCCTCTCCTGCGCCAGGAAGGGGTCTGTAACCGGTGCGTGACCCCCTGGCCTCACGCTCTTCCCGCAGGCTCTGCTGGCAGTGAAGCCTGTGACAGTGGAGGAGGACCAGGAGGCGGAAGTCCCCACGCACCCTGAAGATGGCACCCCTCAGCCTGGCAACAGCAAGGTGAGTAGGGCAAACCTGAGGCCCAACAGCCAGTGGCTTTGGGGTGAGTGGTCCCAGGCAGCCCTGTGGCTGGAGGTGGTGGAGCGCAGTTCCCACTGTGACCCTGCGGCCATCCCATGTGCCCCTGCAGGTGGAGGTGGTGTTCTGGCTCCTCTCCATGTTGGCGACGCGAGACCAGGAAGACACTGCGCGCACACTGCTGGCCATGTCCAGCTCGCCGGAGAGCTGCGTAGCCATGCGCCGCTCGGGCTGTCTGCCACTGCTGCTCCAGATCCTTCATGGCACCGAGGCCGGGGTTGGGGTCCGCTCCGGGACCCCCGGAGCCTCGGGTGCCAAAGATGCGCGCATGCGCGCCAACGCAGCCCTGCATAACATCGTTTTCTCCCAGCCGGATCAGGGCCTGGCACGCAAGGAGATGCGCGTGCTGCATGTGCTAGAGCAGATCCGGGCCTACTGCGAGACCTGCTGGGACTGGCTTCAGGCGCGGGACAGCGGGACAGAGAATGGGACAGGAGGCAGTGAGTGCACAGCAGCTGCAGGGCCTGGGATAGGCTTGGGACGGGGAGCCGTCGAGCCTTCTCCTTCTTGCTGTGTCTAGCTGAATCCAAGGGACCTTAAGCCGGTGTAGCAAAGGAAGGAACAAGAGTCTGTCCGCCCCAGCCCCTCACTGGGGGATTCTAGGTGGGACCTCCACCCTGGCCACGCCCCCAGCCCCTCACTGGGGGTTCCAGGGGAGGCCTGTAACGCCGAGGGAGGCCACCAGTTCCCCTTGTCCGGTGAGACAAAGTCTCACTAAGTTATCCAGGCTGGCCTTGAACTTGTGGCCCTCCTGCCTTAGCCCAGGGGGTTCTAAGGTTACAGGCCTGGGCCCCTTGCACAGCGGCAGGTTTTGTCTACCTGTCTGCTATGCAGGTATGCAAGCAGCAACAACTCCGCTGCCCTGAGAAATTTGTACAGAGGCCATTAGACAGGGGGTGTGGCAAGCCGCAGATTTTGAAGCAGCAGAGACAGCACGGGGAAAGACGAGGGAGGACTTGGGTATCACCCCAGGATATCACTCCAGGAGTGGGAAGCTAACCTCATCCCTGCCCACAGCCCCGGTCCCCATCGAACCTCAGATCTGCCAGGCCACCTGTGCGGTGATGAAGCTGTCCTTTGATGAGGAATACCGCCGGGCAATGAATGAGCTCGGTGAGTGTCCCCTCTCGGGTCCCCTTCTGGGCCTTATACAGCTGTTGACTGACCCCTCTAGATGCCATGGTACAGAGGAGGGGATGGGTGGCGTGTGTGGGAGGGATTTGGACGGGCCGGGCAGTGGTGGCGCACACCTTTGATCCCCTGCACTTGGGAGGCAGAGGCAGGCGGGTCTCTGTGAGTTGGAAGCCAGCCTGGTGTACAGAGTGAGTTCTACAACAGCCAGGACTACACAGAGAAACCCTGTCTCAAAAAAAAAAAAAAAAAAAAAAGAAAGAAAGAAAAGAAAAGATCTGGGAGGGCGGGTGCATATGGCACGGAGAGCCTGGCCCCTCTGGCCGGCCTGGGGCTCTCCATCACCGGCTCTCTTCCCCACACTGACAGGAGGGCTGCAGGCTGTGGCTGAACTGCTGCAGGTGGATTACGAGATGCACAGGGTGACACGGGACCCGCTCAACCTTGCCCTGCGCCGATACGCTGGCATGACCCTCACCAACCTCACCTTTGGAGATGTTGCCAACAAGGTTCCCAGGGGTGGCTGGAGGATGGGCAGGGTTCCGGGTGCCATCCTGAGACTGTCTCCATTTCACCTCAGTCTAGACGTGCTCTTAAGAGGTGGGCACAGATATTCCCAGCATTCCGAGGGGTAGAGAAGACAGGTGGTGAGGTCCGGAGAGGGCGGAAGGCGAGACGGTTTTCTGTTGAGATGGCGCCCACACCAGCTTCTGTCACGTCCAGGGACAGCCATCTGCACCATCATGGCCTCTGGGCTGGCGGAGTCCGGATGCCTCTGCTTGTCTGAGGCCCACTTTCCTTAGCTGGCCAGTGGGGTGAAGGGGACAAAGGGCAAGGGTCCCTTGTTCCTGCTGCTGTGACCTCAAGTGTTCCATGTCGATCCCGACAGGCCACGCTCTGCGCCCGCCGAGGCTGCATGGAAGCCATCGTGGCCCAGCTGGGCTCTGAGAGCGAGGAGCTGCACCAGGTACGCAGGGCAGGCAGGCTTGGCCGCTCCCCAAGCTGGGACGACTCCTGAGGTCTCCGTGTGATCCCTTCTATGAGTTGTGTTACCGGCCACCGTCCAGGGTCACAGTGGGAGGGGAAGGAGACACTTTGGACCTGGGTTCTGGGTCCACTGAGGCTGCCCTTCTCCTGGCCAGGTGGTGTCCAGCATCCTGCGTAACCTTTCCTGGAGAGCCGACCTCAACAGCAAGAAGGTGCTGAGGGAGGTGGGCAGTATGACCGCCCTCATGGAGTGTGTGCTGCGGGCCTCCAAGGTGAGCAGGCCGCTGCCACTCTTCCCTACTTCCTGGACTCTTCTTTTTCCCATCCTGCATCCCCACCGCCTTCACCCCCTAACATGAGAGTGGAGAGAAGCAAGGATGGAGGGGAGACGGGAATTAGGAAAACCCTAATTTCTTCCCTTTTATTTCTTCCTTGACCATGCCTACTAACAAACGGCAACCTCCCCAAATGACCCCAAACCACCAACCCTGCTTCTCAGGGCCCAGAATTCCAAATGTCACGCAGTCGCAGAAACCACCTACAGTTGGCAAAACCACGTTTCTGCCAGAGCAGGAGTCAGCCGCCGTGGTCAGTCTGAAGCAGCGCCACAGCCCCACACCTGGGGTAAAAAGAAAAGCCCATTCTTATAGTACTTCTGTGTTTTTAAAAAAGAAACCGAAATTCCAGAATTCTCAGAAATGTCACTGCAGGGTGGCTTGGGACCGGCGAGGTCAGAGGGAGCCGCTGTAGGCTCCAGCCTCCAGCTCTGAAAACACCAACCCTAAACACCAAGCTGCTGAGGATGGACGTGGCGTCATTCACACGCCAGCTGAGCCGTGGCCCCAGCCCCTCACTGGGGAATTCTAGGCGGCTGCTGTACAGAAGAGCTACTTTTGCAGCATTTTGTGCCTGTTATTCACATGGCCACCCCGTGTAGCCTCGGTGGAGCAGCCGTGAGGGGCTACCCCCTCTCATGCTGGCCATCCTCTCTCCCATCCTAGGAGTCCACCCTGAAGAGCGTGCTCAGCGCTCTGTGGAACCTGTCTGCGCATAGCACAGAGAACAAGGCAGCCATCTGCCAGGTGGACGGTGCCCTAGGTTTCCTGGTGAGCACCCTCACCTACCGTTGCCAAGGGAACTCACTGGCGGTCATCGAGAGCGGTGGTGGGATCCTGCGCAATGTGTCAAGCCTCATTGCTACGCGAGAGGACTACAGGTCAGCTTCCGCTATGACTGGCTCAGCAACGCAGAGGGCCCGGGCTATGGGATGGCAGGGGTGCTCTGGCCTCGTGCGGACTGAGAGTCGCATTTTTCTGTCTCCTTTTTGCGAGACACAGTTTCTCTGTGTGGCCTTGGCTGTCCTGGACTCGAACTCCCAGCGATCAGGCATGCTTCCACCTCCCTGGGTACTGGGATCAAGGGCGTGCGCCACCCCGCTCGGCTCTTAGAGTCGTGACCAGCCCGGGGAGGAGAAGGCTTATTTGGCCTGTATGTCTCCATTACTGCCCATTCTTGAGGGAAGCGAGGGCAGGAGCCAGGAAGGGAGACCCCCCACCTCTGCCTCCAGAGTGCTGGGAGCAAAGGCCTGTGCCACCGGCTAGGCTGTGGACTGCTTCTTAAGTTAAAATGGTCGTGTGGGGCCGGAGAGACAGCTCTGTGGCTAGAGCGCTGGCTTGTTCCAAGGGATTCTGTGTCTGCTTCTTGCCTCTGTGGGCGCCAGGCAAACATGCAGGCCAAACACCCGTACACATAGCGTAAACCACCCTGTTAAATAATGTTCATAATGAGGTGGCCGTGGCAAGGCACACCCAGCCCAGCACCGGGGAGGCCAGCCCACCTTCTAGAGCAAGTTCTAGGCAAGTCAGGGCTATCAGGTGAGATCTTTTATTTATTTGTTTGTTTATAGGGTTTCTCTGTGTAGCCACGGTCTTGTAGACCGGGCTGGCCTTGAACTCCCCGAGTGGGGGTGGGAGGGCGGGATTGGGTATTGTACTGCTCTTACTGAGACCCTGGACGAGCCGCCAGCACTCAGGCTGGGTGGCTCCCGTTCCAGGGGTCTGGCGCCCCCTCCTGGCACTGGTGGGCGCTGCACACACATGCGCAGACGTGATACAGGCAAAACGCCCATGCACCTGAAATTAAAAAGTAATAATGTAAAAACTTAACTCTTAAAAACAAACACATGGGCAATGGTGGCGCACGCCTTTAATCCCAGCACTCGGGAGGCAGAGGCAGGCGGATCTCTGGGTTCGAGGCCAGCCTGCTCTACAGAGTGAGTTCCAGGACAGCCAGGGCCACACAGAGAGACCCGGTTTTGACAGACAAAAAAGTATTAAAAAACAGACAAGGTAAATAAGTAACCCCGTTATGGAGGTACAGGACGTACAGCTATGAGCTTGGCTCCCTCCGAGGCCGCGTCGAGACGAAGCCGAAAGCCAACAGCGGCCTCGGGTCGTACAGTGCGGGCTGGGCACCGTTATGCTAGCGCTGTCTCGTTTCTTCCTAAATCCCAGCCTAAAGCCTGGACGTGGGCGTCCGCAGGGGCGTGGCTAGCAGGCGGGGGAGGGGCTCAGCCGAGTGGGGGCGTGACCAAGGGCGTGGCAGATAGGGTGGGCGTGGCCGAGCTGGGGCGGTGCCGGGTGGGGTGGGCGTGGCCGGGCTGGGGGCGGCGCCGGGTACAGGAGCTCTTCCCAGAGCGCAGCGGATGGCGGCGTGGCCTGGCTGGCAGCCTGGTGTGGACGGTGGGCACGGCCGGCGCCCACGCCCACCCGCCTTCTCCTCCGGGCCCCCCAGGCAGGTGCTGCGCGACCACAACTGCCTGCAGACCCTGCTGCAGCACCTCACGTCGCACAGCCTGACCATCGTGAGCAACGCGTGCGGCACCCTCTGGAACCTGTCGGCGCGCAGCCCCCGCGACCAGGAGCTGCTGTGGGACCTGGGGGCCGTGGGCATGCTGCGCAACCTCGTCCACTCCAAGCACAAGATGATCGCCATGGGCAGCGCCGCGGCGCTGCGGAACCTGCTGGCGCACCGGCCGGCCAAGTACCAGGCGGCGGCCGCGGCCGTCTCCCCGGGCAGCTGCGTGCCCAGCCTGTACGTCCGCAAGCAGCGGGCTCTGGAGGCGGAGCTGGACGCCCGGCACCTGGCGCACGCGCTGGGCCACCTGGAGAAGCAGGGCCTGCCCGAGGCGGAGGCCGCGTCCAAGAAGGCCCCGCCGCTGCGCCACCTCGACGGGCTGGTGCAGGACTATGCCTCCGACTCCGGCTGCTTCGACGACGACGACGCCCCGTCCCTGGCCGCCGCGGCCACCACGGCGGAGCCCGGCAGCCCGGCCGTGCTGTCCATGTTTCTCGGCGGCCCCTTCCTCCAGGGCCAGGCGCTGGCGCGCGCCCCCGCCACCCGCCAGGGTGGCCCCGAAGCCGAGAAGGAGGCCGGCGGCGTGGAGGCGGCCGTGGCGGCCAAGGCCAAGGCCAAGCTGGCGCTGGCCGTGGCTCGGATCGACCGGCTGGTGGAGGACATCTCTGCCCTGCACACCTCGTCCGATGACAGCTTCAGCCTCAGCTCAGGGGACCCCGGGCAGGAGGCGCCGAGGGAGGGCCGTGCCCAGTCCTGCTCCCCGTGCCGGGGCACTGAGGGCGGGCGGCGCGAGGCGGGCGGCCGGGCGCACCCTCTGCTGAGGCTCAAGGCGGCCCACACCAGCCTCTCCAACGACAGCCTGAACAGCGGCAGCACAAGCGATGGCTACTGTCCCCGGGAGCACATGCGGCCCTGCCCGCTGGCTGCGTTGGCCGAGCACCATGATGACCCCGCGCGTGGGCAGGCTCGGCCTAGCCGGCTGGACCTGGACCTCCCCGGCCGCGCCGAGCCACCCGCCCGGGACACGGCAGCCGCCCGGGTGCGCACTATCAAGCTGTCCCCTACCTATCAGCACGTGCCACTACTGGACGGCGCCGCGGGCTCGGGCGTCAGGCCCCTCGCGGGCCCGGGCGCCTCCCCGGGGGCCCGGAAACAGGCGTGGGTACCTGCTGACAGCCTGAGCAAGGTCCCCGAGAAACTGGCGGCCCCCCCGCTGCCCGTGGCCAGCAGGGTGCTGCAGAAACTGGTGGCTCAGGACGGGCCGCTGTCCCTGTCCCGGTGTAGCTCTCTGTCCTCTCTGTCCTCCGCCGGCCAGGCCGGCCCCAGCCAGGCCGGGAACCTTGACGACAGCGACTCGTCCCTGGACGGGCTTGAGGAGGCCGGTCCCGGGGAGGCCGAGCTGGACGGGGCGTGGCGGGCGGCAGGGTCCACCTCGCTGCCTGTGTCCATCCCAGCGCCCTGCCGGGGGCGCAGCCGGGGACTCGGGGTGGAGGACGCGACGCCCTCCAGCTCCTCGGAGAACTGCGTCCAGGAGACCCCGTTGGTGCTGAGCCGCTGTAGTTCCGTGAGCTCCCTGGGCAGCTTCGAGAGCCGCTCCATTGCCAGCTCCATCCCCAGCGACCCGTGCAGCGGGCTGGGCAGTGGCACAGTGAGTCCCAGCGAGCTGCCCGACAGCCCGGGGCAGACGATGCCACCCAGCCGCAGCAAGACGCCGCCGGCGCCTCCCGGCCAGCCCGAGACCAGCCAGTTCAGCCTGCAGTGGGAAAGCTACGTGAAGCGCTTCCTCGACATCGCCGACTGTCGGGAGAGGTGCCAGCCACCCTCGGAGCTGGATGCGGGCAGCGTGCGCTTCACCGTGGAGAAGCCCGATGAGAACTTCTCCTGTGCGTCCAGCCTCAGCGCGCTGGCCCTGCACGAATTGTACGTCCAGCAGGACGTGGAGCTGCGCCTGAGGCCGCCAGCCTGCCCGGAGCGCGCGGCGGGCGGCGGTGGGCACCGTCGGAGGGATGAGGCCGTGGGCCGCCTCGACGGCCCAGCGCCCGCTGGCTCTCGGGCCCGGTCAGCAGCTGATAAAGAACTGGAGGCGCTGCGCGAGTGTCTGGGGGCCGCCATGCCGGCCAGGCTCCACAAGGTGGCCTCGGCCTTGGTGCCCGGCCGCCGAGCTCTGCCAGTCCCCGTATACATGCTGGTGCCCGCCCCGGCTCGGGATGAGGACTGTGGCACTGACTCTGCAGAGGGCACGCCCGTCAACTTCTCCAGTGCTGCCTCACTCAGCGATGAGACCTTACAGGGACCCTCCAGGGACAAGCCAGTTGGGCCCGCAGACAGGCAGAAACCCGCAGGCAGAGCTGCTCCTGCCAGGCAGACCCGTGGGCACCGACCTAAGGCAGCAGGCGCTGGCAAGGGTGCAGAGCCCACCCGAGGGGCCAGCAGGAACCGGGCAGGCTTGGAGCTGCCCCTCAGCCGGCCCCAGAGTGCTCCGTCCAACAGGGATGGCTCCTGCCAGTCCCGGACTCGTGGGGACGGGGCTCTGCAGTCCCTCTGCCTCACGACGCCCACGGAGGAAGCTGTGTACTGCTTCTATGACTCCGACGAGGAGCCACCAGCGACTGCACCGCCACCTCGGAGGGCGTCCGCCATCCCCCGGGCTCTCAAGCGCGAGAAAGCCACAGGCAGGAAGGAGTCCTCAGCTAGGGTGTTGCAGCAGCCTGCCACAGCACCCTCGAGGGCCCAGCCCAGACTGATTGTGGATGAGACGCCCCCCTGCTATTCCCTGACCTCCTCAGCTAGTTCCCTCAGCGAGCCTGAGGCCTCCGAACAGCCGGCCAGCCACCTTCGAGGGGGCCGGGAGCAGGCAGCCACCAAGGACCCAGGCCTGGGCAGCAAACCGGACAGCTCTCCCAGCCCGAGGGCGGAGGAGAGGCTGCTGCAGCGGTGCATCAGCTCAGCCCTGCCCAGGCGACGAGCCCAGGTCCCTGGCTCGAGGCGCCGCAAACCCAGAGCTGCCCGGTCTGACGTGAGGCCCGCAGAGTTACCCCGAAAATGCCGGGATGAGGTGCCTGGCTCCGACCCAGCCTCTGACTTAGACAGTGTTGAGTGGCAGGCCATCCAGGAGGGTGCAAACTCCATTGTCACGTGGCTGCACCAGGCAGCCGCTAAGACCAGCCTGGAGGCCTCCTCCGAGTCTGATTCCCTCCTATCTCTGGTGTCCGGGCTGTCGGCAGGCTCCACCCTGCCGACCTCCAAGCCCAGGAGAGGGCGGAAGCCTGTGCCCGAGGCTGGGAGTGCCTGGCGTCCAGAGAAACGCGGCCCAACTTCCACCAAGATCAGCGGGGGTGCCCGGTGTCCCAGCGGCCCCGAGAAGGCAAAGGGTACCCAGAAAACGGTGGGGGGGGAGCCAGCCATGCTTCGGGGACGGACGGTGATCTACACGGCTAGCCCAGCCTCCCGGGCTCAGGCCAAAGGACTTTCTGGACCTTGTACAGGACCTAAGAAGACAGGGACACCCGGTGCCACTCCGCCAGAAACTGCCACCAAGGCCCCCAGCCCTGGCCAACAGCGCTCACGTAGCCTCCACCGACCCGGCAAGATCTCTGAACTGGTCACCCTGAGCCATCCACCCAGGAGCGCCACACCCCCGGCCCGCCTGGCCAAGGCTCCGTCCTCCAGCTCCTCACAGAGCTCACCTGCGTCCCAGCCCCTGCCGAGGCGCTCCCCCCTGGCCACTCCAACTGGAGGGCCCCTGCCTGGCCCCGGAGGGTCCCCGGCACCCAAGTCACCGGCCCGAGCCCTTCTGGCTAAGCAACACAAGACCCAGAAGTCACCAGTTCGGATCCCGTTCATGCAAAGGCCAGCCAGGCGAGGACCACCAGCGCTAGCCATGCCATCCCCAGAGCCCGGCCCCAGGGGCCGGGCCGGGGCCGAGGGGGCCCCCGGGGCGCGCAGCGGCCGCCTGGGCCTAGTGCGCGTAGCCTCCGCCCGCTCCAGCGGCAGCGAGTCCTCGGACCGCTCGGGCTTCCGGAGGCAGCTGACCTTCATCAAAGAATCCCCGGGCCTCCTCCGGCGCCGCAGGTCGGAGCTGGCGTCCGCGGCCCCCGCGGCCCCCGCGGCCTCGCCCCGCCGCGGGCGGCCCGCGCTCCCCGCCGTGTTCCTCTGCTCCTCCCGCTGCGATGAGCTGCGGGCGCCCCCGCGCCGGTCCCCCGCCCCGCAGGGGGCCCCGCAGGCCCGGCCGGGGCTCGCCGCCCCGCGGGCGCCCAGGCGCACCAGCTCCGAGAGCCCCTGTCGCCTGCCCGTGCGGGCGGCCCCGGCGCGGCCCGAGGCGGTCAAGCGGTACGCGTCCCTGCCGCACATCAGCGTGGGGCGCCGGCCGGACGGCGCGGGCCCCGCAACCGGCCCCCAGCCCAGCGCCGCTCGCCGGGGCAGCGACGGCGAGGCCGGGCCGCTGCCCAGGGGCGCCGCGCCGGCCACCACCTGGCGTCGCATCAGGGACGAGGACGTCCCGCACATCCTGCGCAGCACGCTGCCCGCCACTGCCCTGCCCCTCAGGGGCCCCTCGCCCGACGACGGGCCCGCCGGCACCCCACAGCGCAAGACCAGCGACGCCGTGGTGCAAACCGAGGACGTGGCCGCCTCCAAGACCCACTCCAGCACGTCGCCCAGCCTGGAGGACAGGGATCCCCCGCAGGCCCCGGCCCGCGGCCCTGCTGCTCCCCTGGGCAGCGACGTGGACGGCCCGGTCCTCCCCAAGCCGCCCGCCGCGGCGCCCTTCGGCCACGAGGGCCCGAGCGCCGCCCCGGGGGGCTTCCCCACCAGCAGGCACGGGTCCCCCAGCAGGGCGGCACGGGTCCCCCCTTTCAACTACGTGCCCAGCCCCATGGCGGCGGCCACGCTGGCCAGTGACTCGGCCGTGGAGAAAGCCCCTGTCACCTCTCCAGCCAGCCTCCTGGAGTAGTGGGCGCAGGCCGGCCTTCGGGAACACTCTCCTCGTCCTGCGGCCCAGGCTGCTTACCCCGTGGGCCTGCTCTCTAGATGCTCCGAGCAGGCACACCTCAGAGCCCCTGTTCAGCTCACAGCTCCGCTCCTTAGAGGCAGCGCTCGCTTCCACGCCCGGGGCTTGAGGGGACTGGCTGTGGACTGGCGGCCGCAGGGTTTCTGAGCTTGGCCTGGGAAGGGGGTGAGCGGCCAAGCTCTGAGGGTCACTAGCCGCGGGCCCCACGCAGGACCTGTCCTGGGCTGCACCCGGAGGAAGGGCGGGCACCGCCTGTAGGGAGATGACTGAGCTTGTCTGCCCAAGGCGGGGCAGGCTGGGAGCGGGCTGGGAGCGCAGTGAGACTCCCGCGTGGCAGCTGGGACTGCCTCAGCCCTGCAGGTTGGAAGCCTGTAATTAGTGCCGGGGTAATTGGCTAATGACGACTCTGCCAGGCATGTTTGCTTCCTCAGAGGCAGCTGAGGAGCGCTGGCTGAGGGTTTGCAGCCAAGCTGCTCACGGAGCTTTCCTGGCCGCTGAGAGATCGCCGAGGGTGACCCTAAGGTGACCCTGGGTGACTGACCCTAAGTCCCTTCACTGTCTGATAGGAGGGACTCTAAATCTGATGACTAGCCGGATGGGTTCTGGGCACCAAGGGAGAGTCAGGGAGAGGAAGCCCAGGCAGCTACCATCTGTGGGAAGGAGGCAGGCCCACCTGTGGGAGCCTGGTCCTTCCCCACGGAGTGTGATGCCGGATGTCAGGACCTGGGCAGATCCTCACGCTTGGTTCAGCCACAGCCTGGAGTCAAAGTGGGGCTTGGAGACAAGGTGGGAAGGCTGGCGCTGCCGCGGAGAGCCGGGGTCCAGGTGGAGAGTGGGATAAAGACCCAAGGTAGCCAGGCCTCCGAGGACCTGGGCATTGGGTGTGTCCATCCCAGGACCCGGGGCAGAGCAAGGCCTCAGCTCAGAATGTCTTCCTACACAGAGAGCCAGTGACCTCTCTCCTGTGGGACCCTGGGCTGCTGTTTGCTAGGGGACCTGTAGCCACGGCCACCTGAGAGAGTTTTCCCAGAGGACACAGACCCTTGAGCAGGCCTCAAGACCCTGCTCTGAGAAGTGTTTTTCTTTCTTTTGGTTTTTTGAGACAGGGTCTCTACATAGCTCTGGCTGTCCTGGACTCGCTTTGTAGCCCAGGCTGGCCTTGAACTCATAGCAATCCACCTGCCTCTGCCTCCCGAGTGCTGGGATGTGCCACCATACCAGGCTGAGAAGTGGTTTGGAGAACTAGGTGGGAGGCTCCAGAAGGAAGTGTGCATACCGCTGCCCTCTCCTACCAGTGCTTTTTACGGTAGGGAGCGGACAGACTCAAGCTTGCTACCGTGTATGGGCAGGCTGGCTATGACGCTGTGAGGGCTGACCATCCAGTGCCGTGCCCACCTATTTCAATTATCAGCCCAGCGCTTCGAAATCCCACATAGCCCAAGGGATGCCCGACGCTCTCCTTGTCAGCTCCACTTCGGGGACAGCGGCACAGCAGGGGCTCCAGGACAGACTGTTCACTCCCAGGACCTCGCCTGCCAGACAGGGCATGCTGGCCTGTGGGGATTGGCAGGGAGGGGACAGGAAGGCCTTCCTCCCAACCAATCAAGGTGACTCTGGGATGACAGCTCATTCCCACCATGCAGCCCAGAATGACCTTGTGCTAGGGACAGGGCAGTGGACACATTTCCAGCTGGGGTTGGAGGGCTAATTTGCATTTTCCTAGACTGAACGTGAGTACCACGCACTGTGAAACCCTGGGTGGTGGTACGTATGCTGCTCCGTGCCTTGGTTTCCCCATGTGGGCCGTGGGGAGGACTCAGAGTGGAGCAGAGATGTCTCGGCCATGGCACCAGCATGCAAGAACCATCCTTCTTCTGGCCACCTCCTGTCCCATCAGCCTTGGGTCCAGCAGCCATGTCTGCCTTCTCCACACCATGGGGAACACAGACACAGAGCAACATCCAGCCCAGGTTAAGAGCTGGCCTGGGACAGCAGCCTCTGGAGTGTCCTTGGAGACTGAACAGGCAGGGTCTGCTGTCCTCCAGGTTGCCAGTGGCTGCTGGCGCCCTGAGCTGGAGACCAGTTGTCCACTGGAGACTAGCCACTGGGTGCCTGAACAGGGCGACATGCCCACCAGTTACCTCACTGTCCGTCCCGTCTGTCCCACGGCCAGGGCCATGCCCTCCCTCACCCCTGGTTAGCCTGTCCTCTGCCGCTGTCACATCTCTGTCCTGTTCTACAGTGTTACACTTCTGTATATAATGATCCCGGCCCCACGTAGACCCCTAGGAGGACACCAGCCTGGCTTCTGGTTCTTGTTCACATCTTTAATAAAGTGAGTGAGTCACTCTGGGTGCCCAAGGCTTTGTCTTCAACATGGGTTCTGCACGGGGGTCCAGAACTTTCTACGGCTACTGTCCAAGCACACGAGGCATTTGTGAGGGCTTAGGCTCCCAGCTGGCCGGACACGGTGTCAGGTCCCCATGTGCTGGAGCAGAACTTGATTCAGGGTCAGCGAGGCCACACCTGGCTATCTGCTCTTGGACACTGGCCAATTGTGGTGGAAGTGGGGACCCGGGAACCCAGGCTACGCTAGTCAGGCCAAACAGATCTGTGACCCCCAGGAATGTGGAACGGCACAAATAACCTGACCACATGTGAAGGCCATTTTTAACACAGTCCCAGGCCACTTGGGACTGAGACCCCACACAGGGTGGCTGACGCCTGAGGTGTGAAGGGGCTGGCATGCGCATGGACCCCAGTGATCCCAGCTTAGAGGAGGTCCATGCTCAGGAATCAGACATCTTTGATCTTCCAGGAATAAAGCCCACCCACCCCTGGCATGGCAAGAAGGTAAACTGAACCCCAGGTCCAGAAGTGGCACACCTCACACAGGGGTCCAGCAAGTGCCCAGCTTTGCTTGCATGACAGGGACCTGCAGGCATCCCTGCGCTGTCACCTGTCTTTGGGCTTCTCTTGTACCCCTCGACCCCCCAGAATGAAACCCCCTTGCTGAGTTACCCAGCCCCAGGGAGAGCAGGAAAGCCAGCCCTGAAGGGCCCGGCCAGGCTCTCAGACGGTTGCCAGCCCATTCTCTCAAGCAAGATGACTTCGCACATACTGGTTGCTGGGCTGTGGTGGATGGTGGGGTGGAGACCTGAGCTGCCCAGGTGACATGGCACATGGATGAAGGCCTGCTCACTATGGAGCAGACTGACTCTGAGCCCCGACCTGCAGCCACGTCCTAGATGCAGTCCGGCTGGTGTCTCCATGAAAAAGGAGGTAGCTATGTCCTCAAGTCCCATTACAAGTTAGAGGCCACCAAGGATGGAAGAGGAAACAAACCCCAAGCCTGCAGAGTGGGCCACTGGGTGCCCTCAGTCCAACGTAGGGACAGCAAGCGTTGACCCAGAGCCTCTGGCTGCCAGGTGCCCAGGCCTGGGCCGAGGGCATCTGGTGTAGCTCTAGGAGGTGGCAGAGGTCAGCTGGCTAACATCCTGTTCCAGCCTGCGACCGGCTTGCCGAAGGTCCTGGAACTTCTCCCTCAGTGCTTCCCCTGCCTGCCGCAGCTTCTCATTCATGGCCACATAGGCCCGGCTCTGCTGGTAGATCTGCTCGTGTTGGTTCTCGGGGTTCTCTGCCCTCGGGGATGGGTCTGGGGGGTCTGGAAAGGAGAAACGGTGTCAGCACCCGCAGGTCAGCCAGCCTTACTTCACAGGGCTTCTTGACCAGGCATGGTGGCACCAGCCTGGCACCCAGCAATCGAGGGGCTGAGGCAGGAGGCTGGGGGTGCAAGGTCATCCTTGGCCACACAGTGAGTTTGGGGCCAGCCTGGGCTGCATGGACCTGTCTAGGCTCTAGAAGATCGTCACGGTTACAGGCCTGGAAAATCCCAGGGCTTGGGGGTCACGGAGAGGACAGGGCCCCTCCAGCCACCCCAGATTCTAGGGCAGAACTCTAGGAAATGACCCCTGCACATATCGTTCCCCCCAGACCTCCACGTAGGAGCAACTGGTTGTAGGCTTTTCTCTTTTTTTCTCCCGTTGAGGCAAGGTCTTGAACTCACAGCAATCCTCCTGCCCCACACCACTGGGTTAGCTTAAGTCGCCAAGCTCAGCGGCACCTCGGCTTTGCTTATGATGACCCCACTCTGCAGAGGGAGGGAGGGCCAGTGACCAAAAAAGGTTCGCCCCTAGGAGCCAGGCTGCAATCGGTTTGCTTCCCACTCTGCCTGGGACTCGGAGTTCCACATCCTCCTACCTTCTGGGGACAGGGCGGTGAAGACAGGATCGTGGGGGGATGCCCCTCGCACGTCCTCCAGGATCTGCTCCACCGTGGGAGGCGCGGGGCGCGTGGGCAGCACCACGCGTTTCTTGGCCTTGGAACTCATCTCGTAGGCCGACGCGTGCTAACTGGAGGTCCACTCTCGGCTTGGCCCTCCCATCCCGCGATCTCCCACGCACCCGTTACGGACCTGTGCCGAAGTCCCTACCCCTCCCGTCTTCCCTCTACCCGGGGTCTCAGAGTCTGTCTCGACCCCCGCCTCAGTTTGCCCTAGGCGCGCCCTGCTGTGTGTCTCCGCTCCAGGAACCTAGGCGGCCGCCACCACTTCCGCTTCCTGCTCGAGAGCCTCTACGTTTTTGCACTTCCGGTCTGCCCCAGCGCGGCTTCTCGAGAAACCCCTCCTCCGTCTTAAAGAGCCCCAGACCTGGACGTTCCTGGATGCCAACCCAATAGAATCATAGGGCTCTCCGC
Organism: Pachyuromys duprasi; assembly: GCA_028658305.1. Lineage (NCBI taxonomy): Eukaryota > Metazoa > Chordata > Mammalia > Rodentia > Muridae > Pachyuromys > Pachyuromys duprasi. Next base: position 31,561,075 of record CM053753.1, on the reverse strand, counting down.
CTCCCTGGCCTCCGGTGAGACGAGGCGCAGGAGTTGGTGCTTCTCTGGCTGGGCAGCATTGCCAAGCACACCGTGGGCGCTCAGTAAATGTTGAGTGGAACCTAGCCACGGGGTAACGCCTTCCAAGAGCCCTGCTTTCTTGTCGTAGGACCTCTCTTTAATCTCAGTACTCGGGAGGCAAAGGCAGGCGGTCTAAATCGTGAGTTCCAGGACAGCCAAGGGCGGCGGGGCGGGAGGAGCTCGCTTCCTGGGCTTGGCGGTGTGGTATTTCAGCACTTGGATGGGCTCTGGGCTTAGGGCAGCTCTTTCTGGCTCCTTAGTCCTCCAGGGACCCATGTCTCATTTGTGAGACCCTGAAAGACACCGCAGACTTTGACGTCTTCTATTTAACTTTTATTTGCCAACTATGAGGTCAGACACGGGGCTGTGGATGGTTCTGGGACAGGGAAGGGACAGATGGTCGGTGGCTGTGGCCCGAGCTCCGCCCACCGTACCCCTTTGTCCTTCTCTTTGCAAAGCGAGTAAGGAGACATCTCTTCCACTGAGAGCAGACAAGGCTGAGCAGTGGGCTCTCACGTGACCCATGCAGTGGCCCCTGGAGCAGGTCCTATTCCAGCCTGGGAGCGGGGCCTTAGGGTTCCCCTTCTGTCCTTAGGCTCAGGCATCTCTGGCTCCCCAGCCTTCAGGGTGCCGTGCACTCCTGGTCCCGGGCTTTGGGATGTCTAGCCTGGGGTAGGAGAGGGGTCTCCTGAAGGCCCCGGCCAGCAGGGCCGGAGCTTTGGCCCAGGACTGGGAAGCAGAGTGGCCACTGGAGGTGGCAGGCCTTGGAGGAGCCCCGGAGCTCGCCCAGCATGAGGGACAGGGAGTAGGCAGTGTAGTCGCTGGTCAGGCTGCCCCAGGAGGGTCACAGGAGGGTCACCGCTGCCCTGTTCCCTTGGTCACTGGCTTTTGTGTGTGGTTGTGGAGCCGCGAGAGCCTGACCAGGATGAAGGGGGGACGGTGATTTTCTGCGGAGGGACCAGATGGAAATAGAGGCGGGGGGTGAGGCTGCAGCTGGTGGGCAAGCCAGTGGCCACCCGCCCATCCCGGGCTGCTGCGCCTCCTCCCCCTACAAGTGACCATGCGCTACGGCCACTCACCCTGGCACAGCCCCTCTGTGTCCCTCTGCACACACGTGCGGCTGGTCACCTGGGAGCCGTAGGGCCGCGCTGTCATGTCCTCGGCCGTCCCGTACAGCAGCAGTGTATAGTAGTACAGAGTTCCTGGGCAGGGGTCGCGGTGGGCACCAAGGGGGACAGGCTGTCGGTGGCCTGCCAGGCTCTGTAGCCAGTCTCAGTGGCCCCCAACCAGGGCCCCAGATCAACCAAGCCTGGCTGCTACACAGCTACTGTGCCAGCAGCTGGAGGCCCCACTGCTCAGGACAAGTGCACCTACTGTGTGCTAGTAGCCAGACTCCCGCTTTCCAAGTGTAGCTGCACCCTACCGTGTTAGTGGCCACACCTCCTCACGTCCCCCAGGTAGATAACACTTCATTGTTTGCCACTGCTGGGACCACTCCCGAGCTTCTCCCAGGTTGCTGCTCACCTACTGTGTGCTGCTGTGTCCAGACACCCCCACCCCCAATCCACTTCCTTCAGGTATCCATATGCCTAATTTGCACCAATAGCCAGATCCCCACTTCCCCCATGGAGCTACACCTACTATGTGCCAGTAGACAAACCTCCCTCCCTCTCTATAATTGTATACCTACTATGCACTGGCGGCTGGGACATCCCCCCCCCCCCGCAGCCTCCAGGTAACATCTGCCTGTTGCGTGGTCTTTCCAAGAAAGCCCCTGGGGCCCTCTGTGGCCGTGGGCTTCCAGCCCGCTCTCACCTGTGTTAAAATAGTAGCCCTTGTTCTCTAAGCCCAGGGTCCACAGGCCCTGCGGGTCCTCATCCCAGTAGTGGGTGGACATGAAGATCCAGTTGTTGTAGCCTTGGCCGCTGATATCCAAGGGTCTGTGGCCAGTGGATGGCGCAGGAGAGACAGGGCAACAGGAGGCGGCTCACTGTCTTCTGAGACCCACCCCGTAGGGTCCCACCTGCAGGAGGATAGGGAGGGCCCCGCTCACCCCCAGGGCCCCTCGGGAGATCTCACACCTGATGGCCACGAGCGTGGAGCGCGTGCCCATGGGGCTGGTGAGGGAGATCTCCAGGTCCCCGCGGCGGCTGTAGGACAGTGACAGCTGGACCTGCACGTGCTCTAGCGAGCGGATGAGGCGGCGCGAGCCCCCGGAGCACGCGGAGACGTTCTTCGCCACCAGCATCCGAGGCAAGATGGGGCTGGTGGAGTGAGGACCATCCCGTGGGTCTGCCGGGTGCCGGGTAGCGCCGGGTAGCGTCTGGTGTGTGCGTGCGTGCGTTTGCGTGTGTGTGCCCAAGGGCCTGAGGGCACTCTCCTTCCTCAGATGGGTAAACTGAGGCTTCGGGGCAACCTCCCTGCCTTGGATTGGGGTGGCGAGGTGGGGGAGGAAGACTGCAACCGAGTACGGGGTGGAGACCTGGACAGAACCTCCCCCGTGAGCGCGGAGTTTGGGCTTAGGGGCCTCCCTCCGGGGGCGGGGCGGGGGCGGGGCCTCCCCGGTGAGGCGGGGCCTCCCTCACATGGGGTTGTGCACCACACGAATGGTACATTTCTTCTGCGGCTGAGTGGGCAGCCACACGCGAGCCAGGTCCACCAGCAGCCCCGCGTCCAGTAGCCCATAGCCATAGTGGTGGCTCACTGCGCAGGAAGGGTAGCCGTCACTCGCCCTGCGTGCCTGGCCCCCCGGCCCCCTGCCTGGCCCCGCCGCACCTTGGCGCCCCACGCCGTTGATCCTCCAGTCCTCTGCCTGCAGCTGCGCCGGCCTGGACGCGCGGACCACCAGGTGCTGCATGTCCCTCCAGGTCAGGAGCGGGCTGGGGGGGCGAGGGCGGGTGAGCGGGGCGCCGCCCGTGGGGGCGGGGCGGTGGGCGGGGCCCCACGGTCACCTACTTGGCCTCCAGAGCCAGGGCGATCATGCCAGCGGCCAGCGGGGCGGAGGCCGAGGTGCCCGTGTGCTTGTCGGTGCACTGGTGGTGCAGGTCCGTGGTGACCTGGGGACAGACAGCAGAGGGGGGCCTTGAGCCCGGTGCGCAGCCCAGACGGGGGGCCTGTGTGGAAGGTGCTGGGGCTAAGTTCACAAAGTGCTGAAGATCAGGCTAAGTATGCAGACTAAGCTCAAGAAGCACACCAAGGACTAAGCTCAAAAGGCGCTGAAAGCCCCAGGCCTGGTGATGCAGGCATTTAGTTCCGGCACTCGCGGGGCAGAGGCAGGAGAATCTGTGGCTTCCAGACTAGCCTGGTCTACGCCGTGAGCGCCTGCCTCAAATAAAGAATACTAGCAGAGGCGGGCGGACCTCAGTTCGAGGCCAGCCTGGTCTGCAAAGAGAGGCCAGGACAGCCAGGGCTGCACAGAGCAACCCTATCCCGAAAAACCCAAACCAAACCTAACCAAAGAACACCAGCGACTGAGTTTAGCGAGTGCTGAGGGCTAAGTTCAACAATTACTAAAGGTCTGCCGAGGACCGGGCTCCGAAGCCGCCGAGTTCAAAAGAAGCCTGAGCCGCCTGGGGGACAGGAAGTGCTGGTGCACCAGGAGCAGAGACCCGGCTCGGGTCTCAAGGGAGGCGGAGTGGGAGCGCGGGCCCATGTGTCGGTGTGGGTTAGAGACGCGGGAGGCTGTGGCCCTCGGAGGAGCCAGCCCCGGGGAGCAGGGGCACAAGTAGGCGGGGCTTTGGCGTGGATCTTGCCCCGGGAGGCAGAGCTGAGTTGCCACGGAGGAGGACGTGGTTGGATCTAGGTATGGAAGGGGACCGTGAGCCCGCAGGGGCAGGGGGCGGCGGCCTGTGTGGGCCAGGTCTCGTGGAGTGGGATTCGCTTGGGGACCTGGCCACTGTCAGGGGGCAGTTTGGGGGCGTGGCCTGCGGGGCGGGGGCGTGGCCTGCGATGTGGGCGGGGTCGGGCGCTTACGATCTGCGGGTCGGTGGCCACGCCGCTGCTGAAGGTGGTGGTGAAGGTGGAGGCGCAGGCCTCGCTGTACCAGGGCACGCGGCCCTGCCGCGTGGTGCTGCCCACCGACAGCGTGTGGATGCTGTTGGTGTAGCCGTCGCAGTTGCAGTTGTCGTAGTGAAGGCCGCCGTTTCCCGAGGCCCAGATGAACAGTGTGCCCAGCCCTTGGCGACCCTGGGCGGGGAGCGGCCCCCGGGGAAAACGCGGTCAGCCCTCCGACCGCCGGGACCCGTGCCCTCCGCCGGGGCGCGTTCCCCGTGCACCTTGGTCACACCACGCCTGAAGGCTTCCCGAGTGAGGACGCCCGGTCCGTCCACAGTGCGGCCGTCGTCCTCGGGGCCCCAGCTGGCGCTGTAGATGTGTATGTGCTGCGGTTGCAGGCTGAGGGACTGCGCCTCCACGATGTCCGTGATGGTCCCATCCAACATGCGCACGCCTGCGCGGGTGGGCGTGGGCCTTGCGCCAGCATCATCTCTGGTTGCCCTACCAGGCCACCCTGCCACCCTTTGGTCACCCACAGCCTAGGCAATGTCCAGCAACCCATGGCGGGGGCGGGGGAGGGGCCGGGAGCGGTGTTCCTGCACTGGTCAGCCTTAGCCCGACAGCCCCCAACCTCCACCCCTGGTACCTCCAATTTTGGCGTTGAAGGCCACACCGGCGCCACAGAAACCGTTGTTAGCTGTGGCAGACACCTCCCCGGCGCAGCGGGTCCCATGCCTGATTCCGGAGCAAAGAGCAGAACAGACAGGCGTCACAGCCCACGTGGGCATTTCTGCAGGCCCCAGAACACCTGCTATGCAGAGTCTAGCTCACCGGTTCTCATCGCTGGGTGTGTAGCGAGGCTGGGGATCTGGGTCATAGTCATTAAAGTCATAGCTGGCCAGAGGGTCCTGGAGGGCACACAGGGGAGAGAATGAGGTGGGCCTGGTCGGCTCAGGGGCACGTGGCCTGCTGCCTTGATCCCTGGCTGACTCACGTAATTAGCCCAGAGGTCCGGGTGGTCCTTCTCAATGCCATCGTCCAAGATGGAGACCACCACTCCCCGGCCAGTCAGTCCCTGGCTCCAAACTTTCAGGATGTTGAGATCTGGTTGTATCTCATTGTTCTATGAGAGACAAGGAGGGATCGAGGGTCAGTGGGGCTCAGGCTGGTCCCCCTGTCCACTCGGCCCTGTCCAAGTGCTCACCATGTACCATTGCTTGGGAAACCAGGGGTCTGTGGGCACCACCAGGGAGCGCTTCACCCGCCTCCTCAACGTCTGCTGCTCAAACCACCGCACCTGCAGAGGTCACAGGAGCTGCACCAACCATTGCCTTTCAGGGCGTGGGGACGAGGCGTAGGCAGGAGGGCTGTGGACCTCTGTGGAAGTCCTTGATAGGGGTGTTGGCTGGGGCTGCTCTTGAGAACCCCCGTGACCCCCAGGCTGTGTTCTCAGAGCCACCTGAGGCCTGATGGCACAAGTGTGGCTTTTCTGGCCTCAGCCCTACCCCTTGTAGAGCCTTCTCACCAAGTCCTGCTGGCTCCCACCCCCTCCCCTCCGCCACACCTCTGCTGATTTTGAGACAGGATCTCACTGTGTGGCTCTGGCTGGCCGGGAGTTCAGTATGCAGGATGAGCTAGCTTTGAATTCAGAGATTCGCCCACGTCTGCCTCTCTCTGGAGTGCTGGGGTCAAAGGTGTGCGCCACCGCTGCCATCCTGGCGGCGCTTCAAAAGCCTACCGCTCCTGCACCCTTTCTTAGTCAGGGCATCCCTGGCCCACGCCACACAACCTCTACCACCTCCCAGTGTGTACTCTGTTTAGTTTTACATTTGTAGTCTCAGTTTCTATCTCCTCTCTCTGTATTCATGCACATGCACACACACACACACACACACAATGTGTGCGTGTCACATGACCGTGTGCCGTGGCATATACGTGGAGGTCAAAGGACAAGTTGTAGAGGTAGAGAGCCATCTCAGTGGTTAAGAGCCCTGGCTGCTCTTGCAGAGGACCAGGGTTTGATTCCCAATGCACACATGGTGGCTTGCAGCTTCCTGGAAGCTCCAGCCAGATCTCATGCCCTCTTCTGACCTCCTTGGACACTGCATGGATGTGTTGCATGTACAGACTAGCAGTCAAAACACTAATACACATTAATAAAAGTCAGTACAAATACAAAATTCCTTGTAAGTTTTTTATAAAGTAATGGAGTTGGGAGGCGGTGATGTGCGCTCCTTTAATCCCAGCACTCAGAGGCCGAGGCAGGTGGCTCTCTGAGTTCCAGGACAGCCGGGACTACACAGAGAAACCCTGTCTCAAAAAACAAACAAAACAACAACAAGAAAAGGCAACTGTGGGAGTGAGTTTTCTCCTTCCAGCATGTAGATCTGGGGACTGAGGTCAGCTGGGCTGCACACTTTTCCCTCTGAGCCACCTTACTGGCTCTCTATTTTTCTGTTGTCTGACATGGGATCTCGTGAAGGGAGAATTTTGGGTCTTTTGGTTCCTTTAGAATATCTATAAGCAGCTGACTATGATTTGTCCCGTGCTCTAGCAGGGGATGGTTTGTCCAGCTGCAGATAGTTTGAGTGTGTGATATTTGGAAAACTGGGGACTTTTCAGAGGGTACATGAACGCTAGGTCCTTGAGAGGCGGGTTGCTGTTGGTCACAGTTTGTTAAGTAGTCGCACACAAAGAAGAAATAAGAAGAAATTAGATATCCTGATGTCGAAGATCAAATTTGCTCCAAGGAGCTCAACACCCCTGATCAGTGGGAAGCCGTCTAACAGCAGCACCCCCTTTCCCCTCTCTCCTTTACCATCTCCTGTCTAGGGAAGACAAGGGGTGGAGAAGGGTGAAAGAAAGAAGAGCCCACAGGTAGTAAAAGGGAGGTTACAGTCTCATGTAATAGCCTAGGCTAGCCTCAAAAACTACATAGCTGAGGCTGGCCTTGAGCTCCTGATCCTCCACTTTCCCGGTGCGGGGGTGACCGGCGTGTGCTACCATGCCTGGCTTAAGCTGTGGTGCTGGGATGGAATCCGGGACTTCCTGCTCACTGAACAAGCACAGAGCCTTAGCCCCTCCACTGTTGTCTGCCACACCTATTGCCCAGCTGGCCCCCAGCAGTCAGCCCGCTCCTCGAAGCTACAGCTAGTGACCAGGAAAGAGCTCATGCCTCGTCTCCCACCCCGGGACCTTTGCACGTGCTATTCTGACAGACCAAACCAGCTCCGGTCCTCCTTCTCCTTACACCCTCATCTTAGTCTCAGGAGCCATGTTCTCCTGGGTAACCTGGCTTGCTCTGTCTGTCTGTCCCTCCGCTCATGAGCTGCTACTTGTTCCTTCTCTTCCTCCCCACCCCCTTTTTCCTCATCTTCCCACCACCCCTTCCTCCTACCTGTCCTCATTCTCTGCCTTCACAAGGTTTGCTCTCTAAAGGTACTTAGTCCCTGCGGTGGCTAGAATGGGAATGGCCTCCCACAGGCTTTTATCTCTGGCTTGGTTTGCAGTTGGTGGACTGTTTAGGAAGGGTTAAGAGCGGCGGCCTCGCTGGAGGTGCATCACTGGGAAGTGGGTGTTGGGTCTGGAGGTTTCTCGTTAGCGCTCTGCCTCCTCCTTGCGTATGAGGCTGTGAGCTTTCAGCTCCTGCTCCAGCGCTGCCCCGCCTGCTGCTGTACTCTGGGGCGGCCACGGACTCACCCTCTCCTACAGTAAGCTCCAATAAAGTCTTCCCTCTCTAAGTCGCCTTGGCCATGGTGTTCTGTCATAGCAGTAGGACAGGAACCAAGACAGCTCCTGGTGCTGAAGGCGACCTCTTCTCCAGTGTCCTCTATGGATCACACTACCACAGCTCCATGCCCGTCTCTGCCAGCTAAGAGCTGTTTCCAGTTAAGGACTTGCCTAGTATGGACAGGACACCTACGGCGCACCAAGCAAACCTGGGCTCTGCCTCTGGTTCAGCCTCACACTCACTGACTCCAGGCTCTTTTTTTGGGCGAGGTTTTCCTGTTCCCTTCCCTACACCCTGTGGCTTGGAATGGGGAAGGACCAGTGCATGAGACCCTCCCTCAGTAACAAGCAGGTCAGGGATCATCAGAGTGTCCCCGAGTGCCAGGCTGTCTTATGTGCCACACACAGCTTCCCCAACTAGGTCCCACGTCACAACCCTACAGGCCACTCATGACAATGACAGTGACAGAAAGTGACTGGTTGGCCTTAGGAGGCAGCAGCCATGGGCCCACTCTCACCTTGGGCTCTTTCTTCAGACGCAGACGGTGGCCCCAGTGAGGAGTCAGGGACTGCTGGGCCACACCCCGGTGCCGTAGATGGAAATACTGGTCGTCAGGGAAGATCTGGGAATGTGATGGAAGGGGCATCGCTGGGATCCAGCTCCTTTGAGAGAGTCCCCAGAGATGGAGCCCAGTTTCCATGGCATTATACACCTCAACCAGGGGTCCAGTTGAAGGCCACGGAATCCCAAATTGAACACGGAGGGGCACATTCTTTATATCTGAGGAGGTCTTGGGAACGCCCTCCCATTTGTCCAGGTCTGAGGTCGTCCAGGCCCCGCTCCGTGCCCCATCCATCCAGGTCCCACCCACCTGTCCCAGGTTGACGAAGCCAAATTTACGTGCCAGGCGCTCAGCCTCCTGGTAACCTTGGGTCACCCGCACGGCCCAGCTGCTGACATAGATAGGGGCCCGGGCTGAAGCCCACCCGACAGCCAGAAGGGCCAAAGCCAAAGACAGACCCAGCCACAGCGCAGTCGGGGAGGGCCGCATAGCGGGGGGCGGGGCGGGGGGCGGGGCCTCAGGACGCCAGCCCATCCTGGACACCATAGCAACCCCGAAGCTTCAACTCCCAAGGGGCCTTGCGGTTCTTTCCTTCCCCTCCACTCCCACCCATGAGGGGTGGGAATATTCCACATGGAGAGACAGTCCGCACAGACCCAAGCCTTCAGGGGCCTTGGTTTCAGTACTTATACAAGGTCAACCGCTCCATCGGGCCCTTAGGAGCAGGTTCAAGGTAACAGGGAGGCCCCCAACCTTTTCTTTGGCTCCGCCCACTTTCGTCCACGCCCCTCCTTCCAGCTCAGCATCGTTTTTTCCAGCGTAGTCCCGCCTCCTTTGTGATCAACCCCTCCTTCTCCGGTTGGCCCAATCAGCGCTGGCCTTGACCCGGCCCCTCCCACCTTTCCTCACCTAGCCCCGCCCAGCGTCACCGCTCTCCGTCAATAATCTACCGCTTGTCCAATCAGTACTGTGCCACTCCCTCTTGACCAATCAACACTCCAGCAGCCTGGCGCCCCGCCCCCTCCGGACTTCTTGCTACCGCCCCAGCCTCCGCCCTGGCCAGAGGGCGATGCGGCGAAGGAGACGGGGCAGGCCCCACCTCCTTTGTCCGCCCTGCCCTCCCATTGGCCAGAGCCCGGGACCGGGGGCGGAGCAAAGAGGGCCGGGGTCTGAGAGCGGCGGGCCAGGGGCGGGGCCGGGCGGCGCGCCGGCGGTGAAGGTGGTGCGGCCTCGGCGGGGCCGGTGCGCGAGGCTGCGGTCCTGCTTCGGCGGCCAGCCCCGGGCCCGCCGCTGCCATGGACTCTCTGCGCCAGCGCTTCGAAAGGTTTCTGGAGCAGAAGAACGTGGCCACCGAAGCGCTCGGGGCACTCGAAGCCAGGACCGGTGTAGAGAAGCGATATCTCGCCGTGGGTGAGCCTGGCAGAGGGGTGCATGTCGCGGGTCCCCGACGGGCATCCTAAGGTCCCGGGCCCTAGACTGATCCCAGGAGGCCCTGGGAACCCGGGCCTGGCTCCTTGATCCCATCCTTGGCCAAGTTGCACGGCCCAAGTACCCGTTGGGCACCTTGGAGCTGGGTGCCTTCACCCTGGAGGGGGGGTTCACCTCTTAGGTTTCTGACGAGTTCCGGGAGGCCCTGAGAACTCAGACCTAGCTGCCGCATCCCATCCCTAAAAGGACTCACAGGCCGGGTCTCTCTGGAGGACCGTGAGGTCCTGGTGTTCGAGCACACCCCCAAGTCCCCGAGGGCCTCTACGAGGCCCTAAGGACTCTGACCTGAGAGGTCTCATGAGGTACTAGGCACCGAGACCTGACTTCCTGGGAAGGGGTGCCCAGCTGGGTCCCCAATAGCAACCAAGATTCCCTGAGCCCCCATTCATGGAAGAAGAACACACTCTTCTTCCACGGACCCTGGCATTATGTGGGGACCATGATCTACCTGAGGGGGTCTCATCCTGGACTCCTGAAAAGGGGGGGTTTCATCTGCCTGCCTCTCCTCCGAGGTCCTGGGAAACACCACCCCAGGGTCCTGGAGCACTCTCAGGGCAAGCTGCCTCCTCACGGGGCCCTGGCTGCATGCCAGGCTCCAAGTCCAGTTTCTCTGCCATTCTGGTTTTTCCAGTGGCCCAACGGGCCCGTATGTGGGTGAAAAAACAAGGGACAATTCCCCCCCCCCCATCAATCCACTATGTTCCCAGTCTCCTTTCCTGCCTATTCTCATGGAGAAATGACTCCATGGATCTTGGGGACACGAGGCCCAGGCTGGAGGGCCTGACCCACTGGCAGGACGTCAGGCTCTTCCTTCCTCTTTGTCCCAGCACATTAGCTTTGAGTCAATGTTGGTAGGGCTGAGGTGGTGGCTGGGGTTTCGGAGTGGGGAGTGTGGGAGGGACCATTCAGGCATCTTGACCATAGGCCCCTCTAGTCCCAGATCCTTTGTGCAGGTGGTAAGGGCCTGTGGTGTCTTTCTGAAATGACTTTAGTGTGCCCCTTTGTGTCTTCAGGAGCCCATAGGCCTAGTCCCTCCTGAATCACACATGGACTCTGTGTGAAGGGCTGTGTCAGGTCGTGAGGCCCCTCTCTGCAGATGCCACGAGTACCATGTACTCTCACTTCCTCACCAGCTGGAAGGTGGCTCCCCAAGCCCCATTGTGTGTTTGGGGGGGTCTGAAATCTTTGTCCAGATCCCAGGCTATCCCTCTCCACCTGTGACTCAGCACCCCAAGAGAGCACACTATCCTGCTGTGTGGGCCCAGATACAGGTTGCGACCTCTGTCCTGCCTTTCCACATCACTAGGGAAATTATGTCATAGTGAGGGAGTGGCCAGAAGGGGAACTGAGGCACAGGAGGCAGGGGCTGTGCTGGGAATCTCCCTCATCTCCACACCCTGTCCTCTCCATCACTGTGTCCTGTCTTTCCCCCTCCATGCCCCCCCAAACACTCTCTGCTCTAAGTCCTTGGTGTCTGAGATTATCCTTCCACTGCTGAAGTTGCAGTTAAAGAGATTGAGGGAACCAGTACTCTGGGGGAGGGGGGCTTCCCCCATCGGTGCCAGGGACTGCAACATCTCCCATCACCTTCAGGACCCTCTCCCCAATGAAGAGGGACTCTTAGGTTTCAATTGTTCCAAATGGCCAGCTTGTGCCCCCAGGCATTAAATGGGGCAAGCAACTTAGACTCAGTGCAAAATTCCATGGGGCAAGCTGGGGCCCCTCCTTCTGATGCCTCAGGTTCCAGAGGATAAGACCCAGAGCAGGTGGAAGGAGGGACAGGGGCTCTGACCTTAGGCATAGAAGCCTGAGTTGCTGCAGATAACAGTCTGGGGGAGGAAGGTGGAGATATCCCAGTCCCAGCTACCCCGAGGGCAAAGGTCCCCTCTTGTGGATAAGCCATTCCACCTCCCCAGCTCAGCCCAGCCTCTGACCTTCACTTTCCCACATGCCTCAAGCTCTCCCTTGGCCCTTTCTAGCAGCAACTTCTTTGCCACAAATGTCTTAGTGGCCAAAAGGCCATTCTATAGAGTGTAGTAAGAGTGAGTTACAAAACCACAGCTGCCGCAGGGGCAGGGGTCAACCTTGGCCACACTTGGACATCAGGTAAAACTGTAGAACAAGGAATATCTCATCTTGTTTGTTTTCTGTTTGGGGGGTCTTCCAGCATGGGAGAGAGTTCTCCTATCATGTGGTTCCAGCAATCAGGTTAGGTGTCCTACCTGTTGCTGTACCTGTTGAGCGATCTCACCGGCTTCTCTCTACTTTCTCTGGAGAGGGTATTTCACTGAGTGTGTGGCTCATTGCTTCAGCTAGATTGATTGCACAGTGAGGTCCAAGGATCTGTTTGTTCCTGTCTCAAATGCTGGCCCTGCAGGCAAACTGCAGCAAAGCCCGCGTTTGTATTGTTGAGTTGCTAAGTCCTCATGCTTTCATAGAGAGTATCTTACCAACAGAGCTGCTCCCGTAAGCCTCCGGGGTGGTGTCAAACATGGACTCATGTAGTTCAGGCTGTCATTGAACTCACTATGTAGCCAAGGATGACCTTGTGTACTCTGTCCTCCCAGCATTCCAGAGGCTGAGACAGGGGGAGCCTGGGCTACAGGGCAAGAGCCTAGTCCCCAAAACCAACAAAACACCCCCCAAAACAAAACAAACAAAACAAATACCCCAAATAGCCAACTCAGCAGAGCATAGACCTTCAACCCCAGCCCTCAAGAGGCAGGAGCACATAGATCTCCATGAGGCTGAGGCCAGCAAGGACTGCAGCGTCAGACCCTGCTTTAAAGAAGGAAATTTAAAAAATGCTGACCTGACCCAAAACTGAGCTCCTGGCCCATATGCTGCCCAGGGCACCTCAGTAAGAAGGTGCAGGCTTCTGACTATGAGAGGCGCAGCTGCGTCAGGGGCGGGGCCTGCCACTCTTGTCTTCCAGGAGCTCTCACTCTGCTAAGCCTGTATCTTCTATTCGGCTACGGGGCGTCTCTGCTGTGCAATGTAATCGGATTTGTCTACCCCGCATATGCTTCGTGAGTGCAGCTGGCAGTCGGGAGGTGGGGTGGGGTTGGGGGGCAGGGGCCTGCTGGAGGCCTGAAGGCAGGACCATGAACGGACGTACGCATTCCCATCTGGACAGAGTCAAGGCTATCGAGAGCCCAAACAAGGAAGACGATACTGTGTGGCTAACCTACTGGGTGGTTTACGCCCTGTTCGGTCTGGTCGAGTTCTTCAGCGATCTACTCCTATTCTGGTTCCCTTTCTACTACGCGGGCAAGGTAGGAAGGCTGGCCAGCCTAGGGGCAGGTGGGGGAGGCAGAGGGGTTGGGTGTCCTTTGTGACAGTGTAGTGTGTCCCCTTGTGTGCGGCAGGGCTCTGTACGTGGTGACAGTGTGTTCCCACGCGGAGGGCAGGGCCCTGTGTGTGACAATGTGTCCCCACGCAGTGCGCCTTCCTGTTATTCTGCATGACACCGGGACCGTGGAACGGAGCACTCATACTGTACCATCGCGTCATCAGACCACTGTTTCTAAAACACCACGTGGCCCTAGACAGCGCCGCGAGCCAGCTAAGCGGAAGAGCGTTGGACATAGCGGCTGGGCTAACCCGGGACGGTGTGTACTAGGAATGGGTGTCCAAGGGGCTTGATCTGGATACTGGATTTGTGGGTTTTTTTTCCCTTAGGTTTTTTGTTTGTTTTTGAGATAGGGTTTCTCTGTGTAGCCCTGGCTGGCCTGGAACTCACTGTGTAAACCAGGCTGGCCTGGAACTCATAGAGATCTACCCATCTAAGCCTCCTGAGGCCTAGGATTAAAGGTGTGTGCCGCCACACATCGCTAGCTAGATTATTTTGGGATGGAAAGGATTTCATGTAGCCCAGGCTAACCTCCAACTCCCAGTGTAGCCCAGGGTGATCTTTTGTTCCTCGTCTTCCTGCCTCTACCTCGTGAGTGCTGGGGCGACAGGTGGGACAGTGTCACCCCACCCCGGCTGGCTCCTGGGTCTTGATCGACCTTCTGTCTATGTCTGTCCCTGTGGCTGAATTTGCCTCTGTCCATTCGCCTGTCTCGAGCTCCTGACTGGCTACGCCTGCCTTGTGCCTCGAGCACCCCTGCCTTGCGCCTCGAGCACCCCTGCCTTGCGCCTCAAGCACCCCTGCATGGCTCCGCCCTTGTCTTACTGTCCACCTCTCTCTCCTTGGCTGTCGGGATCCAGTCCTGCAGGCCCTGGCTCGGGGCCGGGCTCTCGTCACCCCAGCAGCAACAATGGAGGCCCCGGCCGCTCTGGAACTGGACCGTATGTAATTCTCTGGGAAGGACTGTGTAGGGGTGTGTGCATTCAGTGGTCATGTTGTGCATGTGTGTGCAGATGTATGGCGCACGATGCTCTGGGTATGCGTATGTGTGTGCACCTGCAGCTGCCCAGGGGCAGTGGTGTCCCAGCACCCTTGAGGAGCTGAGTGTGCAGGTCTGTGTTCGGATGTCTGCAGAGAGTGGCAAGCTGGCCTCTAGAGCAGAGCTGATGCCGTCCCACCAGCTCCCCATTAGGCTGGTGGGAGGGTCCCCAACCAGCACCAGCCACCCTCACACACCATTCTCTTCCTCTCCACAGCCAAGACAAGTCAGACCCCACTGCTGAAGTCGAAGTGAGATCCTCTAGCAGTCTGTGTGGAGAGTCCAAGGCCAATGACAAGAAACACATGGCCAACAACAAGGAACAGACAGCCAACGACTGGGGACAGACAGCAAACGATAGGGGACAGACAGCCAATGACTGGGGACAGACAGCCAACGACTGGGAACAGACAGCCAACGACTGGGAACAGACAGCCAACGACAGGGGACAGACAGCCAGTGACTGGGGACAGACAGCCAACGACAAGGGACAGACAGCCAACGACTGGGGACAGACAGCCAGTGACTGGGGACAGACAGCCAATGACAGGGGACAGACAGCCAACGACTGGGGGCAGCCAGCCAACGACAGGGGACAGACAGCCAGTGACTGGGGACAGACAGCCAGTGACAGGGGACAGACAGCCAACGACTGGGGACAGACAGCCAACGACAGGGGACACACAGCTGATGACAGGGGATACGTAGCTGATGACAGGGGATACGTAGCCGACGACAGGGGATATGTAGCTGACGACAGGGGATACGTAGCTGATGACAGGGGCTTCATAGCCGACGAAAAGGGACACATAACCAACAACAGGGGATATGTAGTCGATGACAAGGGACACATAGTTGACAACAGGGGATACGTAGTTGATGACAAGGGACACATAGTCGACGACAAGGGACACATAGTTGACGACAGGAGATACATAGTCGACGACAAGGGATACATTGTCGACGACAAAGGACACATAGTGGACAAGAGGAGATACATAGTCGACGACAAGGGATACATTGTCGACGACAAGGGATACATTGTCGACGACAAGGGACACATAGTCGACGACAGGAGATACATAGTCGACGACAAGGGATACATTGTCGACGACAAGGGACACATAGTGGACAAGAGGAGATACATAGTCGACGACAAGGGCTACATTGTCGACGACAAGGGACACATAGTTGACAACAGGAGATACATAGTCGACGACAAG
>CM053753.1:31515266-31538821 GCA_028658305.1 Pachyuromys duprasi | reverse complement strand
CAGAATCCCGTCACAGCCGGCGCTCTGCGGGGAGAGGGGGGACGGACACTGAGTTAGGGTGGGCGGGGCGCCTGAGGGCGGGGCTGCGGGTGGGCGGAGCCTAGAGCCCAATGGGCGGGGCCTCGGGAGCCCCAGTCGCGTTTGGGGCCTGGACCTGCACAGTGGGTGGAGCGTAGTTTGTGCAGTTTGGAGGGGCCCCCCAGATGTCACGGCGCGGGGTCTGCGGGGAGATAAGCGTGGTGGGGCAGGGTCGATGGGCTCTCACCAGACAGCGGCCTGCCACGCAGAGACCCTGGGCCCCCGGGCTGCAGGGGGTGCCATCCAGCACGCGCCCGAAGCTGTGGTAGAAGGCGTGGCCCTCAGCCAGGCAGTTGAGGTCACACAGGTTGGGCGCTGAGGGCGGGAGGAGGGGTGAGGCCGGGTCTCAGGCCGGGCCTGAACCCCTACCCAGGCCAGCCCTCCTCAGGGACCACAGCCACCCTCCCCCCTCCAGGCTGTGCTTGATCTCTCGCTTTTCCCCGTTGGAGACAGGGCTTCTCTACACATCCCTGGCTGTCCTAGAACGCACTCTCTAGACCAGGCTGACCTCGAACTCCCAGAGCTCCTCCTGCCTCTGGCTCCCCGAGTGCTGGGATTGCAAACGAGCGCCGGGCTGCCCGTTTCTCCGCTTCTGTCTCTGCCAGGCTATGCCTCCCCCTTCCAGGCCGCACCCCCATCCTCTCCCATCCAGGCCTCGCCCCTCCCTTTTCCCTCCAGCCCCCGACCTCCCCATCCAGGCCCAATAAAACTGCCTTTTCAGCTCTGGCTCAGTAAACCCCGGAGCCTGAGTAAACTGGCCTGCAGCGTGCCTCAGTTTCCCCTGCCTGTCGCCTGAGACCCACAGGTGCACAGCCTTTGGGGCAGGCTGGCTGGCGGATCCTGCTGGGGACAAGGCCAACCTAGCGGGACACTGTGAGGGTGGGATGGGGCAAGGAGGCCCAGCACGGATGGAATGCTCTGCGCTCGGGGCTGGTCTTATCTGCCCCCTCCACGCCGGCGGCTGACGCTGCCTGTCTCCCTTCAGTCTGGAGCCGGGCTGCCCCGGGCACCCAGTTATATAAGCTGCTATTTTCAGCTCCGTGCGACAACATTTCCTGTAAGTGGGATCAGTTTGAAAACTGTTGGCCTCTGGATAAAACTCCAAGTAGATTCCCAGCCTGGAGTTTGACCCTGTGCAAAAGGGATGGCTTCTTCCTTCACCAACTCCTACCTACGCCTTAAAGCCCCATCCCAACGCCTGCCCCTCAGGCTATCTTTATTCCTTTCGAGGTTCCCCCCTTTTTGTTTCAACCCCAGAGGTCACTCTCACCCCCATAGAAGGGCACCCATCGGTAGGTCTTCTGGGTGCTCAGGACAGGTTGGCCATTGTAGAGAGCACACTGCAGGTCCCGGAAGGGCACGGCGCCTGGGGGGCAGTCCTGGGAGAGGATGCGGTGGATGCGCAAGACGGGGCGAACCCAGAAGGGGTCTTCGGGTGGGCGTGGCCAAGCAAGAGGGCGTCAGGGCACGCTGGGGTGGCCTACCAGCAGCTGACACAGGCGGTACTCATGGCTGTCCCCCCAGCAAGGTTCCTCCCCGGGAAGCCTGCGCGAGAACGGGGTGGTCTGGTGTAGCAGGCCCCCTCTCCCGGGGACCCCTTCCCATCACCCGCTCCGCCCCCGGGGACCCCTTCCCATCACCCGCTCCGCCCCCGCCAGCCCCACCCGCATTCCAGCGGGCTCTGTGGGATTAAAGGGCACGCTGCGCTGCGAGTGTGGGCAGGCCGACCGAGGGCGCGCCCGGCGGGCGGAGGGAGGGGACGGCAACCGGCTCACCGGACGCAGCGGCGGCTGCGCACCGCGACGCCCCGGCCGCAGGAGCTGGAACACCGGCTCCAAGACCCCCAGGGCGTCCACTCCCCCGGACCCTACTTGAGAACAGAGACGACGGTCAGCCCGGAGAGCTGGGGTCGCCCACCGTGGTCCCACATGCTTCCCGGGCCTTCCACTCTCCTACCTGAGCAGCACCCCTCACGCCACAGCTCAGGAGGGTCCACAGGAAGAGCAGAAGAGGCAGGAAGGGGTAGGCCCTGGGCGAGCATGGAGGTCCCAGGAGGCCGTGGTCGGCGGGACCAGGGCGGACTGCCATCTCAGCCCTGGCTGGCTGTGTGATCTCCCGTCGTGGCTAAACCTCTCGGTGCCCTGGGTGCCCTCTTGTCTCTAAAAAGAGATGAGGTAACAGCAGCCCCGCCCCCTCCCGGAAAGCCTTTAACGGGGGTTAGTGGCTCAGGTCAGGCACGTGGTTGGGGGACCAGGAGCATCATGTGTTGTTATTTATGCGAAATTTAGTTTTATTTTTAGAAAGGTACTATCTCCTTTAATCCCAGCACTCGGGAGGCAGAAGCAGGCAGATCTCTGTGTTCTAGGCCAGCCTGGTCTACAGTCAGAGTCCCAGAACAGCCAGGACTACACAGAGAAACTTTATCTCAAAAAGACATACAATGTATGTGTAAATATACATTTACTTAGCGGGCACACAGTGCAGTGCCCGGGACGCCAGAAGCATCAACTCCTTTCTAGCTGAGCTGAATTACAGTTAGCAACCTGGCATGGGTGCTAGGGACTGCTCGCTCGGGGATTCTCTTAAAGGGCAGGAGGAGACCTTGAACCCTAAGCAGCTTTCTAGGTCCTTGTTTATTTGAGACAGTCTCACTCTGTAGCCCAGGCTAGCTAGCCGGGAACTCCCTACGTAGACTAGGCTGGTCTCTAACTCACAAAGATCATCCTGCCTCTGCACCCCTAGTGCCAGGATTGAAGGCATGGGCTGCTGTGCCAGGTTCTTTCTTTATTGAGACTGGGTCTTGTAGCCCAGGCTGATCTTAGGTAGCTGAGGATTATCTTGAACTCATGACCTTCCTTCCTCTCCTAGTAGTTCAGGGACAGTTTGCCCTAGGACCTGGCAGCAGCTACTGTTTTTTGTTTGTTTGTTTGTTTGAAACAGGGTCTTGATCTGTGCTCAAGTTAGGCTCAAATTTTGGAAAATCCCCGAGCCTCAGTCAGGGTTCACAGGCCTGGGGCTGCTGCGCACCCAGCCTGATCTGCTCTTAGTATCGGCAGTGTGCTCTTCTATAAAAGCACATGGTAGGTGCCTAATGACAAGGCCTGAGGGACTCCTTTAAAGGACATTTATTCACCCCTTTCCTCTACCTTCCCGCCTTTCCTCTACCTTCCCGGGTGGCCAGGAGGCAACCATTGCGTTTCTCCAGGCCTCAGTTTCTCCATCTGTGCAGTGGAAGCCCGCAGGACTCGGTCCAGGAGTCTCTGAGACCCTGTGGAGTGGAGAGCCAGTGGGGGCTCCTTCCAAAGCTCGGGAGAGAATTGGTGGTCCCCTCCAAGCTGCACCCCGACACCCCATTCATAGCCTAAGGGGATCCCCCTTTGGCAGGCGTGGGGAAGGCTGACCTGGCCTCCTTCCAGCGTGTGCGTCATGGCCTCATCTGCCAGGGGTGTGGGCTGAGGTGCCCAGCGGGTCTGCAGAGAAAAGGAGCAGGGTGGGGCTGAGTGGAGGCCTCAGTTTCCCCGTCTCCAGGGACCAGATGAAGTCATTCTCGGCCCACACCCTCCTCGTGATCCTGGCCTTCAGCAGCGTCAGGAGGACAGGGAACCAAAGCGCCTGGGGCCCGGGCCAGGCGCTCTGAAGGGCACACAGGCACTCAAAGCCCTGCAGCCCAGCCAGGCTCCGGGTACCTGGAGCAGCGGCAAGGCCAGGGTCATCCTGCCCTTTAGGGCACCTTGGGACCCGAGATGGCTGTAGATGCTGGAAATCCTGGGGAGCTGCTTCAAGACGCCCGCTGGACCCCACCCCCTCTGCGGCCGCAGAGGCTGCGCTGGCCCGGGAAGGAAGAGGGGAGGGGGAGGGGACCATTTGTGGGGGCCTCCTACTCACGCCTGTCAGTGCACCCTCCTGAGCAGCGCATCCCTCTCAGTTGTTGACCAGCAAACCAGTCCTCTGAGTTTCATTTCCACCCGGGAGGAAGTGCGACCCCCAAACTCACTACCATCCTAAGGGTCACTGCTTTCGCTCCACACCAGCTGGAACAGTGGGACTTACCAGCTGCTCAGAGCCCAAGGCGGTGCGCCCAAGCTTCTCTGGGAAGCCCCAGGGACTGGCGGAAGCGGCGGAGCCCCGAGGTGCGGGACTGGAAACTCAGTAGGTCCCTCCCACCCGGCCTCCCAGGCGCGCCCAGGCTGGGGTCACCGAGGGCGCAGGCCCGGGGCGCCCTCGTGCGGCGGGAAGGGGCGCATGCGTTGGGCCTGGAGCTGCGGCAGGAGACTGACTGACTGTGTCTGGCAGCGCTGGGCGCCAGCGCTGGTCCTGCTATCCTGGGTGCCAATGACCTTGGGAGGTCCAGCAGCGGGGCGTGGCGCGGGGGCGACCGGGCTGCTATTCCGGGCGCCGCTCTCAGGGCCGGGAAATGTGCGCAGAGCTGGGATTTGGGGTGGGGTAGTGTGCACCAGGGCACCCTCCCACCCTGAGCACCCCGTCCTGGTCCGTATCACCTAGCAGCCAGACTCTCTAACCTCATCCTCATCACCTACTCAACCCAGGCTCCTTGCCCCATCCCAACAATCCCAGGGACCCCAACTCGGTCGTCACCGTCCCTGCAACCGGGACTCCCCACCCTGCTCCCAATTATTCCCAATTAGACTCCCCACCCTGATCCGTATCTCTCCTCTGTAACCGGACTCCCCACCCGGGTCCCCAGCATCCCCTCACGAGGCCCCGCACGCCCGTTGGGGGCGGAGGGACCCTCCCTGCCACACATTCCCGAGCGCTGCCGTCACCCGGGCTCCACCCGGTTCCGCCCTTCAGGCCTGGGCTCCAGTACGGCTTCTGTCGCCCGGTTCTGGCCTCAAGCCCTCCGCCTCAGTTTCCCCATGCCAGGTGCCTGGCCAGCTGCCTCTTCCTCTTCTTCTAAGATATATTTACTGATTATGTATACACTATTCTGTCTGCATGTACATCTGCACACCAGATCTCACTATAGATGGTCGTGAGCCACCATGTGGTTGCTGGGAATTGAACTCGGGACCTTTGGAAGAGCAGCCAGTGCTTTTAACCCCGGAGCCATCTCTCTAGGCCCCTGGCCAAGCATTTTTTTTTTTTTTTTGACACTCCGACCACACCCGCAGCGCCCCCTGGCAGCCGGGAGGAAGGTCGTGGCACTGAGTTGACGGGTCCTGTGCGAGCCTTGCTGTTCCTGGGCGCTGAACTTTCCTCCTCTAGGAAGCCCACCTGGCTGACCCGGGTCGGCGACTGCTCTCCTCGCAGGGCACAATGCCTGGGGTATGCACCCCTTGAAAAGCAGACTGCCTGAAGTAATTACTCCCGGCAGGGCAGAGTGCCTGCTGTATACACCTGCTTCAGGGCAGTCTGCTGGACAGGGACTAGCAAGCGAAGCATCTCAGATCACAACCGCTCAGTGCCATTTTGCCAGCCACTGCGTGCAAATAGCTGTGGGCAGAGCGGCCAGTCCCAGCGTGGGGAGGAGGCTGCTCTGGGCCATCCGCCCAGCTTCTGATGCCCATCAGGCCTGGCACGGGTATCAGGAGGACCCCTCGTGAACAGGCAGCCTCTACAAGGGTCAGAGAGAGAAGTGGCCCAAGCCGGGGTCAGCCCGAGAACAAGGAACAACCCCAAAGTCCCGCTGTAAAACCAAGGGCCCTCAGTGAAGCAAAGATGAAGTTGGTCTGGGGGGAGGGGGCCCCTGCAGCAGGCACCCTGCTTCTGCACGGAGGGCACACAGCAGACACAGATTTACGGTAGAAAATATGCAACAGGCGCTATCCTCTGGGAGGAGTGCGTACAGCAGGCACGGAGGAGAGGTATACAGCAGGCGCTTTGCTCTGCAGCCACTGCCTACAGTAGGCGCTAGGCTACTGAAGAGGGTGTGTCCGGCGGACCTGGCTGTTTCCCCAGAGTCCCGACAGCAGTCTCTGTCGCGGTAAAGCAGGGCGCAGCAGGCATGGAGCCCTGCAAGCCGGAGAGCTGGCGTCCTGCGGGAGCGCCCGCAGCCCTGCAGTTCCGCGTCCGGCCAGCAGAGGGCACAGAGGCTCTGCAGAGCTTCGGTAGTAAACCGCTCAGGTGGACGAAGCCTGCTGGGGACAGCTCAGGGCCACACTCCCACCCCGCTGGGTCCCCACCCTCGGAGGAGCTTCGTCTAGGACCCGTTCACCGAGGCTGGGGCCAGGACGGGATGGTGGCAGAGGACAGGGCATAGAGGGACCCTTGGTCCTCTGTATGGCCAAAGCCCTGGGCTGAGGACCCGAACGGCCAAGGGCTTGGCTTAGGCACTTTAGCGTTTACCAAGAGGGTACAAGTGGGCGTGGCCACACACACTTGTTATCCTAGCAATGGACACACGGAGGCAGGAGGATCAGGAGCTTGAGGTAATCCTCAGCTACATAGGATGTTTGAGCCAACCTGGGCTACATGAAACCCTGTCTCAGCAAAACAAGTCCGTCGCTTATTTGGCACAGCCACCTGCTAAGCGCTTGCAAAGCCTGAGTGTCATCCTTAACAGAGCAACCAGGAGAGGCTGCTCACGCCTGACACCTCAGAGCAGGGGAGGGTGGAGGCGTGGACAGGGGTTCTAAGGCTGGCCTGGGCGAGCACGGAGGGCCAGCAGGCCTGTTGACGCTCGAACCTCTCGGTGCCCTGGCGCCTGAGGACCCTGAGGCCATGCCACCTGGTTGCTAGGATGTTCCCTGCTGCGTCCCAACAACACTGGGGGTCTCTCACTGCCCCCTCCTAGCTGCCCCATCGTGCAGGGGTGAGGGGACAGAACCAGGACCCAAGCTGTCTAGGTCACCGTGTGCCGGGGTGCTGGGGGTAGCCCGGGCTGGATTTGAACCCCTCCCGTAGTGAAGGATGACCCTAAACTTTGAATCGTCCTGCCTCTACCTCCTGAGTTTTGGGGTGTCAGGTATGAGTCACATGCCTCGCTCCCTCCCTGTCTTCTTCACTATCCCCATTCCCTGCCTCCCATGACACTCAGCTCTTTCCCTGCCATTAGCAAAAAGACCCACGCAGACAAAACGGCTCGCTACTGCAGAAGCCTGGCCAGTTCCGATGTCCACACAGCACCCTGCTCAGCAGGTCGATCAATGTCTCTGTTCAGAGGTCAATGCCATGTCTGGCAAGGGAAGGGATGAGGGGAGGGGCCTCTGCTGCAGGAGTCCCACCTGCTGGTGGGTGGCATCAAGGACACAGGTCCCCTGAGGACACAGACTCTGTCAGCAGGAACATGGCCGCCTCGGGCAGGCCCTGGAGCGGGAAACAGCGCTATAACCTAGTAGACCTTGAAGCTGTAGGTAGAGCCCACTCTGAGGGCAAACTCGGAACAGAAGAAGAGTCTGGGCAGGCCACGGTGCCGCACGCCTTGAATCCCAGCACTCGGGAGGCAGAGGCAGGGGGATTGCTGTGAGTTCGAGGCCAGCCTGTTCCACAGAGTTTGTTCCAGGACAGCCAGGGCTACACAGAGAAACCCTGTCTTGGAAACAAGCAAACAACAAAGAATAAGAGAAAAAGCCCACACAAACAGGGACCGGTTGGACAGACAGCTCAAAAAGCTTCCCTGCTCTTACAGAGGACATGAGTTCAGTTCCCAGTCCCATGCTGAGCAGCTCACCACTGCCCACAACGCCAGCTATGGGGGACTCAGAGGGGACCATAAGCACAGATGCACAGCCAGATACACATGTAATTAAGATAAAACTATAATTAAGGATAAAAACTATAAAACTTAAAAAAACTCGAGATAGACCCAGTCAGGAACAGGAATTATGTTCTTTGTTTGTTTTGAGACAGTTTTCCTGTGTAGCCCTGGCTGTCCTCGAACTCACAGACATCTTCCTGCTTCCATGTCCCAAGTGTTGGGACTAAAGGCGTGTGCCTCCACGGCCACCGCGGCCGCCACTTTCTCCTCCTCCACTGCCTGGCTAGCAGTTACATTCTTGATCCTCTGTCTGGGGCTTGTCCCAGAGCCTCACCCTGTTTATGGCTCTATGGTATTCCAGCATGTGGATGGGGCAGCCATGTGTCCGTCATCCAACTGCGGATACTGGGTTGTCCCGGAAAGGTCTATGCCAAGCGTGCTGTGTGCCAAGGTCCTGGGGTGGGCTAGGCTTGCTGTGGGTGTGGGCACTCACAGAAGAGGGTTCAGGGCAAGGCGTCCCTCTGGTCCTCTCGTGCTAAGAGACTTTCCCGGTTCTCAGAATCCCCGTTTGGGCTGGGGCCTCAGTGGTCCCCAGGGCCAGCCGGCTTCGGCCTGCTTCTCTAGATCGGCTCACCCGGAGCCCTTCCTGCAGGGCTCTGCATCTGAGGCTCCAAGTGAGACTGGAAGGGAGGGCGGGTGCTGTCCCCCCCCCCCACAGCTAAAGCCACCTTCCCAGGCGGTCAGCACCCCCACTCACGCGGGGCACGTGGGGAGTCTGGAGTCCTGGGATGGACGTCTCCCTCCTGCCTCCCGTGCTGGCTGCTCTGCCTCTGGGGACTCTGAGCGGCTGAGGACTCTCGGGGGCAGCCACGCGGAGAGGGACAGGGAGCGGTTCCTCAGTCATGTGGCTGGGGGCCTGGACACACCGGCCCTGTGAGTCTCCTGGGCCTCCGGGGAGTCTCTGTCATCCCTCACCTGCAGCAGGAATTTTGAGCAACGCTTCCCAAGACGTCTCCAGAGAAATCTGCTGAGCCGGAGTTCATCTCAGGGCAGCAAAATGACAGGGCTGAGAGGAATGAGGGCCCGGGGACTCTGCAGATGGGGGTGCTGGGCAGCCAGGGCGAAGGTGGCGTCTAAGGCCATGGGCCGCAGGTGCTCAGGGAAGGTGGCCAGGTTTTGCCACGGCTGCCGTCCGCTCGGGATGCTGAGGCTGGAGGGAGAATTAGGAGTTCAAGGCCAGCCTGGGCTACTTGAGTGTTTCTTTCTTTTTAGTGCTTGGCTCAGCAACGTGAAGCTCACCGGAAATTGGTGCAGCTGTCCCCACAGTTTGCCTCCAGAACTTCCCAGCCCCTTCCTGAAGCTCTGATGCCATTCGTGAGCTCGTACCACTCCCAGTCTCCGGCACCCACAAATCCATTTCTTGTCTCTGGACTGCTCTGCCCTGGACACTTCCTGTCATGGCCTTTTGCATCTGGGTCTTCTCATTGAGCACCATGTCCTTATGGGCCCTCCATGCTGTGGCTGCAGAATCTCGTTCCTGGTCAGGGCTGCATGATATTCCAGTATGTGGGTGGGCCTCAGCACTTTCATCCATTCATGGACAGACCATTGCTGCCTGCTTTCTACTCTGGACATCGGTGTGAGACTGGGTGTCAGTTGTCACAGAATGAACTCACTGAGTAGCCTCACAGCCCTCCTGCCTCAACCTCCTGAGCAGCAGAGATCACAGCCTTCCCAACCTTATAATGAGTGTGAAGCCCACACCCCACACCTTCCTAGCCCACTGCTCAGAAGCCTCGGGTACATTTCACCTAAACATTTTTCACTACCCCAATGAAGACCCCAAATCCTTCTTACAATCCTGCCATCTCCCAGTATTGCCAAAGATCTTGCAGGAGAGCCGGGATTGGTGTGGGGTCACTCTGGGCAGCAGGCTGGGGAGTGGGGTGTCCTTCCTCAGCGGGGGACAGGTTCCAGGTGCAGGCTCAGCCTAAAGCCCCAAGAGCAGCCAGGCGAGAGAGAGAGAGAGAGAGAGAGAGAGAGAGCGGCTCTCTCACGCTGCTGCCTGCTGCAGGGCTGCAGGCCAGGAACTCTGTTTCTCCTGTTATTCTGTGGACTCAGCCATCCACCGGAGCTCTGTCTCGGCTCCCTGGGGAAGGAAGCCAGGGGACCAAAATGCAGCTGCCAGATATTCGGGGTCTGCCTCACCTGGAAGCCATGCTGGGAGGGGTGCTTGAGCCTCCTTGAACCCCAGTTTCCTTGCCTGCCACTTGGGGTATGAATGGCACCTGACCTAGGGACCACATCCCAGAAAAACGCACTGGAAGGCTTGGTTTGCACCGCACAATGCCTTTTAAAATCTGTCATTATTACTGTTTGTGATGGCGGCATGTGTGTGGCATGGCACACATGTGGGAGTCAGTTCTCTCCTTTCACCGTGGGCCCCAGGAATCCAACCAGGCTCTCAGGCTTCTGAGGCAGGTGTATATATATATATATATGTATGTATGTATGTATGTATATGTATATGTATGTGTGTGTGTGTGTGTGTGTGTGTGTGTGTGTGCTGAGCATCTCACAGGCCAAAAAGGCTTTCTTCTTTCTCAGTGTGCTTGAACCTTGGACCAATTCCTTGTAGAATTTTTTTTTTTCAAGAAAATTTTCCCCCAAGATAGGGGTTTCCCTGTGTTGCCATGTAACTCACTCTGTAGACCAGATTGGTTTTGAACTCAGAGATCTGCCTGCCTCTGCTTCCAGAGTGCTGGGATTAAAGTCTTGTACCACCACTGCCTGGCTCTTTATAGCTTCTTAAACACGTCCTTTACAGGGGCTGGGACTATCTGGGAGCAACAGAAATTGGCACAAAATAGGCCCTCAACCAAACCAAAGTTGTGTAGCAAACAAAGAAGGTGTTAGGCCAACACTGGATGGAACTAAGACAGGAAGACGGGTCTGCTAAGGAGTTGGAAGTGGGTGCTTCCACTCCATCACTCCCGCCTCCTCCCCTCCCCCACAGGTACCAGCTTTCCTGTAGCAGGGGTCTGGGCTCTCTGGCTTCAGCCCGGCCTCTGAGCAACTGGAGACCCTCACTCCAGCTCCGGAGGAGACAGACCGTAAGCCGCGCCAGCCTCGGTCCAGGAGATGCAGTCAGCGCCCCCACCCCCACCCCCGCCACGCTCCCTGGGGAGGACACCACGGCTTTGGCGCACTCAAGGGGGGTTTCCTGTCCCCCACAGTGGCACGGGTCAGGCCAGCTTCCAAATTCTGGCTCTGGAAAATTCCATCGCCTGAATCCAGCCACACGGAGTCGGGCTAATCCCTCCCCGTTTATCGTGTTACATAAGGTAGCATTCGGGGACTAATACTAGAGGCAGATGGCCGTGTGCCGGCCCGGCTCTGTGGCTGAGGGACTCCCACCTGGCGCACGGAGGCGGGCCCGGGAGGCCTGCTCCCTGAGGTGCAGAAACCGCTGCATTCGGCACAGGGTGGGCTGGGGGCGGTTGGGAGGCGAGGTGTGGGCCGGGATGAGAGGTAGCCTGAGGTTCTAAAGTCCCCAGGCTCCAGGCTACCTCTTCTATCAGCCCCACCCGAGCTCCCATCGCCCTTTGGTCAGGGCTCATTCGGCCATGGGAGCCAGCGTCGCCCACTCACGCCCATCTGCCCCTCCTCCTGGTCGCGGTGTCTCCCGTGGCACCCCACACCAGAGAGCCTCACTCTACCCACAGCCCTGCTTCTCTGGGTCCACTGTGGGCAGACCTGCGTCGCCTGCCCTCTCTGAGCCCCGCTGAGCCTTCCCGGTGCCCGAGCTGACGAAGCCCCACAGGTCGCTCCGGCGGGGAGGACCCAGCCAGACGCGCTGCCTCCGGCGAACCCCAGAGGGAACCCCGGGGCGGGAAGGAAGCAGCTGAGTTCCCTGGCCTCGGTTTCCCGGGGTGGGCGGAGGGGAGGCCGCAGGGCTGCGAGCGCGGGAGACCTGAGCCGGGTCCCCGGCTCCTAGTTGGCGCCAGAGCCTCCGCCGCGGGCGTCGGGCCCCGCCCCGCCCCGCCCCCACTCTCCAATAAGACGGGCTCGGGCCGCCGGGGCGCAGACGGCGGCGCCGCGGGCAGCTCCGGAGGGCGCAGTCCGCGCGCCCGGGCCCTCGCCCCGCGCATGGAGCCGCGGGCACAGCGGCGGCGGCGGAGCCAGCTCGTGGCCGCCTTCCTGCGCGACCCGGGTTCCGGGCGCGTGTACCGGCGCGGGAAGCTGATCGGCAAGGTGGGGGCTCCCGTGCGCGCACCCCGAATTCAAAGCGCGGGAAGGGGGAGAGCGGGGGGGGGTCTCGCGCGGGGCGGGAATGCGAGCCCCGCGGCTGGAGTCTCGAGTCCCCTGGTCTGGGGTCCGGGCTGCCGCGCGGACGGCGAGGCGGGAAGCGCGCTCGGCGGGCAGTGCGGGGCGGGCGCCGGGGTCCCCCGGGGGTCCCGCGCGCGGCGATGGCGGTCCCTCCCCTCCGCCGCGGGCCCGCGGGGCTGCGGGCGCCGCGCTGCGGCCGGGGGCTGCCCCGCAGGGGCCGGGTGTGCGGGCTGGCCCGCGGAGGGTGCTGTGCGTCGAGTTCAGGTGTCTGAGGGACGGGGCCCGGGTGTGCGCCCGGAGTCTGGCTTCGAGCGCGCGCGTCTGGGGGTCGCCCGGGGGCGCGCCGGGGTTATGCTGTGTGCCCGGGTGGCGCTCTGCGTCTGGGTGCTGGGTGCCTGCCATTGTGTTGTGGGTCTGGGTCTGGGTTAGGTCGTGTGCGCGTGTTTGTGAGTGCCAGGGCTCTGGGTGGCGTCAGTCTGCGCGCTGTGTGAGGAAGCGCTGCGGGGAGACGTTGCTGTGTGTGGAGGCCAAGCGAGGGTGCTGTGTTTGTAGGTGTGTGCGGAAGCTCTGTGAGGGGGTGAGGTTGAGTGTGTGCCCGGCTGTCGCGGGTCCCTCGCCCTCCCGTCCAGCAGAGCTCATGGGTCTCCTGCTCCTCTCTGGCGTGGGGGGTCGGGGTGCGCCCACCGCAGTGTCTCGGCTGAGTGTGTCCTAAGCCTCCTGGCGTGCCCGCGGCCCACACCTGCGCGCTGTCCTCCTCAGGGCGCCTTCAGCCGCTGCTACAAGCTCACCGACATGTCCACCAGCGCGGTGCTCGCCCTCAAGGTGGTGCCGAGGGCCGGAGCCGGGCGGCTGCGCCTGCGCGGGAAGGTGAGACACCCCCAGCCCGTCTCTCACACTCACACACACACACGCACTCACACACGCACACACACACACACGCGCACACACACACACGCACGCACACACGCACTCACACCTGCACATACACGCACGCACACACGCACACACACACGCGCGCGCACACTCACACGCACGCACACACGCGCACACACCTGCACGCACACACGCACGCACACACACACGCACTCACACCTGCACACACACACACACGCACGCACACACACACGCGCACACACACACGCGCACACTCACACACGCACACACACACACATACGCGCCCGCGCGCACACTCACACACATACACACACACGCGCGCGCACACTCACACACACACACACACACACACACACTCACACATGCACGCACACGCAGCCCTGCTGTCCTCCTTGCCAGCGGGCCAGGCTGGGGCCTGTCGCCTGCACCGCAGCTGAGGGGCCTTCTTGGGGACGCAGGTGGAGCGTGAGATCGCCCTGCACAGCCGCCTGCGCCACCGCAACATCGTGGCCTTTCACGCCCACTTCGCTGACCGCGACCACGTGTACATGGTGCTGGAGTACTGTAGCCGCCAGGTGGGCGGGGCTGGCGGGGCGGGGCTTGGCGGGGGCGGGGCTTGGCGTGCTGGCCCCGGGTCAGCAGAGCCTGGAGCTGTGGTGAGCCCTCCCTGTAGCTTGAGAGTGTGTGGGCGGTGGGCCGGTGGCTCAGGCCACCCAGAGCCGGGGAGGCCTCGCCACGATGACCTGGGTCTGCCTGTGCCCGTGCCGTGTCCACTTGGTGCCCCCTGTCCCCACGAGGGACCGCCCCATCCACCTGGGCCCACCCAGTCTCAGCCCTGCTGTGCGCCCACGACCCGCAGCTCACGTAGAGTGCCCCGCGCCCCCACAGTCCTTGGCTCACGTGCTGAAGGCGCGCCGGACCCTGACGGAGCCGGAGGTGCGCTACTACTTTCGGGGCCTGGTCAGCGGCCTGCGCTACCTGCACCAGCAACGCATCGTGCACAGAGACCTGAAGCCCAGTAAGCTCGAGGAAGGGGCTTCGGGGGCCGGGCGGAGGGTGAGGGTTCATGCCGCGCCCCTCCGCCCGCAGGTAACGTCTTCCTTAACAAGAACATGGAGGTGAAGGTAGGAGACATGGGGCTGGCTGCCCGCGTGGGGCCCGCCGGCCACTGCCACAGGTGAGGCTGGGAGGCCCTGGGGGACCTCCGTGGGGCCAGGGAGCCCTTCCCGATCCCCGGCATTCCCCTCCAGGGTGCTCTGCGGGACTCCGAACTTCCAGGCTCCTGAGGTGGTGTCCCGACGTGGACACTCCTGCAAGTCCGACATCTGGGCTCTGGGGTGCATCATGTGAGTGCCGCCCTGGGGGCCCCGGGCTGGGGGAGGTGGGGGTGACGTGGGGGGCTGTCCTGGCGAGGCCGGAGCGAGCAGGAGGGGTGAGCACGGGTGGGTGTGCAGACGCACAACAGGTTAGACACGTGTTAGCTCTAGCTGGAACTGGCTATGTACACAAGGCTGGCCTTGAACTCAGAGACCGGACCGCTCAGTGTGCTGGTGGTGGTCACTGCGGTCTTACAACCACAGCCATTGAGCACAGGCTGTGAATGGCCAGGTTTGGGTTTCGGATCGCATCTTGGGAGCCAATTAAATTAAAGTGGGGCTGTGCTGGGGCTGCAGCCGGGGTTTGGTTGGTTAAGGCGCTGGCCTCACACGCAGCAAAGCCCTGGCTGCCCTCTTCAGGGCCACACGAGCCTGGCCCGGCAGGGCTCAGCTGTCGTCCCAGGACTGGGGCGGTGAGGCCATGGAGATCAGGAGTCCAAGCCTCAAAAGCAAACACACAAACACTTAAAAGGAGACAGGTGTGGTGGGGCCTTTAATCCCAGCACTCAGGAGGCCGAGACAGAGGGATCTCTGTGAGTTCCAGGCCGGCCTGGTCTACAGAGCGAGTTCCAGGACAGCCAGGGCTACACAGAGAAACCCTGTCTCGAAAAACCAAAATAAAAGGTGTGCGCAGGGAAAGCAGGGTGCAGACAGGCGGGCAGCCCCTCGGAGTGCAGAGATGGTAGAGCCAGGGTCCAGGGGTGCGGCTAACTACTCTGGGAGTCCCTGACTTGCTCTTGCCTCGCCCAAACTGTCCCCAGGTACACGGTTCTGACAGGCACGCCACCCTTCGCCGCCTCGGCACCGTTGTCAGAGATGTACCAGAACATCCGCAGCGGCCACTACCCGGAGCCTACTCAGCTGTCACCCAGCGCCCGCAGCCTCATAGCCAGGCTCCTGGCCCCCGACCCCTCCGAGCGGCCCAGCCTGGACCACTTACTCCAGGATGACTTCTTCACTCAGGCGAGGAGGTGACATCCGGGGTGGGCCCGAGGACCCAGGAATCATCCGGATCCGAGGCTGACCCTGAGCTCACCAACCCACAGGGCTTCACTCCTGAGCGCCTGCCTCCCCGGTCCTGCCACAGTCCTCCCAGCTTTGCCTTCCCCCCACCGCTGGGCAGACTGTTCCGGAAGGTGGGCCAGCTCCTCCTAACCCAGTGCCGGCCGCCTTGTGAGTTGCTGTTCCCTGGCTTGTCATGGCCTCTTCCTTGTCCTAGACCCGCTGTCTGTCACCTGTCTGTCCTCATCTGCACTCGTCTCTCCCTTCCATGGGGACTTCTCCGTGGCCATGGCAGAGTGGATGAGGGGGCGGGGGTATTGCCATCACTGCCCGCCAAACCTGGGTTTCCCTCAGGTCCCTTTACCTCGAAAGAGGCCTCAGGGCCTGCGGAAGAGGGAATGGAACCTGACCACATGGAGTCCAGCAATGAGGTGAGTCCAGAGTGAGGGCTGTGGAGAAGGACTTGGAAAGGTCCCCTCAGCGCAAGCCTTCTGCACCTCCGGATGGAAGCTTCCATCCATCCACTCTAGGGATCCAAGACCATGAACCCTGCCATCCCTGAGCCACAGCCCAGGCCCTCACTGGGGGATTCTAGGCAGGGATCAACCCTGACCACACCCCCAGCCCCTTACTGGGGGATTCTAAGCTGGCCAGTTACAGCTCTGAGGCACTGTGACCATACTGTCCCTTACCCTTCCATTCTCTGAGACTGTGGGATCCCATTCACAGCATTTATGGAGCGCCTGCTGTGTGTCTTTGCGCATCTGGTGGGTTTGTCTGACAAGAAAGCCTGTCCTTTGTGTAAAGTGGCGGGCTCTGGGGCTCCCTCTGAACACCTCTCTGTCCCAGGAAGGGGGTCCTCTCTGCCCTGAGAGCCAAATCCACCTTCTCACGCTCGGGACCTTGCGGACTGACCTGGCAGGTGAGCCTCAGAGACAGGTGATCCCAGACCACAGGTGCTGAGTGTCAGGGGCTTCCCCCGTGTCCTGCCAAAGATCCCAATCCCCGTCTGGCCTCAGCGTGTCCACCTGTGGGACATAACGAGCGCCTGCGATATCGGGGTTTGATATGACACTGTCACGGATGAAGGTGTGGAGACCAGGGCTGATGGGAAGAGACCCTGCCTCTTGCCAGGGCTGTCTGGGCACCTACACGGTTCTGTCCCAACAGACCCAAAGGGGAGCCTGGCCCTGCAGCTAGAGGCGGCAACCAGAAAACTGAACCTCTGCTTGGACGCAGGACCTGTGGGTAAGACAGCTCACAGCCTGGGCACCTGTGGGCCTAACCTGGGCACCTGCGGTCCTGCCCATCCCCGCCTGTCCCCGTCGAGTACCTGACCCTGGCTCGACTTCTTTCTGTCCTCTCTGCTCAGCTGCAGAGGACCGGCCAGGGGAGCGACAGCCCGTCCTCTGGGCTCCCAAGTGGGTGGACTATTCCCTCAAGTATGGCTTCGGCTACCAGCTGTCAGATGGGAGCAGTGGTGTGCTGTTTCGGGATGGCTCCCACATGGCCCTGCGCTCCCCAGGAGGGTAATTTGGGGGACCCCAGAGGCCCCACATCTCTTCTTTCATTTCTCAGTGGGAGGGCCCAGCGAAACAAATTTCTAAGTTGATCTTTTGTGTGTGTGTGTTTTGTTTCTTGAGTCAGAGTTTCTTCATGCAGCCATGGGGGCTGTCCTGGAACTCACTCTATAGACCAGGCTGGCCTCCAACTCACAGAGATCCTCCTGCCTCTGCCTCCCAAGTGCTGGCATTAAAGGCGTGCACCACCGTCGCCCAGTTTGACTCATTTCTGTTTTTCTTTTTGTTGGGTGTGGAAACCCAGGGCTTTGCAAATCCTCTACCACGGAGCCCACCCCCCAGGCCCTGGTATTTTCACCATAGTGTTCTTGGTGGGAAGGCAGGGAGGAGGCTGGGATGGCCAGAAGGGCAGGGGCCGTTTCCATGGAGACAGGAGAGGATGCGTAGGAGGGTGAGGAGAGGCGGGGGTGGGGATTGTTGCATGAAGGCACAGCGGTGTCCAGAGTAGCTCTGAAGTGCAGGTGTTGGGGGCATGTTCCCGGACATGGGGTGCCCAGGACAGAGACTCATTCAGGCCACTGGTCCCCAGCCATGTCTCCTACCAACCCGACCAAGGGACCCTTTGGACCTTCACCCTGAGGGACGTCCCGGGCCCACTCCGTGCCAAGCTGGCCGTCCTGAGGCTCTTTGCCTGCTACATGCAGCGTCGCCTTCGGGAGGTGAGGGCCTGGGGTGTGGGCCGGCCCAGGACAGGGAGCTGGGGGCTGGAGGTCAGGGGATCCTGATCCAGAGCATCTCCACAGGAGGGGACTGTGGCCATGTCTACCCTGCCCGCCTCTCCTGACTTCTCCCTGCTGAGCGTCATAGCTGACTCCCAGGCTCTGGTCATGCTGTTCAGCAATGGGACAGTGCAGGTAAGCGACCAGAGCCTCACTTGTGACACAGGGGGTGTTGTGGCACCTCTGAGAATTGTGGAGTCCAGAGCCTGTGATAGGAAATCCTGTGCCCTCAGCCTGACGTAATGATGCTCCAGGCCTGGCCTAGGAAGGAGACAGCAGGCCCCAATGCCCCTGGGGAATCCTGTGTCGCTGGGCACAGTGTGGAGTTGACTGAGACTCAAAGGGGTCCTCCTCTCCTGGGTGGACCTGAGGTGGCCGGGACTTCCCTCAGAGGCTTTGCCTGAAGTCACAGCTGTGGTGGACACTGAGAAACGTAAATAATAATGAAGAGAGAAAATCTTTATGGAGTTCAAAGTCATCCTTGGCTACATCATGAGTTTGAAACCGTCCTGAGTTACATGAAACCATGTCAAAGAAAATCAAGAATGTTGCATTTGGTTTTTAAACTCTTTTATTTGGGGTGTTTAAGCCTCCGCCTCCCTTCCACCCTTTAACCCTAGGCAGGAGAGAGAAGGTTAGCGGGGAGAGGGGGTGCAGACCCCTTGACTTCTCCGGCTGTTTAGGGTTGGTGGGTTCGAGTAGGGCTGTACTCCAACCTCGGTCAACAGCAAATGCAGCAAACAGTCTCCTCCAAGCAGCTGCCCTGAAGTGTTTCTCTCCATCCGTCTCCTCAAGCTGCCACACTATCCTTATCTCTGGTCTCTCCAAACTGCCACCACTTCTCTTTCCAGGCTCTTTCTGTCCCTCAGAGTCCTAGGCCACGCCCCTCTCTGCTGCCCAGGCAAACTGGTACCAGCTGAAAGACCTGCAGGAGGCCGTGATCAGCTGGGGACAAACTAAGGCC
Source organism: Pachyuromys duprasi (assembly GCA_028658305.1). Lineage (NCBI taxonomy): Eukaryota > Metazoa > Chordata > Mammalia > Rodentia > Muridae > Pachyuromys > Pachyuromys duprasi. The sequence continues at coordinate 31,520,222 of CM053753.1, read as the reverse complement.
TAAACTAAAGTCCCACCCTTGGGACTGAAACAAAAACATAGTTACATAACATAACTGAGTTTTTAAAGAAACCCAAACTTCCATTACACAAAACTAATGAAAGAGAATAAAGGATGGGTTGACAAGATGGCTCCAAGCCTGATGACCAGAGTTCAATCCCCAGATGCCCACATGGTGGCAGGAGATGTTCCTGAATGCTGTTCTGCCCTCTCCTGTGCCATGGCAAACCCATGTACAAATACACACAAATAATAAATAACAATGCAAAAAATAAGACAGAGGCGAATAAACAAAAGGTGTGTGTGTGTGTTGATATGATACCAGGTTGATATGGGGGGGTCCCCAGTTCCCTGAACTCTTCACCTGTGCGGCTCCTGTGCCTAGCCCCAGGGTCAGCATTAGTGCCGACAGCGCTAACTTTGACCTTAGTGTCTCTGTCTCCCAGGTCAGCTTCAAAACATCCCAAAGCCAGCTGGTGCTGAGTGGGGATGGCGAGGACTTCCTGCTCACCCTCTGGGAGCCGGGCGGACCGGGCACTGGCACCTCCTACTCACTGGACGTCCTGCGGAGTCATGGCTGCAGCCTCCCGGTCCACCAGCAGCTTCGTCATGGGCTGCGCCTGCTGCAAAGTATCTCGTGAGCCAGAGGGTCCCAGCGGACCTCTGCATGCTGGAGGCCACAGCGGCGTCTGTGGAGGGTGGGCGCATGGGGCCGCCCATGGGTGGGGCCTTTATTTATTTGTGGTATGACTGTTCGAGCTGGAATTTTGCTGGGTTTTCATTAAAGAAGACACAACCCTGAAGACTGGTGTCTGCCTCTTTTTGTTTTGGTTTGGATTTACTGATTTCATCACATGTGAGTTCTGCCTGTGTGTTGCTCCGGGCACCACGGGAGCGGTATCTGAGATGGGAGAGGCCATCAGAAGCCCAGAACTGGAATTACAGATGGTGGGGAGCTGCTGTCTGGGTCCTGGGGACAGAATCTGGGCCTCTCCGCTGCCGAGCGGTCTCTCTCTCCAGCTTTCTTGTTATGAGACAGGCTGTCCTGTAGCCCTGGCTGGACTGGAACTAGAGGCAATTCTCCTGCCTCAGCCTCTCCCACACACTGGATCACAGGTGTGCAGCACACCTGGCATCTGCAGACTCACTTCGCACGGAGGCTGGGAGGAGCACCTGCCAAGGGCCTTTCCTGTGCAGGCGTGAGCTTGGTTGATTTCACTGAGTACCAGGAGTGGGGCTGTGTGACTGAAGTCAACAATAGCAGACGTTCACTGGAATGAGGGTCGTCAGGAAAGGGACTGTGGAACAAGGTAGGGTGAGTCCTGGGCTGGGTCTAGGGACTTGGTGGCTGTCACCAAGCCAGGTGCTCCGGCACAGAGTGGGTGAGATGGGGACGCTGTTTGGCACCTTCAGGGCCCAGGAGGCTTCACTGAGAACAACTTGGAACTGTGTCACCAGTGCCTGGGAGAACTGCAGCTGAGACTCACTCTGTGACTTGCTCTGTAGACCAGGCTGGCCTCGAACTCAGGGATCTGCCTGCCTCTACCTCTTGAATGCTGGAGCTAAAGGCGTAGGACAGCCCCGCCCAGCTTCCCGGCTTATATTTACTTAATCACTTACTTATTTTTGAGAAGCAGGGTGTAGCTCTGGCTGTGACCATGCAGACCAGGCTGGCCTCAAGGCCTCTCTATCTCTGCCTGAAGTGCTGGGAGTAGAGGTGTGTGTCGACATGCCCACCAGCGCATTTTCTTACGCTCCCAGAATCCCCTGCGCAGGGGTGGCTCCACACACTGAAGGCGGGGCACGCAGTCAGTCATTCATCAAGAAAATGCTTACAGACTTGTCCGCAGGCCAACCTGAGGGAAGTGTTTTCTCAGCTGAGCTTTCTCGATTCTGGCTTGTGTCAAGTTGGCAAAACAGACAAACAAACAAACAAACAAACAAACAAACCCAACCAGGACTGTCTTAGTCAGGGTTTCTCTTTCGGTGCAGAGAGCATGACCAGGCAGCTCTCCTACAGGGGAACATTTCATTGGCGCTGGCCTACAGGTTTACGGCCGTTGTAAGCAGGCAGTCCTGGCGCTGGGGAAGGGGCTGGGAATTCTACAGCTTGGTCTTCGGGGAGCGGAAGAGAGAGTGACTCTAGGCCTGCTTGAGCATTTTTGACCCTAATGGCGCTGCTCCCTATGGGCCTCTATGGCCACTTACGTTCAAACCACAAGGATGGGCACAATGCGTGGCACAGAAATGCATGCCCACCACCCCGGCACGTGGCAGCTGTCACTGCCTGGCAGGGAGCTGGTATGAGGTGAACAGGGAAAAGGGCTCTGAGCCAGGTGGGCTCTGGGTCTGGGTGTGTCTTAGACAGGAGGCTGTGGCTGAGGGTGTGGCTGAGCATTCTGGTGGGGCAGAGGGTGGCCTGAGCCCATTCCTTTGGCCTTTGCATGTACAGATCCACCTGTGGCTTCCATGGGAGATCAGCAGGTTTGGCGGGTGTTGGAGGAGGAGGAAAAACTGCACACAGAGACACAGCGGGGGTCACTTCAAGTGAAGGCGGTGGACACTCTGGGCCTTCCGTCAGAGTGACCACCTGCCTTCCTCGGTGTAGCCTGGAAGGGTGGCAGGGTCTGCTTGGAGCCTGGGCGGGTTTTAGGAGGCCCTGGGGACTGGGCTGTCGCTTTGTTGTTGAGCAAAATCTTGCCCTTTAGTTGACATCTCACCCACAGTTTGTGTACAGCTTCCCCTCACCTATACCAACTTGTCTCCTTCCCAGGCCCCGGCACCCAAAGCCCCCTGGCCAGCTCTGGAGTCCTCTGTCCTCATCATTTCCTGTCACAGAGTCCCCCATGTGGACTTACATCTGGTCCTTATTCAGAGCACATCGTCTTCACGGTCTCTCTGTGTTGGGTGGGCCTCAGAGGCTCGTTCTTGTTCATGGCTGTGTAGCACTCCAGGGCAGATGCGCCCTAATGAGTGCATCCACTCATGTTTGTTCATTGTTGGAAATGACTGGGACAGGTGTTGACTCTCGAAAGAGGTGACTGCAGGGACAGCTGGGTCTGGCTCAGACGAAGGTAAGGATTCTCTCTCTATGGCTGTGTGTGAGTGTGTGTGTGTCTGTGTTCTGTCCCTACCCCATCTTCTTTCAAACAAGCACTTACGACCTACTTGCAAAACATGACCCAGGCTGGAGAGATGGCCCAGTCGTTACAGCACTGGCTGCTCGTACAGAGGGCCCTGGGTCAGCCCCGGGCGCTCACACGGAGGCTCACAACCAGCCGTACGTAACTTCAGCTCCAGAGAGTTCTTGCCTTCTGGCCTCCGTGTGGAGCAGTGCACACAGTGCACAGACACACGTGCAGGTAAAACATCTCTGCCCATAAATAAGGATAAACACATCTTTTAACAAAGGGTAGGAAGAGCCAGGCACGGGTGGCCTTTAATCCCAGCAGTGAGTCCAGGGCAGCCAGGGCTATACATCGAAACCCTGTCAAAAAAAAAAAAGTCAAAAAGCTAGGGAGTAATCGCTCTCTTAACCCCAAGGAGGCCCCGGGCTCCTTCCCAAACCCGCTGTGCTGACACACAGCTACATCTCAGAGGCCTGGAGGCACAGGCCAGAGGGTCAGGAGTCCAAGGTCAGCCTCTGTGGCCAGCCTGGGCTACATGAGAGTCTAACTCAGAGAGAGAGGGTGCAGGGGAGCCCTCAGATATGCTGACATCCAAATAGCTAAGTGGGCACAGAGGATTTCCAACCACTTCTTTCCCATCTGTGCCCTACGCCAAGCGCCCAGCTTAGCGCTCACTGGCCTAGGCCTGGATCACATGACCTCACCCACCAGTAAAGCAGCAGGTGCTAACCTGACCCTGGAATTGACTTCCTCTGCCTCCCGGGCTGTGTGTGTGTGTGTGTGTGTGTGTGACTAACGGCGCGCGCCCCCTGTAGATACGTAAGGGTCCACTCCTTTTCATTCTTAGGAAGGTGTGAGAGTGTGCTGCGGCCTGCAGTACCCTGGGCTGCCGCTGCCCCGAGGTCCCCGGGGACCAGCGGGCAGCGAGACCCCCACGGCTGCAGCCCTGTCCGAATTTACACTCAGGGCAATGCTCCTGCCTTCGCCTCACGAGTGCTGGGACGAGGGGTGTGTGCGGTCACTTCTGACTTTGGGGCTTCAGGTCAACAAGCTTAGGGTGGCTCCGTGACTACTGTCTACCCAGAATGCTCCCCTGTGGGGTGAGAACAGGACAGAGCCGGGGAACCTCCCCGAATGACTGTACCCTGCTAAATGACCTACCTAACGTGCTTATTTCCATCTGCTCGTGGGCGTCGAGCGGGAGCGATCTGTGAGGATCTCCCACGCCCAGAGCCCACGATGGGCGGTTTTATTAAAAATAAACTAACTACAGAATGCATTAATTCCTAACCTCCCGGGACGACTGACTTCTAGGCTGAAGAACTCCGACAAAGGGAAGCTTGCCCGCCCTGCCCGCCCACTGAGCCTTCCTGGAATGTTCTCCGAAGGGGTTAGCAGGGAGCTTCAAAACAAAATTATTGACCCGGGTGTGGTGACCCTTGCCTGCCAGGCCAGCATTGGCGGGAGGAGGTGGGAGGACCAGAAGTTCAAGGTCCTCCTCAACCACATACTGAGCTCCAGGCTAGCCTGGGCTACACAAGAGTCTATCTTAGAACCACAGACAAAACAAAATCAACAATGAAAGAAAAGAAAAAATGCTGGGCCGCCAAGAGGGAAGCCTGAGACCTTCAGTTTGATTTGAGACCCGCATGGGAGAGAGAAACCACTACCACAAGTGGTCCTCTGACCTCCACACGCACAGGGACACACACACAGACACACGCACACACACACGCATACAGACACGCACGCACACGCACACACGCGCACACACACACGCATACAGACACGCACACACACACACACCACACACACACGCATACAGACAC
>CM053753.1:31475147-31515166 GCA_028658305.1 Pachyuromys duprasi | reverse complement strand
GGCACAGACCAGTCATCCCGCTACTAGACAAGGGTGCGACAGGAGGCCAGCCTGGCCAGCGCCGCCCGCCCCCAAACGACATGAAGAACTGTGGGGACAGGGGTGGAGCGCTTGACTACAATTCCCCAGTGAGGGGCCGGGGGCGTGGTCAGGGGAGCCCCGCCTAGAGCGCCCCAGTGAGGGGCCGGGGGCGTGGTCAGGGGAGCCCCGCCTAGAGCGTCCCAGTAAGGGGCTAGGGTGAGGTCCTTGCTGTGTTTTGCTGGCCTCAGAGGAGGGCAGGCTGAGCTGCAATGTGCTGTGTCCTTCTGTAGCTGACCTCTCAGGGTCGATTCTGTCTTTCTACCCTGATGGACATCCTCCCCCTCCTGTCCACATCACAAGCAATCTCAGTGGGGACGTGAATCTATCTTGGGCTGCTTGTATTGAATTTTCTATCTATTAGGGTGGAACATGACGTGTGTGTAGGAGAACACAGGGGGAGTGAGGGATATTGCGGGACTAACTGGTTTGACCTGGTGTTGGTAAGCTGTTCCAATCAAACAGAAACATCCCCTAGCCGGGCCTGGTAGCACATGCCCATTGCATCGCCTGAGAACTTATGCAAAATGATTGCCACAAGGCCTGGAGAGATGGCTTAGCAGTTAAGAGCACCAGCACCGGCTGGACTTCCAGAGGACCTGGGTTCAATTCCCAGCCACTGCACGGTGGCTCGCAGCCACTTCTAATGGGATCTGATGCCCTCTTCTGGTGCACGGTGTGGAGAGAGCATGCATGTGGTGTGGGGTGGGTACACCTAGCTTAGAGCTATTTCATTTTTCTCCAGTTCAAACCTAAAGGATGAGCCAGGCGCATGGCACACGCCTGTAAGCCCAGCAGTCGGGAGGCAGAGGCAGACGGACCTCTGAGTTCAAGGCCAGCCTGGTCTACAGAGCAAGTCAAAGACAGCCGGGCTACACAGAGACACCCTGTCTCAGAAGCAAACAAACAAAAACCAAAAGCAAAGATACACATGAACAAACAAAACCAACCCAAGCAGTTAAACCGGAGCAGAGGCTGTCGCTGGGTATTGGGCTCCCCGCCCGGCCTTGCAGGAATGGCCTGCGGTGGCTGAAGCCTGATATCACGGCCCTCAGGAAGTAGAGGCGGGACAGTCAGGACGTAGGCACTTCCCGGCTATGTTGTGAGTTTGGAGCCAGCCTGGACTCCACCAGAGTCCCTTTGCTCAGGGACCCAGGGCTTCCTCCGCGTGGCTATGCATGATGAATGTGTAGCCGCTCCATCTGAGCTGCTGAGACAAAGCTGGACTCCCGGGCTAGCCTCGGCACCGTGTGAAGGGTGGTGGATATAGCTCCTGCTCTGGGAAGTCCGAGACTGGTGCTGAGGAGGCGGCGCTGCCTGGGCAAGGAGGAGGAGAGGAGTTCGAATCCCCAGCACCCACATAAACAGCCTGGAACTCCGTGCCCCTGTGGGGAGGAGACAGGGAGGTCCAGGACTTGCTGCCCCCAGCCCAGCTGCAGGTCCAGCGAGAGGCCATGTCACAAGGGAGCACAGAGGGACAGGAGGGCGCTGATTCTCTCCTTCTCACCTCTAGACAGGTGTGCACAGATCAGCACAAACTCAGCGGGAGCCCTCCCTCAGCACACTTGGGGTCACTGATGAGGGACTGAAAACACACCCCCTCCCCCCGTCCAGAGGAGACCCGAGTTCGATTCCCAGTACCCACGTGGAGGGTCACAGCCATCTGTACCTCCACACCCCCTTCAGCACCCCAGACACACATGCCCAGGGCTCCATCTGGGGGTTCTGCCTTCCAGGAACACTGGAGGAACACTGGAGCCCTCAGGACTCAGCACTCGGTAGGGCCCAGGGTTCCTCAAGAAAGCCTCCCAGACCCGCGTCAGGGGGAGAAACTCTGCATTGCTTATTTGAAAGGGAATGGCCAAGCTCAGGATCTGAGCCGGGTCTCCCTGGGTTGAAGGAGAGAAGCCACAGGGGGTCATCAGGCTGCTACGCCAGTTCCGGGGCCTCTGTCGCCCTCTTCTGGCCTCTGCGGGTGCTGATGCACGACAGTAGCTCTGAGGTTGAGAAGCATTGTAAAATCAGGTTAAAATCTGAAAACAAACAAAAGGCGGGCGTATGTTGGTGTATTGGAGGAGATCTTGAAAATGACAGTTTTACAAACACGTAGATTCTGAGGGGGGCAGAGGGTGGACTAGAACCCCCAGCTTTACCCTCTCTAAAGTGAGGTCAGTGGATTCCCAAAGTCGTTAAGTAGCAGAGGTTGACCTTGAACTCGGGACACTCCGGCTTCCACCTCTCCAGTGCAGGGATGACAGACCTGTGTCACCACACACAGCGTCCGTGACGCTGGGGATGGAACTCGGGGCTTCGTGCATGCTAGGCCGCGCTCGACCACAGAGCCCCAGCCCCGGCCCGGAACTCCGGGAGATCCTCCTGCCTCAGCTCCCTGAGTTCCGGGATGCTGTGCAGCCACTGAGCTCCCAGCCTGGAATCCAGCAACAAACCCCAGCGTTTCTACTGGAAACTGCGCCTGGAACGGCAAGCAGCAGCCCTCTTTAACTCCAGCCCTGGGGACGCACAGGCAGGTGTGCGTCCGTGAGTTCGAGACCACCCTGGTCCGCATTGAGAGTTCCAGGAGAGCCAGAGCTACATAGTGAGATGCTGTCTGAAGAAAAAAATATATATATTGAAATTTTATAACCCATCACGGCCTGCAGAAACCGCCAAGCAGGGCTCACAGGCCCTCACAAAGACTGCAGCACCGGTCCAGGAGCCTGCGTGGTCGGCTCGAGGTCTCCGCAAGCCTGCGAAGGTTGCTGGCTTGGGGTTTGGGGGACTCCTAGCAGCGGGGTGGGGCTGTCTCTGACTCTTCTCCCTGCCCTCGCGACTCCTCCTCCTGCTGGGTTCCCTCACCCAGCCTCGTATGGGTTTGGGCCTAGACTTATTGCAACTTGTTGTGAGACGTCGGGGTTGCTATCCCTGCGGGCCCGCTCTTTCTTCTTCCCTGAAACAGGGTCTCTCTGTGTAGCCTCGGCTGTCCTGGACTAGCTTTGTAGACCAGGCCGGGCTCTGAGTGCTGGCTTTACAGGCGTGTGCCACCTGGCTGGGGAAAGGGGGTTGGGGGCCTAGGAGGAGGGAGAGAGGGGAAGCTGCAGTCGGGACGAATTGCGTGAGTGAAGAATAAACAAATAATAATGATTTAAAAACGCGTTCAGATCACCACATCAGAGTCCGGGGCAAGAGAACCCCTGGGGTCTTGGGACACCAGGGGGGCCCCGTGGAACCCCTCACTGTGGGCTGCTTGGTGGGACCGGGCCCAGCGTGGCGACTTCGCCACCTAATGGCTCGTGTTGGAAGTGCAAGCAAGTGCTTGAGGAGAGGGTGTTGTGTGCAGCTGTGGCCACACGGGGGCGACAGAAGATTTGTCCAGGGCGAGGGAACTTTTTTTTATGACTTATTTTTATTTTATGTTGGTGTTTTGCCTGAATGTATCTCCTGGGACTCACAACTGACAGCTGTGAGCTGCCATGTGGATGCTGGGACTTGAACCTGGAGCAGGTCACTTAACCAGTGAGCCATGTCTTTAGACTTTTTTGGGGGACAGGGTTTCTCTGTGTAGCCCAGGCTGTTATGGAGCTCATTCTGTTGACCAGGCTGGCCTCGAGGCAGACGAGCTATTTTTTTTTAAAGATTTATTTATTTTATGTATATGAGTGTTTTATCCAGAAGAGGGTATCAGTTCACATTATAGATGGTTGTGAGCCACCATGTGGTTGCTGGGAATTGAACTCATGACCTTTGGAAGAGCAGACAGTGCTCTTAACCGCTGAGCCATCCCTCCAGCCCACGAGCTATTTTTTTAACACAGAATTCGTAAGCAGATAAAATTTAAAACGTGGGGAGGTCAGAGGACAAATTGGTGGATTCCCTGTTCTTCCATCATGTGTGTCCTGGGGATTGCCAGGCAAAAGGCTTCTGGACCTGCTGAGCCATCTCCAAGGTCCCAGGAGCAATGTTTGTGGAATCCAAGGGCTTTCTTGCTCTTTCCATCATTTATGGTCAGATGATTGTAGTTAGCAAGTAAAAGGCTATGTCCTTTGAATTCCTAGTGAGCTTTAGTGTGATTTTGCACATGGCACTTGGGGACCATACCAGGGAATGATTTTACTAGAAAAAAAAATACAAAAAAAACAAGAAATGAAAATAAGCGTAAAAAAGCTGGGCACGGTGCCTCATGCCTGTAATCCCAGCACTCGGGAGGCGGACGAGGGCGGATCTCTGTGAGGCCAGCCTGGTCCACAAGTGAATTCCAGGGCAGCCAGGACTACATGTCTCAAAGGAAAAAAAAAAAGAAAGGAAGAAAAGAAAAGAAGGAAAATAATATAGAAATAAAGAAAAATCTGTGTTTCTGGAGCAGCAGTTTACTGGGTAGACATTCAAATGTCCTCATTTGAATCTCCCATTTTAGGAGACTGGGTCTCATGAAGCCCAAAGCAACCTTACTGCTGGCTGCGGAGCCCAGCCTAGACTGAACTCCCGCCCCTCCCCCCACACCCAGAGCGCCTGGGTGACCAGGGTGGGGGAGGCCTGGGTCCAGGGGCCTCTCTGAGGTGCGGTGTCTGCCTCAGTGCTCCCAGGCGGTGTCCCGGCTCCGTCTGAGGGGACACGCTTTGAACGTTTTTTTGGTTGGTGAGTGTGGGTACCATGACACCTGGGGAATGCAGAAGACAAATCTGCAGAAGTTGCTTCCCTCCACCCCGTGGGTCCTGGAGTCCAGCTCCAGGGCTTTGTTTTTAGAGGCTGTCCTGTGGCCATGATCAGCCTGGAACTCCACCTGTAGGCCAGGCTGGCCTCGAACTCACAGAGATCCGCCTGTCTCTGCCTCCCGAGTGCTGGGATCAAAGGTGTGCGCCACCACTGGCTACCTTTCTTCCTTCCTTCCTTCTTTCTCTAAGATTGATTTATTTTATGAGGATGGTATTTTGCCTACTGCATGTCTGTGCACCACATGCATGCCCAGAGCCCACTGAGATCAGAAGGGGCGTCAAATCCCCTGGAAGTGGAGTTACAGACAGTTGTGAGGCAGCATCTGAGCGCTGGGGCACTGAACCCCGGTGCTCTGTAAGGGCAGCCGGTGCTCTAACCACTGAGCATCTTCCCAGCCCCTTGTTGGTCCTTGATGAGCTGTGTGTGCAAGCAGGCACAACGCCTACTCCTGGATGGTAAAGAAATTGGATATGAGCCGGGCGAGGCTGTGCCAGCCTGTAATCCCTCCCAGCACTCCAGTGGCAGAGGCAGAGGGATCTCTGTGAGTTCGAGGCCAGCCTGGTCTACAGAGTGAGTCCAGGACAGCCAGGGCTACACAGAGAGACCCTGCTGGAATGGAAGTTTTTGGTTTCTTTGTACACTCAGCTGTGGTATGTAAATACGGTTTTGTTTTACCCCAGTGTGGGATTTTAGGTGGGCCTTAGTTTGTCCCCAGCTGTTGTCTCGAGCGGGCATGGTTTTTGCCAGCTGGTACGGCCTGCCTCGGGAGGCAGGGAGAGGGGCGTGGTCTAGGGCTCTGAGGATGTAAGTATGAGCCAGAAAGAGAGCGCATGGCGTGTGGTGGCGGCGTGTGGCATGGAGCAGTTTGGAGAGACTAGCGAGACAAACAGCGTGGCGGTTTGGAGCAGACAGACGGAGAGAAACAGCAGGCGCGGCGGCATGGAGGAACCTGCTGCGGGGTTTGCTGTTGATGGAGATTGGCTTGCCCCAAAGATCCTTCGACCCTAAGCAGCCGGAGAGGTAGAGGGCTCTGCGGCCCCTCTCCCCAACGACCCTCTGTCTCCTACCTAGGGTGGTTGGAAGGGAGGAGGAGGAGCAAATAGCACCAAATAAAGCAGAATTTTAAAAACCAGTGCTACACCCTGTCTCAGAAAACACAAACAAAACAAAATGGAAAAAAGGAAGAAATGGAAGAAAAGCAAAGGAAGAAAGAAATTGGGGAGCAGGGTGTGCAAGTCTGGGGACTCAGGAGGCTGGGGACACCTCAGAGAGAGCCCCTCTCAAAGCCAGAAGTCAAAAGATGGCAGAGGAGGCCGAGCACGGTGGGGACCTCCTGGAGTCCACGCGCAGCAGGAGGCATGTGCGCAATCTTGGCACCCTGAAGTAAGAGGAGGAGGCAGGGGAACCCCAGGAACGGCGGCAGCTGAGCTGTGACTGCTCGCACACGGTGGCGTGCACACGAGTGTATACAAGGCTTTGTTAAAAAGTGAACATCGGGCCAGCGCAACAGGCGCTCTTCGCCAAGTGTGCTGACCGGAGCCCACACAGGAGTGTGCCTGCGCGCGGCCCTCTGACCGCCACAGCCACGCACACATCCACAGACCTACAGCGATTAAAGGAAGGCAGCAGGGTGGGGAGCCGGCCCGGTGGCCACCGAAACTTACTGCCCTTGCAGAGGACCCAGGCTCTATACTCAGCCCCGTGAAAGTGGCTCACCACCCTGAATTCCACCTCCAGGGGATCCAAAGTCTCTGCCAGCGCTACACATACACTCACACATATTTTTTATTTCCCTCCTGAGACAGGGTTTCTCTGTGTAGCCCTGTCTGTCCTGGAGCTCACTCTGTGCACCAGGCTGGTCTCGAACTCAGAGACTGGCCTGCCTCTTCATGGGTGTGCCATCCAGGCCTAGTATAAAGATGTTTAAAGATTTAAAACATTATGTTTACTTGTATCCCTCATGTCCTCCGAGTGAGCACTTGTGTGTGCGCTCAAGGCGGGCCGGGAGAGAGCAGCGGGTCTCCTGGAGCTGGGACGCATGTGGGTGCGAAGTTCCCAGTGGGTGCTGGGAACCCAAACGGGGCCCTTTGCTAGAGCCACCTGAACTCTCAGCTCCGAGCATCTCTCCAGCCCCACACGAGAGGAATCTCTTAAAGAAGGCAGACAAGCTGGTGTGCACCTTTAACCCCAAGGTGCACCTGTGGGTCAGAGGACAGCCTGGCCTCATGCTGAGCTTGAAGCCCCTCAGGCACACGGTGAGATTCTGCCTAGGAAGAGGGGAGGACAAGGGGGAGGTGGAGGGAAAAAGGAGGAGGATGACGAAGATGAAGGCGATATTATAGCACCAACTGCTCCCGGCTCTGCGTCAGGGTCCCAGCACCCACATAGCACATGCGCACACAGCCTGTGCGTCCAGACTGCTCCTGAAGGCCTTTCCACCCTGACCATGTGGTCTGTCCGGTTTATAGGCCTTGACCCTTCGGGGTCACTCTCTCTTCCTTTGCAAACTGTGGTGCTCCGCAGGTGTTGGGGTGTTGTGGCCTGCAGTTTAGCCAGGCTAGATGTCCTGTGCACCCACCCTGTCTCGAAGAAATCAAAACCAAAACGAACAAAAAACAGGGTCTGGAGGCCATCCTGGTTTAGGCTCCGGATTCGGTGCCAGGTGCCTGAGGGGAGAGAGATCGGAACATGGTGGGTGCCATCCACCTGGCTCTCAGCACTCAGGAGGAGGCTGAGGCTAGACTAGGGTGAGTTCCAAGCCAGCCTGGGCTACATGAGAACCTGTGCCTGCCTTAAAGTCCTGCCCGGCCTCACCCCTCAACCTCCAGCTCCTTAATCACTCCTGGAAAGACCCCTTCAGGATTCGAGGTCCTAACGGGAGGTTCTTTGCCACGAGTGTGGCCTCAAGCAGCACCTCAGTACTGCAGTCCCCGGGGGGCGACCTCTTCCTTCGCCTTCCTCTGGCTGCCCTGGAGCCTCCTGCTGGGTAGCAGTTCCTGGGAGTTGAGCTATGGCCCGGAAGGAGGCAGAAGTTTGTGACAGTCTGTGGTCCCTCATCTGGGAAGGCTGAGGCGCTGAGGTGCAGCACGGCCTCTCCCCAGGCGAGGGAGGCTGAACATGGTTGGGGGAAGGCCCCTTGTGAGGTGCAGGCTCTCATCTGTGCTGGGATGGGCTCCTGTAGCACCCAGAAAGCTCTGGCTTGCCGCTGGGCCTTGGAGGCTTCCTCACTGGCTCTGGAGCTGGCTGAGCCATGCGCCCTGTCCCCACAGCTGTCCCCGCAGCCCCTCTGGCCCTGGCCTGTTGTCAGGACAGCGGGACACCCGTCCCAGCGGCCACATGTCAGGTTCTCCATAAGCTAACGGGGTATCCACCAACCAGCAACCATGCACTCTGCTGTCCTTGCCAGGGCCGTTCCTGGGGTGAGGGGGGCTGCCTTAAGTCATCTGAAGGCTGCAGGGGTGAGACGTAGGTCCCCACGTGCTCCCTGGGCAGATACCGCCCAGGGGCGCCCTCCTATGGGTGACATCTCCCATCATAGGGGACTGTTATTACGGGGAGTATGGAAGCGCCAGGCAGCAGGGCAGCTGCACCTCGCAGCCCAGTTTACCCCCGAGTGTCGGGAGTGCCCGCAGCCCGCAGCCGGGGCTCTCGCCAGGCACAGATGCGGACCGCTGTCCTCCCACACCACGCGGACGCCAGCGCTTACATATAGGAAAACAACTTTATTAAGAAGGCTTTCAAGTCCAAAAATAAAACTCTGGATACAATGTTTTTAAACCCTTAAATCAGTTCAGCAAATATATAATCAGTGATTTAGCTGTCAAAGATTAAAGGTCCGTTGCTTTATTTAAAATAAAATATATTTTAGTTCTTAAAATTTATTCCGTAAAGTACATATATCTAATATAAATTCCCTACATATACACAGGAAGTATGAAGTAAAAATAACAATTAAAAAAAACTTTAAAAACCTTTTTAAAAAACAACAAAAAAACTGCAACACTGAGTTCTTAATTTAAAAAAACAAAACAAAAAAAAGCACAAGAAAACAAATATAAATTTGTTGATGGGACGCCCCTTGGATTCCCTCCCCATCCCCTCCTGTGGCCACCCCATGGTTGATGTACAAAATGGTATATATTTGCCCCAAAAAAAGGGAGTGTGTGTTGGGGGAGGGGGAATGCCACCTGCCTTTTTTCTGGAAGTTTCTACAAGAATCCACACTGTTAAATCCAGTGAGAGTTGTAAATATCGTGTTATTTTTTGTTTCAAGATCACCCCGGAAACGGGGAGGGGTGTCTTAATAAAAGTGCAAACAGAGAACTCTCCGGTTCATTGTCACCGGCTCACTCAATACTGTCACTTGTCAACGGAGGCGCTGCCGCTGGGCCGTAAGCTGATGGCCTCGACGCCTGCTGCAGGAGTTAAAGCTGTTTGCCACTCGCGCAGGGCCCTCCCGCTGCCCTGCAGCCCGGCCCCCTCGCCGCCCGCGTCCTGCCCTGGCCCTCCCCTCCCACCCCGCCTGGGGAAGCCAGGGCCGCATTAAGAAAAGATATGAATGGCTTGGGTAGCCGGCGTGCGGCAGGCGGGACACTCTGGCTCGCTCTTCCCACAGATGCGGACGGCGCAGTCCATGCAGAAGAGGTTGTGGCCGCAGGGAACCAAGGCGGCCATGGCCTCGCCTTCAGCGCACACTACGCACTCACGGGCCAAGGCTGCTGCAGGTGGGCCTGGGGCCGCAGCGGAGGCAGAGGAGTTCGCCGCTGTGGTAGATGGCTTGTGGTTGGCCTCCGAGGCGACAGTGTCCAGGGTGGAGGACGCCGGGGTGGTGCTGGGCAGAGAGGGGGTCGTGGAGAAGGTGGTGCTGCCGGAGAAGGGCGGCAGTGCGCTCTGCGGGGGGCGCCAAGGCACGGCGCCCACCGGATCCGGGATGCCTCGACGCGACAGCGGCAGCTCCAGGCTCAGCCCCCCAGGCTCGGGCAGCGTGGGTGAGTGGCGTGGGGTGGTGGCGGTCCCGCCGCTGCTGCGCCGAGCGCCTGTGTTGGGTTGCGCGGGCGCCCCGTTCACGGCGGGGCAGCCGCTGAAGGCTGGCAGGGGCGCGGCTCGCTCGAAGGGCGCCCAAATGGTGGCCGTGGCGGGCACGGTCAGGTCCAGTGCCAGGAAGTCAAAACCGAAGTCGCAGTCCTCAGCGGCGGCTGGCCCCGCGGGGGTGCCGGGCCCGTCCCCGCCGAACGTGAAGCCCCCGTTGCCCGAGCCCCCGTAGGGGCTGCTGGGACTCGGGTCCGGCAGCGGCGGCCCTCCTCGGCCGCCCACGTAGAAGGGTTCGGGGGTGCTGCTGGCACCCAGGGCGCTGTCCCCGCGCAGGCTGCTGGTGGCTGCGGGGGGCCTCCGCCCCGGGTGGGGCGCCTTGGCCCAGAGGCTGGCTGCAGCCCCCAGCAGGTCCAGACACACGTCGGTGCCATTGGCGTGGAAGTCGCTGTCCGGGCCCGCGTCGGTGAAGGCCCCGGTGCGAAGCGTGATGTGGGCCTCGATCTCCTCGCGCGCCCGGTCCACGTTCTCCGGCATGCCGGTCACGGCGAACACCGGCTCCTTGTCGCGCCCGGGGGTCACGATGTACGTGTGCGTCCTTTGCTGGATCCGTTTGATGGTGGCGCCCTTGGGCCCCACCACCAGCCCCACCACGCGGTAGGGCACGCGCACCTGGATGGTGGTCTGGCCCGGCAGGTTGGGGGGCCCCGGGGTGGCCCCCGACAGCCCGCCGGCCTTACTGCGCGTGGCACGGATCAGCGAGAAGTGCTCGGCGGCCGACAGGATCTCTCGCTTGGCCATCTCCACGTCCTCCTTGCGCCCGGTCACGATGAAGACGGGCTCCTCGCCGCGCACCGGCGTCTTGATGTAGGTGTTGGTCTTGGCACGCAGGGCCTTGATCTTACATCCTGGGAAGACGGGAGACACGTCAAACACCCAAACCTGACACCCATCTTCCCCAGTCTCTACCCAGACAGGACATGGACTCGGACCCTCATTTGCATCTCCCTGTCGAGCACCCCAGCGGGAAGGCCGGCTGGCTGGGCTTACAGAGCCTCCTTGCTGAGGACTGAGGTTTGAATCACCAGGCCCAGGGCAGCAGGAGCCCCCTGTGCCACAGGTGCCCTGAATCCGCTCCCCAGGAACGAATGAACAGATACAGTTCTGGGCGGAAGGGAGCCAGGCACACCCACCGGCAGCAGTCTGACCTTGCTGCTCAGGGTCTTAGGGGAATGCAGTAATCAGGGCTCAGAAGGAGTTCCAGAGCCCTGCATGGCCCCCGTGAGTCTACTGGCCCTCAATGGCCAGTGGTACACACTTCTGCTGTCCCAGCACTCGGGAGGCCCAGGCAGGAAGATTGCCACAAGTTCAAGGTTAGCCCGGGCCAGTGACACCGTCTCGCCTCCAGCATGGGCCATGTGGAGGCCTGAGTGAGGCTCAGCTATGGTGAGTTTGAGGCCAGCCCGACCTCCATGAGCGCCCACCCGGTCGAGAACCCCTAACGCCAGTGCATGCTGCCAGGCTGGCAACCAGGATCTTGGGTCGAGAGTCCCCAGGAGTGCCGCTGTGGGGGACCTTGGAAATCCCAGTGCATGCTGAGCTCACTGAGGGCAGCAGAGGGCAGCAGAAGCTCCTGTCTCCAGCTCCACCAGCAGGTCAGAGCAGACCAGGAGAGGGCCCAGTGCCCAGACCCGGGGCCCCTAGCTCAGCAGCGCCCCAGCTTTGAACAAAGTAGTAAACGGAAGTCACACCTCTCTCACACACGGAAGTGAGGCCAGAGTTTCGGCCATCTCCCGGGCCAGGGCTTGAGGGACCATTCCTCCTACTGGGCTACATGTCTTTTTCTACGGGACCCCAAATAACATGAGACCCCAAAGTCTCTGCACTGATAACCCAAAGGCCCCAGGCTTGCCCCAGGGATGACTGTCTGGCCTCTGTTCCTCCCCACTGGAAGCCAGGGACTGAGTGATCGTACACAGGGCATTCTGTCCCCACTTGAGCTGCTCTTCGAAGGCGGTGGGGTGCAGGCCCTGACGGTGTGGCAACCTGGCCCACTGACTGGGATTGGGATTGAGCTGTGGGCGATGGTGGCGGCTGGGTATGTGAGCCAATGGGAGAGGAAGGCAGTAAATGAGGACAAGGACCCCTCCCACTCCAGCCCGCAACTCCTTCCCTGGCTGGGTCCACCTGCCTCCACCTAGAAGGTGGCGTTGGGTAAGGCCCTGAGGACCAGGGAGCTACAAGGAGCAGGGCATGTTGGCAGGCACATGTCACCTCTGCACTCAGGAGGCTGAGGAAGAACTGCCCCAAAATGGAGGTCAGCCTGGGCTACAAGAAAACAGAGCTGAGGCTTCAGGTCAGGAAGCACACAGGCCTGGGGGTCCGGCTCAGGGATGGAGCCCTGCCTGGGGTCCCCCAGTGAAAGCTGGGGGCGTGGCCAGGGGCGGAGCTTCTGCCTAGAAAAACCCAGTGAGGGCTGGGGGCGTGGTCCAAAATACCCTCCAAACCATTCTACATCTGAAACAAATGAGGCTCATGGACAGCGTGGTACCAGGGACAAACTGGCCTTGGTTCCCTGTGGCTCTATGGTCAGATCCGGAAGTCAGGCAGGGTGCATCTCAGGGGAGAGGGTGTACATAACCTGCCTTCTGACAGGTAGTTCAGGGAAGCACCCTGGGGAAAAATGGGGGCAGGAGCGCAGGGACATGAGGGCAAAAGAGCTCCAAGGACTCTGACAGATGGTTTGTCAATCTGACACTGACCTAGGTACTCTGGGGAAGAGGACAAACAGCGTCCATCAGACTGGCCTGTGGGGGCATTTTCCTGATTAATGATTGATGGGGGCGGTCCCAGTCCCCTGGGGGCGGGGCCATCCTGGGCCCCCTGGTCCTGGGGTGTATAAGGAAACAAACAGGCTGAGCGAGGTGGGGGCAGCCGGCGGGCAGCATCCTCCACGGCTCTGTCTCAGCTCCTGGCCTGACTACTGCTGGAAGATCAAAATAAACTTCCCAAGCTGCTTTTGGCCAGTTTTATCATGGCAACAAAAAGCTAACTAGGCTCAATATATCCGGGGGGGGGAGAAGCTGGAGCCACAGATGGTTAGGGGGAAGGACCCCAGGCTGACCCATTCAGGCAGGGTGCCCTCCACCTGGGTCTGACTGAGTCCATTTACTCAGGAGATACTTGGGTGCCACACTGAACCAGGACGGCGAGAACATTTGCCCCCTCCCAGCAGAGCTGTGAACTCAGGGCCACCAATGACATCCCCCAAATCTGGGTCCCAATAACACAGCACACTGGTACTCCTCGGGAAAGCCCGGGGTCTGATCCTCCACATTCGCACAGCACTGCGGTGGGACCCGCCCCCAGGAAGAGGCGTCGGCCAGGTGATCTTGGGATAAAGGATCACAGGCCTTGATAGCTACAACTCGTGCACACAGGTACAGGGGGTGGCATCGGGAGGGAGGCTGTGTGCGGTGGAAGCGGCCTACACAAAGGCACAAGCCCTTGCCCTGCACAGTCCATTCCCAGGAGGCGTGGGACAGGTAAAGAACCACTCGACACAGACGCGGGCTCTGCCCCACCCACCAGGAACTAGGGAAGGCGGCCATGAGGCTCCCTGGCCTGCTGGGCAGGGACAGCTAAGCCTGCAGTGCACCCACCCACACCCTCCTCAGCTTCAGAGGGTCTGGAAATGCCCGAGCCCCACCCTAAAGTTATCAGAACCAGGTTGGGCCCCCGTTCTTACTGGCGGGTGCTAGGATGGGCCGCTGTGGGTGGGAGGGCAGGAGAAACGGGGGCCACCGTTACCCAGGCTTGTGGGTGTGTGAAGGGCTGGGCGCTGCCCACCACCCTCCTGCCCGCCCCAGCGGCTCAAGGGCCAATGAGCAACGGCTGGCCTGATGTCACCGTGCGAATCTCAGCCTGGCTTTCCAACAAAGAGAACAATGGGGCGGGCAACAGAGACACTCCCCCGCTCCACTGTGCTGCGGCAGGGACCCCCATCCCCAGTGGAGCTTTGGATCCCTACACCGCGGGCCTGCTGGGGGTCAGCCTGTCCCGATGGGCTGAGTGCACCCCATGGAGAGCTCCCCTAGCAGGAGGCCCTCCTATAAACCCCAGATTTCCAAACTCAGGGTACACCTAGGGCCCTTTTATTTTTCAGCCCTCAGCACCCCAGTCGGACCTCAGGCTAGGGAGGTGAGACAGGCACCTTCTTAAACTACCACACTTCAATCCTGACCCTCAGGGCACCCTCCCTGGGCTAACAAATCCGGGCTGGCCCCGCCCCATGTCTGTGGGGGGGTGGAGCACCCACCGCCCAGCCCTGGCTGCTTCTGAGGGGCCTGTGTTTTAGGGTGTCCCCAGCTAGGGCACATGGGCTGTGGTTGTCCCTAGGAACCCAGACAAAGGCGGCAGCAGTGGCCACGGCTTGGGCTGTGCCCAACTTCTGTAGCAGCCAGCAGCTTTGAACAAAGGCGCCAAGGAATCCGCCGAGGCCCAGATCCCACGCGGGGCGTGTCCCGGGGGGTCTTTTGGTCACCTCCACAGCGCGGTTAGAATGGGCCAGAGCGTGTCCCTTCCTCTCCCCAAAACACACCCCCCCCTTGACATCTAGCCACGAGAATAAGCGCGCCCCGCATCCCCCCGACGGCGCTCACTCACCCTGGCGACCCACGATCTCCGCGACATGCTCCGAGCTGGGCACCGGCACACACTCGGTCATGTTCACGCTCTTCTTGCGACTGCCGATCACGTTCAGCTGCTCAGCCAGCAGCGTCGAGGGACCCAGGGCGGCCGGGTGTGGCGCGAAGCTGGCGAACACGTCTGGGGGAGATGGCCGGGGGCTCACGTCGGGGTCCAGAAGCGGCAGCCCGCCAGGGGCCACCGAGGAAGCCACGGCCATCGTGGGTGCCAGGGTCACCGAATGTCCTACAGTCACTGAGGGTGCCACGGTCACCGAGGATGTCAGTGCCATCGAGGGTGCCACGGTCACCGAGGGTGCCACAGCCATGCAGGGTGCACAAGTCACCGAGGGTCCGACGGCCATCGAGGGTGCACTAGTCACCGAGGGAGCGAGGGCCATCGAGGCTGCACAAGTCACCGACGGTGCCACGGCCATGGACGGCGCAGCAGTCACCGAGGGTCCCACGCCCATCGGGGGCGCACCAGTCACCGGGGGCGCCGCGGCCGCCTCGAGCTCGTCGGGGGGCGCGGGCCCATCGTCTCCGCGCTCCGCCGCCCCGTCCGCGCCGCGCGTCGCCGTCCCCTCCTCATCTCCGGGGCGCGCGCCCCCCAGCCCGAGCGCGGACAGCTGGTCCAGCGCCAGGCGCAGCGCAGCGGCCGCGTCGTCGGGCTCGGGTGGCGGCCGGGGCGCGGCATCCTCGGCTCCCGCGAGTGCAGGGTGCGGATGCCCGGGGTCGCCGGCGTTGGTCCCGCTTCCCGTGCCGCCCGCGTCGGGCTGCCCGGTGGAGCCCGGCATGGCTTTAGCGCTCGGGCCCGCGCCGCCGCCGCCGCCCGCGCCGCCCTCCGCGTCTGCGAGCTCGGCCGCCGGCCGCCGGCATCCAGCGGCGGGGCGGGGACGGCGGCGCGGGGATGCTGCGGGGACGCGGGGCTGCGGGGCGGTGGCGCTGTGGCGGGGCTGGCGGCGGCTCCTGGGCGGCCGAGGCGGCGGCGGCGGCGGCGGCGGCGGCGGCGGCGGCGGCGGAGGCGGCGGTGGCACGGGACGCTCGTGCCCTCCCTCCCTCCGCCCTCCCGCCGCCCCGCCCCGGCCCCGCCCCGCGACGTCACCGCGGCCAACAATGGGCCCCGCTGCTGCGCAGGCGCGGGCCGGGCCGGCGGTCACGTGGCTGCCCCGCCCCCGCCCAGGGCGTGGAGCCTCCCCCTCCCCCCCGGCCGGCTCGCACGTGCGGGAGGCGCCGCAGGTGGGTCGGCGGGGCCGGCGGGCGCGGCCGCCTCCGTGCGCCGGGGGTCCTCGCCGTCCCCCGGCTTCCCCCGCCCTTCCGGTCCTCCTCTCAGTGCGCGCCGGGGGACCTGCGGGACCTTCTGTCCGGGATGGCTTCGCGGTCACTGTTTTCCCCTCCCGCAGCCCACTGTAAGATAGACTACTCCGTGCGCACAAAGTGTTGGGTCCCCCGCCCGTGTCGGTCAGTCCCGCCCTCCGAGAGCGGGGAATTCCTCCCCGTGGCCTGGGGACCGTGGGGACCCTCTGGCAGGGATCATCTCGCAGCGGTTTTCAACCTGTGGCCCCTCCTCAGCGCCCCTGGCTTGTCCCAGGCTGTCCCCGCCCTGCAGAAGCCGGGGACTTGTACCTGTGTGCACCCAGGGCCCCTCTCCTTTCGCGGACCACTGTGATTCTGGTCCCCGAACTCATCCCCGAAGTCGTGAAACCCCCGTCTGTGCAACAGTGGCGCCCCCTCCCGTTTCTGCCTTCTCCCAGCGGGTCCAGCCCTTCCAAGTCGCCGCCTTTATCCCAAGCACATCTAATGACCTGACGACCCATGAGATGAGCTGCGTTAAGGCATCCTGCTCGCTCGTTCCCTTGCTCATCACCCTTGCTTGGCATGGTGTCTGGGCAGCCCCTGAGGTCCCTTTCCACAAGTCAAGCCTCCTCTCCTGATACTTCATCCTCCTTGGGGACGGAGGGCGTTATGTACCCCCAAACTTAGACACTGTCACCTGGACGGGGCTCCTGGGGTGAGTGGCTTCCCACCAGTCACTGCCCGTGTCCACTGAGACCCATCCTCCCTGAGATGCTTGGGCTCTGCCACCTCCAGGACCACACTGTCCCCAGCTGGAGCGCACACCTCAGTGTTCCTGTTGAGATTTCACAGGGAACAGGATGGACCCTGCCTGGATCCCTGCCTACGGCTGACAGCAACCTCAGGTCAGTTGTGTGGGGTCTGTGTCCCAGGTTGCCTCATCCCAGAGCTCTCTCTGCCACAGTGTGCCCTCACCTACTGCTCACTTTCTGGTCTCACAGCCCCACTGTGTTGGTTCCCCAGCCCAGAAGCCAACGGCTGGCAGGGCCTTTAGGTTCCAGGCCATTCTGGTCTACAGAGGAAGCTCCAGGCCAGCCAGGGCTATGCAGTGAGTCTGGTTAATAATAATTATGATATATGCAGTATTGTTAATGAATCTACGCATGGCAGTGCTGGTACAGGCCTTCAGTCCCAGGCAGAGGCAGGTAGATCTCTGTTGAGTTCAAGAAGGCAGGCCTGGTCTACACAGCGAGTTCCAGGATAGCCAGGGCTATGCAGAGAAATCCTGCCTCAGGGGAGAAAAAGTAAAAAAAAAAAAAAAAAAAAAAATCCTAACATCTACTGTCTGGTCCCTCCCTGGGCTCCGGTACAGACCTTGTCCTTGACTTGGCAGACACTCTCAGCAGCCTTGGCAGCTATTCAAAGCCAGAGGCTGCATCGGGATAGACCCAGTCAAGCCGGCCACCGCTGCCCTCCCCACTGGGGCTTTGACCTGGTGGAGCACAGGGCGGTGTTAAGTTCTGGAAAGGGAAGGTGAGTAGCAGGGAGAGGTACGATGAGTCTCTTAAGGGTCACATCGTACTTTGTTCTGAAGATGCAAAGCTGGGGGGCCAGAGACACCCCAAGTAGCTCCTGAGAGATTTGAAAAGAGGGGGCCTGGAAGATAACACAAAGGTGAGGTCTCAGGTTCAAATTATAGAAGTGTGCTTGCAATCCCAGCACAGGAGATAGGGGAACTCCTTCAGATCCCTGGTCAGCAGCCCCAGCAGAATCTCTGAGCCCCAGGCTCAGCAAGAGACCCTGTCTCAAAAACCAAGGGTGTGAGAAGGCAGAGATGGCTCACTGGTCAAGAGTGTTTACTGCTCTCGCAGAGATCTGGCTGTTTCCAGCACCCACATAAGAGCTCCCAACTGCTTGTAATTCCATCTCCAGGGACCCAATGCCCTTTTTGGACCTCTGTGGGCTTCCGTATGCATGTGGTGCAGACAAAAACTCAGGCATATACACATTTTGTTTGACAAGGTTTCTCCTTGTGGCCCCGACTGTCCTGAAACTTGCTCTGTAAGACCAGGCTGGCCTTGAACTTAAGAGATCCTGCCAGTAACCAAGAGGTAAACTGAGCGTGGTGCAGGCTTTTAGTCACAGCCCTTGGGAGGCAGAGGCAGGCAGGTCTCCAGCTCCTGTCTACAGTGTGTGCACAAAGGACTCACCCGCTTCAAGCCTGTCCACCCAGCACCGGGGAAGAGGCCTGTTGCAGGGACGGTGTGGGGTTTCCCGGGAGGAACATGGAACACACAGTACAGCTTGTTCACTGGGTAAAATACTTGCCCTGCCAATTTGAGGGACCTGAGTTACATCCCCAAGACCTAGGTATGCGGAGCCTGGTACAAAGGGGTGACCGAAAGTGGTCCTGACTGCTACGTGTACGCTTGTGTGCACTTGCACATGAACACACACAGGACACCATGAATACAGACCAATGAAGTCAAATTACACAAACTGAACACCTCAGGGGCTGTGGTGTGTCTTAGTAAAGGACATCCCAGCATGTGCCTGGGCCTAGGCTCACCCCCATCTCCAAACAAATTAAGAAATAAATGAGAGACCACTCAGGTCTCTCTGGCTGTTCAGAAGAGTCAGATTTAATTTCCGGTACCCACATGGTGGCTTACAAATATCTAACTCCAGTTCCAGAGTTCTGCCCCCTCTTTTGGCTTGTGTGTGACGCACACACATGGTGCACACTCAAGCAAAATCCCCTCACACATACAGTAGTGGAAAGCATGTAGGCTGCTTGCTTCCAGCCTGGTAACCTGCATCTGATCCCCTGGCCTTGGACCTTCACTCCATGCCATGGTGTAAAGGTGTGTGCTGCTACAAATACCAGTCAGGAGGCAGTTTGCAGGACACTGTATGGAAGGCAAGGTGGACACAGGTCAGGGTGGTGAGAGAGCCTGAATGTTAAGTACTAACATCTTATTCTTACGACGAGCATGCTGTATAATCAAGCCAAGCATCCTTGAAGCGCCTAGTTTCAATTCTGCACACCTATCCCTTGGAGCCCCTTCCCTCTCCCTCTGGAATTAAAGTTGACCTAGCTATCAGCTGTTCCCTGGGGTGTGTGATCCTTGTATGGTTCTCACTGGCTGTCCATTCCACTTCTTGTCTCCTGCAACTCCTGACTTTGTGGGCTGCTGGGAGACAGCTCCCAGGCAGAACCACCTCCAGAGTGTTCCAACATCCCAAGAGGCATCCTGATGATACCCTGTTCCCCAAGTCCCAGTATCCCGCCTCAGTGTCCCTATTTTCTCCTGCTGTGGACATTTCTGTTATGGAGTCCACTGTGAGCTTTCATGTCTGGGCTTCTCCCTGGCATGGTGTCCTGGCTGTGGCATGTGAGTGCCTCGCTTTCCTGCTCATGGCCTAGCAATATTTTGGCAGGTGGATGGCCCCATTCAAGTAAGCTTTGCCTATGGGGCCACCGTCAGTTATGGTGGCTGACGGGACAGAAACACACCTGTAGAAGGGCTGAGCGAATCTGGTGGCTACAGGGCAGAAGGGCTTCTGGGTGACTGGATGACAGAGGTGTGACGAGAGGCTCTCCAAATCAAAGGGTTGGGAAGCAGGGCCCACAGGACCCTTCTCCACCTCCCGAGAACGCTGGGGAGTACTCAGGTTAGGAGGAAGCGGCCCAGAAGCAGGGGCCATCACTGCTGGTATGGAACCCAAGGACGCCCAGCAGTCTCTTGGGACAGAGGCCATGTCAGGACCCTCTGCAGGGTGCCCCAAGTCTGGCCACAGGCGGCTTAGGTTGGACAGGCTACACAAGGAAGGTCCTATGGGCATGGTCAGCACGGTAGGACCTGGTCCCCTCTGAAGGCTACCCACAGTGGGTGAGGGACAGAACAAGGATGGAGTTCCCTCTATGGAGGGCAGCAGGAGGTGATGGCTTCAAAGACCTGTCTAGTCACAGGTAGCCTGTAGTTGGCGGAGTTTCCTGTATCACCCCCTTTTCTTCCAGCCCAAAGATGCTGTGGTCATTGGTCCCTCTGCTGAAGGAACATACCAACTCCAGGTCCACCAGGTGGCAGGGGTCACTAGAGAGAATCTGGAACCACCAGGAGCCTGCCTCATTACCAATCCCTGTGACAGGGACAGTGGTCCTGGCGGGGCAAGGGCAGACAGTGAGCACCAGCTCTAGCTATGGGCGCTGTTCAGCCTGGGCCGAGTGTGACAGACGTAGGGCAGCCAGGGGCACTCATTGTGCGGTAGAGAGGGTCTCCCGCACCTCTGAGGGCTGTCTGATCGGTGAGGTGGCTCTAAGGTGACCTCCCCCTTTCCCTGGCCTCCTGGAGGCCACAACTGCAGGGATACAGTTCAGGTGGCCAGTATCCAGGTGCCAAACACAAAGAGCCTGCCAACTGCCCTCCCAAAGCCAGAGCCTGTGTCCCTACCACAAAGGGACACAGAGGTCCTAGAGCAAGTGGATCGCATGGGCCTGGCCAGCAGGCACTGTGGGTTTACCAGGGACCCTCAGAGCCATGCTCTCACAGAGAAGTCAGAGGCCCAGAGAAGTTCCTACCATCAGTTTATTTAAGGAAAAGTGACTTCCTGGTTGGCTGCTGGTCCTCAGCTTGGGGAGGCTGGGTGGCTCTATGGACAGGAGCAGTCCCGTCCCAGGCCTGTAATGGCGTTAGGGACACTGCAAGGCAGGCATAGCCAGGTGTGTTTCCAGAACCTTCCTCCAGCGCCCAACAAAGCACCCAGCTCCTTGGTGACAACAGGGCCCCCTCCTGTGTTGGAGGCAGGGAGGCGGCCATGGTCAAGGCTGCCTCCCAGTTGTGCCATAGGCCTTCAGTTTCCCGTGCAGGGCTTCTTGCCAGGCAGTACACGGGCAAGCAAGTCCAAGGCCCATGGGGGCTCTCTGCACTGAGACCTGGGAGCAGAAAGTCCTGGAAAGAAGACGGAGGCCCGTGTCCTGCTGGCCTGGCCCCATCTGTTCTGGGCAGGGCTGAAGGAGGTCTGCAGGAGGCCATGGAGGCAGTTTGCAACCCGGACTTGGTCAGGGCATCTGGAAAAGGCAGTAAGGGAAGCTGTCAGCAGCCTGACGGGGGGACAGGGCCTACACCCCACCATCCTAGCCTGCAGACCTGTCTAGACACGCTCCGGCTCTGGCTCGTCATCCTCCTCCTCCTCCTCCTCATCTTCTTCTGTGCAGGCCTTGTCCAGTGGTGCCTCTCCATCACGGGCCAGTTCCTCCACGTGTGCCAGCATGTCGGCCATCAGGGCCTCCTCCAGGCGCTTGCGCACCTGCTGCACCAGCTCCTCCTGCTTCCTAGGAACACATACTCTGACAGGGCACACAGGCTTGGGGACTGGTCACCTCAGGGCCTCAACAGTCCAAGGGGATCAGTCCATAGGCACCCTACCACAGCCCCTTCCAGACACTCCACACAGCTTCTCCATCAGCTTGCGTGACTGCTGGTCTCTGGACTTTTTCAACTTTTTACATCCAAGCTATAGGGAAGCCATAGACTAGCACCAGCAGCAGGCCAGGCCCACACAAGAGGAGGCGGATCCTCTATTGTAGCCCCACAAACTGATTCTGAGACCTGCTCTTGTCCCCATTTGGCCCATGCCCCTGCTCTCTGATACAGGAAACCCAGGCCATCCCTGAAGGTCCACACAGGAAGGACCTCCGAGCTACTTCAAGTCGCCAACTTCCCTGGCCACACCACCCAGGCCTCCAGAGGACTGTCATTCAACTTCAAATCCCAGCTCCCCAATTCTGTTGGGATTTGGTAGCACGATTTCTGAGCCAGAGGGCATATCACTGTGGTACCCAGACCCCCAACCCCACCTATTCCAAGAGTGCCTGCCTATCATCTAAGTGCCTTTATTTCTACAACATTCCTGGTAGCTACACCCTTGCCTTGACTAGCTGTGGTGACCTGTGTTTGCACGGAGCCACCAGTTACCTGATGTCATCATCGGTCACCATGAAGGCTTTGCACAGTGGCTGAGTAGTGTTCAGCCACACGCCAGGATTCTTTTCCACAGCTGCAGAGAGCTGGCCTGTGATGGGCAGGGTGCTGGTGTGCAGGGCACTGGCGATGGCCGAGAGCAGCGTCTCATCCGTGCAGCCTGGGCCCACCCCTGTGGAGAATGACGGTGTGGGCCGGGTCACGGGACGCCACAGCTTCCTCCTCTACCTTTGGGCTAGCGTGCCACCTGAAAGTCATGACCTCATCCCAGGCAAGTCTTCATCTGAAGACAAGGAGCCGATCCAGAGCCCCAGCAAAGAGCGGCATCAGCCTGTAAGCCCAGGCAAAGGCAGACAGAGCTTTGTAAGCCTGAGGCTAGGCAGGGCTCCACAGTGAGAGCCAGTCTAAAACAAATGAAAGGGGATGGTGCTGGAGTGCTAGCTGAGGCAGCCCTGGAGAGATGCTGTCACAGGAGCCAGTGTGTGCTGCTCTTGTGCAGGACCTGGAATTGCTTCCCAAAGCCCACATCAGAGGGCTTACAACTGCCTGTAAACTCCAGATGCACCTGTATGCATATGGTACAAATAAAATCGCAGTCACACACACACACCTTTTGCAAAAGGAGAAAGAGAAAAAGAGAAGAGGCCCAGCAGGAGCGCCCGCCCCCCTCACCCACTGCGCCTGCCCTGCTCACCCTGCAGCCCCTTAGGAAGGTCCATGGTTCTGACCAGCTCCTCGGCGATGTCGAAGGCACTCAAGCCACTCAGCTTCTTCTCCCAGAACAGCTTTAGGGGGGAGGGGCAAGGTCAGGAGGAGGAGGCGGGAGGGTCCTGCCACGCCCCGCCTACCCTGCTCCTACCCCTTGGAGATGTTTACACTTGGTCAGTAAACCACAAAAGAGCCCTGGCTTTTGTTATGTTGATTAAAAAAAAGGCCAAGGTTAAAATGTGTAATTTATGAACTCCTTGCTTCAGATTCTAAGTGCTGGGCCACGGGTGCTGGTCACGAGGCTTAGCTGGCTATTTTCTTTCTAAAGAGTAAACACCTTACAAAAAACAAAAAGACAGAGGCTGGGCACGTGGCACTGGTCTCCCCCACCCCTAAAGGAAGAGCTGTAGTAAGAAGCCAGTCTCTTTGGGGTGCAGAAACTGCCTGGGGGCTCACCTGCCTCGGCTGGTCCACTGCCTTCTGCGGGTCGCTTTTGACCTTGTTGCTGGGGTGATTGGTGATCTTCGTCACCGGCTGCTTGAAGATGGATGCAGTCTGCCGCACAGGCAGTGCAGTGTTCAGGTCAGGCTTGCCCTGGGGGGAGAAGACTCTGCAGCGGGCCGCTCCGACCGGGGTCCATGGAGGGTTGGAGGGGCCAGGGAGGCGTTTAGCCAGAGCCTGAATGGTGGCGGGTGGGCGATCAGGCGGGCAGATCTCCCACCCACCAAACCAAATGCGCGCCATGCTTCTGCCAGCAGAGGTACTGACTCGATGGCGATTGCGGCTAACCCCGAGGGCCCGCCCCCGCCCTGACGTCACCACCCTCACCTTGACCTGGTTGGAGGAGTCGTAGCGCACGCGCTGGCGGCTCTTATTCATCTTGTTCATCAGCATTTTCCCCGTGCGGAAGTCGAACGTGCTGAGGTCCATGGAGCCGCCCAGGTAGCGCGCCAGCTGCGGCTTGCTGCGGAACTTCTTGCCGCTGGGGCTGCGGGCAGGAGGCGGGTTAGCCGAGCAGGACCCCAGTCCCTACCCACCACCCTCGGAAGGACGCGTTCTCCATGCCCGTGTTTCACAGGTCAAAAGAAAAGCAAGCGGGAAGCAGTCCTGACAAGTCAGGCCGTAGGCTAGGGACTGGCTATGAGGGGTCGGGGCCTGCACCCCTTGGCTTCCTCGGCCAGAAACCAGTCTCTGCTTTCCTATCTGTAGGGCAGCAGGGCTGCATTTATTTTGGGGGACTGGTGTCACGTAGCCTAGGCTGGCCCCAAAACTCAATAGCCAAGAATTGCTGCTACACCGCCTGTCTTCAAGTGTGGCTGGAGGTAGGACCCAAGGCTTCGGGACCGCTAGACACTTAGGACTGCGTGCGCCATCTTTTCATTTCTTTGGAGACAGTGTCGCATGTACTTCAGTCTGGCCTTGAACTTGCCGCTGCTAAACTTGTTATTCCTGCCTTCAACTCCCAAGTGTGGGATGTCATATGTGCCACACGTTCGGCGTAAGCTACCTCGAGTCTCTTGAGCCCATGCGCGCAGGACAGACACAGGTTTGCCACCCCCAAAACTGCCCCAACTAACTTCTAGGCCGCCTGGAAACTGGGTCACAGCCAAACTGGTGCTGAACACGCACGCAGAGCCTGTGTGGCCCCAGATGGACAGTCAAGAGCTCTACCATGCCGTGGAGTATCAGACAACCACGAAAAGAAGCAAGACTCTGACATATTAAAATGTGGAGGGCTCTTGAGGACATCGTGTTCAATGAGGCGTACAAGGCCACACTGGGGGAATCCACGGAAGAGATTTGTGGGGCTGGGGTGAAATATTCTGGGATTAATGGTGGTAATCTTTGTTACCAGTAAATGGCTAAAGGCTAGGTGTGGCTGTGGGACCCACCCCAGCCTCAGGGCTGGGAGGTGAGCTTCCGGCAGGAATTGACCAGACTCACTGACAATCTCTGATAACTGTTTACAGCGTGAGACTGGTGATCCCTGCTGGGAACCTCTGAGATGGCACACAGGACCTGTCATCCTGCTGGTCTGCAGTCCCAGAAGGCTGTTTCCTGTCTCCTGAGCAACTGAGGTGGGCACCAGAATGAGGTCAGAAGCAGTGGGATGCCCCGAGTCCACAGCAGCTGCCTAGGGAGTGGGGAGGGAAGCATGGGGCAGTAGATGGCAAAGGACCCCTGTTCAGCCATGGGTCTCTTGTAAACCAGGCTAGTCTCAGACTGCAGTTGAAGATGCTGGTAACCTCTTGTCTCGACCCTCTGAATGCTGTTTGACAGGCTGTGAACCATGACTATGGTGCTGGGGATGAGCCCACTGCTGTATTAGCACTCTGGTCTCCAAGCTCCAGCCTTAGCCCCTGGGACCTCGTTTTAAAAACAATATTCCAGGGCTGGAGAGATGGCTCAAGAGGTTGAAAGCTCTGCCTCCTCCGTCAGAGGTCCTGAGTTCAATTCCCAGCAACCACATGGTGGCTCACAACCATCTATAATGAGATCTGATGCCCTCTTCTGGTGAGCAGGCATACATGCAGGCAGAACACTATATACATTATAAATAAATCTTTAAAAAATAATATTCTAAACTCTAATCTGATGGTGACCCCCATCTGTTGGAACATGCTAAAAGCTGGTTTGCTCCTAATGAGTGAATTTGGCATACAGGTTGATAATCTCAACAAAGTTGATTTAAAAAATCCAGATAAGGCTGAGAAAAAAGGGCACACAGTTCCAGGCCAGCTAGGGCTATACAGCAAGACCCTCTCTCTAAAAAAGTATAAAACAAATACAAGTGAGAAGAATGGCTGTCAGCGGCTGGGGTGGGTGTGACGTCATGGGGACAGCCCACCCTCTTATGTGGGTTTGACAGGCTTTCCGAATGTGTCCCTGACAGCCTGAGTGGGGAAATGCAAGCTTGCCCTCATCCACGGAGACAGGGCTGGCCTCAGACCTCACGTGTGTGGGAGGACTCTGAGGAAGGCAGACTCTTTTTGACAGTGACAGGTAGTGCACAAATGAGTTGGATAGCATTTGTAGCTATCCTGGGGCACAGGTTTGTTGGTGAAGCTAGCTGTGGGGACGAGACAAGTGTGATTAAGTACAGCCTGGGATCTATAGCCACCAGGTCTTTGATTCTCACCACTTTTTGCCTTACTGGTGGGGACAGCCCTCTCTTAGCTGTAGGGAGCAGAGCCAGATCATGGCCTAAGGATTCCTTTACGGGACAGAACCCTGGAGTTACAAGCTTTAGAAACTCCTAGCAAGGCTGGGCAAGTCAGAGAGAAGAGGGGCGTGGCGGCATGCACACCAACACACCATTTGCAGCCTTCTGGGGAAAACCTTCAACTACTTCAGACCTTTAGGAATCAACAGCCCCACGCCTCCTGCAGCCTGAAGGGAACCTGAGTTGATCCTGGCCTCCAACCTTATCTATTAACGGAAAGTCATGACGCCACTAGACGGAAGGGCCAGCCAGATCTCCTCACAATGCACCACGCGATGGGGAAGGGCCAACTACAGTCAGCTCAGAAAGCAGACGCTGGAGGTGCACCAGGGCAGGGCGCTGGCCAGGCACGCACAAGGCCCAGGAGTCTCTCCCCACAGCCGCAGAAAGATATGAAGGAAGACAAGTAGCAGGTGTCATTGCCCTGCCTAAGGGAGGAGAAGGGGGCTAGCCTGGTCTATGCAGACACTGCCTCAAAAAAAAAGTCTTCCACACAAAAACCCGCGTTCACAGGGCTCAGAGCCGCTGTGACAGATGTCAGTCACTTCTACGGGGCACAACACAAGAGTAAGGGCTTTGGGAGAGGCACAAAAACCCGGGGGCATTCTGCAGACCACGTAGCTAAAACCCCAATTACGGCGCTGTGGGGATCAGGCCACCTGGGGCAGTTCACCCTGCTCCCTGAAACCACGGTACGGTCCCCGCGAGGGTCACAGGGTCAGTCCAGCCTCCCACCCCCCCGCTTCCCAGCGGCGTCTGGCCAAGGCCGGGCACCCCTCGGGCGGCGTGCGGGGTCCCCGCTTCCGCAGAGGGACAAAAGCCCGCACCCCAGGCGGGCGCAGGGCCACGAGGCTGCGGCGACAGGCGGCGCGCACGCGCCGGGCGACGGTAGCGCGGGGCGGCGCGCGCCAGCGGCGGGCAGGGCGCCGGGCGCGGCGCACGCGCACTGGGCGGCGGGCCGAGGCCGGCGCGTGCGCACTGGCCGCCGCTGGCGCGCTGGCCGCACGCTAGCACGCACGTCGCCCGGGCCGGGTCGCGGCCCGCAGGAGGGGCGCCCAGGCCGCCGCAGAGGCCGCTGGGAGGCGCCCGTTGGGGCCCTGCGCGGCCGGCGCGCTCATTCACCTATAGTAAAAGACATCCCTGTGGCCGGCCGACAGCCCCGACCTCCTGGGCACTTCTTCCCTCTCCCAGCCCTGCGGGAGCGCCGGGCACTCCCACCTCTTCCGCTCCATTGCGCCCCGGCTCTCCGCCCGCCTCCGGGCCGGCCGTCGCCAATGCCGCCGCCTCCGCTGCAAGTCGCGACCCCCGGGCTCGTCGCCGCCTCGGTTCCCTCCGCCGCCGCCGCCACTCGCCGCGGCTGTTCCGTCCCGCGGGCCTCCGCCCTCCGCCCCCAGCCGGGCACGCGCCGGCTTTGCCACCCGCTCGGCCCCCTCCCCGCGCTCCACAGCCCCCGCTAGGGGGGCCGCTCCGCCCACCCGCCCGCGCGTGGGGGCCGACTGCGCAGCCGCGGGGCTGGCCCCGCCCTCCGCGCTCGCCGGACCGGTCTGAGGGCGGGCGGAACCCACTGCGCAGCCGCAGCCTCGGCCCCGCCTCCTTACGCTCGCAGGAACCGCGGCGGGGAGGCCAATCGGATCCCTTCGGCTCCTCAGCAGGCGGGCCGGCGCCCTCGCATGCCGGCTGCGGGACACGCCCCGGGGCGGCGGGACCAATCAGCCCTCAGGACCTGTCTGTGGGCGGGACCCTCTCGTTTGACCCGCCCCGAGCCGCGGCAGCCAATCGGCGCAGAGGCGGCGGGTCGGCGCTCGCGCCTGCGCTCCAGGCACCGCGGGCCACCCGGCGCCCCCGGGCCCCGGCGTGAAGGAAGCCTCCAGTTGGCGGCAGTCCTCCTGCCTCAGATCCCACACTGCGGAGATGACAGGCGGGCGCCGCCACGCGCGGCGTCACCCAGAGCTGTTTCCTCAAGCTTGTCTGCAGAGACGCCCCGCTGCACCCCAGCCTGAGCTCGGCGGCCCGGTGGAAGCTGTTCGCCCCGAGCACCCCCGGCCAGCCGGGGAGAGTGCCGCATGCTCGCCATCTCGGCGCCGCGATCGCGGTCGGTTCGAGACCAGCCTGGAGTTTAGGGCCCAGCAGCAGAGTCTGGTACCTCTGAGGTCCGGGCTTGACAGCAGCAGCGTTTCTGAGTTAGGGTCGCCCTAGTGCCGCGGCGACCTCACACTTGGCCGGTCGGCGGGCATTCCTGCTGCTCAGGTCCGGCCCAGCCCACCCAGGGCACGTGCTCGACGGCCTTTCTCTCTCCAGCTCCTACGGAGGTTCACTGACGAGGCGGTGCCGAGGGGTCAACAGTTAAACATCTGCCTTCCCCGCGCACTTGGAGCTGAGGAACTGTATTTTATACACTAGGACCTGAGTCCCCGGGCGGGGGCGGGAGATCAGGTTACAGTGGCGAGGGGTGGGCCGGGCACAGAAGCCCTGGTCGGTTCAGCTACTTGTAGCCGGTACACCAGAGTACTTTCCCATTTCTTACAGTCCGCTTTCTCTGTAGCCCTGGCTGTCCTGCAACTCGCTCTGTAGACCAGGCTGGCCTAAAACTCACTTATGACCTTACCTCTGCCTCCTGTGTGCCCGACCACTCTAGACTATGAAACTGGCCACCCACCCCTGGCTGGGAATGGCGTCTTGGCTTTTTGAGTCAGGGTCTCACTATGTAGCCTTCCTTGGCCTTGAACTCATAGACCCTCTAACACCCTGTCTCCCAGGTGCTAGGATTGAAGGCACCCACCAGCATGCCAGGGTTGGCTTTGTTTTTTGTTTTTAGATCTATATTTTTTGTGTGAGTACTCTATCTGCATGTACACCTGCTCACCAGAAGAGGGCTCCAGATCTCAATAGATGGTTGTGTGAGCCACCATGTGGTTGCTGGGAATTGAACTCAGGACCTCTTGAAGAGCAGGCAGTGTTCTTAACCACTCAGCCACCTCTCCAGCCCGGTTGGTATGGTTTTGACAGATTTTTTTTGTACGTGGGAATTGGAAGCAGAACGCTGACATGGGTTTTCTTCAACTTCTCTAACATCTTTTAAAAATTTAATCCTCGAGCTGGATGTGGTGGTGTGCACCGTTAATCCCAGCACTCAGGGAGGCAGAGACAGGCAATCTCTTGTCTTTTCGAGGCCAGCCTGATCTACAAAGCAAGTCCAGGATAGCCAAGGCTACATAGAGAATCCCTCTCAAAAAACAACAAAATGTGTCTTTTACCACACGTGTGGTGAAAATTCTGGAATTTTGGTTTATTTACAAAACACAGAATTATAAGAAAGTGTTTTTGTTGTAATCGCAGTTGTGTGGGGATACAGCTGCTTTGGACTGTCCACAGCAGCTGAAGGTGATTTGCGTGGTTTTGCCAGCTGCAGATAGTTTCTGTGATTATGTTTGGCATTCTGAGGACTTTTCAGAGGGTGTAAAAATACTAGGGCCTTGCTAGGAGAGGGTAGTTGGTCGTTTAGGGAGTTTGCTGATAGCCAAGGTCAAAGAAGAAACAAGAGGAAAGAAATTAGATTCAGGGATTTTCCTATTTCCTCTCCCTCTATCGAGTGTTAGGGGTGAAGCTGGGGTGGGGTGGGTGTAGCAAAGAATGGGAAAAAGAAGGAAATGTCCATCCAGAACCATCCAATTTTTCCAGAAAGGGTCTCTCAACCTGTAGCTCACTGTTTCACCTAGACTGGCTGGCCAGAGAGCATCCACCTTCCAGAGAGGGAGTTCATGTTCTCATGCTTACTTGGTAAGCAAGTTACTGCACTATTTCTTTCCCCTCCACTCTTTTTTTTGGTAACTAATACAGAATCTTAAGTGGCCCAAGGTGTCCTCAACCTTTGTACGTAGCTGGGATGACCTTGCACTGACCTGCCTCTGGGTCCACAGTGCTGGGAAGACAAGTGTGGACCACTGCCCGCACTCATGGACCCAGAGCCTCGCTTCTCACTTTACCCTCTTCCTAGCCTGCATTCTGACTGTGAGTGGGCCTCAGAGGCTGAGCTCAGTGCTCACAGAGCCTTACCCAGCCATTTTTAGCTTGGTTTGGGACAGACTTGGTTCTGTAGCTCAGTCACTCTCCTTAACTTGCCTTCCAAGCATGGGAAGATGGGGCTTGGCCACCTCAGAAGTCAGAGGCCTTACTCTCTTACTCTTAAACTCTCTCCCACCTCTTACTCTCTTACTCCCACACTCCTCTTCAATACCCACGTGGCCACCAGGCCCAGGGCTTTTTGTAAAGATATATAAGCATTTTGCCTACATGTGTGTCTGTGCATCATGTGTGTGCCTTTTGCCCACGGAGGCCAGAGATGGTGTGGGGTCCCCAGGACTGATTGGAGCCACTGTGTGGGTGCTGGGAATCACACCTGGGTTCTCTGCAAGAACAGAGGCTCTTAACTGCTGAGCCATGTGCAACCACTTTTTTCCCTTGTTTTTTTTTTTGAGATCAGGCATCACATAGACCAGGCTAGCTTCTCTATGTAGCAGAAGATGACCCTGATCCTCTGGATCTGACATCCACAGTGCTGGGAAGACAGGTACCATCGTACCCAGAAATTTTTGAGACAAGAAGTCACTACATGGTCTGGGCAGTAGTGGTGCATGGCTTTAATCCCAGCACTTGGGAGGCATAGGCAGTGCAGATCCTCTAGGTCGGAGGCCAGCCTGGTCTACAGAGCAAGTTCCAAGAACAGTCAGGGCTACACAGAAACCCTGTCTCAAAAAAACAGAAATAAAAAGCCAGTGAAGTTGAAAGTGACTTATTGGGCCAGCACACTGCAGTTTCCATCCATACACTGTGTCAATGTGGTAAGGATTTCTGCCATTAAAGACTCCAGGTGTGCAAATGCTGAGCGCTTAAAGGATCCCTGAATTGGGCCGCCTTGAGGCAGTCGAGAGGCAGATGGAACATGGGAAGGCCAAGGCATTGGCGGCAAGAACAAGGTTTAATGACACACCCATCACGGTAGCCCCAGTGTCCATCAATGCAGAAGCTCCCCTGGAGAGGCTTCCTAGGCGTCCTCCGCAGAGCTGTTCCTGAGGCAGCAGGGTGTGGCACCTGGGGGGGGGACAGCATGGGATGAGCTAGGCACAGGCAACTGCAGGGGCCTTAAACTAAGACAAGGTGAGGGCTGGGAGAGGAACCGCTTCCACCCCCAAAAGACCCGCAACAAGCCAGGCAGCCGGCCAGGCTAGCCAATGCCCAGAGTGGGTTCAGCCACCAGCACCCACTCCCACCTGTGGCTCCAGGTCCAGAAGCTCTGATGCCCTCTTGTGGCCTCTGTGCACACTGCAGTTAACGCCTGCCCCCCCCCCCAAGCAAATCTTAAGCCAGGCATGTCTATGTACAACCGGTCCAGGGTAGATACTGGCTAGTCAGAACCCAGCCACAGTGGCTTAGTGAGAGACCTTGTTTCAAGGTAATAAAGTGGAGACAGAAGAAGGCTCCCCACCTCAGTCTCTGGCCTCCATACCTGTTTGTGCACATACATAGACACCAGGTGGAGCATGCATGGTCTAAACAGGACTGTCTTATGGGCAACAAGCACCAACACTTACCAAAATAGCCACCAGTCTGGTGTGGTTTGATGGAGACACAGTGTTGCATGCCCTAAGCATATTCCAAGAGGCCTGTGGCAAGGGACAGCCCCAACTCTCCCATCTGAACAATGGGCTGCCAGCATCCCACCCGCAACTGAGGCACCAGCTCTCCAGCACTGGCTCCATGAGCAAGGCTGCTGGACAGCTCAGCTCAGTGTCCAGAATCCATAATCCTGGGGTTGGGGGAGGCCTCAGCAACCTCCTGTTCCTTGTCCAGGCCACCCCAGAATTCCCCAACCCATGACAGTCAGGCCCACCATGCAGACTCACCAGTGAGGCTTGTGGCAAGCGGAGAGAGCTGCCTAATTCTTGGTCTTAAACTTGCCATTGATGTAAGGCACCCAGTCCAGGATCAGCCGCCAGTCCGTGGCCCACACCAGCCCCACAGCACCCACACTGCCCCACATGCTGGCCGTGGGGATCCTGGGAGGACAGAGACAGAATCTGCTGGTGACTGCGCCTGTGAGAACCTTCTATCACACCCCACACTAAGGTCAGTCCAGGGCCCTCGATGCTTCCTCCCAGTGCCTAACTGCAGGGCAGGGGTTGCTGCACAGCCTATGCCGGTACACTCAGGAGGCAGAGGCTGGAGGGTCTCTGCTAGTTTGAGGACAGCGAGTTCCAGGGCAGCCAGGGCTACACAGAGAAACCCTTTCTCAAAACAACTACAAATAAAACCAGCCTAAGGTACAGACTGAGATCCTATCTCAAAAACTAAAAACCGAGTAGTCAGGGCTGTGGTCACACCTAAAACACAGCACTTGGGCCGAGGCAAGCAGCCTCTCGGCCGGGAAAGGGCCTTGTTACTAAGCCTAGTAGGTCAAGCTGCCCACTGACCTCCGTGCACACACTGTGTAACATATACACATACAACGTATGAAACCAAGAGGGCATGGTGGGCTGTTGCTCAGTGGATAAAGAGCTCGCCCTGGGCTCCATCCTGAGCACTTCATAATTCAGATGTGGTGGAGCATCAGGAGTTAACGGCCATCTCTGGCTACACAGGGAGTTAGAAACCAGCCTGGGCTCCAAGAGACCAAAAGTGGGGGATGGCTGAGGCACAAGCTGGGAACTAACCCAACGGCTTGGCTGAGCTGTGCCTGACTCACAACAATCGGCACTCCTGCTTGTCGGTTTTAGAGACAAGAGCCAGTACGCAGCTCAAGCACATCTGGAACCTGTGATCCTCTTGCCTCAGCATCCTAAGCCTTTGGAAGACAGGCAAGTGCCATCATGCTGGGCAACTTGTTACACAGCATTTGTAACTGTGGACAGGCACGTGCCATCATGCTGGGCAACTTGTTACACAGCATTTGTAACTGTGGACAGGCACCTGCCATCATGCTGGGCAACTTGTTACACAGCATTTGTAACTGTGACAAGCAGCGCTCAGCTTCTAAGGACTGGACATATGTGAAACCCTTGTCTGGCTTGGATGGACTTGGGGCACATTCATCATAAGACTGGTCCCTTTTGGACAACAGGACCAGGCTGCTGGGGGTCCTGTTCACCCACCGGTCTCTCTGGTTGAGCCACTGAGCCCATTTGGACAGTCTGGAGAGCCCCAAGATACCAGCCACCCAGCCACAGTGCCAGAACACCCAGCATGCTACCCAGCCTCAGACACAAACATTAGCTCCCACAGGTGAGCCATTCCTCCTGGCCTCCCAGCAGGCCACCTCTGCCTAACAATCTCCACGCTGCCTTCCCTGAGCTCACTGATACCATGCGGCCTACCCAGTGGAGTCAGGCATGGCACAGCTTATTGAGACAGGGCTCAATGTATCCTACTCTGACCTCGAATTCACTGTGCATCAGAGGACGGCCATAAAATGGTTCTCTTCCCATGTCCCCATTGACAGGCGTGTGGTGCTGGGAATAGACCCTGAGACCTCGGAATTGTGTGAGACACTGGAAGGGTGACTTTGGGCCTGTAGTATTAATTTGATGACTTTAATAATACACATACTCTGTTGCTTCTGAGACGGGGTCTCCTGTATCCAGGGCTGGCCCTGAATTCCTCATTCTCCTAAGTGTTGGGCCTGCACCCCCATAGCTGAAGCGTGGGGTGCCGGAACCCAGAGCCTCATGTGTGCCAGATGATCGATTAACCCGCTGAGCCACAGCTGTAGATTTGACACTCTTGGTTGACAATCGTTTAGCGGACTGGGACTGTCACTCAGTGGTGTGAGCTCAACAGTTTTAAGGTCATTGCAAAAAGCAAAAACCAAAATTCAATTAAAAGTTTTAAGAAGCCGGGAGGTGGGGGCTGGAGAGATGGCCCAGTGGTTGGGAGAGCTGGTACTCTTACTAGAACAAACCTAAAACTTAAGTGGGAGAGGATGGCTCTTCCAGAGGACCCAAGTTCCTCTCCCAGCACCCGCATGGTGCCTCAGAGGGATCCGATGCCCTCCTCTCGACCACGCGGACACCAGGCATGCACACAGTAGACAGACATGCATGTAAACAAAACAGCCAGATAATCGTAGGTGCCTGAGATTCTGGCATTTAAGGAGTGTGAGGCAGGGGAACTGCTGGAGTTCCAGGCCAACCTAAGTTACAGAAAACGTTTCAAACTAGTAATAATAACAAGTAACGACTGCAAAAATCAAAGCCAAAGGCCGCACGAGGCTAGGCTGAAAGTCGGGAGTTCCGAGCCGCAGGAGGCTCCCCAGGTCGGGCTGGGGAAACGGAGGCTCGGAGAAGCTCAGACACCGGACGAGAGTACAGTCTGACCTCGGATCCTCCACCTGCACTGTGTCCTGTGCACCTTCGCCTGTCTCAGCCTCAGTTTCCCCTTGTCCCCAGGACGCACGGGTGGGATGGTGGGCGGCGTCCTCACCAATTCTTGACCAGCTCCCGGTAGCGCGGGCCTAAAAACCTGCTCAGCATCGCTGCAGGGTTTCAACGCTCAGGGTCACCCTGTTCCGCGGCCCTGGAGCACGGCGCATGTGCGGACGTAGGGCGCATGCGCGAAGGGAACCGCACCGCCTCTTCCGGCGGCGGAGCCAATCGGCTCCTAAGTCATCTATGCCTACTTCCGGCAGCGCCAGACCCCGCCCCAGTGGGCGGGTCCTCTAGTTGCTTGGCGCCCTGAGGCTCCGGGCCTGCGGTCTCGACGGGGCCCGGCGGCGGCTCTGCGCGGCGCAGCGCGCGAACGTGCTGAGCTGTTGTAGTACGTGCGCGTTGTTGTTTCTGAGACGGACTCTCCCGTGTCCCGGGCTGGCCGTGAATTTCTCGTGCTCCCGCCCCCACCTCCTGAGTCTACGCCCCAGCTCCGGGACCAGCCGGTGGCGGGCTGGCCCCCAGGGCCTGTCGCTTGCTAGAGGAGTGCTCTGCCCACGGAGCCACAGCCGCGCCCTTGGTCCCGTGCCGAGTCCCCGAGGGGAGAGGCACGCATTGGGCCGCAGCCTTGAACGCAGTCACCGAGTCGCTGAGGGAATATGGCCAAAAAGCGAGACCCCTCTGAACCTCCATTTGCGTGGAGCTTTGGCACAGGAGACACTTTGGGCCCTCTTTGCCGAGCAGACAGGCTTTCGGTGGTCGCCCTTTCTGCTTAAGTCCCTGTGCCGTCTGACCTCCCAGAACAGGCAACTTCTCAGACCCCCTGACCACATCGCTGACGGGCAGAAAGGTGGGCACATCCTCACAGACACATCCCTTGGGAAGCATCTCGGAGGCTGTTTAAGCCAGGTGCCTGCATGGAGGGACCCGAGAGCTCAAAGGAAGGCCCGTCCTTTATCTCGCGGGCCCCAGTTTTGACGGGGGTCTAGTGGTTAGCGACTGCTATGTGGGGGTCTGCTGAGCTCTGGGCCCCACAAGTTCCATGGCCACAGGTTCTGTTCTGCCACTGTCCTTAGCCAAGAACCAACAGAGCCCACAGTGCTGGGACCTGGGGTTGGGAGAGGGTTGGCTCGCTACTTGGTTGGAGGTTCCATGGCCCAAGGAATTGTGGAAAGGATAGAGGGTTAGCACTCAGGAGACCATGTCCTCTGGTAGACACAAAATGACATCGGGCCAAGAAGACCGCTCTGTAGGTAATGTGTCACACAAGCATGAGGGCCCACACAAAAAGCCATGAGTGGTAGACCATACTTGCAACCCTAGCACTAGGAAGGCAGAGTCAGGACTCAAAGCCTCAGGCACTCTGGCCTAATTGATAAGTAAGTTCCAGGTCTGTCAGACTGTCTCAAAAACTAAGGTGAAGATGTGACCAGAAGCACCCGATGTTCTTACAGAGGACCTGGGTTCAGTTTACAGCACCCACATGGCAGTTCACAACCACTTGTAACTCCAAGTCTGACACTGTCTTTTGGTGTCAAGAGTCTGCACACAGGTGATACACAGATAGATATGCAGACAAAACACCCATACACTTAAAAAAAGAAAAAAAAGCTGGGTAAGGTGGTCATTGGTTTAATGCCAGCATTTGGGAGACTTGACAGAGCTGGGCCTGAGTTCAGTATCAGCCTGGACAACATAGCAAGCTCCAGGCCAGACACACAGTGCAATTTTATCTAAAACAAACAAAATGGATGCATTAAGGTAGTGGTGCTCAGTGGCAAGGTGCCTGCCAGGCACACACAGGAACTTGACTTTGGACACCTAACACCTCTGTGACTATAGCTCAGAGACTGTTATACAGGTGGCCATGGAGCCCAGGCTTCATGTATAGGTGCTGAGCTATTGAGCCACCTCAGTCCACACCCCACCCCCTGGTCCTGCAGCTGGCCAGCAGTGTGCACAGAGATGGCCTATGGACCTTTCTGGGACACAGGGATTCACAGACGATCTGGCCAAGGACAGGTGGCTTGCTTCTAGATACCTCAACTGATGGGAAATCTGATGACCCCTCACTTGCCTGCCTACTCGCCTTGAAAAACGAGCCTCCGAAGCAAGGATGCAGCAGGTCAGAGCCCTGTGTTCTCTCCAACCTAGTTGTTCCTCCCACTGGCTTCCAGAAGTGCCAAGTCCAGAGCCAAAGCGACAGATTGTCTACCGTAATGTGTTACCATGGTTCCAAACAAAATCTCCCTCATTGGAGATTTTTGGAGTTTCCAGGGAGAGTAGCTTGTGGGGACAGAGGTCGGCATGGAGCAGGTATAACAGAATGCTTTGGGGGATCATCAGTGAGCTCATCATTATCCTTTGCAGATGGTGCTGGGATCTGAAAAATGGGTGAGGATACTTGGAGGGGAACCCAGGGACCAGTGTACAGACCTGGAGATGTAATGGCTGCACCAGTCACTGAAAAGCCAGCTGCGGGTTGGAAGCATGTGTGATGGCTGATCTTGGTTGCCAGCTTTCCATCTGGATTCAACTAGCTCAAGCAGTTGTCGGGGAGTCTCTTGACTGGACCCACCCTAAACCTGGGCCACACTGTCCGGTGGCAGCCTACACAAAAGGACGTGAAGGAGGAAGCCTTTGCTTTTTGCCTGCTTGCCCTCAGTCTCGCTGGCGGGTTCATCTACCCTGCTGCGGAGGCATTCCTTCACTGGTGTTAGAACCTACTTCTTCAGGATTCCAATGCAGACCGAAGACCAGCACTCCCTAAGAATCCTCCAGGACTCCAGCTCTGGATCAGGACTGCAGAGACACCCAGCTTCATGGACTAAGTCACCATTGGGAATACTCAGACCATGGCCTGTAAACCATACTAATACCCTCACACACATACTTACATCCCAGTGGAAGCAACTAGTCAGGCCTGTTTCACATGAGCCGCACACAGCTTGGTTAAACTAAGGAGCACAAACATGCCTGGCACAGACTGGCCCTGGGTGCGAGTGGGGAGGGGGAAGGGACACAGGCCATCCAGTGTCAGGCCTTAGGGTAGTGGTGACCCTTAGATCACTGGGTCTTCTGAATAATGCTACTTTAATAACCTTGCAGACCATGAAATAAGACACTGGATTCTAGAAACAGGAACAGACAGGAGACTTTTATACAAAAATTTGTTGCTTACAAAACATACGCAAAAGAAAGCTTAAAAAAAATGACACGGAAGGCCTCGTTCTTGCTAACTTTTGTCTACATTAAAAAAAAAAACTTTGATAACTAACATTCTTTTATTCTCCTTTAAAAAAAAAAAATTTTTTTTTTGTTTTTGTTTTTTTGCTTAGGCACGATGTGCTGGTGGCTCTGAACTAGAAGCCAGTCCCGGGCCGCCCCTTGCCAGGGCGCTGTCCCGATTCTTCCGTCTTATATAATTAAGGCATCTTTTCTTCTTTTCTGAAAAGTGAGCATGCTGCTTTGTTTCCAGTTTCGGTTAATCGATGGGGGAAGCTCCCTTCAGCTTGGTTACTGGGGCCAAGCCACGCCTGCTGCTCAGGGGCACCCCAGGCCCCATGGCGCCTCAGGAGCCTTGCTGGCACTGTGGTAAGTGCGAGCCCTTGGCCCATGCCTCGCTGGAGTCCTGCCTCGTCCAGGACCATCCTGGGCACACCCTGGGCGGAGAGTGCGGTGGTCCCTGGTCCCACGAAGACCCTGCGATGGCTCACAGGTGCCCGGTTGGGTTGTGGGCCTCACCCAGGGCAGGGTGGGCAGCCGACAGCGCCAGCTGGGGATCCCCGACTACGCCAGACACCTTCTCCTCCTCCCGCCGCTTCAAGCAGGCCGCTTTGGGGTTCAGGTTGCGTTCTGGAGGGAGTATGGGAGGAGAGAGCAGTGGGAGACGGTCCCCACGAGGGGACAGGGAGGGCTGGGACTGTGCTGTGGTCACCTGGCCAACAGCAGGCCAGGGCAGAACAGAACAGAGTGGGCGCGGCCTACCTCGCACCTGCTGCTCCAGGCCCAGGATAACCTGCACCGCCTGCTGCAGGATCAGCAGCTTGGTCTGCGCCTTATCCGACTTGAGGTGCAGCTGGCACATGCGGCCCAGCTCCCGGAAGGCCTCGTTAATGTCCCGCACGCGCACCCGCTCCCGCGCGTTATTGGCCATGCGCCTCTCCCGGTCCCTCAGGTCCTTCTCCTCCAGGGACAGCACCTCGTCCGTACTGCTGGGTCACAGCACCGAGCCTCCATCAGGGGGGGCTGGGCCGCTTGGCGCTATGTGTAACATGTGAGGGCAGAGCTGGGGCCGTGCTGGTGTGTGGGTGATGTGGGTGGGTGGCAGCATTGTTGGGAGGAATGTGTATGCTGAGTGCTGGCAGCTCTGCTGTGTGGACAGCGGTGCCCTGTGCAGGTCGTCTGTCTGTGTGTGTGTCCTTACAGCCATGTCTCCAGAGGCTGGTGGTTACTCTGGGAAGGACAGAGGCCTTACTGTGCCCTAACACACACACAGAGGGGAAGGCTCCACAGGGCAGTGGGTCTCAGCTGGCCCTGCTGACTCGTTTCTTGCTGTTCCCGCTTGTGGCTGTGGGAGAGTCAGGGCTGTGCTGTAGAGGCTCGGACCCTGAGCCAGAGCTCATGGGAGCAAACAGCACTCGGCCTCAGCCCTGTCCCCAGAGCCATAAGCCACCCTAGCTGAGCGGGTGCACCGACTCCCAGGCCCAGGGACCTGACTAACGTCCTCTACGGTGATGGACACCTGAGGCAGTGGCTCCAGATGGCCGGACACAAGGCTAAGACTGTCCGCACTCAAGGTCTCAAGCTGACCTGGATACTTCCTGACAGGACGAAGGTGCTGAGCCTAAACCTCAGTCTCCTCTGGGAGGGCAGACTACTGCCAAAGCCCTGGCAGAGGCTTCGAAGCCCTTTGCTACTCATGTCTCCTGTCACCTCTGGACCGAGCAGATCCCTCTGGGTGGCGGCACAGGCCCAGACCTCAGGACAAGCGCGCAGACCAAACTGCATGTGGGCACCAGAGGCTGTATGCCTAGAGGACTCTTTCTTTCTTTCCCGAGTCCCTGCAGGGCCTTATGGGACAAAAGGCCCCTAGGTCACAGTGCGGCCAGCCCTGTCCACAGGGCAGCAGGTGCGAGGTGAAGGGGGGGGCAGCAAAGGCAGGGAACGGCTAGGGCAAAGGGGACAGCAAGAAAGAGAGACAGCAGAGAGGCGGACTGGGGGGGCCACAGGGTGGGCCGTGCACTTGGCTGCCATAGAGACCTTGGAGCCAAGGGGACAGCGGGCGACCGGGCAGATCCCACCATGCTGCAGGAGAGAAAAGGTTAACGGCAGGCAAGCCAGGGCGAGCGCAGGTTAAGGAAGCAACGGGTCTGAGCTTTTTCCTCCCTAACCTGCCCTGGGGCAGGTAGATTAATGGCATCTTGGATGGGGAAACTGAGTCAGGGAGTAAGCTGAACAGGGAAGGTGGTTCAGACACCGCTGGCACCCCTGGGTTCTTGGAAGCAGGGTGTCACTGGCCCGTAACAGCCAGGCTCTAGGCTAAGGCTGGGCTGGCCAGAGCCTGGGGATGGGGACAGTCTTGGCTGAAGTGCTCAGCCCAGAGTGGCCAGCGAGGCGCAGTCCGGGCCTGTCAAAGGCGGTCTTCAAGATCAGGAAGGTGAAAGGCAAGTCAGTCAGAAGAGGCCAGTCAGCACTGGGGTCAGGAGGCACGGAGGACGGCCAGTGTGGGCCAGACCAAGAGGAGAAGCAGCTGGGCAGGGGCCAGTGGAGTAGCAGGATGACCTGCGGGGGGGCCATGACCAGAGCAGGACAGGGGACAGCTGGTGGAGGACAGCAGTCAGCTGGGAGAGCAGGGGATGAGGACACAGTGAGGAGTCTGTGTGTGTGTGTG
>CM053753.1:31459284-31474647 GCA_028658305.1 Pachyuromys duprasi | reverse complement strand
GCCTCAGGCTCCTCTCGC
This sequence comes from Pachyuromys duprasi, assembly GCA_028658305.1. Lineage (NCBI taxonomy): Eukaryota > Metazoa > Chordata > Mammalia > Rodentia > Muridae > Pachyuromys > Pachyuromys duprasi. The sequence continues at coordinate 31,474,629 of CM053753.1, read as the reverse complement.
AGATTGTTTGGAGACAGGGTCTCTGTGGCTAAGGATGGCCTATGCCTCCACTCTCCACGGGTTGGGGTGGCAGCCTCAGTTTCCCCTCACTGTTGTTGGGCACTCCTGGCAGTGTGTGTTCTGAGTGAAGTAGTCGTTCAGGGTTTCCTTATCCTCCCATGCTGCCTGTGAGTGAGACACTCAGAAAGTGGTACCCTCCTTGGTGCCTGGGCATGTCTGAATCCTCAGGGATGCTGGCCAGGGAGTGAGCTTTTTAGACCTGGCCTGGGGTCTTGCCTGATCATCCGTCGGGCAGAAGTGGGTGTTGTACTCAGGCTGGGATGGGATGTCACCATAGGAGTGAGTGGCTTGTATCCGCTCAGTCAGGCATTGTCCCATACCCCTGCCATCTAGCACTCCCGATGCTGAGGCAGGAGGATCGTAAATTCAAGGCCAGCCTGGACTACAGAATACCCATCTCAGAAGCAATCAGGGCAGGGAAGACGGCTCAGTGGGTGAGGTGTTGTGGCCTGAGGTCAGTGCCAGCGTGCACCTGTAACCCAGCGCCGGGAGGCAGGCTCAAGAGCACTCTGGCCGCCGGTCTGTCCCACTTGGCAGGCTCCAGGCCAGTGAGAGATGATGTGATGTCTCAAGAAATAAGACGGCTGTACACCTTTAGCCCCAGCACTCAGGAAGCAGAAGCTTGTGAGTTTGAGGCCAGCTTGGGCTACATAGCAATTTCCAGGTTAGCCAAGGTGGGACCCTGTCTCAAAAACAAAGCCAGGCGCTCCTCCTGAGGAATGACCCCCAAGGCTCTGCACACACAAAGCCAAATTCTAAGTCATGTCCCCTAGTGAGCGGGTCACTGTCCCTTCCCTTTAACCTAGAGGCCTAGAGGTCTGGCCTGTCCGGCTTGAGTGTGAGTCCTGCTCTAAGCTTGTCCAGGGCTCTGTGTTCAGCCTCACAGCAGGAAACCCAGTCTCCGGGCCTTCAGCTGTGCACGCCTGCTGCCCCCAGCTCACCTGCGCTGCTCACCACTGTCCTCTCTGTCCCTACAGATGTTTCCACTCCCTGTGGCCAATGGGAAGGGCCGGCCCTCCTCCCTGGCTGGAACCCAGTTTGCTGGCTCAGGTAGGATTGAGGGACACTGAGGGTGTGTTCATGTGGACCGTGACAGATCTGAGTGGTGCTTGGCTCTGTAGACAATCATTTTCTTATCTTGTGCCCCGTTGGAGCTGGGCTGCCTGGGACCCAAGCCCCCCGTCTTGTTTAGTCCAGCTGTGAGAACCAGAGTATGACCCGGCCCCCGCCAAGATTGCATTTTGAACAAATATTGGGTCTTGGTGTATGTGTGGTTCTGCCTTGCCTGGGACCCAGGGATTCTAACATCTTGAAGGGGAAACATCTCAGACCCAAGCTGACATGATGGGGAGCTAACGGGGTTCAGTTGGCTGGCTAGGCTTATGTGTGGACTGTGGAGGACATATTTGGGAGGCTTGTGTGGGGTGGCTCTTACCCCACCCAAAAGCAAGGCCATCAGTCACTGCCCGGCTGGTCTTCCCCTTGGCCTGAGGAAGTGGATGGAGGGCCATCTGGGCACTCCTGGAGGCCTGGAAATCCCCACAGGCTCCCATCACCCCGGAAGTAGCCCCCAGTCCACAATGGTCAGGCTTCCTGCTGCAACGGGGGAGGGGTGTGGTAAAGTGAGGTTGGCAGCCAGTGTGAGGACAGGGTGTAACCCTTTGTTGTTAAGGTTTGCACCGGGGCCTGGAGGTGGCTCAGCCTGGTGGGCCTCTCCCTGAAAGCCGGGACTAGCTGAATGGGACCTTGAACACATCACCCACTGGTGTCTGTCTAGACCTGCCCTCACCCACACTCTTGGACTGTTAGGTGCCTGACCCATGTTGTCCCAGGAAGCCTAGCGTGTGGCCTCGGGGCTGTGTGACCCTGCCCTAGGGACGCTGTTGCTGTTCCTCAAGGTCAGCTTAGTTCAACAAGGGGTGCATCTAAAGCCCAAGGACCAGACCCTCCCATCAGAGACTGCATGGGCCATGTCACCTTGGACTGGACATCACTTCTGCCAACCTGGGTTGCAAAAAGACATTCACTCCATCCTTGATGGTCAAGGTGCATACAGGAGTGGGTTCCTAGAGCGGGTCCCCCTGGCACTGTCTGTACAGTCATGGCTGGAGCCTGGCACTCAGGGGCTCCCACAGGAACACAGGACTGAGGAAGGCAGGCTCAGTGCTCGACCATGGATGGTAGCTAGGGGTCAGGGCTGTCAGTTTCACAGTGAGTTGCTTCTGTGGCTTGAGCCCTCTTGCATTTGATCAGTATTTTTCTTGATATCATTTCATTTTAAGTCACTCTTGAGTCTCAGGAAAGGGATGACAACTCACGTGACCAACTACCACCTATAGGCCAGCCCTGCCTCACGGCTCATGTTGGCTTACGATTGCATTTTGCATAGGAACTTGTGTGACACATGTTGGTTTGCAGTCGCTCTTTGCTCAGGAAGGGGCTCTGATTCTGATCTCTCTGACATCCCTGATGCTACCGCTGCTGCACGAGTGGGATCATATGTGCTACAGGTGCCTAAACGGGCTCAGAAAGCTGCCCAAGCGGTCAGGGCTGTCACTATGTTTCCTCTTAACACTGCCAAGTCAACTTGTTTCACTTACTTGTTTTGCCATTTGCTTGTTTGATTGATTTTTTTGAGCCAGGGTTTCTCAGTGTAGACCCGGCTGTCCTGGAACTCACTCTGTAGACCTGGCTGGCCTTGAGATTAAAGGTGTGTGCTCTGCTCAGCTTTAAAAGCCGCATTTTGGGCCAGATATGGGTGGTACAGCTTTAATCCAGCACTGGGGAGGGCAGACGCCAGCCTAGTACACACGGGGAACTCCCAGCTTCCAGAGCAATGCAGTAAGACCCAGTCTTAAAAAAACCAACCCCCCAAAAAACACCGCATCCTCTCTCTGTTTCTAAAGTGTTAAGTGATGACTTTGTGTTTTGTTCCTAAAGTCCCATTCCGAGCAGGTGCAGAGCAGTTGGGAGGAATGCAGTGGTTGCTCCTGAGCTTCGAAACTTAGGGTTCTTTCTCACGGAACAGGGCTGAACAGCACAGCGGGGAGAGTAAGAAGTGGAGTTGCAGAGGAGGCCGAGTCCGGCAACAGAAACAGTGCGGGGAAGGTTCATGGACTGTTTGAAATGCTGCCTGAGCTTCCTTCTTTAAGGAGCTCTGGGGCTTGTTCGATTATTTCATTTTGTGTGTATGGATGTTTTGCCTACATGTGTATCTGTACCCGCTGTATGCCTGGTCCTCACGGCAGCCAGAAGAGGGCATCCGATCCTCTAGATGCCGAGTTACAAGATGCATGTGGGTGCTGGGAACTGATCCTGGGGCCTCTGGAAGATCAGCCAAGGCTATACACTGAGTCAGCTGTCTGGCCCGATAGGATATATTTTATATTTGTTTTATTTGGCCACTGGAGACTGAATCAAGAGCCTCCAGAATGGAAAGGAAGGACTCCGTTGCTGCCAGGCGTGGGGGCTGTGCTTTTTGTTTCAGCACTGGGTAGACAGAGGCAGATGGGTCTCTGAGTTCAGGCCAGACTGGGCTACATAGTGAGACCCTGTCATAAACCACAGTGGCTGACCAGCAACGCAGTGAGTGTCCTAGTGTGCTTTCTGTCACTGTGATAGACACCATGACGAAAAACAGCTCAGGAGAGGCTGTCTCTGGTTTGTACTTTCACGTCACATCATGGGAGAAGTCACGGCAGGAACCTGGAGGCGGAGCTGAAGCAGAGGCCATGGTGGAGCCCCCTTGGGCTCCTCAGCCTGCTTTCCTGCAGTGCCAGGACCACCTGCCCGTCGTGACACTCTACAGGATGGTTCAAGAAGACGAATGCCCATAGGTGAATCTGCCAAGGCGGTTTCTCGGTTGAGGTCCCTCTTCCCAGATGACCTGGCTTGTGCCAGTTTGACAGAGACTAAGTAGAGTCTGAGCTGCACCTTCTTCTGTGCCTCTCAGGTCTGGTGTCCCCCCTCGGTGACTTTTCTGTGACATTGCATTTCTCTGCGTGCACACGTGCGTGCGTGATTGCATCTGTGTGTATCTGTGTGTGTGCTGGAAGCTGACAGTGGTGTCTATTTAATCACTCTCCACTGTGGTTTTTGAACCAGGCCCCCTCTATACCTGGCATTCACTAGCTGGCCTGCTAGTGGCCCTAGGGATCTCCTGTCTACACCTCCCCAAGGGGTCGCAAGTGTGTGTAGCACAGTGCCTGGCTTTTTTTTAGGTGGGTTCTGGGGCTGGATCGTAGGTCTCCTTACTGGTGCCAGCAAGCATTTCCCAACAGCCATCTCCCCCGTGCTTACGCATAATCTGCTCACCCCACGGTGCCCCTCATTTTTTTGGCGTCTTCTGATCTGACCTTCTGTGCTGCAGCCTTGCTGCATCCCAAGCCTGCCTTTGCGTGTCCTCTCAGACAGCCCGGTTAGCAGAGGCAGCCAGTACCTGAGAGCTCAGGCTGTGTCTCAGGCTGTGTCTGCCCCTCCCCTTCCCACTGCCATTTAGGAGAAGGAAGCAAAGACCGCCCAAGCCAAGCATGGGAGTGTGAGCCTCCTCCCAGCTCTCAGGGGGAGGCGGGGAGGGTTGTGAGTTCCAGGCCAGCCTGGGCTACGGGAGCCTCAAAACAAAAGCAGGGCCATCTGTTCCCATCAGGTTTGGCTGTTCCACTGTGGCCTGTAAAGCTGCCTCCTGCCTCTGTCCCTTTGTCCTTGACTCCCTCTCCTGTATCTGTTGTATTGATCTCACACTGTGGAATCTGCTCCTTGGAGAATCGATATTTGCCATCGACTCCTTTCTACTTTCATCTTAATTCCTCTTTTAAAGTTCTTATCTTTCTTTCCTGGAGTTTAGAATCCAAGTGTTCAGTACTCTTTTCAACGTGATGGGGGATGGTGTGTTAGGATGGAACCCAGGGCCTCAAGCATGCTAGGCAAATGCTGACCACCTAGTCCTGCCTTCAGCCCAAGGTTTGACTTGGAGGCAGGAGGGGCGTGGCTCAGGGGTGGAGTCCCTGCCCAGAATCCTTCAGTGAGGGCCTGGGAGTGTGGTTGGGGTGAAGCCCCGCCTAGACTCCTGGTGGTTCTCTGCTGAGGTGCCCCCAGGTACAGAGCACCCATAGACAGGTCTTGTTAGGCCCACAGCCATCAGCATCTGCTTTTTCTTTGATGCATTTGGGTTTTTGGAAATGTGTTGTGAAGACTGGGCGGTCTCAGACTTGCAGTTGTCTTCAGTAGTCCGGGTGGAACTCGTGGGAGGGAAGTCAGGTTTTGTTTGAGAGCTTTGTCGTGTTTGCTTGGGACACTGTCAGCTGGACCTTGGTTGCAAGTGGCTGACATTGCCCCATCCCTGTCGAATGGGCTGTGGAAGTAAGGAAAAGAGATGGGGGTGACTTAGTCCATATTTCCTGCTTAGGCTCGAGCAGAGCTGGTGCTGTGAGCTGGGGTCTCTGAGCCTCTGTGGGGTGCTTCTTCCCATACTGTACTGTCGTCTTGTGCTGGGCTCCCACATTTCCTCCATACCAGGACAGCTGGCTGTGTCTATGAAGGGCCCAATAATGGCTGTATCAACCATTCAGTAGGGCTATCCCTGGTATAAATCTAGCTGTAGACAGACATGAACAGGAGAATTGTGTGCCAGTAAAACTTTATTTATGAAAGCAAGTCTGGGGCTAAAGTGCCAACAGTCCCCCGTAGAAGAGCAGTATTTCCAGCCTGGGCCTTGTGTTTTCCCCTAAGGTTGGCTGAGCTTGACAGAGCCAAGCTATGAGTGGGGTTGTCCAAGGAGGTGCCTGTTTCTAGCTTCCCCTTAGTACCTCACCTCGAAGGACAGGAAAGAAATTGTTAGAGAGCATGCCTGCCATCAATGTTGTCTGTTAGAATCTTTCAATTAGTACACAAGTGAAACTGTGCTATAAATATTCATGTTGGGGTTATTAAGATGCATAATTTATCAGTGGGGTGATTTTAATAACTGTATTAATGGAGTGGGGGAGGGGCCTCCTGACAGGGCTTGCAGGGCTTGTGCTGGAGGGTTTTGGGGTCTTGTCCTCAGTATCACTGGGCTCTGAGGGATGGGATGGTGCTTGACATGTTTGGGGGCCACGACTGCTGGTCCTGACAATCGTTTGGGATCTGGGCTTCTAGAGTACCCAGTGTGCCCCTGGGGTTCACATTGACTGGGGTTTGGTGGGAACTGCCAACAGTGTGGGTTCCAGCTCCCTAGCCTCACCACAAGCCCTGCTGGACAGCCAAGAATTTTGGGGTGTAGATATCTAGACTGTGCCTGATCCTGGAGGGATTTCTGGAAGCCCCTAGGGCTGCGCCCCCCCCACCCCCCCCCCACACACTGGAACTTTATCAGGAAATAAGAAGGTATAATTGAGGGGTGAATATTCATGAGGCTTCCAATTAATATGCATAATTATGCAAACCAGGCCGCAATTAAACCTGATTCTCCAGGGAGGGGATGATGAACACAAAGGCTCCTAATAAAGTCTCTGGGGTTTGAAAGTTTCTGGAGTGGAGCTGTAGGGGGAGAGTTGGGGTGCAGAGCAGGAGGGCAAGCTCAGGAGACCCCCTAGAGTCTGGAATGTGGGTGTGGACACCGCAGTCCTTTGTGTGCTTATAGGCCCAGTTTCACAATAGGGAAACTGAGGTACATGGCAGGGCCATATAGCCACGTTGGGGGCTGGAATCCAGGCCCTTTGGTCCCTGTGGGTAGAGACAGGGGAAGAGGGACAGCATTCACTGCAGGGTTGAACGTGCTGGAGAGGCAGGCCGTTAGCTGCCCGGGGTGAGTGTTGGGGGAGATAAGGGCCCAACCCTGCCTTGCCCCGCCCCTCAGGACAAGGTCCTCTGGTCTCCAGGCTGGTTAACCCCTATCGCCACTGTACGCCCTTGACCTCCTCTGAGGCAGCAGGGGCCCGAGCCAGGTGAGCCTCTGCCACCTGTCGCCACTACCCACCGAGCTGGTGAAGAAGCCCTGTGAACCATTGTCATGCATTTCTGAATGAGATGTGCAGTCTTGCATGATCAGACGTAGGCCTGAGCAAGAGGCCTGTCCATGGGACTAAGAGCAGACACAGTAGCTGAGGTTTTGTCGGCTGAGTAGGAGTTTGCCAGGATTGACAGCTGGTAGTCACATTACTGAGCTACAGCAGCCTTTGTAGGGACAGAATCCCAGGCTGTGTGGGACAGGAGACTGACCTTATTGCTGTTAGGCATATCTGGTTGAAGGAGGGATCCCAAAGCCTTCTGGATCCTCTGAGAACTGGGCTAGGCTTTCCTTTGCCTCCTACAGGACTTGAGGACCGACCCAGCTCAGGCTCTTGGGGGAACAGTGATCAGAACAGCTCTTCCTTCGACCCCAGCCGGGTGAGATGCCTCTGTGAGGCCCAGGGGGCTCCTTTCTTTCCTGGGCAGGGGTTGAGGAAAAGCCACTGTTGTGGCTTAGCACATGTGGCCTGCACCTCTCACCTTGTCTGTCTCCCCTAGACATACAGCGAAGGTGCCCACTTCAGTGAGGCCCACAGTGGCCTGCCTTCCACGTTCCTAGGACCCGGGCTTGGAGGTGAGTGTGGCCGCCCCGTGCTAGTCCCCGGAGGCCTGGGGCACAGTGGGCTGGAAGTGGTTCCAGCCCTCATGCCAGCAGCCTGGCCTGGGCATCTAGGCAGGCGGTGTGCCGGGTGCTGCTTCCCACGTGGCTGGGTCTTGGCCTTCTCTTTGTCCTTGGGGGCACTGTGGGCACCAGTCACCGGGCATGGGTCAGGAGGCCTGAAAAGGCACGAAGGATGTTGCTTTAACTCAGTCCATTCTGTTCTAGAGTCCGGAACTGGTCAGCACTGACCCCGGCTCCGACCACCATGGCCCAGAGTGGCCTCAGCAGTTGTGGGGTGCATGTTCCCTTTTGGGCTTCCTTTTCCCGCCTCTCCTCTGGGTGTCCTGCCTGACAGGGTGGCAGGGCCACAGGCCAGTTCCCACAGAGTCCAGCTGTGTTTGTTCTGGCCTGTCGATTCCTCTCCCGTTCCCCGGGTGTACCCTGAGAGCACTGAGGGCTGGTAGGTTCGGCAGCCCTCAGAATCCAGGCATTTCGGAGGTGGAGGAAGAACAGTGGCGAGTTGAAGGCTAGCCTGGACTACATAGCACCCTGCCTCAGAACAGGGCTGCAGGATGGCTCGGTGGTTAAGAGCACTGGCTGCTCTTGCAGAGGCCTCAGGTTCAAGCCAGCGCGTGGCTCCAGGCCCAGGGAGTGTGATGTGTCTGCAGACATACTTTCAGGCAAAACACTGATACACATCAAATAATAAGTAAATCTGAAACAAAATAACAAAAAAGCGTGCAGATTAGTTGGTCCTAGTGTTGCTAGGGAACCCTGTCCACTATCCTGTGTCCAGGGGGACTGGGCAGCTGGGTGTGCCCTAGAGGCCCATCGTGTGCCCCCCCCACACCATGTGGGCCCGCCCCCTCGGTCTCCTGGGCCTCATGTGAGTTTCTTCTGTCTCTCGTAGGCAAGGGTGGTGAGCGGAGCACCTATGCCAGCTTTGGGAGAGACAGCAGTGTTGGCCCACTGAGTCAGGTAAACTGAGGTGCATAGTCGGCCTGACCTCTGAGGTCAGCCTGAGGGTTGACAGTGCTCCGGTGGCTGCACTTGTTAACACCTGCTGGGACCAGGCTGTGCCCTGAGATGGTCACGTTCATGTCACCTCTGAAGTGTGAGGAGCAGAGCTGGGTGGCATATGGGGTCCCTGACCCGGCTGCACCGGTGTGAGCCTCAGTGGGGTGCAGCCCCGAAGGCGAGGCCCCAGGGTGGGGCTCTGCCCCGTGGTGGGGGTGGTGGTGAGTTCCATCGAGCTCGAGCGAGCCTGTGAAGGGGAGGGCGGGTCCTGACTGTGTGAAAGTGAGGCTTGCAGCCTGGACCTGCCCTTGCCTCACTGCTCTTCACAGCCAGCAGGGCTGTCTCCAGGCAGGGATTGTCCGGGGTCTGACGGCAGCCTCAGCACGGTGTCCCCATTCCCCAGGCTGGCTTCCTGCCCGGTGAATTGGGCCTCAGCAGCCCTGGGCCACTGTCTCCAACGGGGGTCAAGAGCAGCTCCCAGTATTACCCCTCGTACCCCGGCAACCCTCGGCGGAGAGCTGCAGATGGTAGCCTGGGTGAGTGAGTGAGGGCCAGGGGCATGGAGGTGCTGGAGGGGCAGGTGTGGCAAAGACTGATGCTGGGCTAAGCGCCAGGCCAGAGATGACAGGAATGCCTGTAGGCGAGACTGAAGTGTGCGCCTCTGTCCCTCAGGGGCTGCGGGTGCTAGCCCCTAGGGTGGAATGAGCTGCAGTCCTGTTTCCGGGCTGTGGGTGCTAGCCCCTAGGGTGGAATGAGCTGCAGTCCTGTTTCCGGGGAGGGCCTCACACTCGGTGGCCGGACCATGACCACAGGTGTGCGCCAGTTGCTGGCTGTGCTGGCCTGGGACTGCTGGGCTAACTTGCCCCCCAAGCTCCTCTGTGCAGGGGCCCCCAAGATGTTTTCTTGGATCTTGGAGTCCCAGTGGATGGGACCCAGGGTTTTTAGGTTTGTTGGTTTGTTTTGGTTTTGAGACAGGGTTTCTCTATGTAGCTCTCGCTATCCTGGGACTCTCTGTAGATCAGGCCGGCCCCCAATCATAGAGCTCTGCTGCCTCCCGAGTACCCTAGAAAAATGGATTCTTAGTGGTTGCATTAGGGATGTCCCTTAAGTGTCAGGGACCCTAGCCCGGTAGGGTCCACATGAGGGCATGTGGAGAGGGCAGAGGCCACATCTTCTTCCCTGCTCTTGCTCCCAGCAGACACACAGCCCAAGAAGGTCCGGAAAGTTCCGCCTGGTCTTCCCTCCTCGGTGAGTGTGGGCCAGGCCTGGTGCCTGTGGTTGCCATGGCTTTATGACTTTTCCATTCCAGAAGCTGAGGCCACGTCTTGAGGGTGAGCAGGCTTTGAGCTTTGAGAGTCGCCAAGGCCAGATGTGTGTGACCTGAGCGCGCGCCGCCCTCTCCCCAGCCCCAGGGAAGTCCTTTCTCGGGTCTCACCTCACTCCCTCATTTTAGGAGTGGGTTTTGTGGCTGAGATCTTTTGGGGGGGTGGGGAGCCAGGTCCCACCTATTCTCCAGCCACACCCACCTGCCAAGGCTGCAAGTGCCCCGCCCATCGGCTTCGTGATTGGCAGATTGCCAACCCCAGCAGATGGTGGCTGGCCCTCCGTGGCTCAAGGCACCGTGTGCCTGTGATTTAATCATGTTGAGAAAGGCAATGTGCTGGATTCTCCAACCTGGCCGCCTCCCCCAGCTCTGGGGAGGTAAAGGCAGGAGAGGCACTGTGGCATCTCATCTGCAAAAGCCGCTGGCACCTGCTTCCTCTGTGGCTCCGGGGCCCTGCAGGGCCCTTTGAAGTCAGGACTGGGGCGGGCAGGGGGGGACATAGAGGAAAGCTCCCCAGAAATACACACAGGGAGAGCTGGGGGCCAGAGCTGAGGTCAGAGACTGTGGCCAAGTGGAAGTTAACCCTGCAACCAACTCAGGCTTGCTACCTGTTCCTCTGCCAAGGCAGGCATGAGCAGCCGATCCCCTCCTGTGTCCTGCTGAGGGCAGAGTTCCAGACGGTGCCAGCTGGTCAGGGTCAATGCTGTTGTCTCTTCTGAACCTTCTGTGTTCTGGGGAACCAGGGCCAGATACTATGCTGGGACTCTTGCTCTGTGGCCCGGAGTCCTATGTACCGGAGGGACAGGGAGGTTTCCAGCACTGGCAGGTGCTAGGGGAGGAAAAACTGAGAACTGAACACTAGAGGTGGGGCTTTGAGGATTCGCTGGGAGATTTTCTGTGAGGTGTGCCAAGGTGCCCTGGAGAGGCAGGAGCAGCCTCTCAGGTAGCACAGGGAGGTGAGGTCATCAGAAGTGAACACCCCAGGCTCTAGGGCCTGAGCATGGCAGGGAAGGAAGACGAGGCTGGGGAGGCCTGCCTCCCACCCCTCCTGCCTGACTGTACATACCCTCCTCCAGGTGTACCCAGCCAGCTCAGGTGACAGCTACAGCAGGGATGCTGTGCCCTACCCTTCCGCCAAGACCCCCAGCAGCGCCTACCCCTCCCCCTTCTACATGGCAGGTGTGTGGGGCTCCCGGGGGAGGGCCCTCTGCGGGGCCAGGCTCCCTCGACTCACAGTTCCCCTCTACACAGACGGCAGCCTGCACCCCTCAGCGGAGCTCTGGAGTCCCCCAAGCCAAGCGGGCTTTGGGCCCATGCTAGGTGATGGCTCGTCCCCTCTGCCCCTTGCACCGGGCAGCAGTTCCGTGGGAAGCGGTGCCTTTGGGGCCCTCCAGCAGCAGGAACGCGTGGTACGTGCCGTGGTTGGGGTCCTGGGGAGTGGCAGCTCTCGCCTCCTGCTGCCTGCCCCTCAACCATTGCCTTGCCCCTTTCCTACTAATTGTCCCCTCAGAGCTACCAGCTGCAGGGATCTGAGGTCAACGGCACCCTTCCAGCTGTGTCCAGCTTCTCAGCCACCCCTGGCACTTACGGTGGGACTTCTGGCCACACGCCACCTGTGAGCGGGGCCGACAGCCTCATGGGTGAGGCCACACCTGGAGTTTTGCTGGGCCAGGGTCGGGGCTACAGGACAGGCGTCAGGGCTCCATGGGGAAGGGACACTTGCTGGGCCCCAGAGCCAGGGGACATGGTTTCTCCCTGTGGTGCCAGGTTGGTCTTGGTACATTATTGGGGACATACCTCATGAAAAGTAAGTTTTCCATTTCACTCTGGGGCAAACTGAGTCCGAGAGGGAGCCTTGTTCACCTGGAAGCAGGTGTCAGTGTTGGGCATGAACTGGACAGTGGTTGTCGCATCTGCCGATGCTGACTCGGGGGCCTCGGGCAGGGTGGGGGTCCTACCCCACTTTCAGGATGGAGGCTCCCAGCGTGGGGCTCACTTCTCCTCCCACAGGTACTCGAGGGGCTACAGCCAGCAGCTCAGGGGATGCCCTTGGCAAGGCGCTGGCCTCGGTGAGCAGGGTCCCGGGTGCTGGCAGAGGGGCCTTCTGGTAGCCTCATAGTGGCCCTGATTGCTTATCTTCCTTCCTTACCGCTGCAGATCTACTCTCCGGATCATTCCAGCAATAACTTCTCGTCCAGCCCCTCAACACCTGTGGGCTCACCCCAGGGCCTGCCAGGTGTGTGGCTCATGGAAACCACAGTGACCTCTGGGCTATCCCAGTCTGGATCCCTGGCTAGGTAGTGAGAGGTGGCATTTGGGTGAGGAGAGCTCGGCTCAGCCTGTCACCTGTCCACTTGACAAACATCAACTGCAGACCTCAGGCTTGGCTCTGGTGAGGCGTACCTCTCTAGTGTCATCTGCTAGGGGCAAGGGGAGCCAGGAGCCACAGGCTTCCAGAAGTCCTGTGGTGTTGGGGTAAAAATAACCTGCTCTGCATGGTGTGGTGGCACTCAGGAGGCACAGGCAGATGGATCTCTGAGTTCGAGGCCAGCCTTGTCTGCCGAGCGAGTTTCATGCCTGTCTTCACCTTGGCCTGTCTGGTTTTCGCTGGAGCTAACTACTTGTTGCTTGTGTGGGGGGCAGTGAGCTCAGGCCTGGAGGGACAGGAGGAGACTGTCTTTGATGCCCCTGCTTCTATCGGGGCTGCCTCCTCTGGGGTCAAGGGTGTTCCCATCAGGAAGGAGGTGGAGTTCGAGTGGCTAATCCAGGCATCTTCGAGGGCATCCAGATGTGGGTTAGCTTTCCACCCTGTCCCCACTGCGCATCTTCCCACCTGTACCTTCCCTTCCCTTCCAGGGACATCACAGTGGCCCAGGGCAGGAGTGCCCAGTGCCTTATCCCCCAGCTACGATGGGGGTCTCCATGGCCTGGTGAGTGTCCGTTCCCCTCTAGCCAGGCCACCAGATGCCACTCTGTCCAATCTCCAACGCAGTACGGAGCCCTCCTGGGAGAGAAGTCAGTTGAGTCCCTGTCAGGGCAGCTTCCAAACAGGAGAGGCGATAGCCAAGCCTTGGGGACACAGGCTCTACGTGGTGTGGGCAAGTCGCCTGCTGCCGCACCTGGGGGTCAGCGGCAGAGTGCTCGCCTGCGCTGCAGACACGGCTCCTGGCGTCACTGCCTGTCACGGCTGCTTGCTCCTGGGAGGTAGAGGAGTTGAAGGGTGGGTCTTTAGGAGCAAGGAGAGGGGGCATGGATTACAAATTTGAGTGTAGCCTGGATCACAGAGGGATGCCCTGGGTGAAGCAATTAAAAGTGAACGTATGCACCAAAAAAACCCAAAAACCTAAAAAAATAGAGCCGGGCGTGATGGCACACGCCTGTAATCCCAGCACTCGGGAGGCAGAGGCAGCGAAGCTCTGAGTGTGAGGCCAGTCTGGGCTGCAGAGTGCTTCAGGACAGCCAGGGCTGCACAGAGAAACCCTGTCTCGAAAAAAAGAAAATAACAAGTGTGTGTGTGTTCACGCACGCACGTGCCCCTCAGTGCCTGCCTACCCACCCTCACAGCAGGGCAAGATGGAGGATCGCTTGGATGAGGCCATTCATGTCCTTCGCAGCCACGCTGTTGGCACGGCCAGCGATCTCCATGGGCTTCTGCCTGGCCATGGGGCCCTGACCACAAGCTTTTCAGGCCCCATGCCACTGGGCGGGCGGCACACGGGCCTGGTGAGTATCAGCCTGGGCCAGGGCTGGGTGGCGTGTCGGGACTGCAGCAGGGTGACGTGTCTTTTGCTCATCGTAGGTCGGCGGGAGCCATCCTGAGGATGGCCTCGCGGGTGGTGCCGGTCTTCTGCGTGGCCATGCCAGCCTCCCGAGCCAGCCCAGCTCCCTCCCTGACCTCCCGCAGAGGCCACCCGACTCCTACAGCGGTGAGTCCCTGGGGCTGATGCAGAGAGGGGAAGGACAATTCCTGTCCGGGGCCGGAGGCTGACCTGGCCCGTCTGTGACCTGCTGCTGAAGCTGAGCTGGATGCCCTAGAAGCTTGTAGAAAGCAGTGGCGTGTGCACGGCCTTGCACACCGGGGAGGCGGAGACAGGCTGGCTCACTGGCCGGCAGGCTGCAGCGGACAAGCCCCATGTTCACCAGTCCCCTGCCTACCACTGAGAGCCAGTGGTGAGGAGATGCTCGCTTCGTGCCCTTCCCGTGAGCGGACCTCCTAGCCCACCTTAGAAGGCCAGGCATGTGACCAGCACTGAGAGGCCTGAGGCAGGAGGGTCCCTGAGGCTGGTAGGCAGCCAAGCTGAAAATCAGTCCTCCAGGTTCAGAGAGGGACCGTCCAGGGATAAGTCAGTGACAAGAGCTGGGCTGTTGACAGATGACTTTCCCTGCTCACTGCCCTCAGCCCCTGTGCCCGCAAGTGCTCGCGCACAGACACGCGCACACACACACACGCACGCACTATCCTGCAGCGTACAGGCTTGGGACTGTTGTGTTCTGATTCCACAAGGTGGGTCCCTGGATTCCAGCAAAGTGGGGGGGGGGTGCCTGCTTCTCAGATGAGAGCCCAGGATAGGTGCATTTCTGATAGGAGATGCCAGCAGGTTCCAGGGATATTAGGCCAGCAGGATGTAGGGCACATGTAGAAGGGAAATAGAATCGGCTATCCTAGAGAGTGACCTTGTAGAGGAGGCCTGTGCAAAGGCCCCGGGCAGGGTGGTGTGGGGCAGGGGCCCTGTGGGCCTCTAGAGGGCAAGGTGGGAATGGCCACCTTAGAATTAACAGGTGACTTCCGGTGGCCTTAGGCAGCCACTGGCAGTGTTAGGGACTCTGGATTCGGCGTGTGTGAGGCCAGGGATGATGTCCACAGAGGAGGACCCAGTCCTGGGTGTCAGCTGTGAGTGGTCCTGTGCATGGTCCCTGGCAGCGCTTCTGAAGCTGACTTTGAAACCCAGCTGCTCCCTCAGCATGTGGCCTGTAGTAGCACGCTGCTGGTTGTGGGGTTTTTTTGTTTCTTTTTTGCTTTTATTGTTGGAGACAGTGTCTCATGTAGCCCAGGCTGGTCTTTAAGTTACTGTGTAGCTGGGATGACCTTGAACCTCTGGGGTCTCTGGCCTTGGCTGCCCAGGTGCTGGGATGAGGCAAGTGCAGGAGTGACAGACAGTGTGTACTGCCTCCTCTTGCGCATTCCACAAACTCTCCTGCCTGGAGTTTACAGCAGGGCTTCTTCCTCCCATCTCTTTTCCTTTTTAAAAATCATTTTGTTTTGGTTTTCTGAGTCAGGGTTTCTCTGTGCAGCCCTGGCTGTCCTAGACTCGCTGTGTAGACCAGGCTGGCCTTGAACTCAGATCTTCCTGCCTCT
>CM053753.1:31436367-31458784 GCA_028658305.1 Pachyuromys duprasi | reverse complement strand
ACCGACCGACCTCTCCAGGTGTGTGACTGTGCCAGGGTCATAAGTCCCCAAGACGGTTAGAAAGGAGGTTCCTGCCATGGGGGGGGGGCTGAGTGTTTTTCAGAGCTAACGGGGTGCCTCAGTGGGGACCCTTCCCCTCAGGTTCCCAAACCGTTTCCTTCTCCCCCTCCACCCCGCCCAGGGTCCCCTCGGCGCCTCAGTCGGCGGCAGGCTGGCCCCGCCTCCCCCTCCCACGCTCCCCCATCCTACTGGCCCCTCCTAGAGGGCTTTGATGTCTCCATTTTTCAAAGTCCTATCTGGAGCCGTCGGCGCACACACCTGGCTGCCCATTGGCGCCTAGGAGCACCTGAGAGCTGAAGAGTCACTCTGTGTGCGTGTGTGAGTGTGTGTGAGTGTGTGTGTGTGAGTGTGTGTGTGTGTATGAGTGTGTGTGAAGAGTCACCGTGTGTGTGAGTGTGTGTGTGTGTGAGTGTGTGTGTGTGTGAGTGTGTGTGTGTGTGAGTGTGTGTGTGTGAGTGTATGTGTGTGTGTATGAGTGTGTGCGAAGAGTCACCGTGTATGTGTGTGAGTGTGTGTGTGTGTGTGTGTGTGTGTGGCCAGTGTTCTCACCTGCACCTTCAGCCAAGGAGACCTCTCACTGAGCACTCCACCATGGGGGTAAGCTAAGTCAGGGAACAGCACACAGCACTCAAACTTAGATTTTGGGTTGGTTTGTTTTTTGGAAGCTCATGTACCCCAGTTGCCTCTACTTAGGTGGTCGTGGTCGGTGACCGGCACCCCTCAGGGCCCTCAGTGGATCTCCTCCCACCGCCTCCTCCCTCTTTTGATACAAGTCCTCTCTCCTATAGCCCAAGCAAGACCGGGACTCTTGGCAATTCTCCTGTCTCGGTCCCTCAAGTGCTGAGATGACAGACGTGTGCCACCACACCAGGCTGAGCTGAGATGTTTAAAAAGTCATTTGCAAAATGCAAGGCGGCAGTTGGAAGAGGAATTAGAAAAAGATGGCTGGAAAGGATCCAGGGGAGTGTGGAAAGCGGAGGCCAACCCAGAAATGGCCGCGCAGAGAGCAAGCATTTCAATTGTTGGTGAATTAATCCACTGATAAGGGCTCTCTGCCCGGGCTCTGTCCCCGGATGCATCCTGCCACCCAGGGCAACCACAGCTTCCAAACCTAGGAGGGGCGGAGTGCGGCGCGTGGACCAGCAGGCTGCCGGGAGAGCGCGGGACTGTCGCTGGTTACAGCCATCAGGTCCCAGCAGACCCCGACAAAAAAAATAAAGAATAGTAAAGCCTGGCGGGCGGTGGCCCTTTAATCCAGCGCTCCGGAGGCAGAGGCAGGCAGATCCCTGAGTTCGAAGCCAGGTGGTCTACCGAGTGAGTTCAGGGCCAAGGCTACACAGAGAAACCATGTCTTGAAAAATCCAAAACATAAAAATGAAAGTAATGAATATGGGGACGCAGGCAGGAGGATTAGGAGGTCAAGGTCATCCTCGGCCACACCTGAGGAGGTTGAGGTTATCCCGGGCAAGCGCAAAACAAGAAAGACGCGAATACAGAGTTATTGGGAAAGATTTGTGAGGCTGGAAGCCAAGTGGAGGGAGGGAAGGGCCCGCAGGCTCTCCCCAGCCGGAGCTGCTGGGGTGCTCCCGCGCACCCTGGGCTCTCTAGCCCCCGGTGCTCTGTGTGGGGACGCAGGCGGCCTCCCCGGGTCCCGCAGTGTGAGCACGGGTCCCCAGCCGTCCCTCTGTGCCTCCCGGAGGAAGGACAGTGCGGGGAACTTGGCCTGGGGAAACTGAGGCCACAGGTGTCTCGGGGCTGCCTGAGGCTCCCACGGACCTCCAGTCCCCCTCCCGGCCCGGCCTCTCCTCTCCCCTCCAGCACTGCTCAGGGTATTGATCACGGTCTATTTTTAATTAAAAACTTGATTCAAACCAGCTTGAGCTCCCCTGGCTAAAGCAGGGCTGTTCGCAGGGTAACACAAAGAGACCGCGGGGGCCGGCCTCGCTCCCCGCAGCCTCGCCTCCGCTTTTGTCCCTCACCTGTCCCTCCGGCTGATGTCCTCCCCGGCACTCGGGAGGACCGAGGGAACTGCAGACAGAAGGGAAGCCGGCTTCTGCATCTGGGGGCTCTGACCGCGGAGCAGCTAGGGGTGCAGCGGGAGAAAGCGGTTCCCACTGGAAATTCAGGCTAGAAAATTTAGCTGAAAGGGGCTTAAGCTTTTTTTTTATGTTTTGTTTTTTGTTTTTAGAATTCCCTTTTTTGTTTTGTTTTATTTTGAGACAGGGTCTCTTTGTGTAGCCCTGGCTGGCCTCGAACTCACTGCCTCCTCGGCCGGGCTCAAAGGTGTACGCCACCACGCCCAGCTAAAATTTCCTTAATCTTGTGTTTGCACGGATGGGATGGGGACAGCGCACTGACAGAGTCAGAGGGCGCTCGCGGAGAGGAGGCTCTCCTTCCACAGTGTGGGTCCCCAGGGCTGGCCTCAGGCTGGGCAGCAAGCTCCTTTCCCGCCTGGCCGCGTCACCCCTGCCGCCAAGGGGACTTTAGACTCAAGGAGGTCAGCCTCAGCCTCTCGCTGCAGACTTTGTGGGGCCATTTGTTCCTGTCTGCCAGACTCTGGTGCGGTCACAGGAAGTGGCTGCTGGGTTTAGGGCAAGGTGTGAGCTTGGCCTCCCTCCGTCACAGGCTCATCCCGGGGCACAGGCTCCAGGAGGGGACAGTTTGCCAGAAAATGGCAGTCCCAGCACCCTACTGAGTCAAACTACAGGCAGCTAGACCTCCTCCTTCCCTGTGCGCGTGTGACATGACAACTCACCAGTGCCCAGGACACTCTCCCCTTCCTGAGAGCCGAGCACTGACCTCAAGCCACTGCTGTGTGTGACTGCTGTTAGTCACAACGGCCACTGCACTGTGAAGTGCCACGTCTTTCTCTCGCTGACACCCCGGGTCCTTATCTCCGTGTTTCTGCAGGGTCCTGGAGCCCCTGCTTTAAGTCCCCAGTGAGGGGCCAGGGGCGTGGTCGGGATGAGGCCCCGCCCAGAAATCCCAGTGAGGGGCCGGGGGCGTGGCTTAGGGGGTCACACAGTTTCTTCACAAGCCTGATGCCTTGGGTCTCATCCCCTAGCCCTGTGAGAAAAATTTTAAAGCATTCCATTGAAATCTTTGCTGAACTAGCAGGCTGGCGGGTCCATTATCCTGAGCAAGTTCTGTGCTCAAGGGCAAAGGGGTTCATTCGAGGGCGCCAGCATCTCCTCGGGATGGTTCACCGCGGCTAGAGGTTTGACCCCTAGTCCTGGGGACAGGGCCTCCAGGCGCTGCTTCCCCTCTGCGGCCACCTGCAGTGTCCCCCCTTTTTGACTCATGTGCTTGTACCCCCCACCCGGCCCCTTCCAGGAGCCCCTGGCCCTGCTGCTCTCTGGGGGGCATATGCAGCTCTGTCCATTTCTCAGACTACAAAACTGAGGCTTGGGCCTTTGTCTGGGGCCAGTCAGGGGTGGACCGAGGGCAGTCCCAGGTCTAAGTAAGGTCTTCTAGAACAGTCTCTCTGCTTTCTGGGGTGGGGTGGGCTGTAGCTTGTGTGTGTGTGGAATATCTGAGGTTTGCACAAAGGCTCTGGCCCTTTAAGAATGAGAGGTGGGGGAGTTCCGGCCTGGCAAGTGAGAGACCCTGGGTCCCAGCCCAGCAGACTTGATGGCACCCGTCTGTCACCCCAGCACTGGGGATTAGGAGTTCAAGGTCATGTTCAGCCACACCTGGGCTGTCTCAAAGAAAGGGAGGCCCAGAGTTCCAGGCCCGAGGGGCTTCACCGAGAAACTCTATCCCCAAAGCCAAACCAAATGAAAGAACAAGGGACTCCACAGATGGCTACCTCCCCAGCTTTCCCAGAACCCCGAGGAGAGAAAACAGGGCTGAAGAACCCGGGGTCACGACTCCCCACCCCATCAGCCTCCCTGCCCACCGCCCACCGCCCACCGCTTGCCTGCTGCTTCTGCATCAGGTGCAATTCACTTCACCCTTCCCTGAGAGAGTGCAATGTGTGCGGGTGTGCGCATGTGTGTGTGTGAATGTGTGCATGTGTGTGTGTGTGCATGTGTACATGTGTGCATGTGTGTGTAACATGTATGGTGTATAGTGTGGTGTGTGTGCATGTGTGAATTCCTGTCCTCTCCTTTGAATATTTCATTATAAATGTATATTTTTCTGATCAGTTACAAAAAAAAACACCCAGATTTTTTTCAGTCCAGAGTTGCAATTTAAACAATATTTGAAGCTGGCCGAAGCTATCGACCTGGCGCACGGTGATGAATCACAGACGGTAATTCGAATTCATCGACCGCCCCACCCGCCAGGAGCCACCCCTCCCCCAGCCCCATCCCATAATCACAGTTTGTGACTGTCGCTGGTGTGTGTGTGTGTGTGTGTGTGTGTGTGTGTGTGTGTGTGTGTGGGCGGGGGGGGGAGAGGCAGAGCTCAGAGAGGAGATTCTGGGGTAGGGTGACAGCGGATTCGAACATCCCCCAGCCAGTCTGGGAATGTGTTTGGGGGAGCTGGAGTCGGGACCTTCAGTGGCTCCTTCCTGCACAGGATGCTTACTTTACATTTGGGGAAACTGAGGCATGCAGAGGACAATACAGTGGGGTAGGGCAGCGTTTTCTTGGGTACAACAAAGAAAGGGCCGCTCTCAATGTTCCCCAGAGGAGGGAGGAGGCCGCTTCGCTGCTTCTCTGGGGCTGGGGGGGCCGGCCCCCAGCCGGAGCTCAGCCACCTTCCTGCTCCTGGGGGGGGGGTCCCTTTCTTTGTCTCCAGCCGTCCTTTTAGTTTCTTTCTGCTCTGGTCCCTCTCTCTCTCCCTCCCTCCATCCTCCCTCTTCTCCTCTCTGTCTCTCCAACTCTCCATTTCTTTCTCTCTCTCCCCCTTGTCTCTACTCCTCTCCATCTCTTCTCTCCCCCTTTCATTCCCTCCGTCACTCTCTCTCTTACGTCTGTCTGTCATCCCCTCACCTTGTCCCTTTCTCTCTCTGTTTCCATGCTTTGCAGGACACCCCAGGGTTGGTAGCTTTAGGGACAATGTTCTCCCAGCGAGGCTGTGCCGTGGGTGGTGGGTAGGCAGTTCCTGGGCTCATGGAAGCTGAGGTCCAATTTTGTTCCAGAGGGTCAGGGACAAGGAGCGATGCTCCACGTTTGTCCCTGTGGCGGGGCACCTGCAGATCTTCGCCTGTCACTGTTGAGGGGGAGATGCGCCTGGCCGCCTCCCCCACCCTCTAAACACCACAATTTACCGCCACTTAACTGCTTTTCATTTGTGCAGGGACCAGAACTAAAGGCCTGGGCTAGGGCCTAATGACCCCGCGGCCACTCTGACTCCAGCGGAGTGGAGTCCAAGGCAGAGAAGAGACCTGTCTGTCACGGTGTGACAGTGCAGACCCTGAGGCACACCTGCAGCAAGCCGGGTCTGCCATCTTCACTGTTTACAGTGCCCCGTGCCCCAAGAGTGCTGCCAGCCCCGTGTGCCCTCAGGGAGCCCCACTTTCCATCCACAGGGCCGCCCAAGACAAGGAGCGAGTCTGGCCCAGTGTCCCGTTTGTAATGAGGGACTGGCCACTTCAAGTGGATCAAGGGGGGTGATGGGAATTCAGAGCTGCGGGTCTGGGACCCTGTGCCCATGTGGTGTTCCCAGTCGCTCAGCCTGTCTTTTGTGACCACACCACTCCAGACCATCTTAGACGATGAAAGTGACAGGCTGTGCGTTCAGGGTACGCAATGTCCCTTGGTTGTAGGCACAGAAGAGGTGGCCTTGGTTTCAGAACAGCTTGCAGACCCCTGCGGTTCTACCTGAGGGCACTCAGGTACCGAGTGGGAGGGGGCTGTGTGTGGTCACGCCTCCTTGTCCTGGTCACCAGCCACAGGACCCTTCGTGTAAACCCGTGTGTGTGTGTGTGTGTGTGTGTTTCTCCTCATGTCTCCCAGAAGAACCCCACAAGAATACACGACACCCCCAAGACATCACGTCACTCATGCTGAGAATCTGAGAAACCCCACCAAAAACTAGGAGGGAAGGGGGAAACTGAGGCGGAAAGGGTCTCTGCATCAGGCTGCCTGAGGCTGTACAGGGGGCTGGGAATGTGAAAACAGCTGGCGTCACAGGCTCCAATCAGATCCACCTCTACCCACCCCTGCACCCAGCGCCCCTGCTTCTCTGCACCCCCCCCCACGTGCTTGCAGGGTGGCCCGAGGGGTCCAGTCAACGCCTCCAGGGCGCCTCGCTTGAGCCCCGGCTGCCCCGCCCCTCTCCGTGTTTGTATGCAGAAGGATCGATGAGGCTCTGGAAACCGCTATTGTCCCCGGAACGGGGTGCACAGCCCCCTCCCCACCACACCAGAGAATCACTGCTCTGCAGAGACCACCAGCTGTCTCCCTGGCACCCCCTTCCCCAAACACCAGGATGTCGGGTCCATGGCATCCCCGCACAAGCCAGGGGTAGGAGGGGACAGGTTAGACCGAAGGAAGAGACAACGGGTCCCCCAGGGGCTGGCTAGTATGCCTGTGTGTGACACACGCGCACACACACACACACACACACACACACACACACAGGCACGCATGCAGGCAGGACATGAAGGGAAGAAAAGAATAGAGTCTGGACTGAGAACCGGGGAACCAACCCAAAGAGAGAGGCAGGCATCTGTTCGGATGGAGAGAAGTAGGAAGGGGGACAGGAGAGCGGGCGAGAGAGAGCGAGGCCCCGGGAGCGTGGCTGGGTGTGAAGGCCTCCCGCGGATGCCACCGAGCCCGGGGTCCCGTGGGCCGCCCCTCCCCCAATCTCAGATGACCTTTGCCAGCGGCCAGAGGGGGGAGGGACGGGGACTAGCGGATCGATCGTCGGCCGAGGCTGAGCGCAGAGGAGGAGAGCTGGGCGGCCGGCGGGGCCCGGGCCTGGGCTGAGGCCGCCAGCTCCCGGGGCGGGGGGCGGGGGCGCCCGCTGGGCCCTCCTGCCGGATGGTTAGGGAGCAGGGGAGCGGCACCCCCGGTCCTGGGAAACACCCGGGAGCGTGCACCGCAATCGCGCGCACACACGCGCACGCCCGGAGCCGGCTTAGTTTAGCACCCCATGCCGGCCGCCCCGCGCGGACCCCGCAGAGCGGAGAGGGCGGCAGAGCGGCGGTCGCCCGCTCCCCGTGAGCGACGGCCGGCGGCGCGGAGCCCCGGTCCCCTCTCCCCAGGCGAGCCGCGCGCGCGCCAGCCGGGGCGCCCCGACCCGCGGGGTCCCCCGGGGCCCGGTCCCTACCTGCCAGGCGCAGCGCGGACATGCGCTGGAACTCGGGCTCCTGCAGCCACTTCCACATCCTGCGGAAGGTCTCGCGGCCAGACTTGAGCTTGCTCCAGGGCTTGGGGTTGCGGAGCAGGTCGGAGAGCGTGCCCTGCGAGCGGCACAGGATGCGCTGCGCGAAGATGGCCTGCGGGATGCTGTAGCGCTTCAGCTCGGCCGTGATGCGCTGCGCCACCTCCTTGGTGTTGATCTCCTCGGCGGCCGCGCCGGCCCCCGGGCCCCCGCCGCCGCCGCCGCCGCCCCCGGGGCCGCCCCCGCCGGCCGCGTGAGGCCCGTGCGCCCCGGCCAGGCCGCCCAGTGGGGCCAGCAGGCCCGCGGCCGCCCCACCGGCCGCCCCGCCGCCGCCCGCGCCGCCGCCGCCGCCTCCGGGCAGCCCTCGGGCCAGCGCGTCGTCCGCGCGCCCCAGCAGCGCGGCGTGCGGCTCGAAGGCGGCGGGCGGCAAGAGCTTGTCTCCGGCCAGGGGGCCCGGGGCCCCGTAGGCGGCGAGCGGCGGCGGCGGGGGCGGCGGCGGCGGCTGCGGGGCTCCGTGCAGGGCCGGGGGCAGCGCGCTGGGCAGCGGCGACAGCGGCGAGCCCATGGCGGGCAGCTCCTTGCCGTAGGGCGCGTAGAGGTGGCCCACGGAGGCCAGCGCCGCGCGCTCGTCGCGCATGAGGGCGAAGCTGCCGCTCACGCCGGCCGCCAGGCGCTGCGGGGGGGGCGGCGGCGGCGCGGCGGCCGCGTGGGGGTGCGCGTGCGGGTGGCCCCCGTGCGCCCCGGCCACCGCGTGCTGGTGGAACTTGTCGGCCACGGCGGCCAGCGGCGGCAGGTGCTGCAGGGGCGTGAGCGTGGTGTAGGTGCCGCCCAGGCCCGGGGCCTCGCACGCCATGCCCATGGCGGGGTGCAGGGGGCCCGCCAGCTCCCCGCGGAAGTCGGGGCCGCCGCCCGCGGCCCCCGCGGCCCCCGCGGCTCCTGCGCCCCCGGCCCCGGCGCCGCCGCCGTCCAGCAGGCTCGCCATGCCCGCCACCAGGCCCGGGCGCCCCGGTGCCACCAGGCTCCGGTGTTGGGCCGTGGCGGGGCGCGCGTGGCCGGGGCTCAGCAGCTCGCCGGCCGGTGCGTGGGCCACCCCGTGCAGCCCCCCGAGGCTCTCCAAGCTCAGCTCCATCCTGGGCGCCTCTTCCGCGCGCGCTCAGGGCCTCGGCATGGTCCCCCCCCTGCGCGCGCTGCCCGGCGCTCCCGGCGGCGGCGGCCGGTCCGCTCGCTCAGGGCTCTCGTTTGGCTTCGGCTGCTGCAAGCAGCGGCCACCAGGATGTGGCGGGGCGGCCGCCGCCGGCGCCCGGGCCCGGGTCTGACGTCAGCGCCCCCGCCCATCGCTCCGCCCGCACCGGCCAAACCCCCTGGAGCTCGGGGCCGCCTGCCCGGCTCCCCCGTTCTGCTTGCCCGGAGAAGTCAGGGATTTGGGTGAGGTGGGGGGCAACCCTAGCCTGGACTGGGTGTGTGTACGTGTGGGGGTGTGGGTGGGTGTCTTATCTCAGCGCCTTTGATTCCCTGCCCCTCTCAGTCCCTTCTGGCACCTCCTGAGTCCCCGAAGCGTGGCCACATATGCCCCCTACTCTGTTGGCAGCCCCCAGAAAGAGGGGGTTCTATTTCAAGATCACCTCTCTATACACACAAAGATTTCAAAACCACTTTGAGGTTGAAGGGGGGAAATGGAGAGGTCCCCAGAACAACCACGCAGTCTGTATTGGCCTCAAGCACAAGGAAAAGCAGGCATTCGGTCCTCAGTTTCTCAGTTGTCAAAGGGAATCGTCAGGCTCCAGGAGTTTTCAGAAATCCCTGTTACTGGGGACATGTGGCTTTAATCTCGGGACTGGGGGTCAAAGGCAGGAGGATCTTTGATTTGGTCTACAGAGCAAGTTCCAGTCCAGCCACGGCTACATAGTGAGACCTTGTATCCAAACAAACAGAAATCCCTCCCAGGCACAGTGCCACAGGCCTTTAATCGCAGCACTCGGGAGGCAGAGGCAGGGGGATCTCTGAGCTCCTGGTCAGCCTGCCGAGCTGGTTAGAGGGCTGTCAGAGCTACACAGGCGAGGAACCCTGTCTGGAAAAAAGAAGGGGGAGAAGAATAAGACAGAGGAGGAGGAGAGGAAGATGATGAAGAAGAGGAAGAGGAGGAGGAGGAGGATGAAGAGGAGGAAGAGAGGAAGAGGGAAGATGATGATGAAGAGGAGGAAGAGGAGGAGGAGGAAGAGGAGGAGGAAGAGGAGGAGGAAGGGTCTAGGTATGTCAGTAGAGCAAGGTGGGTCTCCCTCAGACTGAGGGAGCCTCGGAAGCCTCTCTCTCCCACCTGCAGCCAGGAGAGGGAGGAAAGAAGGGGCACAGGGAGTCATCTTACAGGCACAAGGGACCCAGAGATAAGATCCCTGGGAGGGGGGGGGGTAGAGAAGAGTGCTGGGGTGGCCAAGCCAGAGCCTAGAGGGACCTTGCGGGTCAGAAGGAGGCTCCAACTCCGCCTCAGCTCTCTCTCCTTCCTCCTCCTCTTCCCCGTCCTCTGACTGGGTGGGTTTGTTGGGTCGTCCTGGAACCTGACTCACCCACCTGGAGGGAGAGGACCAAGTGCTCTAAGATGACAGAGACCCACTGGAGGGATGCCCTCACCACCGGCTTGGGCTGTTGGGCTGGAAGCAAAGCAAAAAGAGCACAGAGGATATCTGCTCCTGAGCCTCTCCTGTTCCTCAGTTTCCCCTTCTACCCTCCCCCAGGGGAGCAGAGGAGTGCGGAGGAAGGCGACTGTATAAGGTGTTGCACCCACAGGTCCCTGCTCCCAAGCCCTTGGTGGACAGGTCTAAAAGGGACTCTTGGTGCTCAGAACTGCATGTATTAAGTTCCAGCTGTTTAACAGCCCTAGAGAGGAAAGAGTGCCAGCATCCATCGTTTCTTGCCTGTTGCTGGTCCCTGGTCCCAAAGGGAGGCAGTTGGGGGGAGGGAGGGCAAAGGAAAGAAGTCCAGGGGTTTTCTGAGTCTGGGTGTCTGTACAATTTTGGGGCATACCCATCTTCCAGATAGAGCAACAGAGGTGTGGAGAAGGGTCACATCATTTGGCTTTCCTCCCCATGTGGTGAAGAGGTGGGGACAGTGCCGTGCAGCCAGGCTCAGAGTCAAGGCTGAGGCCCCCACGACACAACATCACAGGTAATTAAAAATAATCGTGGGGTGCAGAAATCAATCCACCGCCGTTCACCGGTAGCATCCAGGGCTCCAGGAAAGTAGCGGGTGGGGGCGGGGTGGGGTGGCGGCTAGGGTGTCTAAGGATGGAAAAACAAACCCTGTCAGACACGGGCCGCCCAGGGGCCCCCGCGGAGGGGGTTGGCATGATGCAGCCCCTGCCTTCACTCCCTCCTGTGGTCTTTCGTGTTTTAGGTTGTGTCCACGCCGGCTTTCCCCCCTGCTGACCGAGGAATCCATCTTGAAGAAAAGAAGAGGCGGGCCGGAGGCTCCGAGATAAGGGGGCTCCTTTCTCTCTCCGGCACCAGCACGCCCTCAGGTCCCGCACACACCCCTTCAAGCTGCCGGGAGCGAGAAGGGGCCTCTGAGAGCCACGGAGGGAGCTTTCCCTGGCGGGAAAGTCTTCTGAGGACGGACAGCTGGCTCTCTGCAGGCGCTGCGGCTCCACCGAGGGCTGGAGCGCAGTCCTAGGGGTCCCCTTAGGAACACACTGTGTCCCCCCTGCGCCCCAAGAACTGGGCTCTCCCAGGCTAGTAATTAGTCAAACAGGATTGAGCGGGGCCACGGGGCAGGCGGGTGGCTGGGGCCTGATCGATCGCGGGTCATTAGCAAATTGAGGGTGGAGGAGGGGTAGGTTGGAGGGGGGAGGTTCCCCCATTCCTGCCCCGTGGGACAGCTCAGGGGAGCTTTCGGGGAACCTCAGGGCCCCCTCTGGGATGTTCCAGGCTAGCCCCCATCCTCTCCGTGCTCAGCCCAAGCTTGAAAGAAATCTGAGGCTCAGTTAACCGCGAGCCTCGAGGGTCGGCCCTGCACCCTTGTTCTCTTGGGTGCTAGGGGATCTGCTCCGGCTTCTCCAGAGCGACTCGCTGCCTCCAGGAGCCGCCTCACCTCACCTGGAGGCGCCGGAGTCCGCGCCCCTCACTTTGGCTTCCCTAATGTCCTCTTTTTGCCCCTAACTTTAAGCAAAAATCGATGCGGGGACTTTAGAAGGCCGAGGCTGTGCCTTTGAGGTTGTCCCCCAAACCAGGCGTCTGCTCCCGGCCCCCTGTCTCCACGCCGGGAGGTTTCGTTGGCGCCCTGGAGACTGACTGTGCCCTCCGGCCCGGCCTCCCCGAAACCTGCCAGCTATAGAGCCGCCCTCCTCCTCCGCTCGGACTGGGATGGGCACTGGGTCGCTTGAGCTGGGAGGGAGAAGGCGTCCAGGCTGGAAGGCAGGGGCGTCCGGCGGGCGTGGGGCGGCGGTGTGTCCTGAGTGCGGGCGCACAGGGTCCCCCGGATCCCCGCCCCGCCCGGGCTGCTCCGCGGCAGCTGCGCCCGATCGATCCCCCCGACGGCCCCGCGTCTCCATCGAATCCCCGTCGCTCTGGGCCACGCGCTGCGCAAACGCCGCTGGTGTGCGGCGGGCCGTGGGGGCCGCGCCACAGGAGCGCGAGCCAGCGGGGACCCGAGGCCTCGCTCCATCCCCGACCGCTCCGGACACCGCCCTGCCGTGACTCAGTTTCCCACCGGAAAAGCGGCTGCTGGCTCCGCGGGACCCCAGGGAAGAGAGCACCATGCTGCTCTCCAAGCCACCTGCCCCCTCCCTTCCCCGCCTTTTCTTGCCCCTTCCTTCCCCTCCCCTTTCGTCCCTCTCCCAGTCTGGCAGAGTCTCCGGTAGCCCAGGCTGGCCTCAGCCTCGCTCCCCACCCTGCTGGGATGACTCGCCGACGGCCTGCCCTTCCCTGGCTGGCTCGCCCGGATTCGAAGCCGCCTCTGAAAGCAGGTCTGCCGACACCTCCGCTCCCCGATCTCTCCACCCTGCGCTCCAGGGAAACCGAACTGTTCTTAGAGCGCGCGCGTGTGTGTTTGTGTGTGTGTGTGTGTGTCTGTGTGTTGTGTGTGTGTTGTGTGTTGTGAGAGGGGGTGGCTGGGGCCCACGACACTGAGGCCAGGCAGCCTAGGGCCCGCCCCGGGCCTACTGGAGGGTTATCTGGAGAAAGGGACAGGTAGGGGCCTCCAAGATGCCTCTATCCTGGGGTTCACTTCCATTCTTGGATTGAAACCCCGCGGTAGGGTGCAGCCATGGCCAGGACCATGTGCTGTGCGGGACCCGGAGAGGGATAGGGACACACACACACACACACACACACCAACGGAAGGCTCCCTGGAAGGTTAATAACGTCTGTTCCATTCTCAGCGTCGTGCGCGTCCCGGAGCTAGACGCCCTTACAGTCGGTTTGCAACGGCCTCAGCCCCGGCAGGGTCTCTCACGGGGAAAGACACCCTCAAGGATCCCGGAGGCGCCCCTAGCCCGAGAGAGAAGGCCAGGCGCATGCACGTGGGCCACCCTGATGGCGTCTGGCTCAGAGCCCCGGCGTCCTGGCTAGAGGCGGAGGGTGAGGCTGGGCTGGACCGCGCGTTAACGCCTCATTTATCAAAGCACACCCCGGCCCTTTCCGCTGCCCCAGCGGGCGGGGAACGACCACAAGGCCCTGCCACCCGGAGCAGTTTTCTCGGTTTGCCCAGGCCTCCACTGTCTCCTCTGTGGGCTTGAGTGGAAGGGGCGCAGCTCTGTCTGGGCGAAGGGAACTGCACCAGCAGAGCTCGGGTGCCTGCTCGGCTACCCGAGGATAGAAGGGCTTCCCGTCCTTCCTAACGCACCCCCTCCCCAAGTCAGGCCGGGACAGCAGCCCTCTCCTCTCTGCAGGGGTCCTAGTGACCGGGTCTTGTAGGATAGGCAGGAGTTTGGGTGCCGGGAAGGGGCCGAATTGGAAGAGGAAGTCTGACAGCCTCCTAGGCCCTCATTAGGAAATGTTTGTTGAGTGAGTCAATGAGATAAAGCCAGGAACTAGACTGAGGTGGGGTACACCGAGAGCCAGGCTGTGAATGGTGCTGGCCTTGGTCTGGGCAGCTTTCAGTTGAGCCCATTGACCCACGGGGTGTCTGGCTCGACCAGCCTGTGACAGGAAAGTAGCTACAACAACAGCGGCCTTCCCTTCCTTGGTGAACTACACCTATTCTGGTTAGGCACCACCCTCTCCAAGGGGCCTGGCCTCCCACCCCTGCCGGTCAGATGGTGGCACAGTCCTGGCTTGAGCCTGGCTCTCAGGTGGAGGCACCAGGGAGAGGACCAGCCCAGCGGGCCTCAGTTCCCCGGGCCTCCCCTCCTGTCCTAGCTCGGGGCAACGCCCCGCGGCAGTGCAGGATAGGGGCTATGGAAGGGTGGGTCAGAAACCTGGGACAGTCCCTGGAGCTGTGGGCTGCAGGACCTTCTCTCTGGCCTCAGTTTCTCCCCCAAAGAAAGCAGAGGTGGCCCAAGAGCATATTGGGGGCCTGGGGACCCATCTCATCTCCCTCTCCTCCCTCTCTCCCCTCCACAGGCTTCTGGCCTTGCTCCTTCTTTTTTCCACCGCCCCTTCTCTTACCCTTTTGCCCTTCACTGCCTCCCTCCTCCCCTCCCCTCCCCTCTCCTTCCTCCTCATCCTCCCTCCTCTCTCTCTCTCCTCCATCCTTCCTTTGCTTTCCTTCCTCTTCCCCTTCCTCCTCCCCTTCCTTCTTCCTCCTCCCCTCCTTCCTCCCCAATATGCTTCAGTCTTAGCAATAGCACAGTAACTTTGACAAAACCTGGATCCCCTCTCCCTCCTTTACTTCTGGGAGGCTGCAGGCTGGCCTGGAGGGGAAGGGCTACCCCTTGGTTGTTTTACTTATGGGGAAACTGAGGCACATTCTGACCACCTGCTTCCCAGAGCAGATGCCTCTCAACTGAAGGCCTGCGGGTGAAATGAGGGGTAGGGTAGGGGGGATGAAATGACACCACAGCCTGGCCCTCAGAGCTTTGTCCTTTACAGCCTGTTCTAAGGTGGACAGAGTTCCAGGCTGGCCGCTCAGGGAGTAGAGGCTGGGGACTGAGGAGGTGGAGGCTGGGGGCGGAGACTGAGGAGGGCGGAGACTGAGGAGGGTGGAGGCTGGGGGCGGAGACTGAGGGGGGCGGAGACTGAGGAGGGCGGAGACTGAGGAGGGCGGAGGCTGGGGGCGGAGACTGAGGAGGGCGGAGGCTGAGGAGGGCGGAGGCTGAGGAGGGCGGAGGCTGGGGCCGGAGACTGAGGAGGGCAGAGGTTGGGGTGGAGGTGGAGGCTGAGGGCGGCGACCGAGGAGGGTGGAGGCTGAGAGGGAAATGGGGATTAAAGGTGCTGGAGGCTGCTAAAATGGAGGCCAGGAGGATGGGGCTGCTGAGCCTGGAGGCTGGGTGGGTAGGAAACAGGGAGACGCTCCCAGAGGAACCCTGCAGCTGGGATTGATTCTCCCATCGATCCTGGGGGAGCTGGAGCCAGCAAGGCCGGCTGTGTGCTGGGCGGGAGGAGGGTGAGGGGCAGGATGTCTCCTTCCCCTCCAGGCCCAGCCTGTCCAGCAGTTCCAGCAGGGGTGCCTCAGCCGGGCAAACTGGAAGGAGACCGATCCTGGGAAGACGGTGGCTGGTGGATGGAGGCTCTGGGGTAGCCTGCCTAGCTTCCTGCCGCTGTGACCATCCCCTGGTTTTCAGTGCCCTTTCCAGAGAGGGCTTGCTTCTGTTTCTTTCCCTCCTCCCTCCCTCTGCCTTTGGAGACAGGATCTTATGGAGCCCAGGTTGGCCCCAAACTCACTATGTAGGTGAGGCTGACCTTGAACCCTTGATGCTCCTGCCTCTACCTGATACATAATGAATTCCAGGCCAACCTGGGCTCTGTGACCAGTACCTGCTCTTAAACACTGAGCAGCAGTCCAGCCAGATGGCCTGAGCTGTCAACAGAGCAATCCCCACCGAAGGGAGTCTCAGATCTGTCCAGGTCAGCTTGGCCTGTGGATGTGTCTGTGAAAAGTTTTTGTTACTTTTTCAAAAATTTTTTAAAGATTTATTTATTTATTATTTATACAGTGTTCTGCCTGCACACCAGAAGAGGGACCAGATCTCACTGTAGATGGTTGTGAGCCACCATGTGGTTGCTGGGAACTGAACTCAGGGCCTTTGGAAGAATAGTCAGTGCTCTTAACCTCTGAGCCACCTCTCCAGCCCCTCAAAATTGTTTTCTTTTCTGTGTGTGTTGCCTGAGTGTCTGCGCAGCGCATTCATGTAGCACCAGAAGGGGCGTCAGGTCCTCAGAGCTGGAGCCTCAGCTGGTTCCGAGAGTCCCACCCGGGTCCCCTAAGAGCAGTGAGCACTCTTAACTGTCTCTCGGGCTGACACAGGCTCTCACTGTGTAACTCTGGGTGGCCCAGGACTCGCTATGTATACCAGGCAGACATGCCTGCCTCTGCCTCCTGAGGGCTTCGGTGAAGGACTGTGACATCAGGCAAGAACACAGATGCCACCTGCCTCCTCAGGAGCCAAAAAGCAGGAGAGACAACAACAATAAACAAGGTTGCCATGTTAAATAAGCAAGAGTTGAGGTGAAGCCACTGACTAGAAAGGAAATTGGTCCTTAAAACCCACAGCAGGCTTGCCACCAACAGGCCACAATTTTAGCTCTGAGCTCCCCAGCAGGCGACGTGAAAAGAGAATGCAAGCATTTCCCTGACTTCAGCCACCTAGCTTTGCCTGGTAGCCTTCTCTCCAGTGTACACGGGGTTAACTGATAGGCCATGGCAACTGTCACTGTTGGACCCTTAGACCCCATCTGTGTGGATTTAACCACTCCAAATCAAATCTTTCCTAAATACCATGCCATAAGTAGCTTCAACTGCCGATGGGACGCAAACCTGGAGCCACCTGGAAGAGGAGCCCTCGGTTGAGGAATCGCGTCTGTGGGATGGTACTGTGACCACACCAGCAGCTCATTTTCTTCGTTGCTAACTGGTGCTGGAGGGCACAGCCCCTTCCGGCGATGCTCCCCTCGCAGGTGGGCCTGGCTGTGTCAGAAGCCAAACTGAGTGAGCCTGGGGGAGGAGCCAGGAAGCAGCCTCCTCCTCACCTCAGACTCTGCTTCAGTTCCTGCCTCCAGGCTCCTGCCCTGATTTCCCTCCTGGCTGGAGAGCAGTGGGCCAAATAAACCCTTTCCTCTCCAGTTGCTCTTGCTTGCTTTTTGTCACAGAAGCAGAGAGTGAGCAGGCCAGGACAGAGAACTAGGGCCTAGCTTTGGAACGTCCCCCCTTCCTACACTCCTTCGCCCCCAATGCGTCCTCCTCCTCCGGTTCCTGTTCCTGCCTCCTCTGTGTGTGAATCACCCCCCTCAGAGCTGAGCTGCTCCACCACGCTTCCCTACCAGGCTGGATGGCAGCCCTTTGCTCCTGAGGTGGGAAATCTTTTTCTCCCCTCCTTTCTCTCTGCCTGGTATTATGAACACACTTAAACAAAAGAACCAAGACTGCTTGTGAACTTTTCTTGTTATTCTTTCAAAAATACAGCATGGCATTGTGCCTCAGTTCCCACAGCTGCCCAAACATTTTCAACCACCAGGGGATTTGAATCTTTAGCCCAGGCTGGCCTTGAGCTCACTCTGCAGCTGAGGAGGACCTTGAATTTCTGATCCTCCTGCCTCAACCAGAGCTGAGGTGATAGGTGGGCCCAGACCTCACCCAGAGGTGATTTGGAGTCTGTGGGAGCTGGTCATTGGGATCTCTGTGAGTCCAGGACAGCAGAGGCTACACAAAGAAACCCTGTCTCAAAATGTAACAAAACAAAACAAAAAAGCCAGGAGGCAGAAGCAGGAGGACTCCTGTGAGTTTGAAACCAAACATGTACAGTAGCCAACCAGGGCTGCATAGAGCTACCCTGACTCAAAACCCAACCCAGCCAAAAGACAAGGTCTCACTATTTAGCTCAGGCCTGCCAGGAACTCACAGCAAGTCTCCTGCCTGAGCTCCCAGAGTGTGCCTTCAGTCGGGCTCCCTCTGCCCTTGGAAGGTTCTCATCTCTGGGAATCCCTGTTGTATACATAAGTGTTTTTGTTTTGGTCCCAGGTTGTGGGACGAGGGACTGGTTCAGATGGTCCTCAGCAGCAGACCGTTTGCCTCATGCGGGCTCTGAGAGGAGCTCTTTGCCAGCTGCAGAGTTGAAATCTGAGGACTCTGGAGAGGGAATAAATGCCAGAACCTAGAGCACGTGGGATAAGAGAAAGAACAAGGCTGCTCCTGGTTGCTGTTTGTGAGACAAGAAGTTGGAGGTCTCCTGAAACAAGGATTGGACTGGCTCCAAAGACCCCAAGACCCTGACCAGCAGGAAGCAGCTAGGAAAGAACTGCGCCCCCTCTCCCTCTAACCCTTCCTCTCTCCTACCTGGTGTTGAGGTGTTGGAAAGGACTGGGGTGGAGTAGGGAGAAAAACATAAAAGAGAGACATAAATAAAATGTTTTTTAAAAATTACAACAAATCCCCTACTAGGTTTTACTGCAATGTCTAATGACACTTGTGGGGTTTTTTGTTTGTTTGCATACTCGTGTGGGTGCATGCACGTGTGTGTCAAGGCTGCCATATCAACATCAGAGGATGACCTTTGGGACAGAGTCTGTCACTCTGCCACACAGGTGCTGAGGCTGGAACCCAGGTCCTTCCCCTGCTGAGGCCTCTCACTGCCTCGGTCTAAACTCCTGAACTCTCTCTGTCCTGCTGGGGGCTCAGCACACAGTAGGTGCCCAGTAACTGCAGGCTGTGAATGAACAGGTTCTTACCTTGCTGCATCTCCAAGGCTACCAGAGAAAGAAGCAAAATTTTAAGCAGACTGAGCAGAGCCAGAGCCACAGGCTGTGGCTCCCCAGGGCGGGGCATCGACCCGCGAGGGCGGGAGTCTGGCTTTGTTCGGATGGAGGTGGAGGGCTCGGGGTGGGGGGGGCGTCCCTGTAGACAGGGCTGCCGATAGGGCTGGGGTGGGCTGCCTCTGCAGCAAGCAAGCTCTCTCCTCTTCTCTCTCTCTCTCTCTCCCTCCACACACACACAAAAGCAGGAAACTCACATTAAGCCTATTATCAATATTTTGCCTGGAAAAAAAATACAAAAAGCATTTTCTTCTCTGAAAAATTAATAACCTAGGAGGGGAGGGGGAGGGGAACCATGCTTGATGTCTGGCAAGGAGAGGGCGGCTCGAGCTTCACTGTCTCCGCACTGAGTACCTGGGCGTCTCTGAGGAGGCCTGACACCTGCCTGCGCTCCCATACGCCCTCCCCCCTTGGGTAGGCTCTACCAGAAGGTCCTACATTCAAGTCCACCATCAATCTCTCCCTCTGAATACAGAGTGTCTTCCAGGCAGAGCCCACCTCCAGCCCCAGACAACTTCTACTCTATCTGCAAAACCCATCTTTTGCAATGAGCACACGACCCTTGCTGCCACTTCCGACCCGACCCTTTGTGTCATGCTCTCTCCCCACACCCAGGCACCCAGGAGTGCCCTGGGAAGCCCCCATCCCTTCCTGAATTTATGGCCTTTTTTTTTCAGATTTGCCTGTTAGTCCTGGAGAGAAGACTCTAAGTTCCTTTTTGAGGGAGGGAAGTCTGGGAAAGCCATGTCCTTCCTGGGTCCCAAGTTCCTTTTTTTTTTTTTTTTTTTTTTTTTTTTGTCACAGGGTCTTGTTATGTAGCCTAGATTGGCCTCAAACTGACAACAATCCTTGTGCCTCAGTATCCCGAGTTCTGGGATGACAGCTGTGGACCATCTGGCCTCAGTTTCTCTCTGTTTAAAGCAGGAGGCTTGTACTATATGGTCACTGATTAAGCCGTGTGTCCCTGCGACCCTGGGGGAGGCCCCTTCTATGGAGAGACTGTTCGGGAACAATCCATCAGTGAATCACACAGGGCATCTCCAGTCAGCCCTGGCGCTCTTCTGTCCTAGTCCTGGTAGGAAAGAGTCCTGAGTTCAAGGTTACCCTGTGAACACACACACAGTCCCTCCTGGCCTGCTGGAGACTGTGTGAGGCTGGGTTATTGGGGTGGGGGGTGCTCTAAGGCCTCACTAGGACCTGGAGGCCCCCTGGGAACCCCAACTCATGGGGCACCCTGGGGCATATGTTCTCATTGGTGCAGTGGAAGCAGGCGGACTGGGATGAGGTACCTTCTGCGCCTGTCCACCTCACCTCCCGCCCGCATGGTGTGCACTCCATCCCTCCTTTCCACACAGGCTGGATGGACCACTTAGCCCCAGGCTTGGTCTTCAGGCACCTTCTGTTGCCCCCGTGGCCGCCGGAGGCTGCAGAGCGCCGACTCCACTGACCCAATGCTAGGGGCCATCAGGCATAGAAAACAGCACCCTCCTCCTCCTCTCCCTCCCCTCCCTCCATCATTTTACATTTTTGAATTTTTTGGATAGTCTCACTCTACAGCCAAGACTAGCCTGGAACTCATAGCAGCCTTCCTGCCTCGGCCTCTCAAGCGCTGGGATTACAGGTGTGGGATTACCGGCACGCCGGGCTGAGGGGATGGATTTCTAACCCGGCAGTGGGGAGAGGTGACCAGGTTCGAGGTTGGCAGTGGCTTGCCCTACCCCTTCACCCGGTCCACCCCCGCCCCCGCCCCGCAGCCCAGCCCTGACTCTGCTGAGCACGGCAGGCTGCCTTGGGACAGAGGGGCTGGACCCTCGGCTTTGGAGCAGAGCCCGAGGATGCGCTTGAAGGGCTGGCTGCAGGAGGGAATATTTTTTTCCAAGGCGGCTGCCACGGCTCTTCTAAGGGCCGATATTGAACCTTCTTGTCAATGCGGAGCTGTAAGTGGAAGAAAAAAAAAATCTCTTAATGGGCTGCTGAAGGCTGGCGCGGGCGGTGGGCGCCCGGGGC
This sequence comes from Pachyuromys duprasi, assembly GCA_028658305.1. Lineage (NCBI taxonomy): Eukaryota > Metazoa > Chordata > Mammalia > Rodentia > Muridae > Pachyuromys > Pachyuromys duprasi. The sequence continues at coordinate 31,438,544 of CM053753.1, read as the reverse complement.
AGCCGAGAAGGAGGTGGCGCTGGGCCCTTGAAAGGACCGTGGCCACGCTCTGTGGAGCTTCACACATCTGCTAATCACCTTCCAGGCGGTCATCCCATTTGCGCCCCCCCCCCCGCCCACGCGACGGAGGAGCGAACTTTCATGTCCCTAGCCCCGTCTGAGATGAGCACTTGAGTACTCTCCATGAATGCGTGTGCAGAGCCTGGAGCAGGATGCGGGGCGATGGGCTGGAGGAGGGGATCCCAGTGACAGGAGATGCTCAGCCACAGCCAGCGAGGGAGGCCCGGGGCTGCAACCGCGGGGGAAAGGGGGGAATCCGGAAACAGTACAGGCAAAGACTAGATGGATTAAGATCAGGTAGGACGGGCGAAGGAGCGGCCCCGGAAGCTAGGAAAATTGAACAGAACGCAGGTGTTTATTTTGGGTTCTTTTTTTTTCTCTTTTTAACATTGGGGATGAACCCAGAGTCTTGCACAGGCTGGAAAAGCACTCAGCCCCTGACCCTGCCCTAGACCCTCACTGAAAAATTCTACACAGAGCTCCATCCTGACCACGCCCCCACCCCCCACTGGGGAATTGTAGGCGGGGCTCCACCCCTGACCACGCCCCCAGCCCCTCACTGGGATATTCTAGGCCAAGGCTCTACCTCTGAGCCACATTCATAGGCTAGATTCTACTCTTAGAGAACATTTTTATCTCTACAGAAAACCGTCATTAGACAAGCTATTTGCAGGTGCATTTGCAGCACTTGGGAGGCTGAGGCAGGAGATTGCCAGGAGTTGGAAGTCAGCCTTGGCTACAAAATGGTGCCATATTTTAAGAAGGCAAAGACTTTTTTTTCTTTTTAACTTATTATTGGCCTAATTTTCTCTGGTTGAGACAGGGTCTTCCATACAGCCCAAGTGTGCTCCTCTATCCTGGGTTTGCCCAGAGCTATGTAGCCCAGGGTGACCTTGAGCTCCTGGTCTTCCTGCTTCCACTTGCAGAGCCTCGGAAGACAGGTGTTTACCGCCATGCTAGGCACTGAGCTCACATTTTATGACTGCCTTTGGAACTTCGCAGGTGCCTGTGTGCTTCCTAGAAAGACCCAGCTGGCATCAGCTGACAAGTGCAGACGTGATCTTTGGCTACGAGGCTCTAGTATGCCCTCTACTCCTGGGGGCACTGTAGCCCCGGTCCCTGGAGATGGGGCGGGGCAGTAAGTGAACTTGTCAATCACTCGATCCAAACAACCTGGTTAATAAAGCAGCCAGCTGGGGAGACACCTTCGGAAATCCATACACCCGGCCATGCCCAGTGGGAACTCCGTGCTAGGACCCAGCCGAGGCTCATCAGGGCCTGCGGGTGGGGTCAATGGGGATACAGGGGAAGCATAGCCTGGTCCTCAGCTACGGCCAGGGGCTATCTACGGTGGGTCATGTGGCCTGTGTGTGCTGCTGTTGGGGTGGGATCCAGGGAGCACAGTGCACATTCATTTTCTCCTGCCACCCATATGTCAGTTCCGGGCCCTGGGGGCTAAGCAGAGGGTACAGCGGAAGAGCCTTATGCATCAGGTGTGATGGCCGAGGCTTGCCAGGCCAGTGCTCAGGAGGCTTCAGGGGAAGGATGGCATAGTGTCTGAGGTTAGCCTTAGATGTGCAGGGAGGAGAGCTGGGCTCCAAAGTAAGACCTGTCTCAAAACAGACAGGCAGACAGACAGAGAGACAGATAAGCAGGGGCCTTTGCGATGGATCAGCAGGTAAAGATGCTTGCCACCAAGCCTGAGGACCAGAGTTCAAGCCCAGGACACACACACACACACACACACACACACACACACACGGTGTGAGAACCCACCCCTTTAAGCTGTCCTCTGACCTCTGCATTCACAGGTGCTCACACATGCAGCCAGTAAGTAAATAACTGTGATCTGAGAAAATGCCGGGCCAACAGCATGGGGAGTCTTCCCACTTGTAGCTAAAGTTAAGGGAGGGCCTGAGTTCCGACACCCAGCAACACATAGGATGTACGCCTGTGACCCCAAACAGGGCGGGTGGTGACCCTGTCCCTCTGCTCCCTGCCTCCAGCTCTTGCTGTCTTCTGCATGGTCACCCATGCTGGGATGGCAGGCATGTGCCACCATACCAGGCTGCTTTGGTTTCACTGACGAGAGGTCTTGCTGACCTTTAATTTCCTGT
>CM053753.1:31396608-31429026 GCA_028658305.1 Pachyuromys duprasi | reverse complement strand
CCCTGCTTCCCTCACTAGGCCCTCCAGTCCTACACCAAGCTATCCTGGGTCCCATCTGCACAGGGGTTCCAGGACACATCCACTCGTGGTCCTTGGTTGTAGAAACCGTCTCATACAAGACCCCTGTGCCCTGCTCAGTTTAGTCATTGTGGAGCTCTTGTTCTCTCCAAGTTTCACCAACCTCCTCCATTTCTATCATTACTTCTTGCCCTCTACCCAAGGCTTGATCGCGAGTCTTAATATCTGCTCTGGTACATCTTACGTTGACCCCCCCCCCCCAGAGGTCCTCCTTGGCATACTCCTGTCCTGTTGCTTGTTTTCTCCTCCACTCAATGTCCATCCCATTTGTTCATCCAAACCAGCATTGATAATATCCACCTGGGTCCTCCTTCCTGTATATCCTCCCTCGGAGTATAGATTTCAGCATGACCTGCCTATCCTATAGGTCTATATAAGTCTTGATGAGATGCTATTCAGTGCTACTCTTGTCTGGAATGAATCGGGCTGTTTGGGGAGGAGTGTGTTTTTGTTTTGTTGTAGAGAAATTTCACACTGTAATCTAGACTGGCTTCAAACCTGTGGCAAGCCTACAGAGCATCAGGCCATTTCTGTGGAAGAGGAACTCATTAGGACAAGGGACAGGACAGATTCACCTTCACCAAATACATGGCAAGATGACTCTGCATTGACCAGGAAGAATATCTGTGGACCTCGGCATGGTGGCACACGGTGCGCACCTTTAGTCCCAGCGATGGAGAGGTAGAGACACACAGCTCTCTGTGAGTGTGAGGCTAGCCTGGCTACAGGAGGATTTCCAGGATGGCCAGGGCTACACAGAGAGGCCCTGTCTTGAAAAACCAAGCAACCAAGAATATTTTTGTGAGAAAACCAATGGATGAGAGAAATGATGGTTGGCTGACAGTCTGACTGGATGAGCAGATGAGGAGCAGATGAGGAGGAGGGGGGAGTGGATGGGTGGGTGGGCAGTGAGTGGCAGTGCCCTCTCATGACCCTCTCACGTTCATTATGTGTACAGAGTTCTGCCTGCGCACCAGCAGAGGGCACCACATCTCATTACAGATGGCTGTGAGCCGCCATGTGGATGCTGGGACTTGAACTCGGGACCTCTGGAAGAGCAACCGATGCTCTTAACCCCTGAGCCGTCTCCAGCCTTGGGTGCAGGATCTCTGTGGGGGTGGACAGCTGTACTGAGTCCATGGAGCATGCTCTGTGCAAGACTGAAGGAGAGTCCAGAAGGAGGGTTTGAGCACACCCTCCCAGCCTCCTCCTGCGCTCAGGCGCACACCGTGAGTACCACAGTCCTAGCCACGCAGCAGGGGGCAGCCATGAAGTAGAGAGACCGCCACGTCCCGGCACAGGCAGGAGCCAGCAGCTCCGAGATTCCCCCTTCATAATTAATAAATGAAGACGCTTGTTGATCGACGGAGCTGTGAAGAGAATATTGATTTTAACCCAGCGCTGGGCTTGTGTGTGCGTGTGTGTGCGTGTGTGTGTGTGTGTGTGTGTGTGTGTGTGCGTGTGCGTGTGGCTTAGGTTTTTACACCTCATTTGGAACTAGGCTTCCCTGGGGGAGCCTTAAGACCAAGATACTTGCAAGACTTCAGCAGGGTGGGGAGTGGGGGGCATCGTCGTCAGCCATGGGCTATGAGAATGGGGAGATGGGGTGAGAGGGAGGCGAAGAGACAAGGAAGTCTCATTTATTGTGGGAGTCGCTGGCGCCGAGGCCGCCTGCCTGCCTCGAGGAGCAGATTTGAATATCTGATTGAGGATCAATTATTGGCTGTGTGGGGAAAGTTCACTGGGCAGCTCCCACCAGGCCGTGGGGGTGGGAAATAAGTGCTGTTGTGTTTATTTTTTATCCCACCAACAGCACGGGGGTAAGGGTGTGCACTGTGGTAAGACGAGCCTGATCGATGGGCACGAACCTACAGAAATGTGCCTGTCCCTGAGAGTGTCTGGACGTGGCCTGGAGGGGGCCACGGCAGACGATCGGCTGTGCCGACCACGGGAGAAGCTCGAGGACGAGGCCAGAGGTGAAACTGCCATCCCCAATGCCATGCCTGGCCTCCCTTTCTGATGGAAAACTAACACTTCTCTGGAGGGGGCGGGGAGCTGGCAATGCCAAGCTGTTGGCATTCTTTCCGGAAGGTGGAGACACTGAAGGCGCCAGGGCAGTGGCCACATCGGCATCCAGACCTCGGGAGGTGAGGCGGGAGGATCGGGAGTTCAAGGCCTGAGCTACCTATGACCCTGCACCGACAAGTCAGGCGGCTCCTGCAGGATCCGGGCTTCCGTTCCCAGCACCCACACGGCAGCTCACAACCGCCTGTGAGCCGCCTGCACACACGTGCCATGCACTCACACAGGCACAGACACGGAAGAGAGTAGTTTTTTAATTTTAAGGAAGATGATCCCGTGAAATAGCGAGCATTCCTTCTCCCTCACTACCGCCTGTTTCCACTGGTGTTTGTTTTCCTTGGTTTCTTTCTTGAGACAGGGTTTCCCTGTCCCGGACTCGCTCTGTAGACCAGGCTGGCCTGGAACTCACAGAGAGCCTCCATCTCCCAGTGGAAGAAGGTAAGCAACATGCCTGGCTTCAACGTGGCTCATTCTGGGTTGTGCGTTCCTGTGCCCAAGCCCAAGTGTGTGTGTATGTGTGCACATCCTCGAGTTTGAGTGTGTATGAGCATGTGTGTGTGCACATGGAGGGGGGTGTTTGTGGGCATGTGTGTGTGCATGTGTGTGCACACGTGTCTGAGTGTGTTAGTGTGTGTGCAAGTGTGCTGTGTGAGTGTTTGAGTGTGTGCACGCCTGTGTTTGAGTATGTTGTATGTTTGAGTGCACGTGTGCATGAGAAAGTGTGAGTGTGTGCATGTGAATGTGTGTGTGAGCATGTGCTCATGTACATGTGTGTGTTTGTGTTCCTGTGCACCACTGTGGGGTGAGGGGGCAGAGGCAGAGTCAGGCTGCTGCCGTCATTCCTCAGTTGCTCCCTGTGAGTGGGCACTCCTGACCACCTCCAGGGACCCCCTTTCCCCCCAGAGCTGAGGCTGTCGGGAGCGTGCCATGCCTGGTGGGTCCCAGGGGTCTGCACTGGGTTCGTTTTATGTACATACATGTTTTGTCTGCATGCATGTCTGTGCTCCCCATGTGTGCCTGGAACCCACAGAGGCCGGATGAGGGTGTCGGGTCCCCAGAGCTGGAGTCACAGGTGGCTGTGAGCCGCCGTGTGGGTGCTGGGAACCGAACCTGGGTCCTCTGGAAGAGCAGCACACTTCCCCGACCCGAGCGCTGCCTTGGCCCTGGGGCTGTGGCTCTGAGGTAGAGCCCTTGCCTGCAATCCCCTGCTGAGGAGCCGAGGGTGGAGGGTCGGAGTTTAAGGGCATCCTCAGGTGCAGACGGAGTGTGCGGCCTGCTGCTACAGGAGACCCAGTCTCAAAAACAAGCAAACAATGGTTCCACAGCTCGAGGGTAGACACTGCACATCCACCAAGTGTGTGTGTGGGGGGGGACAAAGAGATAGAGAATTCCTGTCTTTCATTTATCTTAGCAAATGTCTCCCCCGGAAATAAGAAATCCCATCAGCCAATCCAGGCTTTGGTTGGCTTTCAGATCGACAATACTGCAATCTACAGCCACTTAAACTCAGGGCTGGCGGGAAGGCTGCATGGCCAGGGCACTGGCTGCTCTTGCACTCAGGACCCCAAGTGTGGTCGCCAGCACCCACATTTGGCAACTCCAACACCAAGGGATCAGACACTGGCTTCTGGCCTCCACAGGCCACAGAAATTTAAAGATTAAACTAGCCAGGTGGTGGTGGCGCTCGCCTTTAATCCCGGAGGGAGGCAGAGGCAGGTGGATCTTTGAGATGGAGGACAGCCTGGTCTGCAGAGTGAGTTCCAGGACAGCCAGGGCTACACAGAGAAACCCTGTCCCAAAAAATAAAACAACAACAAAAAATTTTGTGGCTTATATGCATTTTTTTCATCTCTGTGTGCACGTGGAGATCAGCTCATTAGACACAGCTGGCCTGGGACTTGCAATTTTTCTGCCTCAGTCTCTCGGAGTTGGGCTCATAGGATCTGTGTGCACTTGGCACACACATAAATTTTAGAACAATTTTGTTGTTCCTCCCTCTGTAGGAAAAAAAAAAAAAGAAGAAGGACAAGACTACACTTGATTCCAGCCACAAAGAGGCAAAGCATGGGGGAACGCTGAGCTGGAGCTTTGACTGACATTGAAATAAAAATGTATGGATTTGTAGAGAGCAAATTGACATTTTTACATCTATCGGATCCTTTCATCTTGCACTGGGAACATCCCCCTCCCCTGAATGTTTTCCTCTGGCTTCTCAGAAGTTTCTCCCAACTGCCCCAGATTTATTGACCTTTACTCAACCAAACTGTATTTAAAGTGTTTTCTTCTGTTTTCAAGTTTTATTCATTTTGCTTGTGTTTTGTTTTCGAGACGGGGTTTCTCTGTGTTGCCCTGGCTGTCCTGAACTCATTGTGTAAACCGGGCTGGCCTGGAACTTATAGAGATCCACCTGCCTCTGCCTCCCAAGCGCTGGGTTCAAAGTTGTGAACCAAAGTCTGTCTGTCTGTCTCTTTCTCTCTCTCTGTGTGTGTGTGTGTATGTGTGTGTATGCACAAGAATGCTAGGAGGAGGCATCGGAGTCCCCTACAGCTGAAGTTACAGACATGAGCACCTGTATGGGTGCTGGGTGCTGGGAAAATAGGCTCCCTGCATCTGTCTCACACACACACACAGAAGCGCAGGCGTGTGGCACCACACCCAGCCATTAAACTGTCTGGAAGGAATGAACAGCTCTTCCTCGGGTCTCTCCTGACGAGAGGGTTCCGTGACCCCAAGCACCCTCTGCAATCACTGACAGCTGAGCCCAGGTGCAATGGCAGTTGTCATGAAGTCTCCGATGGACGATGGACGTCTGTCTGGGGACAGAAGGCTGTGCTTTTCCTCTCGTTTTCTTCACTTACCCATGGTCCCATGCTCTTCTCCACCTGCCCCCCTGGGGTGGCAGAACACTGCAGACCGGTCAGGTGGCTGTGCGTGGAGACACGGCCTCCGGGGGACAGGTGGGGCACAGCCCTCACCGCCTGTGCCAAATCCGGGGGTGCATGGCGGCCCAGCTTGTGGCAACTCCGAGCCCCCTGGGTGGTCACCACTGTCAGCAGCTGTGAACCGAGTGTCTGTGCACCTCGGCGCAAACAGTTGCCGATACAAAAGAGCCTCGCAGGAATTCGGATGGGGAACGTTGACTTTGGGGTAGGTTTGAGCACGTAAACCGCTTTAGCAGCGTCACAGCTCGCCCGAGTTTCATCATGGGGCCCCACAGCCCCGGTTCACATCAGCACCCCTTGACTTGCCTGGTGCCCCTTTCTTGGTGTGTGCAGAACCACGTATGTATGTCCACATGTGTGTGTCCATGTGTGTCAGAGTGCAACCTCTGGTGCCATCCGTCCTTTGTTTGAGGCGTCGGCGTCTCTGATTGGCCTGTTTCTATTGTCAACACAAACCGTCACCGGAGAAGAGGAACCCTAAAGTGGGAACCTGCCCAGGTCAGGTCAGCATGTGCATAGTGGGACAGTTTCTGTCTTTCTTTAAGATTTATTTTATTTTTATGTTTTATGCACACGAGTACTCTATTTGCATGTATGTCTGCATGACGGAACAGAGCATCAGACAGAAGAGGGCGCCAGATCTCACTACAAACGGTTGTGAGCCACCATGTGGGTGCTGGGAATTGAACTTAGGACTTCTGGAAGAGCGGCCAGCATTCTTAACTGCCGAGATAGGTCTCCTGCCCGTAATCATTTAAAATTTTGTTTTTCTGTGTATGGATTTAGTTTAGTTTAGTTTTTTGCTTGCATGCAGTACCAACAGAGAGCAGAAGAGGGCGTCAGACCCTTAGGGAGGAGGGCTGGGAGCCACCACGTGGGTGCTGGGAATTGAACCTGTGACCTCTGGAAGGCCAACCAACACTGTTAACCATAATTTCTAGTTTATGGAAGATTTATGTTCTTTTGAGACAATATCTTCCTTCTGCAACCCAGGCTAGTCTGGAACTCACAGTAATCCTGCCTCAACCTCCCAAATTTTGAGGTGACCCATGGGTGTCACCATATCTTGCTAAAATTTTTGTTAGCTGCTGTGGTGTTATTTTTAACCAAATTATTTCTTTTGTAATGTTGAGTATAATTGTTGCTCTTTGTGTTGCCTTTCACTATGCAGCCCTGTACCTCTGAGCCACAGACTCCAGCCCTCCTGAGCTTAAGTGATCATTCCATACTGAGAAAACAATCCTTTATGAAAACTGACTGCTCCCCACACAAAATGCTTTATTTTACAATAATATAGTTAGCGAAGAGTTGTGAAGATAACAGAGGGATTACTATCTGGGAATTGAACTCCTTCATCTGCCTTCTACCCATCCACCACCCACCCATCCACCCACCCACCCACCCACCCATCCACCCACCCATCCATCCACCCACCCACCCACCTACCCTTCCCCATGTTTGTGTTCCCTCCAATCGACACAGATTATTTCACACCCCAATCTCCATGGGTGATGGCTGGGAAGAGACCCTAGGTCCTCTGCAAGGTGGAAGGACAGGAGACTTCCATCTAGTGCCTATGATGAGCAGAAATGCGCCCAGAGGGACAAGCCATAGCTGTCACCAAGCAGCAGTGTCTGTCACCCTGCAAGTGGGCTCTGCTGTTAGGGACAAAGGATCCAACCTGATACTTAATTTGCTTTTTCTGTTTGTTTGTTTCCAGACAGAGTTTCTCTTTGTAGCCCTGGCCATCCTGGAACTCACTCTGTAGACCAGGCTGGCCTTGAACTCAGAGATCTGCCTGCCTCTGCCTCCCCAGTGCTGGGATTACAGGCGTGCACCTTTAAAAATAAAATAAAATAAAATCTGTTCTTCAGCGTATAAGACCTGTGATTGGGGGTGGGGGGAGGCACTCTTGTGGGGAGAAGGTTCCGAGCGCAAAGTGCCAACCACACTGGCATGCCTGGGACGGGCGCTGTGCAGACCAGAGTTCAGTCTCCGAGACCCGAGCTGGTGGAGAGAGCCAACCACGGCAAGCTGACCTTCAATAGCTCTGTCTCTCTCCCAGACACACATAAAAAACACAATAAACACATGTGATTTTTATAATAAAAAGGTGGGGGCCACAGAGGAAACACTGTGGCCTCCGTGCACATGCGTGGTCACAAAACAAAATGAACTGGAGACAGAGTTTATTCCTAATGTGGCCCTTGGGGCTTTGGCTGGACTCTCTCGGGGTTCAGTTCGGAGGGTCCCCTTGACACACTGTGTCCTCCCAGTGGCCATGTGGGGCCTCATCCCCACCCCAGGCAGCACCTCGTGTCCATTCCCAGTCCCTCTGGGCGGCCATCTACCTCACTGTGGGTTCCCCAAACCACAGACTGGTATAGCCAAAACCACAGAGAAGGGCTTCCCGGAAAGGCCAAGACAAGTGAGGTAACAGATGGCCTGGGTGGATGGGAAATCTGGAGACAGCGCTCGGAATCCCTGCCACGGGAGACTCCATACCCACGGGCTGCAGCCTCCCCACAACCCACGGCTTCCACCCGCCCAGGCCGACCACTCACGGAGCCCCAGGCCTCTGGAGGAACTTTCTAGACAGATTGAGAGGAGCCCCTCAGCGTGCTCTCAGTTCTTAGGAAGCTGCTGCAGGGGCGGCTATGAGTTTCGAGGGCAGTCTGAGCTATGCAGCGATACCATGTCTCAGGGACCCAGAACGGAAGACAAGGAAGAGACACACAGAGAGGAGAGCGAGACAAGGCAAAACTTCCAGAACTCTCCGGAAGCCAGGAAACCCCGTTGGGGAGCCTGCAGGCCTGGAGTTGGTCTGGTCACATCAGGACATTTGCCCCAAGCTTTCCTCACCTGCTTCTGATCTTCTGTGGCTCAGGCTGAAGGCAAGTACAATTGGGAGCCACCACCCAGCCCAGCCCTCAGACCCCCGGCCCTGGGGCTACTTCTGTCTCTGCCATCTGGGGTCTACTGGGAGCTGCCGCCCCTGCAGAGGGCACAGCTCTTGGCAGCGTGCTGGGCTGCTCAGAGGGTCTATCTCAACCTCTCTGATCCCCCAAAAGAACTCTGCCTCGGATGCGGGCATTCGGGGGTGTGGGGAGGGATGTAGGGATGTGGAGATTTGGGATGTGGGAATGCAGGGATGAGGCTCCCTGTGGGATGAGTCTTTTTGTTCTGGGAGTTGAAAGTCTGGATAGTGCAAGCTCAAGTCTCAGAACCAGGCAGAACTGGATTCCATGCCTACTTAGCTTCTCTCGGGGCCATGGCCACTTCCTGCTCACGCCTGTGAAAGGGGAGAGTGCGGGCCCATCTGTGCCACTGAGAAGCATCGCAGCTCCGGGTTTGGCACACTCTGGCTGCAGTGGCCCTGGTGCAGGCCACTCTGGCCCCTCCTCATGACCCAGAGAAGGTCCCCAGGTTGGAAGTGAAGGGAACCTGTGGTCTCTGTGACTCCCCCAGGCTCCAGGATGGGGAGTCGGGTAGTCTGCAGCCGGGCCCAGGTGTTCTGCACCCAGCACCCAGCTCAGAGGAGAACCCAAATTTGGTCATGTAGCTTCCCCTGCCCTCCAAAGACGATCCCTGCACCCCGAGTAACCACACACCCTCCGCTACTGTCGGTGCGGGGTGCAGTGTTGTCTTAGCCCTCAAGAGGCTGAGGCAGGGGAATCTCAGAGAGTTGAAGGCCAGTCTGAACCAGAGAGTTGGAGACTGGGGCAAACAATATCAAATATATATATATTTATTCCACCTTTGATTCCAGCACTCAGGGGATCAAGAGCCTCTGCAGGTGGATCTCTGAGTTCAAGGCCAGCCCGGTCTACAGAGTGAGCTCCAGGACAGCCAGGGCTACACAGAGAAACCCTGTCTGAAAAACAAAACAAAGCAAAACAAAAGGGAAGGGTGGGCTGGGCCAATGGCTCCGTGGGGAAAGCGCTTGCCCTGGAAGCAGGAAGACCCAGCTCCATGCTTAGCACTGAGGTCCCAGCACTGGGGAGGCAGAGACAGGAGGATCCTGTGGGGCTCCTCTGACAGCCGGCTTAGTGAGCCCCAGGCCAGTGAAGGACCCTGGCTCCGAAACTGGGTGGAGCTACACGGAGACACATCGGCCTGTGCCCTCCACTTGCACATACACAGGTGTGAACATGGTACACACACATGGACACAGCCGTGAACATGTACACACGCAGATATACAAAAATAAATATAAAAAAACCATGTTTGCATGATTGCGGCTTACACTCTGACTCGGGCAGGCTGGAGTGCTGGGACCCAGAGCGGCTGCTCTGTGACCTGTGTCCAGAGCTGGCCCCAAGTGGCCAAGGCTGCCCCGTGCCCAACAGCCACCCCCAGGCTCAGGACTTGGTTCCCAGCCACCCACAGGCCCTTCTTGGTGGCTCTCTAAGCAACTGTCACCTCCGTCAATGCGTAAAAGCCATCAGGCCTACTTCTCAGACCCGGTCGCACGCCCCAACTCCCTGGGGTCCCCGCCAGAGCGGATGAGCTGCTTATCTTACCGCCTCTCCTCAGCACTGTCCCCCAGCTCCAGCCCGGCCCTCCACTCCCAGCCTCATCCCCGATCGATTTTATGAAGGTACCTGAGGGTTCGTCGATGTTTCCGGCAGTTATACACCCCTGTTTAAAAATTCTTAATTAAGCAGGTTTTTTTTTTCTGTTTACACTCCAACTAATTACGCTTTTAAAACCAACAATAAAACATTAAGTCCCTGCTATTAAAGGCCTCAGTGTGGGCCTGCGGCGTAGCCCGTCAGGGCAATTTAGGGACTGGCCACTTCCACTGGAGATAGGATGGCCTGCTGGCACGGGCTGGTGCCCGGCGTCCCTCAAGAGGGTTCCTGGGGCTTATCCGTTCCCAGGAGGGCGGGGATGGGCCTGGCTTCCGCTGGGCCCAAGCTGATGGAGTTATTGATCGGCCGGTCCTGGGGCTCGGCCCATCTTCCTGCCATCCTTGGAACATCACCGTCTGTGCCAGGGGCAGATAGGCATGCGTCCGGGGAGGCCCAAGAGCCGAGGGGCAGGGAGGGCCCCAGCATGGGGCTCAGGTCTCTGAGCCACAGGTGTGTTCTCCCGCCACAGACTGTGGGAATTTCCGTGGCTTTGCTCCTGGGGGAGATTCGGAAGGAAGGCACCCTTGTGGGCTGCAGAGATAGCTCAACGGCTGACCTGCTGGCTGTTCGGGCGTGAAGACCTAGGTTTGGGTGGCCAGAACAGAGGGAAAAAGCGTGACTGCGCACACATGGAACCCGCAGGGGGGAGGCAGAGGAAGGTGCAGGCCTGGGGCCAGTTTCAGTGAGGAGCCCCTCTCAAAGGGTAAGGCACAGAAAGCGGAGCAGGACTCTAGAAGCCCTCCTGCCCTTCCCTGGCCTCCATGAGCATCTCTACCAGCACCGACATGTGTATGAAAGGGGGGGGGGGGATGCCGGGCCAGGTCAGTTCCAAAACTTAGAAGAAAACTCATTTCACCTCAGAAGAGTGGGTGGGACTTTTGTGTAAGCAATGCCAATCTGTAGAAAGGCCTAGAACAGAGCAAGCATAGATGATGTGACAAAACATCTCCTAAAAGGCATGCTGGGGAAAGCCTAGGAGTGGACAGACTCTGGCCAAGGCCTACGTCTAATCCCTGGTTTGTTGGTTTGTTTTTGAATAAAGTTTTATTGTCCCGAGGGTGTGTTCGCTTACTTACATAGTGTACAGTGGAGAAGGCATGGGGAGCCCCCTCCCCATGTGGGGGAGAATGTGGGGATATTGTGAAGGGAGACGCAGAGACGGGAACCCAAAGGTGTTGAAATTGCTAAGCTAGGAGAGGGATGGGCTCACCTGTGGGACCTGAGGGTCAGCTGAGCCGTCCCGGGCCAACGGCATGGAGCAAGCGGCTCTTATTTGGAGCCTGAGCCTGGAACCTCACCAGAGCGAGCTGGAGCTCTGGAGGGCCCCTGGAGACCCTGATGGCCATCGTTAGAACTCTGAACTGTCCAAGCTCCTGGGTGAGCCTGAACATCCCCGAAGCACACGTGTGCTCACCAGGTCCCCAGCGGGTCCCCTGCTGAGCTGAGCTCGGGTGCTCATGCATGGGTGGGGAGTGCTGCGCATTGTGAACCACACGCACGGGCCATGGCTGACAGGAGTGAGGTCTGCACAGAGGTGGCCGGCGAGAGCCACGGACAGCACGTGGCCTTGGTTCAGGTTCAGAAGCTTGATACAGCATGGGCCTCTTCAGGGGCCCATGGGACTCTTGGACCTGCGCTCTGAGTACCCCTTATTTTTGGCATGTGTGTGCATATGTGTGTGGCCAGAAGTCAGTCTGAGGCGTCATTTCGCAGGTGCCCTTGATTCTGCTGGACTAGCTTGTCCTGACCTCCACAGTGCTGGGACCCAAGCTCAGCTTACTGAGCCTTCTCCCTGGCTACTGCGCCGATCATTAACACATCAAGAGCCAGCGAGATGGCTCCGTGTGGCAAAGGCTCTTGCCTCCACATAAGCCTGAGGGCCTGGGTTTGATTCCTGGGCTCACATGAAAGGAGGAGAGAACTGACTTCAGGGTGTCCTCTGACCTCCAAGCATGTGGTGGGAGCCCAGTGTACAGATATATGAATCGACCTGTCAGTCACCCCAACTGACGCCCTGGGCTCTAGCTGCCTGTGCAGACCACAAACCAGGCCTGTGGCTCCTGTGGAAACACTTCCGGGGCCACCCGCTGCTCCCGCTGTGACAGCCTACACCGTCAGCCTCTGAAGGGCCTGGACCGTGGGCTGGGCAGGCCCAGGCCTGTGGTTTACACTGGGCGGGTCCCTCCTTCTCCCAGCATGCCTGCCTCTGTGTCTGTCATTGCCACAGGCATCTGGGACCCCTGACTCCTTGTCTTAAACACAGGGTGACCTGGGACAGAGAAAGGACACACAGGTAGGTGGACACATGTTCTTGTAAGTCAAGAGCCGCTGGCCCGTGAGGACCCGAGTCCAGGCACTGCCCAGGGTCACCTGGCACGTTAGAGGGTCCCTGAGCGTGGCTGAGTTCCCTTCCTGGGACACTCAGAAATGTTCTGCTGGGCAGAAGGGCCCTGCCAGGCTGAGCTGTGGGTGGGCCAGGCCTGTCCCCTAGAGTGTAGAGAGGACTCCAGCCAGGCAGCAGGTGGGGTGAAGGGACGTGGAGGAGAGGCTCAAAGCACGTCCCCCAGAACACCAACACCGAAGGAGGGGTAATGGGATGGCAAGGCCACCAAGCCGGGCTGCAGCGCAGTGCCTCTGTGGGGGATCTTGTGAGGAGGCGGAGAGAGAGTGGACCTCAGAGGACAGACACGGGGCTCAGCTGGCACCCCATGACACTGGAGCCTGGATGTCTGCCCCAGGGAATCCTGCCCGCCTGAGAACAGGCAGGAAGGACAGCGAGGCTCGCGCTCTCCACAGACCCGCAGGAGGTGCCCGCAGGAACCCGCTGCCCCAGGCAGAGCCCACGGGCCCGGAAAACACGAGCCCTCCTGCCACGCCCGTCAGTCAGCAAACATTCAGTTTCTGCTTTGGGACAGGGTCGTGTGTAGCCCAGGCTGGCCACAAACGATACAGTCAAGAACCATCAAATCCTGATCCTCCTGCCCGTGCCCACTTAGTGCTGGCATGACTGGCATGACTCGGGGTGCAACCCTGGCCTCCGCACATTGGCTGGGTGCTGTGCCCGCTACACCCCAACCGGACGAGCCTTTATTTTATTGTATTTTTGTGGCAGGGTTTCACAGGGCAGTGGTGGCTGGCCTGAACTCAGAGAGATCCACCTGTCTCTGCCTCCTGAGTGCTGGGCTTAAAAGCGTGTGCCTCAGCACCCATCTTTTTCTTAGCTCGTCAGGCCAAAAGCTGATTGGCTCGTGGTCCTGGGGCCAGCAGGGTCCTCTCCTCCTCCATCAGCATTGTTACTGCTGCTGTCTGTCCAGTACCAACCAGACTCAGCCAGAGAGCACTCGGGTTCTGCAAGCTCCTGCACCCTCAGCTGCCCTCAGATGGGGAAACTGAGGCCTAGCGGCAGAGAGAATGCATTACATACATCCAGCTGATACAGCCTTTCTGCCCAGGCCAGTGCTGAGCCTGGAACCAGGGCATCCATGCAATGGTTGATCTGAGGCCATTGTCTTGGGGGCTGCTGCTGGAAATTGGGTCAGGCTTGACTGTGTCCGCCACTGACCCTAAATGGTGGCTCTAGACTAACTTTTTTTTTCTTATTTTTAAGACAGAGTCTCATGAAGCTTAAGCTGGCCCTGAACTCATGCTTTAGCCCAGGCTAGCCTCAAGCTCCCTATGTAGGCCAGGTTGGCCTTGAACTCTTTACTTGACTAATACTGGCCTTCATCAGGTAATTCTGGAAATAGGTTGCTGTGCAGGCAGCTGGCCTCTAGCTCACTGTGTAGCTAAGAATGGCCTCAAACTTGCTATATATCCCAGACTGGCCTTGAACCCTTTCCATAGACTTCCATCAGATTCTCTATGCAAAACTGGGGAGGCCGCTCAGCCTTCACCAACAGGCTTGACCACCTGAGCCTGGTCCCTGGAACCCACGCAAACATCAGGACGTGCTGGAGCACATCTGTACCCTCAACCCTTCCACAGAGGGATGGGCCAAAAGGTCAGGGCATTGACCAGAGCCCCCTCAACAGCCACGGCGCAGACCAGACCAGAGAGCCCTTCCTTCAACAAGACAGAAAGACAGAACCAGCTCTGAAAGCTGTGTTCTTTTACTCCTCCCCACCAACGCACCACATCGCAGTGTGCATGAACGGCACACACCTGTAATCCTGGCGCTAAGAAACAGAGACAGACAGACTCCTTGGTGAACTCAAAGCCGGTCTGCTCCACATACGCTTAAAGCCTTCCAAGGCTTCACAGGGAGACTCAACCCTCAACTAACTAACTAACTAACTAACTAACTAACTAACTAACTAACTAGCCAAATAACCGAATAAACAAACAAATAAAAGAATAAAATAAAACCTCCCTATAGCTGAGGGGTGCACACCTTTAATCCCAGCACTCGGGAGGCAGAAGCAGGCAGATCTCTGTGAGTTCGAGGCCAGCCTGGTCTACAGAGTGAGTTCCAGAGCAGCCAGGGCTACGCAGGGTTCCAAATGAATAAGGAGATCCCTCTCTCTCTAGCCCCAGCTGCCCTTGAACTCTTCCGGTAGCTGGCTGGCCCAGGGCTCTCAGCCGAGTCTCCAGGAGGCTCCGGCCACCCTCCTGAGCCCTGAGAAACGCCATGGTTACAGCATCCACGGGGATTGTTGTGTGCGCAGAGCCCTCTGTCCACCCTCCCACACTGCCTGGCTGGAGCAGATAAAGCCGTCAGCAGCCCGAGGGGTGACGGATGCGCCGGACCGTCCGGGAATTGCCGAGCGGCACCATCGATCCGCTCGGGCCTCCGTGGCTGGCCACGGTTAATTTATGCGGGGCCGGAGAGCACTAATCAAGCCTGTTTACAGGAAGTTAACTTTAATGCCTCGACCACCGGGCAGCCCAAAGGCCCCAGGCTTGTGTCCTCTTTTGGGTCAGGTGGGATAGAACCGTGGCTGGCACCGAGACCCAGTCCTGGCTACGGTCCTCTGTGGTGACTGTGGCAGCACATGTGGAATTAGCGCCGAACTGATGTGCACAGTGCACCTGCTCGGGAGAGACAGGACAAGAGCAAAGGAAACACCAAGCAGGCCGCTCTGTCCCAGCCCCGGCAGGGAGCAGAACAATGTATACAGCAGGTGCTTAATCAATGCATGTTGCGCCAGAGATTTTTTTTTTCTTTAAAAAAAAAAAAACTTACAATCTGGGCATTGAGGGCCTGTGCCTTTAATGCCAGCACTCAAGAGGCAGAGGCAGGCAGATCTCTGAGTGTGAGGCCAGCCTGGGCTACAGAGCGAGTTCCAGGACAGCCAGGGCTGCCCAGAGAAAAACAGCAAAAACCCCTCAAAATCAAGCAAAAGTGAATGAATGACTCAGCAGCGGTGTGGGTTCCCTGGCCGAGGCGCCCCTGGAAACCTCGCTGTTACCTTTGTCATCAGTCTCGGGCTGCGTTTGCTCAGTGCCTTCTGACACTCCAGCCTCAGTACCTCTCCTGTACCTCATCTTCCAACCTGGAACTCTCCTGCGGGGGCAGGGGACGGGGGAGGCCATGAGCTGAGTCCCAGGATCGCCCGGAGGTCAGCCTTCAGAAGCGGGTGTGACACCTGCTGGTCTGAGGGTCAGGCCTCAGCGAAGGCCCTGTGGACACTGGGGAACCCTGGTGGCCTCCGGGGAGGAAAAGATTCACGCTGAGGTGTGTGTTCGGGGTTCTGAGTAGAGACCACAGTTCCAGGCTGTGTGACCTCGGGCAGCTGGGGAAACCTCTCTGTGCCCTAGCCCCCACCTTCCCGGATAGAGCCCAGGCATCAGAGGGATCCCCCCCCTTCAGCCTCACAGGGGTGTGCGTGTGGCTTCTGTGTTCCTCACCCTGAGGTGAGACCAGCCTGACAGGGGTCACACTCACCTGTCCGTCATCTGGAGCCTGGGTGGCCAGAGCCACTGAGCGAGACCCAGGGTCAGGCATAGGGGTGAGGCACAGGCCCTGCTGGAGGTGACAGGGAGCTGACCCTCCCGGAAGCACAGGAGTGCCAGCAAATGTCGTGGGGGGTGGTCCGGGAAGCAAAGACCCCGAGGTTGGAGTGAGGCTGGCAGGCTGATGAAGCCAGCTCAGGCCAGCAACCTCAGGGCACGCGGCTCTGAGTGGCGCAGGGATGTCACCTGCTTTCACGTTTGCAGACACGAGACAGTCTCACCATGCAGCTCAGACCGGCCTCACGCTGCAGCGAGCCTCCTGCCTCAGCCTCCTAAGCGCCGTGGCAGGTAGCTGAGGCCCTCTCGCCTAGCCTAACTCCTGTTATTCTGTGTGTATGCTAGGGTGTGGGCCATGGCCCACATGTGGACGACTCGAGAGAGCCTGTTCCTACCCTTATTCGGGCTCCAGGAATCGAACATGGGATGCCAGACTTGCACATACTTTTCCTACTGAGCCTTCTTGGCCATCTTGACTGTGTTCTTAGGTCTTATTTGTTTATTTATTTATCTACCTATCTATCTATTTATTTAAGGCTTATTTATTTTTTTATACAGCATTCTGCCTGCATGTGTGTCTGCAGATCAGAAGAGGGCACCAGATCTCACTATAGATGGTTGTAAGCGGCCATGTCATTGCTGGGAATTGAACTCAGAACCTCTGAGCCATCTCTCCAGCCCAGTTTTATTTATTTTTATTCTACGTGTGTAAGCGGTGTGCCTTCTGTCTTGCACACCCATGAGGTGTTCGTGAAGAGGGCTTTGCATTCAGTGGAGCTGGCATCACAGGTGGTTGTGAGCCGCCTTGTGGGTGCTGGGAACTAAACCCTGGTCCTCTGGAAGAGCAGCCAGCGCTCTTAACCACCGTGCCCCCTCTCAGGCCCAGGCTGCAACTGCTGTCCTCAGATGTCCCCTGGTGACAAGCCCACGAGGCGGTGGGCTCAGCGGCCACCTTCTGCAGCCACCGGCAGGCCTTATGCCTTCCCAGGGGGACAGGAGAGAGGAATAGGACACTGGGTATCCACTGGGTATCCCCCGTGGGGCTGCCGCAGCCACAGGCAATGTCCTTGGCAGAGGGGCAGTCCATTACCCCCACCGCCTGGTTATCTCTGAACACACCCTAAGCTGCATCCTGGCCCCCCGCCCGCCCCCGCCTCCTCTCTCAGACAACATCTTCATTACAGGAGCGAGTTGTTTAAATAAATGAATTAATATTGACGAGCCATCAGTGACCTAATAAATGATTAGTTAAGGCACACATACATCACACCGCGGGGATGCCTAGAGCCCTTAATTACTGCTGCGGAGGGGCTAGCAGCCCCGCGATTGCCCAGAAGCCAGGGTCCCCCACAGCCCGCTGAGATGCCCCCTGCAGGGTGACGGAGAGCATGGTTAGGAAGTCCACACTGTCATCCCTTCCTGCATACATCTGTGCCAAGCTCAGGACCCATATGTTGTCATCATGACCCCTCAGCTTAGCCACCCTCCAAGTAAGGGACTGGTAAGATGTGGCTCAGGAGTGGAGCCCGCCTAGAAGCCCCAGGGAGGGCCGGGGGCGTGGTCAGGGTGGAGCCCCGCCTAGAATGCCCCCAGTGAGGATGGGATGGGGGAGGAGCAGGGGCGTGGTCAGGATGGAGCATCTGCAAGCCCCGGGTGCTTGTCAATACCCAACAGCCTGTCTCTCATTCTCGGCTTTCTGTCTTCCTCAGCACGCTCAGAGAAAAGAGCCTCTTCTCAGCGTACTGCACCATGTCCTCCCCAGACAGCAGGTCCCCGGGGAACTTTCTCTCTCACATTCCCTGTCCTGCCAAAAACTCAGCTCTTCCCACACAACTTAAAATCCCTCTTTCGGGTTATAGAGAATACATAACTTTAGTCCCAGAGATTCCACCCTCTCTTCTAAACTCCACCGTGGGCTCAGGCGTGCACATGGCACACATGCAAACCACAGTCCAAACGCTTATATACGTGATGGATGGGTGGGTGGAGGGATGGGTGGGTGGGTGGGTGGATGGATGGATGAGTGGATGGGTGGGTGGGTGTCCAGGTCTTCCCTTCAGACTGCCTGTGTCTTCTCTTGACCAGTCACCTGAGGGTCCACTAGGACCTGAATCTTATAATATTTAAAAGTAGTTGGGGTGGTGGGCGGTGGTGGCACACACCCTTAATCCCAACACTCAGGAGGCAGAGGCAGGCAGATCTCTGAAATGAGGTCAGCCTGGTCTACAGAGCGAGTTCCAAAACATCCTGGGCTACATGAGTCCCTGTCTCAAAGAACAAGCAAAAATAGCCCCGCTCCGAGTCTTGTGATCTGTGGGGCCTCAGTTTCCCCACCTGGGACCCTGGACAGATACCTGGCCCTGTTTGTTATTGGGGTCTGGTGGACAGAGGACAGCGTGGGGGCTGCTGGCTGCTCGTGGGAACCCTGGTGTGTCCTGAGCCCTCTCTGCCCCCATCCTTGTTCAGTCCCTTTGTCTGAAGGGACACAGTGATGGGCAGAGGGACCCAGGAGGGGCCAGTGAGGACAACCGCTCCTCACTACAGCTGCAGGAAACCCATCGCTTCCAGGTTGCTCTGCTCCAGGAACCCTAAACCAGGAGTCTGTGAGGGGCTGGGAATCTTAGAGAGCGGTGTTATTCCCAGATGACAGGCACATAAAAGCTGGGCCAGTACTTCTAAGCCCAGCTCTGCATTTACTGAGCGCCTGCTGTATACAGGGCCTTCCGGCCATCTCACCTAGACAGGGAGTATTTGGAGAGACAGGATCCTTATGGAGCTCAGTTTCCCCTCCAGCAGAATGGGATTGGTTTTTCCCAGCCCAGGTACACACTGAGGAGAGACAATGCTGAAAGGCAGCCCAGCAGGGCCCTGGAACCAAGTGTGTGCCTAAGGAATGCCTTACCGCACACACTTAGGATTCATCAAAGGCGTGTGTTAACAGTACTCTCTGGCCAGGCTACTTTGGAGAAAGATGCAGCCATTCTGTGCCTGCCTCAGTTTCCAAACTTGTAGCACACTGCCCAGGTCCTAAGGAACATGGGATCTGAGGAGCCTCCCAGGAAAGAGCCCCCAGTACCCTGGGGAGCCATTTACAAGATGCCCTCCCCCTTCCCAGGCCCCCAGGCTGCAGCTCTCAGCCCAATAATCTAATCTTGTTTCCAAGGCTCCGATCAATAACCCCCAGGCAGCGCCAAAATGAGGCTCTTAAAGGGCCAGCAGCCTGCCTGGCCACTGGGACTGGTCCCTCAGCTTCACCCAGGGCTCCCACCTGCTGGCTGTGGGGCCCCAGGCAAGAGGCCTGACCTATCAGAAGTGCCAGTGCCCATAGGTCCTCATACCTGCTCTGTCTATCCCTCTGCCCAAGTAGGAAAGCTGAGAAAAGAGGGTGAACATTGGCTTCCAGCCCCTTCTGCAGCTTGCCTGCCCTGTGTCCTCCCAAGCCTCCCTCCAGCGCAGACCCAGAGCCCCAAACCCTATCCCAGGGTTTATCCAAATGTGTTTAGCGGGAAAGGCCAGCCCTATGTGTCCACCTGACCAGCCCCTTCTCAGCTTCCCCAACGAGGGACCAGGAGCCAGAGTCCCTTCAGAAAGCCCTCCACACCTGCTGGCTCCCTAGAGGGGCCACACAACACCCCCAAACCTGCATCTCTGCCCTGCTATCTGGAGTGACCAGCTGTTCTGAGACTGAATGGTGTGGAAGGTTCTGGAAGCCGAGATGGCAAGGTACTACAGAGCTGGATGGATGGAATCGTCTAGAAGAGCAATGGTAGCCTTCTCAGGAACCGTAATGATGAAACATTGGTGGACTGTTCTAGAAGTACCCACAGTGGGCAGCTCAAGAGATAGGAGTGATGGAATCTTCAAGCAGCAACCGTGCTGACTGCTGAGGGGCGGTGGCAGCAGCGTTTGGCTGATTTCCAGTGACCTTTGACCTTGCTTAGTCAGCAGCAACTGGGATTAACAGCGACCCTCCCTCCAGCCAGATCACTGTCCACGTATCAAATGGCCGTGCCTGGACTCGGAGTCTAGCGCATGGGGAAACTGAGGTCTGGGGATAACCACAGATATGCAGGGGTCCTCTGACCCTGCTGACCTACTCCAGGGGCTGGCTAAGGCCCCTGACCTGCTCCTACAGGTCCTCCCTGACACCTTAGCTGACCCTCAACCTCATCACCTTCCGGGTCCAGTGTTGGGGCTGCAAGGGTGACCTGTGGTCGATGATACAGCTGACCCGGTGGCTGCTGTTACCAGGGAGATGGCCTATGGCCACCAGGGGTGAGGGAGATGGGAGGTGGCCAGAGAGGCAGGGCCCGTGTAAGAGCCTCTGAACAGCTTCCTGGCTGTGTGGTTACCACCACGGAGGACTGCAGGAATGGGCACCCCTGCCCCTTAGTGCTCTGCTGGCCAGTCATGCCAGGGTCTGCAGGCTCAACCAACCAGCGTCCGCCAGAGGCACCGGGGAGATGACAGGCTGCCTACTTTCCCCAACAGCCTGTTCTGCATTCACTCCCGGAAGGCCACAGAAGGCATTCTAGTTGGGAGGCCAAAGTCCCAGGGCCTTGCGGGATGGATAAGAGTGCAGAGAAGAGGGAGACAGCCCCCTCCTCTAGCCCCAAGACTGGCCTCTGTTTGGCAGGTGTTCGCTGGTGGGGCCCATGTTGTAGAACCGAGGCAGGGGGATTTCCATTATCACCTTCACTGATAAGCACCTCCCTCAGCCAGTCCGGCCTCTGAGTGGTTTACTGCACGGCCCACATGTACCACCGCAAGGGCACACTTGAGGCACGAATTGGCTTCCCAGCAGTGTCAAGGGAGCCTCCAAAGTGGAATTGGGGTAACGGAGGTAAACTGAGGCACGGGTTATGAGCTGAGGCAAGGGATCCTGGGGCACATGAGCTGTGGATGTCCATTAGGGCGCACCATCCTCATAACGGCGTTTCCAGCACAAGAACGGAGGACACGCGTTTTACGCATGGGATGTGACCATGAACGTCAGGGACATGAATGTGCCCGTACCAAGACGCTGTGTAAGCACACGCGTGCGTGGGTGCTTCCACGCCCCAGAGTCCCTCGAGCATTGTAGATGTCCGCGTGGCCGTCGCCCGAGGCAGACACGAAGCACGAGTTCACTATCTGAGCACGTGAGCTCCTAGCCCACGGTCTGTCTGCCTACAGCTACACCTACGAACTGCGCGTGCGCACAGCGAGCCTCAGGCCGCGTACTCTGGAGCGTTTCTGAGCGTCGTGCGCCATCTAGTGGAAACAGGCTGAACTGCAGCTCTATCTTGGGAAACTTGGGGTCCTGGGGCGGTCTCCCACCTCCTTCCTAGGGACCAGTGTGTGGCATGGTTTGGCTGGACTAAAAACCGGAAGGAACGAAGTCAAGACGAGGGGTAAAAGGCAGGGAAGACAGGAAGGACATCCCCATTGCTTCTGCCTGGGTCTGTGTGAGCTCTGGTTTGGGGAGTCAACTTCGCATCTTTGAGGCTTTCTTGGTCCCCCTTCACCCAGAGTGATGATGGGCTCTGTCCTGGTTAGTTTTGTTCGTTTGTCGACTTGACACAAGCCAGAGTCCTTGGAAAGAGGAACTCTCAACTGAGAAAGTGCACCCATCATAGTGGCCTGTGAAAATGTCTTTATGGCATTTTCTTAATGGGCAATGGGTGTGGGTCCCGCCCTGCC
The DNA here is from genome assembly GCA_028658305.1 of Pachyuromys duprasi. Classification (NCBI taxonomy): domain Eukaryota; kingdom Metazoa; phylum Chordata; class Mammalia; order Rodentia; family Muridae; genus Pachyuromys; species Pachyuromys duprasi. The sequence goes on along the minus strand of CM053753.1, from coordinate 31,407,659 downwards.
CTCTGTGGGCGGGGCCGCTTCTAGGCAAGGCGGTCCTGGGCTGTGTAAGAAAGCCAGGGGAGCAGGCCCCAAGGAGCAATCCTGTTAGCTGTGTTCCTCCAAGGCCTCCTCGGCATCAGCTCCTGCCTTTAGTTCCTGCCCAGACTTTCCATGTGACCCACAGCCATAGACATACTACTAGGTAGCCTCTTGGGCCCAGGCACACACAGGAAGGCCCCGAATCCCACCCCATTTCTTTACAGTCTGCTGGGAGTCCAGGAGTCTGGATTAGAGCCTGTGTGACCAGAAGCACGTGAACTCATAGTTCCGCACCTCAGTTTCCGGAGCGAATATGCACCAAGCTGGTCTGAGATTACCAAGGGGCCCTTTCCAGAGACAGCAAAAGTCTGGAGGCACATACAAAGGCTCCGTGTGCTCCAAGGCTAGGGGTGGGTGTTGAGGTCTCAAGGCTGGGGTTCTGTCCTGAATGCCAGAGGTGGGAACATTTGCAGGATTGGAGTCTCCTGGGCCTGAGGACCCCAAGGGAGATGGAGTTTGATCTCTGGTTCTCAGTTTAAAAAAAAAAAAAAAAGGAGTTTTCAGCACAGAGAACTTGAAGAATATGTGGGAAATCTAGTTCCCATGCTGGGAACTAGATACCCAAAGCCAAGGTGGGGAGGGTGGTCCCTGGGAGCCTCTAGACAGTTATTCCACTGTCCCTGGGTGCCTGGAGCTCCCACCAGGGTCAACTCTCAGGGGCAGAGAACCGAGAACTTAGGGACACGTTCTAGGCCAGGTGCGGAAGGTCCCAAGCCCTGGCAGGTTCAGTTCCCAGCGGTGAGGAGCAAAAGCTGCAGCTGTCCTGACTGATATGCAGACATGCAAATGAGCATAGCTACACACGGCCTGCCCCCATGTTTCCACAGTGACGGCTCTGTTGCCTGTAGGAGGTTAGGGCATCTCTGTCCTGAGGGTGTGGCTCACCCTCAGTGCATTAACGAGGACAGCCCCTCCCCTCCTGTGGAAGCAGAGGTAGAAAGAGGCAGCCTGGCCACAGGCTCCGGCTTCACTGTGGTTTGTATGGTGCGGAAGATGGCCTGTGTGACCAGATGCTTTCCCAACAGCCGTGAACCGAGAAATAGAAACAACCCTGTTCCTGAGCCCAGAGAACACCGCACAGACACCAGACCTTCGGGGAGCAGGTTGCACAGGTCCTCAGCCTGCATCCAGTCAGCTGAGCCTGGCCCCCAGCTCAGTCACCCACACAGGGAAGCACCTGGGAGGGACAAAGCCACAGAGACCAAAACACAGCAGAGGAGGGGGCAAGACACTATCTGGGCACAGTGGGGACTAGAAAGGTAGTCACAAACCAGGCACGGTGGCACACGCCTGTAACCCCAGCACTCTGGGAGGCAGAGGCTAGCGGATCTCTGTGAGTTCAAGGCCAGCCTGGTCTACAAAGCCAAGTCTAGGACAGCCAAGGCTACACAGAGAAAACTTCTCAGAAGAGAGAGAGAGAGAGAAAGAGTGAAAAACAGGATGGTAACGGGAAATAAAGACAGGGACAGAGACACAGAGAGAGGAGCACACCTCTCATTCCAGCACTCTGGGAGCAGAGGCAGGATCATGAGTTCAAGATCATCCTTGGCTACACAGATAGTTCAAGGCCAGCCCAAGCCTTGTCTCACATGAGAGGGCAGGGGAAGCAGTGCAGAGGCAGCAGCCCCTTTCCAGCTGGCATGGTGCCAGCCACCAGCTGCTGCCTCAGTTCCCCTCCCCCTCCAGTGTGTGTGTGGGGTGGCCCAGCTGCTGCGGGCCACACTCTGCAACCTCAGCCCCTGCAGCTGCTGTCCTCCCTGCCTGGGACCCCAAAGTCTGCTGCCCAGAAGCCGGGGCTGTGTGGCCAGGGAGCTTCGATCTCACCATCAGTGAAATGGAAACCTCCTCCGCCTCCCTCCTCTTTCCCCACAGAGTGTGGGGGCTGCCAAGGGTCTGCAGGTGACTGGGCCTGAAGTCAAACCAGCGCCAAGTGGCCTGTGAGAGGGCTCAGCAGGAAAGGGCTCTCACTTCCAGGGCTGATGACCTGAGTTGGATTCCCGGAAGTACCTGGTAGGAGGAGAAAGCCAGCTTCTGTTCATGTGCTGTGGCGCTTCTGAGGCCGCACAGGCACAAGCGAAAAGGAGACATGATTAGAAGAAAGGTCCTGTGGTCAGCAGAGACCATGACTCCCAAGAAGCAGGACTGAGGAATCGTATGTCCTTGGAGGATGACCTTGAATTCCTGACCTTCTTCTGCCATGCCTGGCCTTCAATTTTGTAATTTTGAAACAGGGTCTCAGCCAGGTGCGGTGGCGCATGCCTGTAATCTCAGCACTCGGGGAGGCAGAGGCAGGCTGTGGATCCAAGGTCAGCCTGGTCTGCAACGGGAGTCCAGGATAGCCAAAGCTATACAGAGAAACCCTGTCTCAAAAATCAAACCAAACAAACAAACAGGGTCTCAATCTGTATGTGGCCTAGGCTGGTTCAGAACTCATGACAATCCTCCTGCCTCTGCCTGTGTCACAGAGTTTACATGCTAGACTGGGACTCAAAACTTTACCCTGGGCCATCTGTGATAGGAAGGGACCTGGACACCTCTGTTCCCCAACTCCTGACAGCCAGGAGATAAGGAAGTCACAAGAGTACATGGAGGTCTGAGGTTAGCCTCTCCTACCGCCTTTTTATAAGGTTATTTATTTGTTTACACTATACGGATGTGTCTGAGTGTCTGCCACATGAGTGCAGTGTCCTTGGAGGCCAGAAGAGGGCGTTAGATCACCAGGAGTTGGAATCAGTTAGCTCTGGGCTGCCTGATGCAGGTGCTGGGATAAGAGCTCACGTCCAGCAGAAGAGCAGCAAGTGTTCTTAGTCACGGGGCGTCTAACTCTCCGGCCTCCAAGGCCAGGCCTCAGGCCTGGGTTCTCCAGCCCACTTCCTCCTGTACAGCCTTAGGGGACCCCCCTAGGCTCCCAGGCTCCTCGAAGGGACTGCCCCTCCTCAATCCCCAGACACCTGCGGGGCTCCACAGCCGAGAGCAGGGTCCCCCTGAGACTTCCACAGACCGGGACCTGGCTGTCCCTGTTTCTTCTGCCTAAGAGACCAGGCTGCTCTAAACCCATCCCCCAGCATATGGGAAGGCTGCCTTCCAGGTCAGCCTGGACTACATAGGGAAACCCTGTCGAAAGAAAGGAGAGAGAGAGAGAGAGAGAGAGAGAGAGAGAGAGAGAGAGAGAGAAAGACAAAGAAAGAGAGAGGGGAAGAAAGAAAGAAAGAGGAAGGAAGGAAGGAAAGTGGGGAGGAAGGCCGGGGTTCAGCAGGTCTGGAAACCTGAGTTTACGCCCTAAAATGGACATAAAAAGCTGGCTATGGCTGTGTGCCATTGGGGGACAGGGCTGGAAGGCCCCCAGGGATTTGCTGGCCCCTCAGCCTGGTAGAAATGGAGAGCGCCAGTCTCAAACCCTAAGTTGGAGGGCTGGCTGACCTGAGTTTGGTCAGGACTGCATGGTAGATGGCGAGAACTAATGCCCACACTTCCCCTCACCTCCACATTTGCACAGGAGAGGGGGGCGGGGGGCGTGCGCATGCCCACACGTGCAATGAATAAAGACGCTTTATTTCTCTATTTACTCCTTTATTGATTTATTTTGAGACAAGAGCTCATATCTAGCCCCGTGGATGAGGCTGGAACTCAGAGACCCACCTTAAAGGCGTGTGCCACCACCACCCGGCTAAATGTAATTTTTAAAAATGTGTAAATAAGACAGTGAGCAATCAGGGAGGACACCCAGTGCTGACCTCTGACCCCGTGACCTCCACGGGCAAGCACACACACACCTAGAGAGATAAACAACAACAAACAAAACAACCAAACAAAACAAGCCAGGAAGACACCAGAGAGCTTGAACTAGCTATAGCTCCAACTTCTCAAACCAAAATTTAAAGAACTGAAAGTCCCTCCCTCCAAGGCAGCCCACCTCTGCTCAGTACCCCCACATTTCTTCCTTTGTGCCCACCCCCCCACCACCATTTTCTTCTTCACAGAAACTTACCCTTCAGCCAGGCACTGTAGGTCTGAGATCCGCTCAGGCAGGAGCATGGAGAGTTCCGGGTCCAGCCTGGGCTTGTGTGTGTGTGTGTGAGCCCTCCACACTGTCTCCCTAGAGGATCAGTTCCCAGCACCCCCACCCCCTGTGGCTCTCAGCCCTCCCTAACTCCAGCTCAGGGGCTCCAAAGCCCTCTTCAGCCTCTGTGGACACCCCGCAGTGGTGCCGGGAGAGTGCCCACACTCAAAAATAAACCTATGAAAACCTTAAAAAGGGAACGCCAAGTATTTTACTCTTATGAGCCCTCGCCCATGAGTTTTCTTAACTTCGGTAACATCTGAAAATGTTGACATTTTTGTTTGCGTGTGTGAGAGGGGCCCTTACTCTATGCGTATTCTATTCTAGGCCCGTTTCATGATCCCCCTGCCTCAGCTTTCCTAAGAGCCAGGAGGACATCCCTGCTTATCCGGTGGCTAATTGTAGTTATTTATTTTTGAGGCAAGGTCTCCTGTAGCCCAGGCTGGCCTCAAGCTCTATATGTAGCTGAGGCTAACCTGGAACTCTGATCGGCCTGCCTCTGGCGCACATGAGTGAGGATGATGGGTGTGTCACCATGGCAGTTGTACGGAGCTTGGGATGGCCCCAGGCCTTCATGCTGGACCCAGCTCCAGGCTTGTGTACTAATGGTCTTCGCTTGTTCTTCTTACCCTGTTTGGCTTTTCTTTTCTTTCTTTCTCTCCTTATTGATTTGCAGGAACTTATTTTTTTTGTGAAGGACACAAACACTCCAAGGTTTTCAACTAGCCAAAGTCTTTTCTATCCCTCCAACACCAGCTCCTAGCTGGCTGCACTTGGGAACGCTGGATGCTTAATCATATTCAGAGCACTTTGCCTTCTTGTTTATTTCTTTGAGACAGAGTGTTGGTCTTAGCCCAGGCTGGTCTGTAATGGGATTTTACAGCCTCCGTTTGCCTACTGAGTGCTGGAAAGAGGGGGAGTCACCACGCCCAGCCCTACCCTTCCTGTGATATCTTGTAGCTGTGGGTTTGTGCCTTTTTCTTGCCCTGGGAAGGGGCCAAGCACCCCAGGAATACAGGTTGCTAAGCTGAGTGTGGACATTTCCTGCCCACCAGCTCTCTCTCTCTCTCTAAGTGCGTGTGTCTGTGCCTCTGGCCACAAACCTGCCTCCAATCTGTGTCTGTCTGTCTGTCTGTCTGTCTGTCTGTCTGTCTGTCTGTCTCTCTCTCTCACACACACACACACACACACACACGGAACTGTCATAGCCATATGGGGAGTTCCTGCCTTTGAAGGGAGTTATCTGCCAACAGCCACCGGAGATGGATACTGAAAGGTGAGGTGGGCTGGGAGTGGGAAGGTGACCAGGGAGGGGGCCACAGCCTGGGAAAAGGCCAGCTGGGAGGCAGCCACCAGAACAGGCAAAGCTGGCTGTTGGGAGGGGCCCACAGGCACAGATGCTCAAGAAGGATGAGAGGCCAAGGGCGCAGGCCTGCCCCTGGGTGTTCAGAGCTGACCTGAACTGGGGTGCTGTGGGAGGCTGGGAGGCTGGCTAACAGGTGGCCTGCACTGAAGCTGGACACAGAACATTGTTCTGGAGGTGTGATTCGTGGGCGACTTGTCCTTGCCGGTACTTCCCAGGCCGTGAGGGGTGCCCCGGCTCCAAGTCTTCACCTTGAGTTCAGCTATGGATTTGGGGGTGTCTGTGTCTCATTTATCTCACATGGTCTTGAGATCTTGCCTGTGGCGTCTCCTTTTCCAGTCTGTCAGACGAGGTCCTTGCCTGTCACTCCTTACCCCGACAGCGTCCCACGCCACGGCCAGGTTCCATGACACTAGGTCCCTTGTGCCTCTGCGTCCAGGCATCTTTGAGTAAACCCCTCAAGTCCTTAGCATCAGGAGGGGGCCACCCATAACTTCTGACCTTTTGCACTCTGTCCGGAAGGGCCAGAATAGTCAGCATCTTCCCCCTCATCTGTGTAGGTGAGCTAAGACAACCACAAGGAGAATTTGGCACAGGAACTCAGGCCACCCTCAAGTGAGGGGGCTCTCACCTCGAGCCTCAGTTTCTCCAGGTGAACAGGGGGTGGTTTCTTAGTCCCGTCCCTCAGGGCAACTTCTGGGAGGAGGGTGGACACCCTGACACTGCTGGAAAGCAGAAGCGCGGCACCTCACCCTGGCTATGGCAGGCAGAAGTCAGCTGGGATGCCCTACGGGTTGGCACGTGGGTAGAAACCAGGCCGGGCTCCTTGTCCCCTGCTGTGCCTCCCCCTTGGGGTCACTGGGCTGGACAGTGCCCGTGGGGGCTGATAGGGAGGCGCCCAGTGTTTGTGCATGTTGTCCTGGAATGTGGCAGAGCAGGCCCCCAGCGACCTGAGTCAGGGCCCGGGGCACCCGGCCAGGAGTAAGGCTGTTGTTGTCTTCCTAGGCCGGTGGCACTACCAGGGGGCACACTGGGAGGGGACTGGGAACCACAGTGAGCTCTCCTTAAGCTCCCTGTCAAGATGAGCTGGGTTCAAGTTCAGCCCCACGGCCTCTCTTGGGCTTGGGGTTCACCCTGAGGCCAGGGCTGGGTCAGAGGTCAGGGCTGTAGAGCCGGAAGTTAAGAACAGGCACAGCTTTTGCACAAGACCTGGGTTCAATTCCCAGTGCTCACGTGGCAGCTCACGACCAACTGTCCCTCCAGTTCCAGGGGATCTGATATCTTCTTCCAGCCTCTGAGGACTCGTACACACACTCGGCGTGCGTACATACACTCAGGCACACACACACACCCCAATAAATACAGGAAGCCTCTTTTTAAATGGAGCTCAGGGCTGGGAATCAGGGGGTGGAGCTAGGACACACTTAGGACTAGGCTCTGGGTTCCACTCCAGCATCATATAAGTCACGTAAGAAGGTAGACAAGGGAGGATCAGGAGTTCAAAGTCATCTGTGGCTACTTGGTGAGTTCAAGGACAGCCTGGGCGACAGGAGAGTCTTTCTAAAACAAAAGGAAAAGAAAAGCAAAAACTAGGTTTCCCAGTGATGGGGAATGGCTGTAATATGGGCTAGTCCATGTGTCCATGTACTCACCCACGTCTCACCCCGCCCTCCTTGCTGTACCCGGCTCCCACCTCAAGGCCACAGACATCAAACCCGGAACCCTGAACCCCTGCTCCCCATTTCCTCCTTGTCCAGAACCTAAGGCTGCCTCTCTCACTCCCACGCAGCGTCTCAGCATGGAAGGTAGCTGCTCCTGCCCCCACCCCCCTGCCCCCAACAGCTCTCTTGGCTCACAAGAGCTCCTGTTCAAGTCCAGGTTGGGAAAGCCCAGTGTCAGGCTATCTTTCCTCTCCTACTCTGAGATACGGGGCCGAAATCCGCAGAACCAACTGCTAGAGTTTGCAACCACATACAAACCGTGTCTGCTGCTCAACACCCAGTTCTGGGGATGGAGCCCAGGCTCCAGCCCCTCACTGGGGGATTCTAGGCGGGGCTCCACCATGGCCACGCCCCCAGCCCCTCACTGGGGGGATTCTAGGCAGAAGCTCAAACCACGAGACACCCTAGCCTTCTTTTTGGCTTTTCAGACAAACATCCCGGTAAGTTTTCCAGGGTGCCCTTGCCCTTGTCCTCCTCCTGCCTCCGTTTCCCGAGTAATGGAGATAATGGGCCTGTACAGAGGCCCAGGACTGCACCTGCCATGTTCTCTGGTTAGGACCAAGTGCTTTGCACTCCTGCAGAAATGGCTTTAGATTCCAGGTTGCACACACAGTTCATATGGCTGAGTGAGACGGGTTCCGTGGCAGGTGGACGGGTTTCCCCAGCATCCCCAGCAGAACAAAGGGCACAGTCAGGAGGGTGGGGGCGGGCAGGCCGTGGGCCGCCCTCAAGGGGCCCTGGCACACCCAAGGCTCGGGGCTGGGCAGAGGTGACAGCCGAGAGAGTGCTCCCCACCGTGGCCTGATCCACCTGGTGACTCAGCCCCCGAGATGGGCCTCCTGGGGGAAGACAATGGGGGCTTGTGAGTGCCTGGAGACACTCCCTGCAGGTGTGTGACGGGGCGCTGTCAGAGCCTCAGTCTCTCTCTCTGTATAATGGACTCACTTTCTGGGAAGGACAGGACAGCTCGTGGTCGGAAAGACTACATGAGGGGCAGGTGAAGGAGAAGCCTCTGGTCTACAGGGCTAGGGGTATCACAGCCCACAGGGCACCAGCCAATGCCTAGCACAAAGCATGCCACATCCCCAAGTGGGTGGCCAAACACTCAGACCCGTGGAATCAGGGGTGAGCCACGGGAAGGGCTTAGGGCTTCGGGGACAGAGATGCAATCTATGATGCCCAAGTTCCTCGCTGGGACAGGCAGGACCTTCTGTGTGCCCATGGCTGTACCCTCTGATTTTCTGTATGGGTAAACTGTGTCCCAGATAGTAGCAGGAACCTGCCCACGGGCTCTGAGCCCTGGGAGGGTAAAGGAACCAGAGGGCCCTGGGCAGAATTGGCAGAGAGGTCAGTCAGGATGTAGGAAGCCCTGGCTTTCTTCCCAGCACCACATAACCAGGTGTGGTAGGAGGGTGAGTGGGTGTGGGATGCCAACAGGAGTTCATCCTTGGCTACATAGGAAGTTGGAAGCTAGCCTGGGCTACATGAGACCCTTTCTCACCCCTGTGAGCCCCAAAAGGATTGGAACCTGGAGTTCTGCAGCACACCAGTCCCTTCCTGTGTGAGGCTGGGGAAGCTTGGAAGGAGAGAGTTGTGTAGCTACAGTTACGTTATGATCCCCCTTTCCCTTTCCATGGTGTTCAGAGGACTGGGAACCCCAGTGAGCTGTGCAGACGCCATGAGTGAGGACAGATGGACATTGTTCTCTAGAACCCTCAGAAAGAGCTGGAAGAATGTTTCCTCACTTTTTTTGTTTGTTTTGTCAATTAAAGATAGGCCCCAGCTGGCCTTCAACTTGCTATGTATGTCTAACTGGCTTCAAACTCAGAGATCCGCCTGCCTCTGCTCTCCCCTCCGGAGAGCTAGGATCAAAGGCCTGCGTTACCACACCTGGCTTTTTTTTTTTTTCCTTAATTTATTCTCTTATTACATCCTGACCACAGTTTGCCCTCCCTCCTCAGTTCCTCCTCCTACCCCTGTTATTATTTATTTTTTGTGTTTTTTGAGACAGGGGTTCTTTGCGTAGCCTTGGGTTTCCTAGAACTCGCTCTGTAAACCAGGCTGGCCTCGAACCCACAGAGATGCGCTTCTGTCTCCCCAGTGCTGGGATTAAAGGCGTGTGCTACCGCTCGACATGTTTTATTGTACCAATCACAGAGCGTCTAATTTCTTCCTCCCTCTCTTTCTTTCTTTCTTTCTTTCTTTCTTTCTTTCTTTCTTTCTTTCTTTCTTTCTTTCTTTCTTTCTTTCTTTCTTTCTTTCTTTCTTTCTTTCTTTCTTTCTCTCTTTCTTTCTTTCTTTTTTTTTTTTCGAGACAGGGTTTCTCTGTGTAGGCTTGTCCTGGACTCCCTTTGTGGACCAGGCGACCTGCCTGCCTCTGCCTCCCGAGTCCCGGGATGACAAACGTGCTACAGAAGGAAGGAAAAGCCGGAGGTCCCCCAGCACTAAACGGAATGGCCGAGAGTTCCCTAGCCCCCCAGTAAGGGTCCGATCGCCCAACGTCGGGAGACTTTGATACGCCCGCCCGCAACACATAACACTCAGGGCCCGCCCCAGAAACTCAAGCAGGACCCATTTGACGTGGCGGCGCCGGCGGGCGTAACAACCAGAAAATTAAGTCCCAGCCCCCGCCCTTCCAGCGCCTTCCCGTCCAGGCAGCTTCTCGCGGCCTCTCGCCCTGAGAATCCCGCCTCTGCTGCGGGGCGGGGAAGGCAGGCGGGACTCCACACGGAGTGGTTAAAGTCGCTGCCAATCAAGCCTTCCCGTCTTCCCATTGGCCATCTGTGGTGGGCTTTCTCTTTCAATCTCGTTGGTCCCTCCCGATTGCGTCACGGACGCTTCGCTCAGTGCGCGTACACCACCGCGCGGGAAGATAGTCCCTAAGGCTTTCCCTCGGTTTGGGAGCTCAGGCCTTCGCCGGAAGTGCTTTAGCGTTAGATACTCGTTTGGTTCTGGGGGCCACGGTGATCCCTGCGGGGGTCTTGGCAATGGCTGTTACGAGGGGGTGCGCGCTAGCGTCTCCTCAGGAGGCGGTGGAGGGATCCGTGGGGCGCATCCGGCCGGGGGACGGCCGCGGCGGCTTAGGGGAGGCGGCTTTGGGGCGGCGGGGCGGGGCTTCCCGGGGGCGTGGCTTCCGCGGGCGGCCCGGGGCGGGGCGGCGGGGCGGAACATGTCTCCCGCCGCAGGAAGATGAGGCAGCGCCGGCGGCTGCGGGCGTAGCGGGCCACCGCAGGCCACCGCCGCGCGCTGCCGCCTCTGCCACGGTCCCTCCCCGCGGGGCCTGCTCCGAGAGACGCTCGAGAGACGCCCGCCGACGCGGACGCGAGCAAGGAGGAGGAAGGACGCGCGCCCCCGAGCCCTGCGCGCTCCCGCCGCCCACGCGCGACCCTCGGGGACGCGCCCGCCACCCTTTTGTCCCCGGGGTCCCCGAGGGCGGTGGGCAGCAGGGAGCCCCGGTGCCCCCGCCCGGCAGGTGAGCGCACGCGGAGGGGTCCTGGGCGCGTGCGTGGGGCGCACGGGCGCGCGCGCACGGTGGGGACCCCCCTCCTTCTCTGCTTAGTGCATGGAAAAAAAAAAGTTGCCTCCGGGTCTCTCTCGGGTCCGCGGGGAGGCTGGGCTTGGGGTGAGCCCCCGGGGGAGGGTTGCATGCGTCCCCCTTGCACAGGGCCCCGGGCCCAGCGGCGCATTGTTCTCTGTCTTCAACTTTGCGCGCCTGGAGAGGGGGCGACGTGGAGGGGACGCGCGCACTTGGGAGCAAACTTTGCCCGGGCCTCTTTTGTGACGGTTCTCTTTGGACGGTCACCCAACTTCATCAGAAAGGGGTTCTCCA
>CM053753.1:31362932-31396108 GCA_028658305.1 Pachyuromys duprasi | reverse complement strand
GGGGGGGGGGACCATTTCTTACAAGGATGGAGCCAAGGCTTTGCAGGAAGTGATGTGAAGGTCTTTCTGGGGCAGGGGACCATTGCAGCTGCGCTTTAAGGGATCTGTAGGAGTTCTCATGTGTCTCCTAGAGGGGATGGTCCCAGGAAAGGTGACACACATGTGCGTGAGGCCCGTATCTCAGCTTTCCTCCCAGACAGACCCCTGTGAGGCTGGGGAGCAGTCTCTTTCGCAGTCCAGCAAGTATTTTTCTGCCACCTCCTAGCAATGGAAAAAAGGGAAGCCACAGAACAGCTGTGCATCAGGCCTGGGGTGGTCTGTGGACCCTAGTAACTCTAGAAAAATCAAGAAACGGGTGACACAGACAAAACCCGGGGTCTAAACACATTCCATCCTAAACCTGGGGGTACCCAGGCTCACCTCCAGCTGCCATACCACTGCGGGATGCAGCCCGATAGGCCAGGGGCGGCTGCCCTCTCCTGGACACAAGGGGAACTGCAAGAAGATGAGTCGCACAATAATATATAAATATGTAAAATTTAAAACCCGGGACATAGTGGCTTGTAGTCTCAACCCTGGGAAGGCAGGAACAGGATATTCTGGGGGTTCGCCATCTGGCCATTCTAGCCCAACCCACAACCTCCAAGGTGAAGGGCTAGAGAGAAGGGTCAGCAGCTAAGAGCACTTGCTGTCATTGCAAAGGACCCGAGTTCGGTTCCTGGCACCGCATGGCGACTTCACAACCCTGTGACTGCAGCTCCTGGGATCCAACTCCCCTGGCCTCCGCAGGCAACTGCACTCAGTGCACATGACTGAGGGCAGACCACGTTTAAAAATAATAAAAACAAATCTTTCTTTAAAAAAAAAAAAGGTGTCAACACTTGGGAGGCAGCAGCCAACCTGGTCTACCTAGTGAGTTCCAGAGGCTGCACAATGAGACCCTGTTTAAAAAGAAAAGAAAAGAAAAGAAAAAGGCAGTGTGGCCATGGGTGAGGACAGGGTTGATCAAGGACGCTTGTATTGGGAGCGACAGGATTGAGTAGCGGCTCGCGCTGAACACTGGGTCTCGGCTTTGCTGGTGACGGGAGAGGCCTGGAGACCCATCCCAGCCCCTAGAACGAGAGGCATGGACTAAGCATGGGCCAGCCCTGTCCACGCGAGGAGGGCTGCTGCGGCCCTGGCTGAGGCCCTGTGCCGAGCCTGGAGGAGGCAGGCTCCCGCTGTGGGTTACAGTGATTTCAGGGCACCGTGGTTGCTGGTGCAGATGGAAAAGACAGGACCGCAAGCCAGGGTGGCAGCACAGGAGCGGGGAGAGATGGGGGTCGGCACGCAGCAGGTAGCAGGGGAATGGGGGGCGGGGGCGGGGCAGGACTGATGATGGAGACTGACAGGGGAAGGAGGAGGATTAGAGGAGATGGGGGGATGGAGGAGAAGCAGGAGAAGGAAGTCAAAGATGGAGGAGGAGGAGGGCAAGGGAGGGAGCAGGTGGCGGGAAGCCAAGGGGGTGGAGCGGCTGTGTGGGGTGCTCTGAAGGAGGGGTGCTTGAAAGAGGTGGCGGAGACCTGAGGGAAGGATCTGGCTAGGCTGAGGCTGCCTCTCAAGTGCAGGCGGGGCCCCAGCAGTCTCCAGCCCAGGCCCCTCACGCCTCCTCGGCTACAGGCAGCGTCCTTCGTGCTGAGAAGGCTCAGACCTCGGGCTAGCATCGACTTGGCGGCTGTGACAGCTGCTCAAGGTCCGGAGGCCTCATCTTCCATCTCCTCTTGGGAGGAGGTGACGAGTCCACAGGTGCAAACAGCAGCTAGGCCCGGTGCCAGGGTCTTGTCTGTGCATCATTAGACTCAGGGCAGGGAACGGGCAGAGGCTTCATGAGCCACCCACAAAAAAAAAAAAAAAAAGACTTTTTGTTTATTTCAAGACTATGTGGGGCGTGGGGCTGGAGAGATGACTCAACAGTTAAGAGCTCTGTCTGCTCTTCCCAAGGTCCCGAGTTCAATTCCCAGCAACCACGTGGTGGCTCACGACCATCTATATTGTGAACTGATGCCCTCTTCCGGTGTGCAGGTGTACATGCAGATAGAACGTTCATACATAAAATAAACAAAATAAAACAAGACTATTCTGTGGCAGGCCACTCCCCAGCCTAGTCTTGGGGGTTCCTTTTATAGACTCCTAGAGGATGGATAGATGGGTGGATGGGTGGATGGGTGGGTGGGTGGATGGATGGGTGGATGGATGGATGGGTGGGTGGATGGGTGGGTGGATGGATCAATGGAAGGATGGGTGGGTGAATGGGTGGGTGAGTGAATGGGTGGATGGGTGAAACTTCACTGGAATTAAAGCTTGGGCCGGTGCTGTTCCCATCTGCTTGTCTGTGTACTCATATGGGGATGAGCACCTGGTGCTCCATGACCATCACAGGGAGCCAAATCCCAAAGAGCCTCAGGCAAGAGCAGCTACATGTGTTTCCATCAGTGTCCATCCGTCAGCTGTACCCTGACTTTGTACCCCAAAGACAACCTGGTGCGCACTCTACCATCCAGTCTTTGCCAAATCTTTATGCATATTTGTGAGGCTCAGGGTGGAAGCTAGGGTCCCACCATGGAGCCTGCCTGGTTCGGTCATGTGAATGGTGTTCATGGCTGAGCCTCATAGACCATAAGGATCGCTGTTTTTTTGTTGTTTGTTTGTTTTTGTTTGTTTGTTTTTTGTTTTTTGTTTTCAGCTCTGCAGACCCTAAGGCCACTTGAAGCTATGCAAATTCTCAAGCGGGTTGCAAAACCAACTCATTAAGACTTTGGGGATTCACAAGATCAAATGCTCTTAAGGCTTCTGTGGAAGCTTCTGCCCCAGTGTGGGGACCCTCACCAGTCAGGGAACCCTCATCTTTTGCATCGTTTTCTTTCCTCCATTCCTGGAATCCCACACCTTTCACCCACAGTTTTCTCTTTCATTTGAATGGAACAGGTCCTGCGGGAACTTTCTTAAAAACAAAACAAACAAAGAAAAAGTTTGTAATATCAACTCTTAGAGTCATCGACTCTGTTTTTATTTTTTTGTTTTTTTGAAACAGGCTCTCTACTGAGCCCTGGCTGGCCTGGATCTTGCTCTCTAGGCCCTGCTAGAATAAAAGGTGTGACGGCTATGTCCCTCTCTGACTATCTTTATCCAACATTTGTGCTTGATTGAGATATTTGGCAATTCTGGTGGAATATACATCTTCCTTGTTACATTTTTTTTCATTTTTGTTTTGTTTTGTTGTTTGTTTGAGACAGGGTTTCTCTGTGTAGCCTTGGCTGTGCTGAAACTTGCTCTCTAGACCAGGCTGACCTTGAACTCACAGAAATCTGCCTGGCTCTGTCTCCTGAGTGCTGGGATTACAGGTGTTTTTGATAATGTGTATGAGTGTGTTTGTGCATTCCAATTCCCACAAAGGCCAGAATCGGGTACAGAACCCTTGGAGCTGCAGTAGCAAGTTAGCTGCACAGTGTGTTTTCTGGGAACTGGACATGGGTCCCTGAGCTCAGCCACCTCCAGGCCTGTCCTTGGAATTTTCATCTCTTCGTTTCTGAGGACCCCAAAGCCACCATGATTCTGGATCTTTCCCATGGCGTCTGCTTTCCTTTTTGGAAGCTTTAGGAATTTTCTGTCTATTCTCGGGGTTCTGAAATGCCACAAAGATGTATCTGTTTCCGTTCATTGACACGAAGGTCATGTTCTTTAGCCCGGTGTCTTCCTTTCTTCTCTGTCGCTGCCATAAAGTACTTCGGCAAATGCCAATTCAAGAAAGAAAGGGTTTACTTGGCTGAGGGTTCCAGGTTCATCACTGTGGGGAAGTGAAGTCCCTCGTGAGTCCCCATCCGGTCCCCCACCGCCCTGAGGTGAGGGGGGATTGCAGCACAGGGGGGATATGCTGGCTACACCTATATCCATAGTTTGGGGGGCCCATACCGGCGCTGGGGTCAGGGTCTCTGCTGGGGAAGGGGAAGGCTTGGGGTAGGACTCTGGAGCAGGCTCTGCTGAGCAGCAGCAGCTCTGACTTGTGTTAATGAGGTGCCACTTGCTTTGTCTCTGCCCCCACACTGTGTGACTCCATGCCTTCCCCCATGGCCCTCTATCCCGCCCCTTCTTCCATTTTTGGCTGTCTCCACCTGGCTCTCCTCCCCTGGTCCTGTTCATCCTAATGATTCTCTGGACCTTTCTCTTCTTTGTTCTTTTTCTCTGTAAACACTTTCAATACTTCAATACGGATCCTCTCCTCTCCTCCCGCTCTGTGTCCCCTGACTCTGTCTACGCCCCTTCCTTCCCGATGCTCTGTCCCCTGGGGGCCCCATCTCTTCATCTTTGTGTACCTTGTCTCCTCATCCTTGTGTCTCATGTCCGTTTTCTGCCCGTGTCCCCTCCCACAGCCTGCAAGCGCAAGGAGCAGGATCAGCAGAAGGAGAGGGCTCTGCAGCCCAAGAAGCAGCGGCTGGTGTTCACAGACCTGCAGCGCCGCACACTGATCGCCATCTTCAAGGAGAACAAGAGGCCGTCCAAGGAGATGCAGGCCACCATCTCGCAGCAGCTGGGCCTGGAGCTCAACACTGTCAGCAACTTCTTCATGAACGCCCGTCGCCGCTGCATGAACCGCTGGGCAGAGGAGCCGGGGGCAACCCCGGGCACCGCGACAGCCACTGCCACATTCTCCAAGGCCTGAGCCTTCCACCGTGATACCCACCCCAGCCCCAGGGGTCCGCACACTCCAGCCCCGGGGACCGAGGGCCGGGGGACCCATCCCCTACCCAGCCAAAGCAAGCCCCACCCCCACCCCCAGGGGACAGGGACCTATACCAGCCCCCCTCAGTTTTCGACTCCAAGGGGACCCTGAGGGAAGTGGGTCAAGAATCAAGCACACCTTAGACACAAAACCCGGGTACTTAAAAAAATGTTTGGTTTTTTTTTTTTAAATAGAGAACCCTTTTCCCAGATCCCAGACCTCAAAGGGGGAGAGGCAGACACCTGCCTGACTTATCCTACTCTCTTCCAGGCCAGGTCTCTGTCCCCTTGTCCCCTCCCCAAGAACAGAGACCCATCCCCACGTGGCCAAAACCAACAACAAGCCGGATCCTTATAGCACCCTCAATCCTGTCCTCCACGCCAGCCCCTCTGCAGGATGGCCCCCCACAGCCAAGACCCCAGCCGCCACCCCCAACCCCAGCGGCCTGGATAGCCTGTGCCAACAATCCCCTGCCTTAACGCCGGGGATGGGACCTGTGGGGAGCCCCCTGTCTCCAAGGAGATGGTACCAGACGCGGAGATGAAGGCTGCCCACAGCGGCCTCCATCCCAGTGCCCCTGAGTAACTTAATTATAAGCACCTTGAAGAACGCTACACAGGGAACAAGGCCGCCAGAGAGCAAAAGGTGACACCCCAGATCTCAGGGGAGGGACATCAGACCCTCCCAGGTCTAGGGGCCCTTGGATGCAAAGCTCTGGAGGTCTGTGGAACTCCCCACCCATTTTTCGGTTGACTGGACGTTCACCTGACACCCCACACAGAGGACGCCCAGGGGAAGCTTTGCATTGGTGACCTCTCTCAGAAGAGAGAAGATGAAGTTGAAAACTGCCTGTTCCATTGTTTTGCCAAAAAAAAAAAATGTACAATGGGAAAGGGTCAGAAGCAAGGGGTGCCCACTGCTCAGCTTGCCCCTCTGTGCGATATTTCAAGACCGCCTGGCAGCCGGATCCCAGGAGGCCGCCTCCCCCCTCCCCTTCTGGGGTTCAAGATCCTGGGAGTCCTTCTCTTCTGAACCTACCCCGTGGCTGCCTCCCAGGGAGGGGCCCCCCACTTTCCCTAGAGAATGCGAGAGAACTTTCTAGTGAGAAAAAGGAAAAAGGAAACCTCCCCCACCCCGTCAAGGCTACCTCACTGAGCCCACGCTGTGATTCGAAAGATCACGTCTGATACCAAAGATTTCCCCCACCCCCAAGGGTTTGTGCTGGAAGCCAGGGTGTCCCCACCCTCACCCCATGGCTGTTCCCCACCCCAGAGAGAGAGAGAGAGAGAAAGAGAGTGAGAGAGAGAAAGAGAGAGAGGACGAGGACAGCGAGGTCGGCGAGTGCCTTTTTATTGAACCAAAGATGTGTGTGTAGAGTGTCCTCTGTCCTCAGTGACTTGCCCTCTCCCGTGGGAGCAGCTCAGCTCCGATGGATGTTTCTAGAGCCCTTGGGTGTGAGGCTGGATGCTCAGAGTGAAGAGTCCCCCTTTCCCACTCATCAAATGAAAAGTTCCCCCCACACAGCGACACACACACACAGGCACACACACACACAGGCACACACACACACACATGCACACACACACACACACAGGCACACACACACACACAGGCACACACACACACACACACACACACACATGGCTGGAGAGATGGCTCAGTGGCTAAGAGCACTGGCTGCTCTCACAGGGCCCAGTCTGGGTAATCCCACCCATGTGGAGCCTCACAACCATTCATAACGGCAGGTCCAGAGGACCCAATGTCCTCACATCCATCCACACACTCATACATAATTAAAAGTAAAATTTGGGGGACTTTTGTTTACTTGGGTTTTTTGGTTTTTCAGAACAGGGTTTCTCTGTGTAGCCCTGCCTGTCCTGGAACTCTCTCTGTGGACCAAGCTGGCCTCGAACTCAGAGATCCGCCTGCCTCTGCCTCATGAGTGCTGGGTCTAAAAGCATGAGCCCCCACCACCCGGCTGAAAATAAATCTTTTAAAACACACTAGCTTGGGGGCTGGAGAGGCAGTTCAGCTATTGAGAGCGCTGCTGCTCTCACAGAGGGCCCGGGTTCAATTCCCAGCACCCACCTGTCAGCTCACAGATGTCTGTCACTCCAGTGCCAGAGGGTCCGACACTGTCGCACAGACACACCTGCAGACAAAACACCAATGCACGTGAAATTAAAATAAATTTAAAAAATTAAATGAATAGCAAAAAGATTTATTTAGAAACGCACACACACTAGCTCTCATTTGTGAAAACTAAGCCTCCTCCCTCTCACCCAGGCTGCATGGAGCCCTCCCTCACCCTCCTAAAATTCTTATTTATGGCTCCAAAGCCATCGTGTCCTGTGAGCCAGCAGATCTGAGACCCCCAAGATGAGCAGGGAAGAAAGTGTGGAACAATGGCACCCCCCTTTAATCCCAGCACTCAGGAGGCAGAGGCAAGCAATGGATGGCTGTGAGTTTGCATAGGAGGCCCTGGCCTCAATGACCAGTTAGAAAACATCACGTATACATATGTAAATTTGTGAGACTGAGGCCCTGCTCTGTAGCCAAGGCTAGCCTCTAGCTTGAGATCCTCCATCCCCGAAGACTGGGATCATTAATCAAACTTTCGGTTTTCTCTGACTTTTTCTTTTCTCCTTTCATTCCTTTTTGTTTCTGATGGTGATGGGATGGAACCTAGAATCTAGCACATGCTAAAGCAAGGTTCATCCCTGGCCACGCCCCCATCCCCTCATGGGGGAGGGGCTCTACTTCTGAGCCACCAATGGGACCTTTTCAAATACCGTCTTATACGAACATGCACACTCATACACATTCAAACACACACTCACACTCACACTCAGACTAGATCAGGGCCCTCTCAAGGCCTGATGGACGCCCCCCATCCTACCCTTCTGCCCCCACACTTCTGGTCCTTACCTACCAAAGATCTTTCCTACACAGGGAACCCACAGCCCAGCACAATTCCTCCTCGCCTTTGACAATTCTCTCTGAAATACCTCAAAATATTTAATGTATAGTTTATGTGCTAAAAACAAAACAAAAAAAAACTTAGCTAGTTTTGGGATTATTGTGACTCGAAGCTTTATACCGTTAAATTATAATTTTGCAAATAATGGCATGTTTATCTCTGACCGGTTCCGTGGGAGACACACCGAATGTCAGGGCAGCGAAGCCAGCGGTCCCTGGAGGGTGAGATGGGGGCCGGTGGCTTCACAGATTCCCTATGTACAAGAGTCTCTTAGGAGAGAGAAAGGCATGCAAGATCTGCACCTCTCCCTGGCTTGTTCTGTTTCCTCGTTTTATGGAGTCGTGTCTTCTAAGAGTATTTATGATTCTATGTGTTCCGTGTTCAAATGTAATTTAAGAAAAAAAAATGAAAACCAAAGAGATGCTGGAAGTTTCTGATGCTGTGCCTGGCGGGGCGGGGGTGGGGGTGGGAGGTGGGGTCACTGCAGTGCTATACTTCCTGAGCTGGTTGGCCTGTCCTAAGGCCCTCTAGGCAGCTGCTTCTGTCCCCGCCCTGATGTCGAAGGAACTGTATCCGATCAGGTGGCAAGGTCCTGGAGCCAGCCAGACCTCAACACCCTACACTTTCCTTCTCTCTCAGCCCCTGCCCTGTGTGTCCAGCCTGGCCGAGGGCCGTTGCTCCTTTGTCGGACCTGGGATGCATGTGACCATCCACCGCCGTGGACTCCTCTCCCCATTCCCACCCCTGTGGGTTTCACTTCAGCATAAACTTCCCAAGCATCTTCAAAACAGTCAACCAGGAAACTAACGGGTGAAGACAGGGAGTGGTCCTGGATGTGCCCAACTTTCCCAGATACCAAGGTCCACCTTCCCAAAGCCCACTCACCTCTCCTAGGACACCCTCAGCCATGGGGCAGGACCCAGGGACCCTGGAGGACAGGGCTTCGTGCCCCCTGAAGTGAAGAAAAGTGGGTACAGCTGGCCTGACCCTCTGTACCCCCACCTATCCCAGCGAGGCCCCAAAGCTACAAAGCCAAGAGCAGGCTTTGACCGGCAGGTCCCGTGTAGCAGAGTCAGGATGAAGGATTAGAAGCCCCCCCCACACACACACCTGCAGAGTGCTGGGCAGTGTGAGCCTAAGATGGTTTGCCTTATTCTTGCAAAATGGTTCAAGCAGAGTTTAGCCACCAAGGTCCCAGGGCTTTGGTGGGTGTTGGTGGGTGATCTCAGCCAGGATTGCTGTGAGGGTGACTTCCCAAGTATTTTCAGTGAAGAACAGAACAAATGTCTGCTTCTGGGATCGTTCGAAGCCTGAAGAGCACTCTTCCCCACCCGGCCTTCGGCTGACAGGCTTAGGAGGCAGTAAGAGGAGGAAAGCAGGAGAGGTGAGCACCATCCTTAGCCATTGCTATGCTAGTTTCTTTCTATTTTTTTCTGCAATAAAGTATGTCCTAGTCATCCACTCTCATAGATGTGTGTGCTGCACAACTGTGGGCTGGCACAGATCCGGGAAGAACAGGACTCCTCCACCCCGAAGGCAGCAGGAGGGGCAGAGGGAAGATGAACCTGTCTCTGCCCTTGCCTGTCAGCCAAGCTGACCCCGAGATGCAGACCACATCAGGTCTCGCTTCTGAGATGGCGCTACTCACCTCTCCAGTCAAGGGAGGCAGCCTGGAGGAGGCAGGGCAGGAGGCTGTTGGGATGCAGCTTAAACCAAGATGGGTGTGGGGTAAGGTCAAAGGTTAGGCAGAGCCTGCTCTCTTCCTTCTCTTTCTCAAAAACAATGAAGCTTTATGCACTTAGAAGAAAGGGGGATAAAAGCCAACAAAAATATTTTCCTGCAATTAAACGACTTGACCATGGGGGTCAGCATGTTGAAGTGTTTTTTTGTTTGTTTGTTTGGGTGTTGTTTTAGATCTAAGGAGGAATGTTCCCTGGCTTCTACCAAAAGAAGAGTTGGAAAAGGAGTGAGCCCAAAGAAGCCCTGGGGCCAGAGGGACCCTGTTTTATTAGAAAAGACAAGGATGTCGCCCGCTTGTGACTCTGGATGCTGGCTGTGGAGTGGCCGTGCCCCTGGAGGGCAGGGCCCTGAGCATTGGAGCCGGTGACACGGCCCCACCTCTGGCCTCTGCTCGAAGGTGATGGTCACGCTGTGCAACGGGCTTCTGCTCAGCTCTCAGGGTTTCTCTCTGGGTACTTCCAGATGGGTGGGAGAGGCTGAACCCTTCCAGTGAGTGCCCCTCCGAGAGGACCTGATATCCAGAGTGTACTGTGAAGGCACCCTGTGGCTCTCAGACGGGGGCATCTGAAGCGACCCCCATAAGGAACTTAAGGTGGGTGGCTTCTTAGTGTCAGAGGGGTAGCCGTCCAAAAGAAGAGTGGCCCGTTTCTCCGTAATTTGGGAGCTTATATTGGAGTGGACCTCTTCCTGGGACCCCTTTCCAAAGTGGTGAAGCCTCTTCTTGGCCAGGCTGGAGATCTTCCGTGGATTAAATATGGATTCCTTGTGGAAGGAAGGTAGGTCTTCTTCAGACTGGTTCAAGGACTCACAGGCGGTGTCTCCATTTTGCTCGGTCATGGGCCTACGTAGGATGGTGCCCTGGGTAATGAGGCTTGCATAGCCCTCACGGTGGGAGAAGGCATAGCTGGACCGGCGGGCTGGGACCCCACGACGAAGATGTGTCACGGGTGGTTCAACAGCCACCTCTTCGCTTGGGACTGCCTCTTCCTCCTGCAGAGGGCATCGGAGCATTAGGGTCCCCGGCGCCCCAGTGGTTGCTACTTGGTGCTTCCCAACACTGGCCCAGTGAGCTGATGTGTGACTTGGAAAGAGATTCTGGAACAGCAGAGTCCTTCACTAGGAACCTAATGCCCTGAGACCAATCTTGGTCATCCCCATAGTGGAAGGAGAGAATGACTCCCACAAGTTGTTCTCTGACCTGCACGAGCATCACACAGCACGAAGCTCTCAGGCTCCCAGCCCCTCACCACAGAAATAAAGAAATGTAAATTTTACAGGAGTCCTTCCTGGACTCCACACAGGGCACGCCATCAGTCTTTCCCTGAGCCTTCACTCTGGACTTGACCTCAAAAAACAAAATTAAAAAAAAATTTTTTTTAACCTGACAATGAAAAATTAGCACAGTAGGACTGGAGAAACGGTTTGGCAGTTAAGGAGAGCATTGTCTGCTCTTCCAGAGAGACCAGGTTTGATTCCCAACACCCACAAGGCAGCTCACAATGGTCCTGAACTCAGTTCCAGGTGAGCCAGCGCCCTCCTCTGGCCTCTGTGGGCACTGCACACACATGGTGCACAGATAAAACAGCCACACATTAAAAATAAATAAATAAAAAGAAATAAATCTAAAAAGTAAATAAATACTATTTCAGCTTCATTTAATGATGGTTTCTGGTGCTAAGAGCATTCCATCACCCCACAGGAAGCCTCATTCCTAAGAGAGGAGCCATACCCTCTGTACCCTTTGTCATCCAGGGATTCGCTTTCCGCCTCTGGATTCCCCTGCTCCTGCCATTTCCCGTCCCGGAGCCCACACCGTGTGGCCTCTCTGCCGGGTTCTCTCACTAACCACAGTGTCTCAGATCCCTCCAATCTGTGGCCTGCTGCCAGAGCCGAGTTCTTTTTGGAGGCTGGGCACATGGATGGGCTGCCTTCGTCAGTCCATGGGTGGACAGTGGGGCCTTTTCAAAGTGCTTCCAACTTCCCAGTTTGCCTAAACTATTCCAAAGCCACCTTCCTCCCTCCCTGGGCTCTGAAGGACACATGGAGACACACCACTGTGTCGGGACTTGGGGCCCTGAGGACACTGCCCCCAGGACACGATGTCTGCGATGTCTCGAAGGGGCTGGAGGGTTCCCCATCTCTGCCTCACCTTGCGGCGCAGTTTCAAGGTGATTCCATGGATTGTGCGAAAGGCCAGGACGGGCAGCGTGTTGAGCACCACGCTGAGCACAATCACCAGGAGGCTGGAGGGCTGGCTGAGCACGTTGTAATCAGCAACTGGGGATGAAGCAGACCGGGCAGGGTCAGCCCTGGCCTCGCTCCCTCCCCTCAGCCACCTCCCTTTCTCCAGGTGAGACCCAGATGGTTGCTGCAACCCTCCTGCTACTCTAGAGGTCAGCACCTCCTGCCCACGACCCCCCCTCCCCCCGCACACACAGTGGAAGCTCACACAGAAACCGGAAGGTTTGGGGCCAGGTCTTGTACAGCAACAGACTCTGCGTGAGGCTTGTCATGACGACATAGGAGCCGAGGCTCAGCGCAATGCTGATCACACACAGGAGCGTCCAGTACTTTATGACAAGAACGACCTAGACAGCGAGCCAAGGGGTCAGCAATGGACATGGGAGGCAGGAGACAGAGCCCCAGGGTCCAGGGAGAAGGTCGGCGTCGGGTTGCAGCATGGGGGGGGGGGGTGCGTCTAGGCCAAGGGATGAATTCCAATCCCCACATAGAAGCTGAGAGCATGGTCACGCGTGCATGAACGCGCAGGGGCACGGGCGCCTGGAGGAGCTCGCTGGGCGGCCCCGCCTAATTAGCTGTAACTCCAGTTGGGAGAGCCAGTCTCGAAAAAATAAAGTGGAGTCCTGGGGATATGGCTCAGAGGGTCCAGTGCTTGCCGTGAAAGCCTGAGGAACTGAGTTCAAATCCTCAGACCCAAGAAATCTGGGTTCTGGGTGTGACACCCCACACCTGCAGTTCCAGCCCACCTGTGGGTAGATGGGAGGCAAAGACAGAAATCCACAAAGCCCGTGACTACGCAGCCTGGCTGTTCGGTAACCTCTCCTCCCAGACTCAAACATTCCATCCTGCAGGAAGCTCCTGAAGGTGGTTAAAGAACACCAAGCAGCTCCAGAAAGTCCCTGAAAGTCAGCCTCACTACACCCCTCCCTGCCAGCGTGAGCAATCCAAGCTGTGGGAAGGACTCGCTCTAGCCTGCGCATCCAGGCATGCCGGCTGGGCGGCGCGCTCCAGGTTCCCAGCTTTGGGCACTGTCATCACGCTGGCTTGCAGCTGTTTGAGTCATTTCTGCTCCTGTAAGTGACTCCCCCACAACTCACTGGTCCAGCACACTGGACCTCCATGCTCTGGTCTGCCGTGGGCTCCCTGTGTGGGCGAGTAGACACGGTCTTGTGTCTCCCCGGGAGAAGTCTTGCCACACAGCAGATATGAGCAAGACCCCCCTCAAGCAAAACTGGCACCACTGACTTCCAGGACCCCTGGGGGCAGGGGGGGTGCGTGCTGCACGCGCCACACACACTGACGGGGCTGGACGTGGAGTGCGCACCTTAAACCAGCTGTTTGAAGGCAGAGGCGGGTGGATCTCTGCGGGTTTGAGGCCAGCCTGGTGTAAGAAAAAGACTAAAGAAAAGTGGCGGGGGGGGAGAAAAGAGATACAAACCAACAACAACAACAAGAACAACAACCACAAAAACCAGACTTTTTTAAAGTGGGCCTGGAGAGACGGCTGCTCTTGCAGATAAGCTGAGTTCAGTTCCCAGCATCCGCGCCAGCTGGCCCACAAGCACCTCTACCTCCAGCTCCAGGGGATCTACCGCCCTCTTCTGGCCTCAGCGGAGCGCACACACAGTTGAAATGAAACAAATCTTTTTAAGAGGATAGAGTGAGTGCTCTCTTCGGCAGCACACATACTAAAACTGGAACCATCCAGAGAAGGTTGGCATGGCCCCTGCGCAAGGGTGACGTGCAGCCCTGTGGGAGGCGGGTGCAATGGCACACACCTGTGATCCCAGCGCTCTGGGAGGTGGATCTCTGTGAGTTCGAGGCCAGCTTGGTCTACAAAGTGAGTCTAAGGACAGACAAAGCTACACAGAGAAACGCTGTCTTGAACTGCCCTCCCCCACCCCCCAAAAAATGCCAGTGTCGGGCAGAGGCCTCCATAGTTTCTCAGGGTCTTGGCTTCACCCACCTCCAGGGTGATGGACAGCAGGCTAGATATTGCCACCAGAACCCCAAAGGACTGGTAGTCATTGGAGCTGCCAGACTTGGACATGTTTTGGCTGACCAGAACCGCCACGAAGAAGTTGATGAGGGATGTGATGGCGCCGTGGGCGATGGCTTGCAGGAAGATGCTGTAGTTGAAGAGTTCCTCTCTCTGGCCAGCAGTGTACAGCTCTGGCATCTTCAGGCTCTTCTCGGCAGTCACGTCCTGGACAGAAGGCGGAGGCTCTGAGGGTAGTCTAGGGGTGGGGTGGGGGGAGTCTGGAGGTCGGGGCTTTGAGGCTCCCCAGAGGCTCAGCATGGGGGGGGGGGAAAGCATTCAAACAAAACAACCCAATTTTCCTGCCACCAAAAGAGAAAACATACACACACACACACACACACACAAAACCCTAATGTGGGATCAAATTATCTTTGTCCTCAGTCTCACCGTTCCAGAATGTTCCCTGTGCTCCTTTCCCAGATTTATCCCCTCTGGCGGGGTTATTCTGGGTCACAGGTGAGAGGGACAACAGAACCTTCCTTCTGGTAACCCCTCTGCATTACACAGCAGGCGGAAGATCTGGTTCACGGGACGCAGGACTCCCCCCAGCAAAGGGACACCCTCCCACAGACTCCCATGAGACAGAGACCAGCTGGCCAGCCTCCCACTCACCTGCTCAAAGAGACCAATGTACAGGACCGGGAGCGTGGAGTAGAGCAGGTTAAAGAGGGCCAGGAACCAGCCTTCGTACAGGGGCTGCGAGGGAGGAGCACGTCAGCCTCCCTCCCAGGAGCCCAGCAGCCGGCCACAGCAGGGGAAGACACTGAGGTTTGGTGCTTTAGGGTGTGTGGGACTTTGAGGCTCTACAACAGGTGCAGAGAATGAGCTTCCCTGGAGTTCGATTCTGACTAAAGGAGCGCCCACTCCTATCCTTGTCGCCAGACCTAACTGAGCTGAAAACAAGCATCACAAACCTGAGCACTCCAGCTCCTGGGAGGCCATCTCCAGGGGG
The DNA here is from genome assembly GCA_028658305.1 of Pachyuromys duprasi. Taxonomy (NCBI): domain Eukaryota; kingdom Metazoa; phylum Chordata; class Mammalia; order Rodentia; family Muridae; genus Pachyuromys; species Pachyuromys duprasi. The sequence goes on along the minus strand of CM053753.1, from coordinate 31,381,398 downwards.
AGGCCGGCCTGGGCTACTGTTGCTGATGCCCAAGTGCACACAGGAAGCCCTGGGTTCTGCCCGGCTCAGCGGTCCTGAGGCTCCGCGCACACCAGTGAGCTGCAGCCGCTGCAGTTTCCTACTTCTGAAACTGGCTCTAAGTAGTAACCTAGCTTTGTTGCTGTTCGAGACAGGGTTTCTCTGTGTGACCCTGGCTGTCCTGAACTCACTCTGTGGATCAAGCTGGCCTGGAACTCGGAGCTTCACCTGCCTGTGCCTCCAGGGTGCTGGGATCAATGATGGAAAGGGTGTGCACCACCACACCTCATCTGCCCAGATGGTCCTTGACTAGCGGCAAGCCTCCTCCCTCAGCTCCCAAGTACAGGCATGCAACACCCAGCCTGAACCCCAGCCTCTGGCTGCTCCCAGCAGTCCTCACCCCACCCCCACACACACCTGCCCAGAGAAGCCGTTGAACAAGGAGAACCATATCTGAGCCATCATGCTGGCCGTCGTCTTGTAGAAGAAGTACCGCAGGAACTTGCAGATTCGCATGTAGGACAAGCGCCCATGCACAAGGAGCAGCCGCTGCAGGTAGCTGAACTGGGCCAGCACGTAGTCGCTGTTCTGAACGGCCTGCATGCCCTCCTGACCAGCCAGCCCCACGCCGATGTCCGCAGCTGCAGGGGCCACGGCAGCCCGAGTCAGCCACCCGGAGCCCGATCCCGAGACCCCTGGCCCCCCGACCCAGCCACAGGCTCGCCACCCACTCTTGATCATGTTCACGTCGTTGGCTCCATCTCCGATGGCCAGTGTCACCACCTGCTGGTATTTCTTCACCAACGCTACCACCAGGGCCTTCTGCTTGGGTGTCACCCTGCAGCAGATGACAGCCTGGCATTTGGAGGCCAGGTCTACAAAGGCCCTCTCCCGAAGCACCTCAGGGCTCTGGTGGGTCTTGGAGGTGGCCGACTGGGCAGGTGCCACGAAGGGCCCAAAGTTTTTCCACATCTGTGAGATCCTCCGGGCCTGGAGGAAGTCTAAGCGGGTCATACCCAGCTGTTGGGCTTCATCCACCACTGCATTCTGGACCAGGGCTCGGGGCTCCTTGCGTAAGGACAGGAGCAGCTGATCCTGGGTGTCCGGTGTGGGGGGTGGAATGGGGGAGAAGGGGCTTGGGTCACTAGGCCTGCATCTCTTGGCGTGTCCCCCGCCCCAGGCTTCACCAACGCGGCTGCTCCTCACCCCCACCGACACTCACCAAGAACTCTCCATTGATAACCAAGGCCATATTGTAGTGGCTCATCATCTTGAAGGCCCGCTGCTGGTAGTTTTCGTTCCAATAGTTCTCCAGTAAACGACTGTGGGGACATGGAGTGGATGGAACGGTGTCCCCTCATCCAGCCCGGGACCTGGGAGGGTGCAGGGAGGTCACCTGCTTACTTGATGTCCTTATCTTCCAGAATTAACATGTTCTCCGAGAGCAGCTGGCACGCGAAGGCGATGTTCACCGCCGTCTCTGCAAATCCAGCCATGTTGCACATGCTTCCGCTCAGGGCCAGACCCCGGGGGTGGGGCGCACCAGCACCGCCCGCACCAGGGCCTCATCCCTTGCCTCCCACCACTTCCTGGCTGGCTGCCGTGATTGGCCTGGAGCCACTGCCTGTCATAACAGGGCTGGCCAATCAGAGGCGGCCCTGGGACTTTGAGCTTGGGGAGTCTGAAGGAGGAGACGCCTGAGGTACCCGGAAGGCGGGATGGAGGCTGGAATCCTGAGACTGGCCACACTTTGAGTAAACACGAGAATGTCAAATTTATTTGAAAGGCAGAGGCAAAATAATAATAATAAATTGAAAAGTAAACAAAAATAACCAAAAATTAAAACCTCAAAAATTGTCAAAGTGGACACGTCTATACAGAGGTGTGAGGGAGCCCAGAACATGCCTCAACGCTGACCCGAGGCCAGGAGGGCACCTCAGGGCAGGTGTGTCTCCAAGGGCGTGAATGGGTCCCCACCCAGTTGCGTGAGGGTCATAACAAAACTCTCCCGGAGCGCAGGGGACAGGGCTGAGTGGTCCGTGGCCAGCGGGACACCACCCCAGGTGCGGCAAGCATTCTGGGCCAGCAGAGCCGGGGACCCACCTGTCTTGTCCCCAGTCAGCACCCATATTTTGATGTTCCCCCTCTTGAGGCATTTGATGGTCTCAGGAACACCATCTTGCAGTTTGTCTTCAATGGCCGTGGCTCCCAGCAGCTGGGGGAGGCGAGCTCAGGTTCAGGTACCAAGACCCAGACGGAAGGAGCCCAGCTTACAAGGCCCCCTCCTCGGCTGCCCACCCACCTTCAGGTTCTGTTCTATCTTATTGTACACGTGTTGCAGGGCCTGGGTGCGGTTCTCCAGAAAGAGGGAGGCCTCCCGGTGCTCCAGCTCCCACTCTTTGTAGGCGTCCTCTGTTACCTCCTTGTAGGCCAGACACAGGGTGCGCAGGGTCTGCTCTGCAAAGGCCTGTGGCAGCCGCAGCTGTGAGTACCTCCACCTTGTCCTCAGGGCCCCCCCGGAGTCACAGTCCCCTCAGCCCCCCGTCACAGCCCCCTCAGGCCTCTCTGGACCTTTGCATTAGCAGCCATATCTACTAACACCGATTCTTTTTTGACTTGATAGCCCAGGCTAGCCCGAGTTCCTTACTCTCCTGCCTCAGCTCTCCAGTGCTGGAAAAGCGGTGTATATGTCCATTCCCCAGCTGCTCAGGAGACTCTAAGGTCCCCCAGGCTACCCACCCACGTAATACTTGGAAGTCTATCCAACTCAGGGTTCCCCTGCCCTGAGTCCTAGGACTCCTCCTCACATTGCCATAAGGGGGTGGGGTGGTAAACTTTCAGGTCTTCCTCTCTCCGGCCCTCAGGTAGATCTGAACATCACCCTGGAGGCCAGGGGTCCAGAGAAAGGGGCCCCAGCTGCTTCTCGTGTCCCTCTATCCTGTTATAGCCCCAGAAGCTTGGGCCATGGCTGTTGGCCTATGGTGGTGTGGCGGGGTGGAAAGTCAGGCTTGGCTGGCACACTGGGTCACCATGGGGGTGGGCACCTTGGACAGGCTTGTGCGCCTCGTTGGACCTGGGTCTTCATTCTGAAGGACCTGGGTCCCCACTCCCCATGGCAGAGAAGGGCACTCGAGAACCCTCAGCAAAGCCCTGGGACACACAGACACTCCCAGCCCTCCAGAACCAGACAGCAGTGGACTGAGCACAAAGATTGTTGTGAGAGAGAGAAGGGTCCTTGGTTGTGGGGACCTGAGACTAAGGGTCGAGGAATAAAAGAAACTGGTAACAGCCAACTCCAGCCACAAGGTCAGGCACAAAGTCAGGCCGTGTGGGAAGTGAAAGGGCGGGGTTGGCAGGACAGGGAAGACAGACCAAGGGATACAGGACAGCAGGAGAGGAGACACAGCTTCACCACCGAGACAAGGAGACCCCGCTTCATCCACAGAGAAGAAATCTAGGAGGATCCCAGAGCCTGGGGAGGGGACATGCAAGGTCAGAGCCCAGCCACCCTCTGGGCATCCCTGTGTGCAGAGCTCAGTGCCTCTCAACTCCTGTGTAGGGGTGGAGAGTGCAACAGGGAAAACACTTCAAATGCCGAAATGCACGTGCCTGTGTGTACAAATGCACCCTGGCCTCCCCCAGCAGGGGACTCACAGCCAAGACTTCCTCCGTGGTGGCCTCTATGGCACCCTTCTTGTGAAGACGCTCCAAAATGACTGTGTCAGCACCCTTGGTGTAGAGGCAGATGGAGCCCTCTGGGTTTCGGACTGTGGGGTGGGGAAGGATAATGTCCCGGTGTCTGCCGGGCCACCGCTGCAAGGCCCGGGAGTGTCGGGAAGGGGCCTGGGGCTCACCCAACACTGACATCCGTTTGCGAACACTGTTGAAATCCATCATGGCCAGAACCTGGTAGACCCGTTCCTCCCCCAACTCCATCAGCGTGATGGTGTCCCGGGTCCGAGACAGAAACACATAGCCAAAGTTCCGGGCAGCGGTGACCAGGGCCTCCTCGTCAGGGGAGGCGGCCTGGTACAGCAGCTGGTCTGACAGATAGAGCAGGGAAGATTTGTGGGTGAAAAGGGGTGGCAAGCCACCTCCTCCCAACACCTTGCCCCTTGGCAGAGGGATCTCACGGCAGAGCCTAACTCCAGCTCTGAGGCAACCGGAGGACAGAGTCCCTGGGGACCAACAGGGCTTGGGCAATAGGGTGAATAGCCTCCAGGCTCTGGTGCCTTGAGTCCAAGCCCAAGAGGCTGGGCTGGCGGGCCCCTGATGGCAGGAGGTGACAAAAGGGTGCCCGGCCACTCACTGTCTTTCTCCTGTACCATCACGGTGTGGCAGATGGCCAGCAGACGCCAGAACTCCTGCACTACCCTGTCCAGCTGGCCACGCACGGTGTATTCCAGGTCCTTATTGTAGAACTGGAATTTGCCATCAGCAAACAGGTTCCAGGAGTACAGGTTCTGCTGGAGGATGGCACGGAGCTGGGTCAGGGATCTGCCCGCAACCCCACCCAGACCCACCCACGCCATTCCAGCCAGCCAGGGTCCCCAGGGCTTACCTTTAGGAGTGTCGCACGCTCATCGTCTGAATCCGGGGAGAGAATCTGCTTCAGGATTCAGCTTTCCCCAGGAAGCCACACTTAGGGTCCCCTGGTCCCCGCCCCAAGTTCAGGCTTCCAGGAGACACCTGATACCATCAAGCTTGGGCCCACATGGACCCTGACCTCTTTCTTAGTCCAGGTGTTGATCCCAAGGGTAACCTCACAAGAGGCTGTGGGGGCAGGGATGGGGCACGGGTGGGGGTGGATGAGGCAGGGGCAGGGGCATGAAGGCATCACCATAGATGCGGCCGTTGATACAGCACTTCTTGAAGGTCATGATGTTCTGTGTCAGGGTCCCAGTCTTGTCTGAGAAGATGTACTGCACCTGGCCCAGCTGGTCGTTGAGGCTGGTGCTACGGGCCTTGGCCGGCATGTCCAGGGGCTCGTAGTACATGCTGAGGTCCCAGTTGATGAAGAAGCTATTGCCTAAGTAGATGAACTCAGCACTGCAAGCAGAGTCCACGCTCAAGTCAGTTTTGTTGCAGCTGCCACACCCCCTGGGGAAAGGGACCCTAAGCCCCTCCTCTCATGATGAACTCACATGATGAACATGGACATGGGCACCATGACGCTGAGCAAAATGAGGAAGCTCCAGAAAATGAAGAATGACTCTGTGGCCTCCTTGCGCATGAGCAATGCCGATAGGTAAAAGTGTTTGTCTTTGAGTTCTCTCATCATGAAGGCGAAGCCCGTTGTTAGCAACAAGGATGTGATCACCAGGGACATGAAGATCTGTGAGTTGAATAGAGAAGAGTAGAGGCAGAAGACATGGGGATCCATCCAGGGGATGCGGAGGCTAAGGGAGGGCAGGAGGGAAGAGGGCTCTCTCAGGGTCCTAGCCCAGCTTTGGGGCTTTTAGACTTTAATCCAAGCTGGCCTCTGTGTCCTGACTCTCCTGCACCAGGCTCTCAAAAAACTAACAGAAGAATCCCAGAGTTGGCCTGTCACCTCAGTGCTGTGCACCCACAGGAAAATGGAAGGTCAAGGTTAGCTTGGGTACATAACAATAAAAACAAGCAGGAGGAACAGAAGGGCAGATGAATGGGAAATCCAGGGCATCTTCAGAAGAGTAGGGTCATCACTTCACTCCTCTGAGGCCCTACAGGTGCTCTTGACTCCTTACCAGGATAACGAGTTTGTTCGTCAGCAGGTCCAGTTTGGTCCTCTTCTGGTGAATCTTGCCACAATTCTTCATGATCTTTGTATCTAAACCTGCAGGATTTAAACCTGTCATCTATCTTCCCACCATTCAAACATCTACCCTTCTATCCATCCATCCATCCATCCACCCACCCACCCACCCATCCACCCATCCACCCATCCACCCATCCACCCATCCACCCACCCATCCATCCATCCATCCATCCATCCATCCACCCACCCATCCATCCACCCATCCATCCACCCATCCACCCACCCACCCATCCATCCACCACCCATCCATCCACCCACCCATCCATCCACCCACCCATCCATCCACCACCTACCCATCCATCCACCACCTACCCATCCACCCACCCCCACTCATCCATCCATCCCCACACCCCCAACCCACCTACCCACCCACCCACTCACCCATCCAGGCACCTTCCATCCATCTGTCCATCCAGCCATCCACCCTTCCTACCCTACACAACAACATTCCCCTTTCTCAGTGATAACCATTTGACAGCATGGAGAGCCGGCATCATGCAGCACATCAGCAATCATGGCAGGCACTGGGGGCCCTCCCCACTTCAGTGTTCTCCCTCCCCTCCCCAGTCCACGTGCCCACGGGCCGTACCAGCGTAGATGACCAAGCCATAGCAGGTGTCCGTGTTGCGGATCTTGCAGCCTCGCAGGAGGAGGTTCCCGATGCCCAGCGAGTACTTCCTGCTGTCCCACTCCAGGCTCCCCACGAAGTGGTGCATCCGGCTGTTGGGCTCCTCACAGGTCACCACACCTGTGGGCACACGGTGAGCAGCGACATGTCACGGCCGCAGCCAGGCCCTGGCCCCACGGCTCCCTGACACACTCCCATTGCCGCCCGACACAGGCCGCCCTGCCACCTCAACATTTCTCCCGCGGCACCCAGTACAGTCGCTCAGCTTCCTCTGAAATGCTCCAAAGCCGCTTCCTCTGAAATGCTCCAAAGCCCACCAGCCACGGCCTCAGAGCTTTTGCACACACTGTTCCTGCAAGCCAACCCCCTCCCTCCCGTCCTCCCTACCTCCCACCCCACCCCCTCCTTTGGGCTGGAATCTTGGATGGGTGTTGCCAGAAGGACATCAGTGTCTGTGAACTCCCCTCCATGGACACCCCTGAGACCCTCACAGGCCTGCACAGAGATAATCTGCGGGAGGGGGAAGGTAGCTCTGCTCTTACAACTCATAGCCAGTGTTGCTTCAAACTTATAGAGTCTAACGCCATATTTAAGCATGGCACAGTTTGGTGAAAACGTATTCTGATAGTGACTAACTCGACCCCGTGTGTACAGCAAATCTCCCTGAAGAACAAGGCAGGCCTACATTCAAATTCCTGAAGTCCAAAAAGATCAGGTCTATACACTGACTAATACAAAATGACAATACTGCGAAGGCCCAGAGTGGTCTCTGGCCATATAGCAGAGGTCCCAGCTGGTGAGCACGTCTGCACCCAGCCTTCTGGGCAGAGAACCGGGGTATTGCACTTCTTCCCTTGAAAGAAAGACCCTGTGTGCCTAACACCTCAGGTTCCCCAGTGTTTATCTGTGAACACAGACTTCTGTGCCTCTGACACTCCTCTACAAGGCAATGACCCCAGGGCCTGGCCTAGCACCTGGCACATAGTACATGCTCACTCAGTGTGTCAGGCAGAAGGAGAAAGTTCCAGAGTAGAATGGGTATGAGGGCAGCCCTGGCATCTGTCACCTCTCTATTCTTTGGGACTCTTCCTCTAAAGGACAGGGCTGCCCCTTACTGGAATGCTCTGTGGCCAACAAGTCAGGACCCCAAGAGACAGTCCATGCCAAGCATCCTGGGACATCTGGGTTCCAGGGAAAATGCTGAAGTCAGTGTCCCTGTCTTGTTCTCTAAGCCTGTCCTGCCCCCATGGGTCACATGTGACCAGTAGGCTCTGGGCTCTCAGGACAGCAGAAGATCATGGGTGAGGCCACCCTTTGCCAGAGCCAAGCTTCCTCAGATTTATTTTTCTTCATTTTTGTTGAATTTTTAATAGTGTTAAGGTCTTAGGTACACATCTGTGTGCAGGTGTGTGCATGTCTGCCGGGGCCTGTGGGGCCCAGAGGCACTGGATCACTTGGAGCCAGAGTTACAGGCTGTTGTGAGCCACTGGGAACCAACGTCAGGTCAGTGTGTGAGAGCAGCGAGTGGTCCTAACCACTGAGCCATCTCCCCAGCCCTCAAGCCTGGGATCCTCCTGCCCCAGCCTCCTGAGTGCTAGAATTCTTGCAGGTTCTAAGGAGACTTAGAGAAACCAGCCTGGGTGCAAGGGCCGGTGGGCTGGGGTTAGAAAGAATGCATCTGTTTCCGTGGCGCTGAGGGGTAAATTGCCTTTGCGATAAGACAGGAGAACAGCTTCGTGCGCTGCCGGCCACAGCAAACTAACTGCAAGGGCAGCGCCGTGTGGGCCTCTCTGTGGTGCAGGTGTGCAGGGTGCAGGGCAGGGCCTTTCCATGAGCGACAGCGTGGTGGAAGATACTCCATACCACAGGCGCAGGACTTGCCCTGAGCTGTGTAGGACTCCACCCACCCTCCATCGTGACCCAGCAAAAGGAGGCACAGAGAGGCGCACAGGGCCACCTCCGTTCCCTTACCTTGGAAGGAAGCCATCTTTTTCGGGCTAGTGAGTTCGAGGTGCGTGACTGTCAGAGCCTGTCTGAACTTCAAGTTGGTCTCCCTAGGGACAAGGGGGTGATGAAAAATCATAAAAACGTAGGCATGGACAACACCCTGAGGTGAGAAGCCATACTTCCTCCAGGCCCTTGACCACTTTAGCTGAGTACATACTGTGTCAGCAAAAGGATGAGGCCCAGAGGAGAGGGCCTTAGCACATGTGCCAAAGGGTCAAGGCTGGGTCTAGGCCTTTCAGCCTGGGTACAGACACACTGTTGTTCTGAAGGCTGGACTGTCTGGCCCTCTCTTTAGCCACAGGGGAAGCAGAGTTCTGTTGCCTCAGCCCCCAGGGAAGCCATGGCTTCTTACCCATCGATGTCTGCAGTCTCCACGTAGCACAGACTGCTGGGCTCTGTGCTGGCCAGCAGAAGCAAGTCGGCCTGGGGTGAGGCAGGGAGGAGTCAGGAGTGCTAAGGGACCCTCACCCGGGAGGCTCCATGGTAGAGGGGTACTCACCGGGACTATGTTGTCTTTTCTGAGACGCACCACGTCGCCCACATACAGATTCTTCCATTTCTTCCACAGGAAACTACAAGGAGGGGGTGTGGCTTCGTGGCTTTCACTCCCTACATGCCCAGCCTGCAACCGGCCAGGCGTCACCTGGGGCCACTGCTCCTGAGCAGCGTCCTGCAAGGCTCAGCTCAGCAGCTGCTGCCTCCAGGAAGCCTCCCTTGACCTCCCTAGGCCCCGCCATAGGTCCCATGTCTGCAGAACCCCCTATCCGTGTCCTTCTCAGCCTTTCCTCAAGGGGCTCTCACAAAGCCAGCTCTCAGGTCTGCAGCCCAGAGCCAGCCCGCAGCAAGGTAGACAGCAGGTTCCTAATAAACGCAGGCTTGGGGCCTGGTCAGACTCAACTGGAATGGACTTAGTGTGTGTCGTGGTTACATATTTTGTCAATTTGCCACAAGTGTCATCTGGGAGAAAGAACATCAACTGAGAAGCTGGCCTGGGCAAGCCGGATTGGTGTGGAAGGGCCCCACCCGCTGTGGGCAGAGCCACTTCTAGGCAAGGCGGCCCTGGCTGTATAAGCTAGAGGAGCAGGCCCCAGGGAGCAGGCCCCTTTCCTCGGCATCAGCTCCTGCCTTGAGTTCCTGCCCCGACTTTCCTGTCTTGAACTGTAAATTGTAACCTGAAATAAACCCTTTCCTCCTCAAGTTGCTATTGACCACAACAACAGAAGCCAAACCAGGCCAGTGTGGAAGGTGCTAGCCGCCCATGGCCTCCCTCATAGTCCGTCCGGCCCGCGCCGGGAAGCCTCACCTCTTCCCCCTCAGGATCTGGCAGGGCCTGTTGTTGATGACCTTATCACTCCTGTGTCGACCCTGAACCAACAGAATGAAGATCAGGGAGGGGGTCCTGTCCCGTCCCCACTCTGCCCAACTGCGCTGTTTGCTGTTCTCAGAGGGGCTCCCCAAGACAGAGAGGCAGACAGAGCGGAGGGAGACTGCTGCAGCGACCCCCACGTGACCGTGGGGGCCAGCATGCCCGCCTCTGAGGCCCCCTGGGCTCACTCTGCTCTCTGTGTGTGGCCTGTGGACAGCCCCATCTCCCATACCCGGGCTGACACCATCCTCGCCGCACTCACGATATCATCCACCAGGTCACGGGTGGCCCGGATCATAAGCAGGCAGACCAGAGGTGTGAAGAGCGTGAACCAGGGCAGCGTGGAGATCTCTGGGATGCTCTGTGGGACCGAAGATCACAGCTTCTGCCTTCTCCCTCTCCTGGGACCCTCTCAGACCACAGCAGCCTTCCCTTCCTGTCCTATCCCCACACTAGGAAACCAGGCTCCTCCCCTTTCAGACCTGAGCCCTGTCTGTTGTCACCTCCAGGCCCCTTGCAGACTGCCACTGCTCCCCAAGTCTCCTGCGGACAGAAGTGGGGGTATGGCTGGCTGATTCCCCTGCACATAGAAGGGGCTCAATACAGGTTTTAGCTTGATGGGTGAGATGCCGGGAAGGTGGGTGCTCTTGAGACGCTGAAGCCAAGCCGGAGACACCCCGGCCTAGGGAACACCCCCAAAGCCAGCCATCCCAATCCCGAGAGCCCAGCCATTTGGGTGCGGCCAAGAGAACCCTGTAAAGCCCTACTCCGCTGCTCCTTCCTGCTCCTGCATTTACTGAGCGCTTGCTGGATGTAAGGGCTTAAGGCAGCCTTTGCTGAGTGCCTACCCAACACAAGGCCCCAGGGCACTGTTTGCTCAATAATAAGAAACCTCTCTCACTAACCCACCTTTGGCTTTTGGCGTATATGAAGCCCCTCCTGCCAGAGGCTGGGCGCTAGCACGCAAGAAGGGAGGAGAGAGAGACTTTGGGCAGCCCATCACACACAGGAGCACAAGAGTTTCCAGTGAAAAGCTACCGGGGTGCTCAGGCGACAACTCCCACCCCCAGGGGGCTGCCGTGCCTCTGAGGCCCCGCCCACCCATGCCCCGCCCGCCCACTGGCCCCGCCCACGCCAGCCCTGCCCACCTGCAGGATGATGATGAAAAGGAAGTAGAGATTGGACACACGTCTGAACTGCTCGTACAGGTTGAGAGGCAGGAAGGAGAAGAAGTTGTATTTGGCTGTGTGGATGGCGTTGCTCTAGAACGAGAGCAGTCAGGAGTCGGCACGCGGTGCTGCGCCGGCGCAGGAGCTCCGGAGCCAGCCCTGCCCACTGCACCTGGCTGCCCGCCGGTCCCAGACTTGACTCCCCGAATACCCCGGCACCGTCAATAGAGCACACACCAAGCCAATGCTGAGTGCCTGCAAGGCCTCCAAGCAAGCCTTCACTGAGGCTCTTCCTCATGGAGTAGAACCTCATGAAGTCATGGAGTAAGGACACCGCAGGGGATAGTGGCTATGTCTCTCCCCGGCTACCCCCACCCCCCCACCCCCAACCGCCAGCACAGGCCTGGGCCACAGGGGGAAATCAAGGTCACCCTGTTGAGTGAAAAGTAAAATGTGTGCTGGGGGCGGGGCTAGGCGTTGCCGTCCCAGCCTTGGCCCCTCCTCCACTGAGGAGCTGGGGGCGTGGTCAGAGAATGAAGCTCCGCCCCCACCCCCAGTATTCAGGAAGCCTTTGGTTACATTCCTATTTCTGCAAAAATAAAGAAATTGGGCCCTGTGACACAGACCGCTAATCCTAGGGAAGCTGAGGCAGAAGCATCCGGAGTTAAAGTGCAGCCCAGGTTACCTAGTGGGATCTCATGTCAAAGAATAACTCCGAGACTCCCAGGGTGGACCCAGGCGCAGGGCGGGCGCCCCGGCGAGCAGCTGTCCAGGGGCAGCCAGGAGGCTCACCTTGTACTTCTTCTGCCTCCAGCACAGGAAGCCCTTCTTCTTGAACTGCTTATGGTAGGCTTGGTCGTTGGCCTTCACCTCCCAGGTGAACTCTGCGGAGGAGAAAGCGGGCGGCCGGAGCTGCTGGGGCTCAGCCAGCAACAGCCGCCAGCGCCAGCGCGTCGCCCTGGAGCCTCAGGGCTAATAGGCCCCCAGGGGCCCCAGGTACAGCAGATGCCCGTCTCAAGCCAGCAATTTGGTAAACATCACGACTGGACAAGAGAGTGCTTCTGGGCCCGATCGGTCCCTGCACGGGGCGGCCGGTGGAGGAGCAGTGACAATGTCCCTTGCCCCTAAGCCCCCTCAGGGAACAGAGCCAGGAACTTCTTGGCCACCTGATCAGAGGGCCGACTGAGGACACAGCCCCATTTCGGTTTGTGGTGAGGGCTGTCCCTTCCCCACCCCACTTCCTCCCTCTTCACCCTGCCATACCCGTGGCTCGGACCGCACCTGTGTCTTTATCTTCTACATCCTCAAGATGATCATCACCCATGTTGGTGGGGCTGTGGGTTGGGAAGCAAGAGCCCTAAGTCACAACCGCCCTTTCTGGGTACTGTCTGTCACTGCCCTCAAAGACCTTGAGGTCTGCGCTCTAAAATACAGCCTCCCAAGCCAGGCAGGTGATCCCGGTGCCTGGGAGGCTGAAGTAGAAGCATGGCTTCTGGTTCAGCCTGATCTGGACCGTGCAGCCAGACCCTGCCTTGCAATAAAAACAAAGGCTGGGTATAGCTTAGATGATATCTCTGTCTGTCCGTCCATCTGTCTGTCCGTCCTTCTGTCTACCTATCCATCTATCTATCACCTTTTCATAGCTATCTCAACCCTCCTCTCTGGGCTTTCAGGATCCAGCATTACATCCCGAGTTCATGAGCTGGTCATCCGGGATAGGGATGCACCTCTGAGCTGCTGTGACCTCCAGCCACGGCGAGGAAGCTGCGGTTGGACCCTCCAGCCTCCTCCGAGCCCTTCCTGTCCCACCTGCTCCTGCAGGGCCCCCCGCACCCCATGCTCAGTCACGTTTGCTGACTGACCCCGTGGGGCTACGGCGGTGCACCTTGACATCGCAGCTTGTGTATAGGACCATGAAGACTCCTTAAAATAGGCCTGGCCTGTGTGCTGACACACGCCTTTAATCCCAGCACTCGGGACACTGAAGCAGGTGGAAGTCTGGCCTCTGGGTCTGCTAAGTATGGTGACATCTGTCAACCTGATAATCCTTCCAGTTTTTTTCTTTTTTGAGACAGGGTCTTGCTTTGCAGACCATGCTGGCCTTGAACTCATGAGTCTCCTGCCTCCTGGAGGAGCTAGAATGGACGACAGAAGTGTACGCCACCACACCTGGCTGGGTCTGGGAACGTGAGCCTGGCTTTGAACCTGGGGGCCCTGCACCCCACTGCAAAGCTATACAAATCATATCTAATCGGCGAGCATCCCCCAACACACAGCTCTTCACCCCCCTGCCTGGGCACTCCAATCCCCCAGCTTGCCCACACGCCCGCCCCCATCCACAGCCCTCTCCTTTCCCTGACAGATGCCTTCCTCACCCTTCAGATCTTATTCGGTACTTCCCGGTCCGGCCCGTTGAGATACTGCGCCTCCTGGGGGCTTCCTGAGTAGCTGGGGTGTCCCCCATCTCGCCTCTGGTCACCTCACTTCTAGCGCTTTAACTGCCTGACTGTCTGCTGAGCCCCACACCTCCCCCGGGGACTGGGGCTGAGTCACGTCCTGTCCCCAGGGCATCTTGCTGTGGCCTCCTCCTGGCTCAGCACCAGCTCTGGGTCCTGGGAGATTGGGGCCTTTTTTACCTGGTTATCAACTGAGGAAAGCTGAGGCTGGAGGGGTGTGTGGGCGGGATGGGGCAGAAGAGACTCTCGGAGGGGGCCGAGCTTCTAGGGGACACTCTAATCCAGTAGTTCTCAACCTTCCTAATGCTGCCGCCCTTTGCTGTGAGGACCCCAGCCATAAAATCATTTTCGTGGCCACCTCACAACTATAATTTCACGACTGTTATGATCCGTAGTGTAAATAAATATCTGTGTTTTCAGATGGTCTTAGGCAGCCCCTTTGAAAGGATTTTTCGACCCCACAAAGGTCGCGACCCCAGGTTGAGAACCACTTCTGTAGCCCGACTCTTTCCAAAGTTGATCTAGGGCAGGCATGCTGCCCAATCACCAGACACCCCCATTAGCAGTATCCCCAAGCGGCCACGACGGTAACCTCCAAGTCGGTGTCTGGTTTTATGAACCTCAGAGGGGCGCCATGTCCTGCCCCCAGTGCTGACACCCCAGGCCAGAGAAACCCCCGGAGCCCCGAGAGGTCACAGCTGGTGCCCAGGATGCACAGCTCGTGAGCGTAGGTGCTCACCTGGGAGGGCCCGGCTTGGTGGGGCCGGGCTGCCTAGGGCGGGCCGCCAGCGGCGTCCAGGGCCACCGATGTTATGGAGCTGTTAGCCTGGTGCCAACCGGTCAGAAACGGGCAGCGCGGGCTCGGGGGCGGGGCATTGCGAAGGGGGCGGGGCCTGCAGGAGGCTCAAGGCCAGCGACTTAAGGGAGGGGAAGAGGGGTGGAGCCAGGCGGCAGGGGCGGGGCCTGGAGAAGGTGGGACCTGCTTGAGTGGCGGGGGAGGTAAGGGCACAAGCCCGGTGTTGTGGGCGGAGTCACGGCATATGGGTGTGGTCAGGTCTCGTGGGCGGGGCTATGTCTTCTGAGCTAGGCTGGGTGGCTTTAGTTATTGTGGGAGCGGCCAACCCTGTGTTCGGGGCCACGCTAGTGGGTGGCGCAAGAATGGACTGTGCCAGGAATCATGGGCGGAGGCTAGGCTTCCCGGCTAGTTGGCAAGCCTGGTGGATAAAACCAAGCCGACTTCGTGGTACCCCGACTCATGGGTGGAGAATATGCCTTGTGGCCGGAGGCATGCATCATGGCCGGGGTGGGAGGGCGGGGAAAGGAGGGGGCTTTTGGGCACAGGTAGGGACAGAGAAGCCTTTCTGAGAGATCAGGCCAGGGGCTAGACAGGGGCCTGGAGCCTCTGCGGACGAGGCTAGGAGAATTGTGAAAGAGTAAACCCATGATCCAGGGGGCAGGGTGCGAAAGGAGAGAGACCCGGCGGAAGTGGGTCAATAGTCTGGGCTTCACTCTGCAGGGCAGGAGAGGAGGCGCTCAGGTTGGCCTTGAGCTTGCTATGCAGAGGACAGATGACATTGAATCCTCCAGCCTCCACCTGAGCGCTGGGATGACAGGCATGGCCACCACGCCCAGTATTGCTAGTAGGAACCCAGGGTCTCAGGCCAGCACTCTATCACTGAACTGCGTCTCCTGCTTCCTGCTGAAGCTCTGTGGGACTTGGTGTGGGAAGGTTGCACAAGTTAACTGCACACTAGTGAGCGGCACGTCTGAGCCAGGAACTTTGCTCGTGTGTTCATCTCTCTGCCCAGGTGCCTTCTGGGAAAGGGTGCAGACAAGGCGCTGGTGGCCACTTTCAGCATCTGCATACAGTGAACCTACTATGTGCGTTAGCCAGGGGTGCTGGGCCTGACCAGGGTGCTCCCTGCAGACACTGGAGAGAGGTGAGGTGCCCTGAGCTGGGATCCCATAGGCCCCCTTCACCTCCTCGCCACACGCAGCCCCAAGGTCCCTCCCCTAACCCCGCCGTGCCTGGTGTCCGCCTCTCGCCTTACAGGCGGGAAATGAAGAGTGAGTGAATGATGATGACTGGGATTAGGAGGGCACTCAGGACTCAGCCTCCATGACCAGAGTAGCAACTTCTGGAAGGCTCCTGAAACTTTGGAAACTTTTAGTACAAGTCAGCTTGAACCCTGGAGCATGCCAAAGAAATCAGTACTCAGTTCGCTCACTCAGCATTAACCCAGTGAACATCTGATCAAATCTCTCACATCCCTTTTATCTCCGTTTTCTCAGAGACCCCCTACCCTGACTTATACAGGAGATGGGGGTAATCAGTGTGCAGGGCTCCCCCAGGGACATAAGCATATAAAGGCCCTGAGGTTGTCAGTTGCAGAGGCAGGCTTAGCTAATACAAAGACCCCTGTTGGCTGGTCTTCTGCCCCGGGGCAACTTTCCAGAGGACCTTGACATGTTCTGGACATGGCACAGGCAGACACACACACCAAAGCACCCAAGACAGACCTGGGCTTTTGTGAATAATTGACAGTGTTTATTTATTAAAAACCTGTTTACAGAAGGTAGAAGAGGGGACAAATTGGTCAAGAGAACCCGTAAGGGTGGATGCCCAGCTTAGTGAAGGAAATTCCCCTGGGAACTCTGCCTCCCTGCCCACCACGTGGATGGCCGTGCTCTACAGCCCCCGCAGGAGGCACGAAGGAGCATTTGGACTGGGCTCCCACAGATTCCTGACCCTCATGCCCAGGTTATCCTGCACAGCTCTAATTCCAGGTAGCCAAGTCTGGACCCGGCTACTCCGGGCCTCCTCTCTGCCCGACAGATAACTGCCAAGAGGCAGCCAATCAAGCTGAGGTCACACTGGACATGAATGCTGCAAAACTGTTTCTGGGCATGAGGACAGAGTGGCCTTGACAGCCAGGCTGTCTCTCAGGACGCCAGGTGGCAGGGGCTAGCTCCACCCTGGCCCTTGTCTGAGTGGCTGGGCTCACTCACCACAGGCAGAAAGGAATGAAGGCATGCCACCACCCTGCACAGGGACCCAGCAGCATGGTGACCCTCAAGGAGGGCTGCCAAGCAGTCTACCCAGAACTCTGGGCTCTCACAAGGTTCCAGAGCAGGGCAGCATAGGCCCAGGGCCACTTGGAGAGAGAGTTGGTTTTTGGGCAAAGGAATCTGCTTTTCTTGACCCTGGTCACTGAGACAGGGGCCAGCCACATGGGGGTGTGTCGGGGTCCTGCCTGGCCCCCAAAGCACCACACACCATGAAATCTAAAGTTCATACAAACATTTATTCTGTCCCTACCCACAGAGGGAGGCAGGGGCCCCCAGGACGACAGCCCAGAGGCCCTAAAGGCCAGGCCTAGGGGCTGGCTCTGAGGTTGGGAAGTCCTAGTAGACTGGGGTGAGTTCTGGAAGCCACCCCACAAGGTAGGGCAGATATCCAGACCCATGGGACTGACCATGTGTGGTTCAGCCCCTGGGCCCCAGCGGCACCAGGGCTGGACTCCTCAGCTGAGGAGGAGGTGTGCAGGTCAGCAGGTTTAAATTAAAAATTAATAAAAATAACAGTATAAAGTAAAAAAAAGACAACCCCTGTCTCAAACCATGAGGGCTTGTCCTGTCGCCTGCGTTATATACAAAGGGGCAGAAGGTGGGGCCCGCTGCCTGGAACAGTGGGCTGGGGCTGGGGGCGGGGACTGACTGGGACACAAGGGCCAGGCCAGCTCTGCTCTGGGCAGCAGCAGGCTCCAGGGAACAGGACTGGGGAGGGACGGTGGTAACACGTAGGACAGGGGTGGGGCTAGTCTCAGGGTTGACCTTAGCCCCGGCTCTGGGCCGCTCCAGACCTGTAGCCCGAGCTTGGGAGGCGCAGGGTCAGCTGTCATGTTTTATTACAGAGTTTGAAAAGAGGCCTAGGGCATCGGGGCTGAGGGCACTGGGGGCATCGGGGCCGAGGAATCGGGGTGGAGGGCAGCCTGGGTTGAAAGAAGGGGGGCGGCATGGTAACGGTGGTGGAGGGTGGGGAGTCATCGCTTGGTCTTGGCGTCTTCTCGGATCTTCCAGATGACAAGGTGCATACAGGCGCTGGCGTCCTCACTGGAGCTGTGCCCATCCACTACAGGGCAAACCCGGTCAGCATGGCCCTGACTTCCTGTACCTCCCAACCCCAGCCCTGGGCCCTGGCTCCTCACCATTGTCTTGGATGATCTGTCTGAGGTAGTCGGCCATGAGGTTGCGCAGGGAGCGCTTATAGGGCAGGCCCAGACGGTGCGGGAACAGCACAGATGTGTCCACCACTGTGCTGTGGATGACCTATAGGGAGGCAAGTAGGTGGCGGAGAGCCGGTGGGCAGGGCTTCCCACCCTCAGCCCCGGCAGGCGCAGCTACCTTGAGGGCCAGCAGGTCACTCTCTAGGCTGTGCCCAATGAGGATGGTGTCAGCGCTGAACATGCTCAGCAAGACGGCCTGCACGTCCCGCAGCGTGATGCTTGTGTCCACAAGGTCGGCCTCTGTCACCCCTGAGAACCTGCAGAGGGCCGGATTCGAGAGGGGCGTCGGGCAGGGCAGGGCAGGAGCGAGGCCTGGGTCCCGCGGTAGGCCGGGACACACCTGGTGTTGTAGTCGACAACTTCATTGTCAGGCTTGACAAAGGTGTCATACACGACCTGCATGTCTGTGTCCACGACTGTGACTCGGGTCAGCTCCAGGCCATACGTAGTGTAGGACTGAGGGCATGAGATGGGCACCAGATGCAGCCAGCCTCCCAAGCCCACACCCCTGTGTGGCAGACCACGGCTGCTGCTGCACAGAGCCTGTCAGGGACAGCAGGGGAGCCACCAAAAGCAGAAGGAGGTGCAGGCAGAGGCCCTCCCAGGCAGAGGCCCTCCCAGGCAGGCAGAGGCCCTCCCAGGCAGGCAGAGGCCCTCCCAGGCAGGCAGAGGCCTTCCCAGGCAGAGAGCCTCCCAGGCAGAGAGCCTCCCAGGCAGAGAGCCTCCCAGGCAGAGGCCC
>CM053753.1:31205845-31362832 GCA_028658305.1 Pachyuromys duprasi | reverse complement strand
CAGGCAGAGGCCTTCCCAGGCAGGCAGAGGCCTTCCCAGGCAGGCAGAGGCCTTCCCAGGCAGGCAGAGGCCTTCCCAGGCAGAGAGCATCCCAGGCAGAGGCCCTCCCAGGCAGAGGCCTTCCCAGGCAGAGAGCCTCCCAGGCAGAGGCCTTCCCAGGCAGGCAGAGGCCTTCCCAGGCAGGCAGAGGCCTTCCCAGGCAGGCAGAGGCCCTCCCAGGCAGAGGCCCTCCCAGGCAGGCAGAGGCCCTCACTCAGGACGAGAGCCTGAGAGTGCAGACAGCAACCTGACACAAAGTGGTGGTGACAGCCTTGGGTCTCAGGCAGCCACTCACCTGCCAGTTCTAATCCGGCTTCACTTCCTCACCCTCCTGCAGTGTGCCCAGCCTCACCCAGCACCAGATTCCCGAGACCGCAGACTCACCATCTCGCAGTCGAGGGCGAAGACCCCCGCACGGGAGTCCTCTGGCAGCTCCTTCCGGAAGGTGCGCACAAAGCCCTCCAGGTTCTCCTTCCGGCCGTCCTGCACGTGTTGCTGGGGGACAGGGAGGTCAGGAGCAGGGCCAGCCCAGGCCACACATGACGCTGGGGGACACCTACGCCCTGGCTGGGCTTGGGACCAGGTGCCTGTAGGACGGCTGGGGCCATATGCCAGGCCTGAGCATAGCTCAGCTGTGCACTCTACCCCAGTGCAGTCGGCACAGTGACTGGGTCAGAAGCCAGAGGCAGGGTGGCACACAGCAGGACTTACCTTGGCGACCTGACAGCCCACAGAGCCGACCGCAGCTGAGCAGCACATGTACTGGGTCTCCCAGCCCCCAGCCACTGGCGAGAGACAGAGCAGCAGGCTCACGGCACCTGCCAGGAGACCCTACCCGCACCGTCAGGGACAAGGAGCTAAGGACAGGATCTGGGCCAATGGCTGATGCAGGCCTGGGGAAGGCCCCCCCCACCCTTGGGGACGCTGCAGGAAGTGACACGAGCAGACCCTGTGCTCTGCAAGGCACATCTAGATTACAGAAAGCCAGGGCCTTCACACAGAGGTGGGGCGAGCTGGGCAGGGGCCTTCGTGGCCAGGCAGGGCTGTCTGTGCCACAGTGGCCAAGCCTCACCTCGATTCCGCCGCAGCCGTCCCCAGTGGTAGTAACACTCCTCATTGCGCACACAGCGGCCCGAGGAGGACACAAGGTACTCGGTGCCACAGCGACAACAGATTCTGCAGGACGCTGTGTGAAAAGATACATGGACAACCAGAGAGGCCAAGTGGGTGAGGGGCTGGCAGCCAGCGCAACAAGGGCTCAGCCCTGACCTGTCTGCCACAACCCAGCAGGGAGCTGACCACCCAGTTGTCCCGGCTGAGGGCCTGCTGGAAGGACACTCACGGTCCTTGGGCTTCTTCTCCTCGGCTGTGAAGATGACAGCGCCCCCTGGGCGCTCCGGGTGGGGGAAGGGGTAGCCATTCTCCTTCAGCTGCTCCTGAGTGAGCAGGTACTCCTTGAGGCGGCTGTACAGGGCAGTCCCTGCAGAGGCGACTGGCTGTTAGTGCTGCCAGAAGGGGCACACAAACACGCACAGGCGCACATGGACACAGCTTACGGGCAGCCCCTGCGGGGACACTGGCTGTCGCCGATGCACAGGAGGAGGGAGGAACAGTGAACAGTGATATGGGACAGGGTAGGGCCAGTGCAGGACAGGCAGACCGAGAAGGCACGGGCCAGCAGAGCTGCTAACTGACCTTTCAGCTCCTCCACCCGAGGGCTGCTGGGGCGGCTCAGGGAGAAGCTGGTTTTAGCTGCCAATTTGCCCCCCAGGACCACCTCGTGAGACACAACCCTGCGGCCACTGGCTTCTAGAATGAAGGACAGAAAAGCCAGCGAGGGATCAGCTAGCTGCAGGCTCAGCCCCGTCACCACACTGCTGTCCCCGAGCCCCGCAAACACCCCACTGCACGCACACACCCACTAATTCCCACCGTGTGCCCACTGGGAAGGGGGCACTGTCGGGGATCACGGGAACCCAGGACAAGTCAGCCCAGGGCTGAGCAGCTCTCCCACCTGAGCTCTGGGTAGTCAGGACAGGCCTGCTGCCCCTGCAGAAAGGTGTGAGGCAGGGGCCATGCTGCAGGCACTCAAGCAGATAACTAATGGATTCCGAGGTGGGGAGAAGCAGCTAATGGAGGCTAGGGGCTCCACCAGCAAGCAAGTCACTGTGGTGACTGCTTAATGTGGCCTCTCAAGAGGATGTAATGAAGTGTCTTCACCCTCCCTCCCTCCCCTAGCTTAATGCGCAGTGCTCAGCCGCTCACTGTGAAGAGGCCGTGGGCGCCATTAGTGGAGGCCCCACACGTGAAGGAGGGAGGGGCGGGGCACCTCAGGCAGCAGCCTGAGTGTGAGGACCGGGACGGTCCCTGCTGCTGTAGCCCACGAGCACCCAGTTCTGGGCAAGACCCTCCGCACACAGCTGCCCCAACTCACTGCTGAGGCTGGGCACGGTGTTGGGGACGAGGCCCCTCAGCTTCTTAAGGGTGTTCACAGCCACGTTCAGGTATATGTTCTTGCTGGGACTGCGGTCATACGCCACCTTTTCCTCGTTCAGGGCCTGGGAAGACAGTGCTTAGCCTAAGGTCCTGGCAGACCCTGGCACCCAGGAACATGGGCAGTAGGGTCAGCAACAGCGGGACGACAGTGGGCAGGCTGCAGGGCCAGCCTGAGCCAGGCACAGCGCCCATGTATATGGGGACACGCAGGGCTAGCCTGTCACCCACAAAGAAGTGGCACAGGCACTTTGGACCAGGATGCTTAGAAGAGAGCCCGGGAGACAAGTGGGCACCTTCCCAGCTGCACCCCAAAGCCACAACAGCCAGGGCCCCAGCTCTGCCCCGGGCAGGAAATGTGCACTCCAGGGCCTACCTTCTCAATGGCCTCCTGGTTGGACGAACAGAACTTGAGGCACTCCTCAATGAACAGGTTGAGATAGCGCTGGCGGACCACAGTAGGGACCTTGCCGCCAAATTCTTTTGGGATAACGGGCTTCTTTAGACTCTGGAGGAAAGAGACCAGGCCATTAGGACACAGGGCTTCTGGGAAAGACAGGAATAGGTTGTTCACCACATGAGCTCAGCCATAATTCCACGGGGAAAGGCTGATGGGGTATAGCAGTAGGGGAGAGTGCCTGCCTAGGATCCCCCAGTGAGGGGGCTGGGGCATGGCGCAGGCCTAAGCACCTTGGCAGGTTCGTGTAAGCTCTGGTTCATGCTCAGTGCTAGGAAACAGGACATACCGTAAGGGCAACACAGAATCTTACTGGGGGACAATAGGAGCAGAGCTCATGTCCCTCAGAACCCTGCCCGCACGCCAGGGAAGCAGGCGGGAGTACAGGGTACCTGGAGTGATGGGCTGTGGGCGATGCGCTTGGGGGTGACGGTGGTGGTTGTCTTGGATGCCATTCCTGACAACGTGCGTGTCTTCAGTGGCTGGCTGCCGGGTTCGGGGCCGTGGGGCACCTGGCTGCTGCTGGCAGGGAGCGCCCTCTTGGCACCTGTGGGGGCTGGAGGGGGACAGGGGATGTGAGTGCAGGAGGACAGTAGACCCATGACGGAGCTGCGGAGCACCAGGAAGCTGCGGTCATTGAGTGTGAGAAGGACGCGCATCTCGCAGCGCAGCGGGGGCCGGGGCACCGGGCTCAGGTTGCGGAAGGACATGGGACTCTAGCTGCTCTGGGGCAAGTCCATGGAGGTGGGGAAGGGCAACACGGCTGCGGAGGCCGGCTCAGGCAATGCCACGGTCTGGGCAGTCTGGCGAATGGTGGGGCGTGGTCGGGGCCTCTGCCACATGTTCCAGCCCCAAACTCCGAGACATTGACGTCTGAGGGGTAGCCCTGGCTCCTGGGCACAGGACCAGAGGGCCTGGGATGCCCCAGCCTGCTCATTGTGACAGGATACCTGCCTGTCCCTGTAATGAGGTCACAAACCATACAGTCTCCGCCCTGGCAGAGGCGGCCAGGCTGCTCCCTCATGTCCATGCAAGGGTGTGGGGTGCCTGACCATCAGAGCCCAGTGACAGTGAAGGTGAGGAGCGAGAGGCTGGGGACTATATCTGTCCCTAGTTGGGTTCGCTCTCTGGGTAGGGCTCCAGGGGCCAGAGCAGGCTGCCTCTGCCTTCCTTCCTGGAACCAACCCAAGGCTGTAACTTGTCAGGAGAGCTCCCCAGTGCTCTCTAAGCCCCTCAGCGGGGAGGCCACACCTGCACGAGTAACTCCCAGGCCTGTGAGCAAGGCACACCATGAGCACTGAAGCAGATCAAGATGTGTCTGGGCACAGTCCTAGAGCTGGTGAGACCCTCCCTGGGAGCCGGAAGGCAGGTCCTGGCTCCCCAGGGCAGATGCACTCTGAGGAGCTCTGCACAGCAAGGGCGCTGGGACCGCCACTCAGAGCAGACAGGACTACTCTACAGCTGACCTGCAGAGCTGCTTCCTACTCCAGGTAAGCCCAGGCATGTCCCAGTCCCTGGCTGGGAGGCAGCAAAGAGGTTGCCCAGACTTCCCTGGCCGTTCGTCCCTACTTCACAGTCAGTCACCGACGCCCTGGGAGGCGCTCAAGGCCAAGTGCGCCAGGAAGCTTCTTCCCTTCATAGCGCGCCTGCGGAGGGGCCATGGGAGAGAGCAGTTGGGGCCAGGACTTACCAGTGGCCAGGCGGGGGTTGGGCACGTGAGCGATCCTCCTCTTCTCCCCGGGGGCTGAGATACGCACGGAGGAGAGCCTCTCAGGCGGCCGGGGGCCAGCCTGCAGCCAGCCAGCTGAGTCCCTTTGAGCCTGCTGTGCTCGCCGATAGCACACCTCCTGGGCAGTCGGGGGCCGAGCCGGGGGAGCCACGGGAGCCCTCTTTGGGGCCTCTGCCTGAAAGACCACAGGTCCTGGAGCCCAGCTCTGACTGCAGAACACTCACGGCAAATGGAGTGACGAGGCCTGAGCTGGTAGAGGCTGCAGGGGCCCCAGGGTGGGGAGGGCTCAGAAGCCCCGTTACCATGTTCCCACTGTCCAGCAGTGCAGGCGCAGCAGTGGGACCTGCTTTCTACCCTCCATTCTCCCTTGGGGCTCAGAACCTGTCTGCACCCAAATCTCCTCCAAGATGAAACTTTCCTTGGAGATTGCATCTGGGACTCCGAGC
This sequence comes from Pachyuromys duprasi, assembly GCA_028658305.1. Taxonomy (NCBI): domain Eukaryota; kingdom Metazoa; phylum Chordata; class Mammalia; order Rodentia; family Muridae; genus Pachyuromys; species Pachyuromys duprasi. The sequence goes on along the minus strand of CM053753.1, from coordinate 31,357,668 downwards.
CCCACCACCTGGGACATTTGTGTGGGCCTAAGCTTGTCATCACAGCCCTACTCAGGCCTCTTCCAGCGTCCTCGCTTCTTCCGGCAACACGAAGCACTGGGCACCAAACGCTTGCCAAGGCCAGCAGTGGGGCTCCGGGGGCCCCAAGGCCAGCAGTGGGGCTCCTGGGGGCCCCAAGGCCAGCAGTGGGGCTCCTGGGGCCAGACCGCGGTGTCAGGCCTCCCCCCAGCTGCCCACCCTGTATCCCCAAATCGGAGTCTTACCTCCTTGCCTGGCTTGCAGAGGTGTGAGACCCTCCGCTTCTGCCCTGGGAACAAAGTGGTCAGACCAGCATGCGTCTTCTCCTCAGCCTTCTCCTTGGGGGGCTGAAAAAGATACATGCACCCCTCACTTGGGGCGCCTCCTTGGGGCACAACCCTGCCTTCCCACCCGGTCATGTCACCGCTAGACCTCAAGCGGTCCTGCAAGTGAGTCCTACCCAGGATCAGCACCCTGCGGCCCAAGGCCTGGCCCTAGCATCTGCCTCCCAGGCCTTCTGTGGACAGGAGGACAAGTGGGCATGGCCCCTGCTGCTGCCCCCACACCCAGCCCAGGATAATGGCTCAGATACGGAATGCCAGTCAAGGGCATCCCGCAGGCCCAGTGCTGGAGGGACCTGGCCAAGTCCATCTTTGCTTGCAGGGTGAGCTCCCTCTGGTGGCCAGCATGGAGACAGTAGAAGAAGGGACACGCAGATGGGTCAAGGCTAGCCTGAGCCAGATAAGCCAGGGAGAGAGGAGAGAAGGGGTTAGGGGCCAGAGAAGGAGCAAGAGAGCTGGGGTAGTGGCTGAGGGGCAAGAAAGGCCAAGGAGCTGGGGACAGGAGGTGGTGTAAGGCAGGCGTGGGGCGGGAGGGCCCGGTACCCCTTTGCCGGTCAGTCTGAACGGTCAGTCGGAAGCTGCCACGGGAAGCCGGCTGGGTGGGTAGAAAGCCAGCGTCCTTGTTCTGGGCAGGGTGCAGGGGGGCAGCAGGCGGCCACCGAGGGTTCCTGAGTTTTGAATGGAGTTAAGAGGCCAGCGCTGAAGGAGCGGCTTCTGCCTGGGTCGCAGAGGCTGGAGTCAGCTGGAGATGGCTGCGGGACGGAGCGTCCCCTCGCAGGGCCCTCGCCTGCCAAGGCCAGTGCCCTCACCTGCCGGGCCAGCCGGCCCTTGTCCTCTGTCTTCACACTGGTGGACTCGTTGAAGATCCGCAGGCACTCTTCCATGGGGTCCGCATCGAAGTCCACCTCCTTCTCCAGGGCTGAGTAGTCCACGTCCTCCTCTGCACACTGACTGGCTGCCGAGGAGGAGGAGGAGGACAGCGGGGAGGGCAGTGTGGGGGACGCGGGCGGTGCGGCCTTGAGACGCTTGGGCACCTGCGCCTCACCCAGGCCCAGGCTGGAGTCAGAGTCTGACTCTGAGTCTGAGCTGAGGCTGGGCAGGGTTGGGGGCCAGACCCGGGGTGCTCCGGCCCCTACCCCCAGGCCTGAGTCTTCCTCCTCACTTTCATCCCCAAACAGTTCTGCGTGGCTCAGGGCCCGCTTCTTGAGCTTAGGGGTGTCTTGGGGGGCACCCTCGTCCAGGGAGCGGGCCTTACGGTCCACCAACTTGCCCGATGGTGTCTTCCTTGCACTTCCACCTTTCCAGGCCAGTGGTGCGTGGGGACCAGGCCCAGAATACTGGGGACCCCCACTGGAGGGGCAGACTGGGCCCCCTCTCCCTGAGCTGGCCACGGTGGTGGCAGAGGACGGCTTTTTCTTGGTCCCTTCTGGCCCCTGGGTCTTGCCCCGGGGGCTGCCAGCCTCTGACTTCCTCCTGTCCACACACACTTTGTCCTTCCCTCGGGGCCTAGCTGGGCCTTTGTCTTTCTTCTTGTCTTTCTTCCGGGCCTTGTCCTTGTGGCTGAGGCTGGCTGGGGTCCCACTTTTCTTCTTCTTGGCTTTGCCCTCCTTGGGGACCCCAGCACCTTGAGAGGCCCTAACTGGGGGGGCAAGCTTGGCCGAGGACACTATGTCTGGTGCTTTGGGAGGCTGCCCGAGGTCTTCTACATCACACTGCACAGCCATCTCCTTGGTGCCCCGCAGGCCACCCTCCTCGGGCTCCGTGCCCTCTTTGGAGGCAGGCTTTCCAGGCGCCTTGCCTTCTGGGTCCTCGCCAGCCTTGGGGCTGCTGACATCAGCCTTTGGGGGACTGGCCACATCATCTTCCGAGTCTGAGAACCTGGCTTCACAGCCACCGAAGGGGTCACAGGGCTTCTTGAGGGCAGGTGTGTAGGGCTCAGCACCTCTGGAGCCCCGGGGACGCTTGGTGGCCCTCTCGTCCCTAGCACTGGCCCTGCCGAGGTGCCGGGCTGAATAGTTGGATAGTGGGTCATACTCTAGATCTGTCGATGGTTTTGAGCTGTCCACCACATACTTGCCACCGGGCACGGGACGACCACAGCGGTGGGGCTGGCCCACAGCCTTGGGGACATACTCCAGGGCACCGGTGCCTCCTCCAGCTCTGCTCTGACCTCTCTCTGAAGGGGCCAGTGAGTACTTGTGACCTGGCTCAGCAGGAGCAGCCAGTGGAGTAGGCTGGTAGCCAGAGTCTGGGCTCAGCAGGCCACCCGGTGTGTATGTGAGGGCCAGTGAGAAGGTGTCGTCGTCACCCATGCTCGTGGCAGGGCTGCAGGGCGCCAGGGCTGAAGGCCCGGCACTGTGGCCCCGGGAAGTCTCCAGGAGCTCCCGGTAGCGCCTCTGCTCCAGTTCCACCTCGCCACGCACAGCCTCGATGGCCTGGTTGACCAGCTCCAGCTCCAGCATGCCATCGCCCTGACCCAGAGTGCCATTTTCCCTCTGCACAGGAGGCTGAGGCAGCTCCGGGTTGTACGGGTCATAGCCAAGGCCTGGAAGGCAAGAGAACACAGAACAGCCTCTGAGCCTGCCTGAGAGAGATGTGCAAGGTGAGAGAAGCAGCCTTCTAGACCCTACTGCACACTGGGCTTGGCCTCGAGGACCCTGCCGCTGTGGGAATCACCCGCCCTCTGCCAGGGCCTGTGCCTAGGGGGTGTGTGGCTATCTCAAAGAAGGGGCGGGGCGGGGGCGGGGCTGAGGCTCAGCAGGCACAGCACTCCGGGGGGAATGCACAGGTTTCCTCCCCAGCACCACATAAACCAGGCTCACGCCCACCATCCCACCTCTAGGAAGGTACAGGCAGGAGGATCAGAGGTTAAAGGTAAGTCTCTGCTACATACCCTAGGTAACAGGAGATTCTATGTCAAAAGAAGGTGCAAAAAAGAGAGGTTCCCAAGGACCTTTTGGCATGGCTTGGAGACCACTAAGGTGGACACACTACCCACAGGACCCACCAGGAATTAAACCCCACAGTTCAAAGGTCTGGACTGGCCTGTAATGCTGTCTCCAGCCTAGTGCTCATGTCTGCTGTTCCCACTCACCAGCCCTGCTCCAGGCTTAAAAGTGCACACCAGAAAGCCTAGGTAGCTCTTTAAATGTGAATTCTGGAGTAACAGCTCAGGCCTCACTGAGTCAGCGCCCTAACCTCGTGGGCCTCACTTGTTCAGGGAGGACCTGAGGGAGGGGCTGCAGGTGAGCAGAGGGTGAGACCTTGCACTGAGCCTGTGGAGGGACCTGGCTTACATCCTAGCCCCACAGCAGGTGGCTCACAAACAAACAACTCCAGTCCAGGGGATGTGACATTTCTGGCTTCCATGGCACTACACCCACACAAACATTCCTACACATAATTAAAAGTAAAAATCTTTTTCTAAAGCTTTAACAAAGGGATTGGTACCTCTGGTATACCCACCAGCATAAGCAAGGACTACGTAACCTAACCACATATAGTGTCTGCATGAGAGGCGGGCTCCAAGCACACTGTTGCTATCATCTCTCCGAACACTGGCCCCAAGGGAGGCTGGGGGACGGTCAATTGGGGTGCACAGGTCTGAGGCCAGCACTGGTATCCTATGGTGTCTGCACAAGCTGCAGGGTCAAACTGACATCTAGGACCTGTGGCTGAGAACCCAGAGCTGGGGACTATATCCAGCACCGTCAGGGGCTTAGGGCCACCACAGTGTGGTCATCAGGGACTGGAAGAATTGGGAAGGGGCTGTGACAAGGCCTGCCAGGAAACAGGCAGGAAACAGGGGCCGTAGGGCCTGTGCTGGCCAGGCAAGCTTCAGCTTTTCAGTTCTTATTCTGAGACACTCAGTGTCTCTGAAGCCAATACCACAAAATGCAAGCTCTGCCCATGAAAGACGCAACACAATGAGGGGACAACTAACAAGGGACTTCCCATCTACAATGTGGAGGACAAAAGATAGGGTGCTCACAGAAAGCCTCCAATAGAGGGGCAGGGGCTTGGGGACACACTAGGACAGACTCGCCGTGATGCATCAGTTCTCTGAGGAAGGATCTCAGTGTGGCATAGCCCTAGCTGGCCTGGATGGCAGCTAAGGATGACCTGGAATTTTTGATCTTCCTGCTTCCACCTCCCAGGTATTGGGGTAACTAAGCCCAGGCTTGGCTGGGCTGGATTCTTAGAAAGTAAGGTTCCAGCCCAGGTGTGTTATTACACACCTATAATCCCAGCACTTGGGAGGTAGGGGCAAGTGGATGTGAGTTCAAGACCAGCCTGGTCTACAAGGTTGAGCCCAGGACAGGCAGTGCTACACAGAGAAACCCTGTTTCGAAAAACAAAACAAAAAAAAGTAACGTTTCAAGGATCAGAGGCAACAGCTTATGACACTGAGGCAGAAGGATCAGAAGTTCAAGGCCAACTTAGACTTGCAAAACACGGTCTCAAAATAAACTTGCCTAACACCCAAATCCCAGTGGACAGGGTGGGGCAGGAGGGAGAGGGAAAGAGAGGGCACTGGAAAGGAAGACACCCAAACGTGGAAACCCCCTGTGGACCACCCCTCTGGCTTCCTTGTTGGGAGAATGACTTGTTTACTGGAGGGTTAGTAAGCGAGGTCAAAGAACAGCAGGAAGTCAGTCCTCTCCTTCCACCACTTGGGTTCCTGGGATCCAAATGGGTAGGTATGGCTTGGTGGCAAGTGTTGAGACAAGGTCTTACAAAGCTCAGGCTGTCTGGGAACTCATGGTGAACCTCCTACCTCAGCTTCCCAAGTGCTAGAGTGATAGGTGTGAACCTGGCTATAGACTTTGAGCACACAGCTAACAGGAGCTTGGTTCTCACCCTCTGCAGCTCAGACCATGGGCCCAGGATTGGCCCTCAAGGAGGTGATCCTGAACCTGAGGGACCCAGAGCTGAAGGTGTTTGCTGGTTCTGGGGGGCCTTGAAGGACTCCAGGGACTCAGGACAAGCATGGCACAGGTAACCTTTTGAATCCCCAGGAAGGTAGACCTGTGAGAGGAGCCCTGCTAACGTCAAGGGGTGACCTTTCACGGTGTGCGAGGGGCAGGTGTATCCCACAGTTGGGGGCACCATCATACAGGTTAGGGTTCCAGAGATGAGCACCAGCATTTGCCTGCTTCCTGACTGTGGACAGTGTGCGCAGCTGTCCGGCCGCCACGCTTCCACCCACCCCTGCTGCCATGCCTTCCTCGACACTGCCATGATGGACTGCAGCCACCAGCTGACCCAGAATCAATCCTAAGTTGCTGTCATTAGGCTCTTCTCACACACACGTGAGAAATGCTGGCCCCGGGAGTGGTTTTGCGACCTGCAGAGAAGCTGCACAGGGAACTGGAGACCCTAGGCTGGAGCAGAGCGCCTGGTGAGAGCTTAGGCTGCCTGCGGAAGAGTGAGCAGACACGGCCAAGCAGCACTCTTCTGGGCAGCCCTGTCCACACAGCTGTCCAGCCTTCTGACAGGACTCTCAGGGGCAGCATTGCTCTAGGCCTCTCTCCCATGCCAACAGGAAGTCAGCCCCTGGCCAGCCCCAGAGGTCTCTGCTCAAGGCCAAAAGACTGATAAAGGCCAAGAGAGCGCTCAGGCCAGCCTCCAGCTCTGATAAGAGCTCCCCACCCTGGAGGCAGAGAAGGACGCTCCCCAGACACCACAGGGGAAGGAGAGGCAGACAGTTGCAACGCAGGGCTCTGGGGGGTGGCGGGATTCTGGGAGCACCAGCTGCTCTGGGCTGCCTCAGATGGGTTCTGACTGGCACAGTACTGAATGCCAGACCCATAATGGATGGCCACACACAGCCCAAGGTCTCTACAGGGACTGCGACCCATCTTTCCTAGGTTGGCCCTGTCTACTCCACACTGGGATCCAGATACTGACATGCCCTCAGCTCGGCACCACTGGACAGATGAGGTCATCCAAGCAGAATCATAAGCTCCCAGGCTACCTCAGGAGACTCGTGCACAGAAGAGCACACACCAGCAGCATGTCACCAGAGAGCCATGGGAGGCTGCATACAACTATAAGGCCTGGCCTCAGAGCATGGTGCTGAGCCTAGGAAGTGCTCCTCAGCTTCAGTACAACTAAGCACAAGTCTTACCATAGGAGGCTTGTTAAGGATAAGCCCAGGAACTCTGTGCCCCAGGTCATCCTCCAAAGCTTTCCCCTTCCACATGACCAACCCTGTAGGATGGCAAGGGCTTCCAGACATGTGGGGCCACTAAGCAGGATGCATGCCTCAGGTGCTAGGCCGTGTGAGATAGGGACAGGATAGGGCTACCATGGTATCCACCAGTCAGGAGTACACATGCTAACATCACCCCAGGGCAAATCTACAGTAAGTGGGCCTTCCTTTCCCATGTGCCACAACATTATAAAGTGCTTTGTAGCCCAACAGAAAATCCTGTACGACAAGGCCCTGTCCAGCCTTCCTAACTGGCTCCCAGTGGAGATAGCCAGGTCCTCTCTGTCCTGTCCCAGCCTGATATCAGGAGGGACACAGACAGGATGTCTCCCTGGCCAAAGTAGGCCCTGAAGCAGCTCCTCAGGCGGCACCCAGGGACTGGGGGCCCTGCATCTTCAGAGGAAGAGCGTGCAGGCCAGTATTGTGTGAACACAGTCTTTTTATCACTTGACATAGGCTGGTGGAGTAACGTGGGGTTTTCAGAGAGCAAATGCTAACCCCCCCCCTCCACGTGACATTTCTGCTCAGAACTATGAAGAGTCCCCAAGGTCCTCCTGTTGCCCACCCAGGTCTGAGACCAGCTGTCCCATGGCCCACCTCCCACAGCTCAATAGGCAGACCCAGGACCACCAGCCCTCATCACCTTCAACACATGGACTCATGAGTCCCCAAAGAGAAGAGCGGTCGCTGCAGCTGCAGGACCGTGTTGGCAGGAAAGGTTGGGTATGGGGCTGAGTCTCCAATCTTCTCCACAAGTTACTCACCCAGACCAACTAGCGGCATTTCAGAGGCACCCAAGCCTTTCTAGAAGGCTGGATTTCAAGTCAGTGTGTCCAGCCACTGGACACACTCAAACTGACCCTTCGAAACCCAGTTCAGGAGCTGCCTGACAAGGACCTGCCTCTCAACTTGCAGCTACTCTATCCTAGAACCAGAGCCAGTGTGCACACCTGTCCCTCTTTCCAGAGTCCCACGGGGGTATTCTGGGTCCAGAATGGCCAGAAAGACCTTCAGAGCCTAGAGGCACTTGCCCAGACCATTGCCAGAGCCTCTGGCCAAGTGAAGCAGGACTCAGGAGCCAGCTCCCACCCACAGCACTCCTGTCCTTAGACTGCTCCTTCCAGAGAACAGTGCAGCAGGGCAGTGCCCGGGGCCAGCAACCACCAAGTAGCGCAGCGCGCCCTAACTTTCTCCCACAGGGCTCCTGATTGCCACGGGTTCTCTGAGGGAGTCCCTGCAAGAGGCCACACTTCAGGACTCAGCCAGAGTAGCTTCCATCCCCCAACCCCCATCCCATAGGTCTATCTAGCTATCTACTTGCCCTGGGCAGGCTCAATGCAATGAACCCGTGCCTGGGGCACCTATGCCTCTGTGGTTAGGTGTCCTTGGACAGAATGTCAGCCACAAAGTCCCTGCACCAGCAGTCACCTGAAATCCCATGTCCCTAATGTACATGGCACCAGGACAGACAGGCCACAGAGTCAAGCCTCAAAAAGCACCAGTGCCTAGGTGAACCCACAACAGCCAAAGTAGCCATAATGAAGACAGACGAGCCTCGGCCAGGAGCTGTGGGACAGATACAGGATGGATGGCTTGGGAACTTTTCTGTACTCCCCAGGAGCCCACAAAAAGCACTCTGAAGACAGCATGAGACATGCATGGCAGCTGAGTATCAGGAGTCCTGAATCCTGTCCTGTTTATACTGGGACCCCAGCTGCCCTCCAAGACACCCTCCCCAGCAACAACGGGGCTGGTGGGGGCAGCTGCCACCACCAGCAAGGTAGCCAAAAGGTGTAGCCCTGATGCCCCCTAGCTGGCAGTGCTAGACCTGGAAGAGTGGACAAGAAGGCTGCTGCCAGATAGCCAACAGCACCTGTCCAACTGGGCGCACTACTGTCTTTTGGAGGAAGCCCAGGGTCCCCGAGCCTCACCTTCCAATACACAGATGGCTCCCTACATCCACAGTGCCGGCTATCCCTGACCATCCCTCTTTGGGAGACACTGTGGCCTGCAGCACCCCCTGCTGGCATTCCCTAGAAGTTGGCCTTTCCCTGGGAGGGAGGCCAAAGTAGCAAGAGTGTAGGTTGCCAGTGGCTGGTAGAGTCCCCTCTGTCCCCAGGCTTCTCAGAAAAGGAGACCCACCCCTGAAGCTTCCCTAGGCAGTGTGCCAACCTGGTCTAACAGGACAATGGGTCCCATGTGCGGGTGGCAAAGTTGGTGGGAAGCGGCCAGCAGTGCCTGGCCCCTCTAACCCTTGCTGTCCAAGCACATAGAGTGGGAACTAGGCTCAGATCCAGGAAGAGGACCTCGAGGCTCAGAAGGAATTTAGCCATAGCCACAGGCCACTTTCCTGTCCCCTTCTCTCCCCCAGGAGCGCCCTCCTCGTCTGTTTGACCAAACCCTATTCCTTCCAGAAAGCTCCACAGCTACTATTCTGGACTTGCCCCTTAGCATCCAAACTGTCCACAGGAGAATATGAGAGCAACTCCTGCTGTGTGGTGTGTGTGTGTGTGTCCTCTCCTGGCCAACACCCACACCACACTGCTGAGGAGTCTTGGAAGTTCCAGAGCCCTGAAGACATGGCGGCGGAGGTGGATAAGCTCTCTCGCCCAGACATGCTGATTTCCCATTTCTGCTCTCATCCTTCCTCCCTTGGCAGGGACTGCTGTGCAAGAGTGGAGACAGCTGGGACCCTGGGCTCTGAGGGCCACTGTGCTGGTCCCTCCATGTATACCAGCCATACCCAAACAACCCAAGCCAACAGGAATCCCAAAAGATACCCAAGGCCCAGCCCTGCCATACACTGGGGCTCTTACCCAGGACCAACCCCCCTCACTGGTGTCAGGAGCAAATTTCCTTTGTCCCTCAGCGTGCCTCCCTCAGCCTGCCTCAACCATGCCTCAACAGGGCAACCATGTATGCCCAGCTGAGAAAAGACCTGCTCAGGATCAGTTGTCACCACAGTCTCAGCTGCAGCTCTGAGGCACTGGAGGCCAGCCACATGTGGATTTGCTTTACTATGGCCATGAAGGCCATGGAGGGCTACTCCAGCAAGCCCAAAGGATGCCACCAAGGTCCAGCCACTTGAGTCTTATCCTAACCCAGAGCAGTGCGAGCCCAGGCCTCCCCAGAGGGCCACTGTGGTGCACTGAGGACAGCAGAAGCACCCGGAAACCAAGGGGACAGTGTAGTACAGGAACAGCGTGGGAGGGGACTGCCTTGGGCACAGCACAGAGCACACTAGGCAGGCAGGAGACCCTGCCCTCCATCCTCACACTGCACAAAGTAAGCTTTAAAAGCCAGGATGTCAGCTTGGTGGTGGTGCACACCTTTAATCCCAGCATTCCGGAGGCAAAGGCAGATAAAACTCTGTGAGTTTGAGGCCAGTAGCCTGGCTGGTCTACAGGGTGAGATCCTGGATAGCTAGAGTTACACAGAGAAACCCTGCATCAAAAAAAAAAAAAAAAAGCTATCCCTGGGCTGAACGGTGTAAACAGAGGTCTGAAGTCACAATCTTTGCCACAGCGGGCCCCAAGTCCAGAGCTGAGCTGCTCACACCTTTAACCCCAGCTTGACCTTTAGCTCCCACTTAGGAGGCAGAGGCAATCCAGGAGAGCCAGAGCCACCCCGTGAGACCTTGTCTCAAAAAACAAGGGGCTGAAGAGATGGCTCAGCAGTTAGTAGCACCGGCCACTCCTGCCAAGGACCTGAGCTCTATTCCCAGCACGCATGTCGAAGGCTCTCAACTGCCTGCAACCCCAACTCTAGGGATTGAAGGCCCTGTCTGGCCTCTGCAGACACACCCACACAAGTGACAGATACACATAAAGTAAATGTTTAGGAAACAACAAAAAGACACTGCATGTCACCCAGTCTGGGCACTGGGTTGAGATCTGCAGAGCGGTGTCCTTCCTCCTCCAGGGTAGCTTCCCCAGGACCTGGGCTGAGTTCACAACTGACATAGCCAAGGACAGTGGGGCTAGGTGAGGAACCGAACCACTAAGCAGAAGCTGCCTCCTAAGCCAGTGTACGAAGATGGAGAGACACAAGAGGTGATGTGGCAGCTCATGCCTGGGGACCCAGCACTCAGAAGGCAGAGGCAGGAGGAGCACCTAACGCTCAGAGCCAGCCTGGATTATACAGTGAACCCATCTAATAAAATCAAACTAGCCTGGATTAAGGAGATGCAGAGGACCCAAGCTCATCCACAGAGGGGTTCACAAACACCTGTGACTCTAGTGCTGTGGGATCCAATGTCTTCTGACTTCGTTGGGCACTGAAGGCATCTAGAGCAAATGCACACATACATGTATATACACACATTCATACATACAGGCAAAACACCATGTACATGAAATAAATGTTTATTTTTAAAACCAGATTGAGACAGAGTGGTATCTGAAGTTGCCCTGGGAGCTGAGGAATGAGGTTGGTGGTGACGCTCACCTCTGGTGCACACAGGCATGCCACCCCAGTGCTGCATCAACACGACTGTCATGTCAACAAGAGACCCACAGGACAGCCTAAGCTACACTGTACACATACTGGAGAGTCACTCCTAAGAAACAGGGATCAGAGAGGTTTAAATGCTACTCTATTCAATAACCCCCTCCTCCCTCCAGCCTTTTCCTCCTAATGTCTGTCTATCTCTTTTTTGGAGAAGGCCACATATGTAACCCAGGCTGGCCTTGAACTCAGATTCACTTGCCTCCACCTGCCAAGTGCTGGAATTAAGGGTGTGCACCACCAAGCCTGGGTGCAACACCACTTTTTAAACTTTTGATTTTTAGCTTGATGCATATGAGAGCTTTGCATGCATGCATGCACTTGCACCATACATGTCTGGTGTCCAGAAGCCAGGATGAGTCAGGTCACCTGGAACTAGGGTTACAAAACAGCCAACCCAGAGACTCTGCAACAGTAGCAAGTGTGTTCCCACCCCCAGACAGGGTCTCACGGCCTATGGCTTTTCTGGAACAAGGCCTCATATGCAGAACAGGCTGACCTCAAACTCAGAGGTCTGGAGCTGCCTCCAGAGTACTGGGACTAAAGGTGTGCACCACCATGCCCAGCCCAAAGCAGCAAGTGCTCTTACTTCTGAGCCATCTATCCGGCTCCTACATATCTTCTTTAATGCAATCAAAGTTCTCTGTGGGTTGGGTTAGGGTCATGCCAGAACCAGGTAGGTTGAAGCTTGACGATCCTGGGTCCCAAACTAGCTTGGCCTACAAGCTAAAAATAAACAAAATACAGCTAACAAAATCCTAATTCCTCCCAATTTCTTTTTTTCTAATACAATACCCCCTACACCGGCGGATCCTCGAGGCCTTCAATAGTGCCGCCACGCTAAACAGGCTCCCTGCCCCGCTCAAAGTCTACACCCGTCTAAGCCACGCGGGTTTTCGGCTCGACGAACAGCAGCTGCCCCTAGAGCCCTGTGCATCCAGCTACTGGAGACAGCGGGAACCTCGCCCGAGGAAAATGTAGCGTCCATAAATAAAGTGTGCCACAAGCGCACTGGGTTGAGGGCACGATGACAGCAGAGAATGACACCCCTGTTCGGAAGAAGGTGGAGGGACCGGTGGTGCACCGGTTGCACCAAGTCCCCAGGCGGTGCGCCTGCACTGTCTCTCTCTGTCCAGTCCGAAATTACCTCTTAGTGATCAGAGAGGCCTAAACACTTGCACAGCATCGCGATGGCGACTAGGGAAAGGACAGCAAATGTGAGGGAGCGCGGTCGGGCTGCACACGGGAAACATGCAGTATGGGCGGACGGGCCCAGCTGTGGAACCGGGCGCGGTCGTGAGGGCTTTACCTGCTGAGGGAGATGCCGCGCCGCCGCTGCCGGGAGCGCCGGGAGCGCCGGGAGCTCGAGCTCCGCGGTGCCGGAAGTGGCAGTAGGGTCGCCGGCAAGGCCCCCCGGGAGCTCCCGCCCAGTATGGGCAGTCGATGGAGCGGAAGAATCCGGTAGAACGAAGCATGGTCCGTTCCGCAGCGGGGCCCCGGTCCGGAACTACCCGGGACCCCGGGACCCCTCCTCACACTCGCCCTGGAGGCCTCCGCTCGCGCCTCTCGGACCCCGCCGCCGCCGCCATCTTGCACCGAGGCCCCCAGAGGCCCCCGGGACGCTGTCGCTAGGGACGCCGGGAAGGGCTGCCCGAAGTGCGCCTGCTTGCAATGTCGGGTCCCGGGAAATTGTAGCAGACTCGAAGCCTAGGAGAAGAGAACCTCTAGAGAACACATAATTATTTCTGGTCTCTGAGAACCTTTCGGCAACGGACTTTTGCGGAATACAGCCTCGCAATTTTGAGCCTCAAAGCTCCTGACGACCCTGGACTGTCCAGAGCGCGCCTGACTGTAAATGCACCTCGGACCTCGGCTGTACTCATTGGACCCAGACTATGCCCATTGCATTTCGCTACGTAAAGCCTTCGTGCGCCCCCCGGAGGACAACGAGAGCGTTACCGTCGAGTCTCTGTATTTTATTTAGGCTGTACTCTGTGTTTCTGTGTATGTGCAACATGAGTGTATCTGATGCTCACTTTGGTCAGAAGAGGGCGTCGGATCCCCTGAAATTGGAACTACGGGTGGTTGTGAAGGAGCATGGGGATACTGGGAGTTGAACCCTGGGTGTCTCCAAGAGCAGCAAGTACACTTCACCACTGAGCCAACTCTCTAGCCGGAATCTTAATCTGTTGAGGTGACTATCCAGAGAGACCCACACGTGTCTCAGTTGCCGCTCAAATATTCACCTAAATGGTGGTATCAATGGGACATTTTTTTTTTCTTTTGCGGTGCCTGTTTATAGTAGACCAGCGCTGTCCCATTGAGCCACACACTCTGGAAAGATTGTGTGTGTGTGTTGTTTTGTTCTGGATGTTTTGAAGGGTGCAAGACTGCACCCATACGCAGAGGCTAGAGAAGCAGTATACCTTTCCACCTTTTTGTTTCATCTCTTTTCTTTCCTTTTGAGACAGGCTTTTTCACTGAAATACTTCAACTAGGCTGGCTGGCCAGGAAGCTTCCAGGATCTGCTCGCCTCTAACCCCAAGGCTAGGGTTGGGTGCACACAGTCACACCCAGCTTTAAGTGGGTGCTGGGGATTAGAACTCAGGTCCTCAGGCTTGTGCACAAGCTCTCCAACCCACTGAGTCCTCTCTGCAGCCATGTTTCTGTTTTGCTTCTGGTTGAGGTAAGGTCTCATGTAGCACTGTCTGGCTGTGGATTTGCCCATTATACAGTGCTGGAGATCAGACCCAAGGCCTCATGCATGCTAGGCAAGCACTCTAGCAACTAAGCAATATTTTTGTTTGTTTGTTTGTTTATATGTTTGGGCAGAGTCTGTCAGCCTAGACTGACAGTGAACCTGTGGCAGTTTTCCTAAGTGCTAAGGTTACAGGCCTAAGACACCATGGTTGCCTGCCTTTTAAATTTTTTATCAGTTTATTTATTTATTTAAAAAGAATCTCCTGTGCTCAAGGCTCATTTTCGTGTGTGTGGGTGTTTGTGTTTGGTTTTTTTGTTTTGTTTTGTTTTTCAAGACAGGGTTTTTTTGTGTAGTCTTGGCTGTCCTGGAATTCACTCTGTAGACCAGGCTGGTCTCCAACTCATAGAGATCAGCTAGCCTCTGCCTCCCGAGCGCTGGGATTAAAGGTGTGCACCCAACAATAAAGATATTTTTTTTAAAAATTATATGAAGCACACTCAGGACATAGCACAGAGTCACACTTCCCAGGGGGTCATGGGATCATCTGAGCCACTAAGACACAAAGGAAAATGTTGGGTGTTGGTGACCTGGGTTGGAGATGAACATTACTGTCAGATGGAGACAAGGCATCCTTCCATGTGGGAAAGTGGAAGCTTGTGGAGATGCATAGTAGGACCTGAAGCACAGTTCTGTGGATTTCCATGGCGCCAGGCTACCCATGGAAATACGGCCTAAGTTATTTAACTTTCTTTTTTCTTTTTTGTTTTTGTTTTGTTGAAAAAGGGTTTCTCTGTGTAGCCCTGGCTGTCCTAGGCTCGCTTTGTAGATCAGGCTGGCCTTGAACTCAAAGAGATCCTCCTTCCTCTGCCTTCCAAGTCCTGGGATTAAAGGAGTGCACCACCACCACCTGGCAGGCTTAACTATATTTTCATGTTCTGTGTGCATTTATACAACAATTATAAACTAAAAAGGGAATGGAGCAATGAGAGGGCAAAGAGAAACAGGTGTAATTTGGGGTCAAAAAGCCTGGACACAGGAGCTGTAGGTGACTCCAAGGTAGGGTCCCTATACAGAAATACAGTCAGCTTGGCAGCAGGGCCCCGGGACCATCAAGAGAGGTGTTCCTGGTGTGGCCTTTCTCAACAAAGTCCTTGGGCAAAGACAGCCTGTAACAGCCGGGGATCATTTCTCATCCCAGACAGAAGAGAAGCGGGGAGCAGTGGGCGTCCCGGGAAGGTAAAGCTGTCAGCTGCACTTCAGGAGTTTTGATCCCTGCGGACACTGCTTCTCAGCACCTTTACAGACAGCTCGCCCTCTGAGAGTATAGTTAACTTGATAATATATGTCTCATTTCCAACCCCCACCAGACTAGAGGGCAAGAGCAAGACAATCCACAGCACCCATCTATTCATCGAAACAGTGACTGCAAAGGAATTCCTTCTTTCTGCAGTCGGGGTGCTTGTCCGATGGTGGCGACGTGGCAGTGGCCTTGAACTGGAGCCATCCTGCCTGGCCTCCCGAGGAGCTGAGCTGACAGACATGTGGGCTATTATGCGTGGTTTTCTTCTGTTTTGTTTCACTGTAGGCTTGTGTGGACACTGTAGGTAGTGAAAATGACTTTGAACTTCTGATCCTCCTGCTTCCACTTCCCTAGCACCGCTTGGAACTGTGCGTAAACCACACCCACCTTAGCCGCACTTATGATCGTGAAAAGAAAAGGGCAGAGGAGGGAACAAAACAGGGCTTCCAGCGCAGGCCAGACTGGTGCTCCTCACTCAGCCACGCCCCAAACCCTCACTGGGGCATTCTAGGCAGGAACTCCAACCTGGCCATGTCCCCAGTCCTCCACTAGAGACTTCTCAGAAGGATCTCTGAAATAAGCTCAGCAAGGGAGATGGGAGAACACAAAGCCAATGGATCCTTAGACGCTTATGAAAGAAAAATAAAAACATACTTCCAGGCTGGAGAGACAGCTCTGCCGTTAAGGGCACTGGCTGCTCTTCAAGATAACCTGAGTTCACTGGAGTCTTGTTCGGTCCTGAACAGACAAAAAAAGGCTGTGACACATGGCAGTACAGAACAGTGGTTCTCAACCTTCCTAACCCTGCAACCTTTCAACACAGCTCCCCAACCATAAAATCATTTTCATTGCTACTTAACTGTAATTTTGCTATTATTGTGAATCATAATGCAAACATCTGTATTTTCTGATGGTGTTAGGCGACCACTGGGAAAGGGTCGTTGGACCCCAAAAAGGGTCCTGACCCACAGGTTGAGAACCGCTGGTGTAGGGCTCTGGAAAACATGATGCTCAATGAGCCAACCAGACACAAAAGGCCACGGTGAGTAAGGGACTCCATAGGAAACGTCCAGAACTGGGAATGCAGTTTGCTTGTTTGGTTGGTTGGTTTGGTTTTTTGAGACAGGGTTTCTTTGTGTAGCCCTGGCTGGCCTGGAGCTCAGAGATCTGCCTTTCTCGGCTGGGATTATAGGCGTGTGTCACCAGGCCTTGCTATTGGGAATGCAGATTTAAGAAGGGTATTCACGGTGGCTGGGGAGGGGAGGATTTATGGTGGAGCCCGGCCTAGAATTCCCCAGTAAGGAGCCAAGGGCGTGGTCAGGGTGGATCTCCTGCCTAGAAATCCGCAGTGAGGGGCTGGGGGCGTGGTCAGGGATCAAGCACCTCATGAGTAGAAGGAGTTCTGGATAAGTAAGCACAATTGTGGTGCTGTTGTTGGAGCTGCAGGCCTCATACATGCTAATGAAGCTCTCACTACTCCACTGCACAGCCTGAAACTGCCCAATAAGATTTTGAATAGTACAAGGACCATGCTGATCGTTGTGACAGGGCATGGGGACAGCATGGCGTGACAGCGCAATGAAGCAGAGGTATCCAAAGTTTGCAGGTGGGGATCCAAGAGGCCACACAAGGATGATGTCCTTGGTCCGTAAGGAAGCTAGAATCAGATGGGAATGTGTGCTGCGAAATCATAGAGGACCCCGGAGAACCACGAAAGCCGGAGAAGCCAAAGGCCTCATGGATGCCTAAGCGGGATGTTGTGCAGTAGGAAATGATGAGTAGCGCAGGTGTGGGCGTGCTCCACTCAGGGTCTCCAGCACTGAAGAAAAGGAGCCAGTGAGAAGTCCCACCAGGCTGGCTTACACTTGGGGAGGGGGCGGGGTCTTCCTGAGCCAACATATGCTCGCAGTACCAGTGTTGGCCACTAGGTGGGGTGCAGAGCCTCCCGGGCACAGCAGGTGCAAAGAGGCGGCTCAGCTCCACCCCACCCCAGCGCCAGGTCCCAGGGCTCTGCAGAGCTCTGTGAATCGGGGTCTTTTTCTCAAACAGGGATTTAAACTCCCATTGCTTCCTAAAAGCTTTCAACCTCTTGAAATCCCACTCACATCCCTTTTTCTGACCAACCTCCATCATAATTCCAAGAGGGTATGCAGTAGGCATTCTACTTGTTCAGGAGGGCATAGCAAGAATGGCAGGTGTGCGTGATGGGTCGGTCCTGAGGCATCTTTTGGCTAGAGACTGTTGAGTTCCACCACTATGTGCAGCTCTAGGGGTCCTTCCCCACCCCCGCCTCCCCTGCTGTCTCCGGAAGGGGGCGGGAAGCGGACGCCCCCAGGCGCCCTGTCACCGAGCTTCGGTTGCTGGGTAACGGGGCGGCGGGCGTGCAGCTGCGCCAGGCGTGGGTGACTTTGAGTTGTGCATGCTGCTGTAGGCAGCCCCCTCCCAGGGCCTCAGAGGGTCATAGCCCAGCTGGAGTGTATCAGCCAGCTGCCTCAGTTTCTCCAGAACGTAGCTGGCAACCCTGAGGGGACATGCGAGCCAATCAGACAAACACCGGGGCAGGTTTTAAAAAAGGGCTTCTTTAATTAAATACAAGGGTGAGAGGCCAGGCGGAATGGAGGGGTGCCGCCCCCCCCAGAAAGAACAAATCCCTTAGACTCTGTCCTGGCTGCCCCGCAGACATCACCCCTCAATGGTTAGACCCAGGTCCCAGTGACCAACCAGACCGTGAAGTTAGGAGGGAGGGAGGGAGGACATCAAGAAAGCTCTGGTTGCTTATGGACCTCAGACCCTGTTTGCAGGAAGAACAGGGGACCAGCAAGAGCTCAGATGAAGCAAGATACATCCAAAAGACACAAAAAGAATGGGGCCCCAGCCCCCCACCCACCCCACAAACACTAAGGCATCTCATTTCTGTGGCCAAAGAGAAGGGGCAAATGGAAGTACCTGGGAAGGGGGCTGGCCCAGGACCCTCCGAGCCCAGCTCTAGAAGGGTAACCCCCCCCCCCCCAGGCTCAGGTAAAGGTGGCTTTTCCTGAAGCCTCCCTCACTGGACGATGGAAGGTTCTGGAACAAAACCTCCCACAGCCTACACAGGGCAGCTCAACTATCTCTGGTCCCCAGCTCCTGGGGGGTGGGGGTTGTCCCTAGTTGCCTTTCTAGAAAAGGAACTCCAAACTGCAGTAAAAGAGGACCCTACGGGAGGCTCTCCTGAGAGACCTCCCCAGACCACTTCCATGTTCACACGAGACCTTCCCCCAACACTCATACCCCTGAGGACGGTGGCCACACAAAAGGACCCCCTGGAACACGGAACTGGAGCCTGAAAAAATAGTCTGTCCTGTCAAAAAAAAAATAACAAAAACAAAAAAACAAAACAAAAAAATGAGCTACCCCAGGAGGCCCAGGAGCCTTCAGTCCTGGAGTCCAAGGCCACCCTCTGCAGACACCCAGGAATGTGGAGGGCATGGAGGGCAGGGCAGAGCCCTACACCCCTAGCCTGATGGCCACAGGGGTCCTAGAAAAGATTGTCTGAGACGCAAGGCCACCAAGGCCAAACTCAGGGACTCTAACCCAGTGGGAGCAGGGAGGCTGAGCCCCAGGCATCAGATACCCACTGTCTCTCTCACACATATGCACACCCAGAGAGGGGAAGCCAGGACCCCCTTACCAGCAGTCAGAGAGGACAATAAATAATGTTTCCCACCTGCCCAGCACCACACCCCAAAGTGAGCGGTGATGCTGTGATAGACCTCCACACCCCTGCCTGCGACCCCCTAACCCTAAGTTCTCCTCTGAAAACTATAGCGTCTCCTATACTTCTGGGGCTAGGGGCGCGGGGAGGCCCTTACTGAGGGCAGAACCTGTGGACACCTGAGATTTGAGTACCCATGGCAGGGGCGTCAGCCAGGCTGCACGACCCATTTCCCTGAACTTCCGCCAATGGCTTTCAGTGGAGTGGGGACACGCTGGGGCCCGCGGGAAGCCCCAGTCTCCTATGGCTCTGTGTACCTGTGTCCCAAGCTGGAGGAGTGACTAGGGGGGCTGGACGAGCGGTACTGGGTTTGGATCCGTGCCCAGTGCCACCCAGGAGGGAAGGCAGAGGGCGGCAGGGGGGAAAGGGAGGGCCTGCTGACTGCCCGTTTAGGGGTCCCTGCGGAGGGGACGGGACAGTTGACCATGGCTATTTACAGACAGGACCCTAGGCCACCTTCCAGGCCCCAGGTGACCCAAGTCCATTCTCAGTACCCTGGCTGCTTCCTGGGGGTGGGCTGGAACTCCAGGACACGGTTCTCCAGAGGACAGGTGTGTGTCCCTTGAGGAAATCCCTGCCGATACATGGCAAGTGGACCACTCTCAGGGTGGGTAGCCAGGGCTCTACAAGGCGGCAGGAGCTGGGCTGGGGACAGGGCTGGGGGAGGGGCTGCCAGCCAGGCTACAGGGCAGCGAGTCGCTGGGGGAAGCGCTGCGGGCACCAGGTCGTCGGAGTAGTTCCGGACGGAAGCCAGGATGGCGTCGGGCATGCTTGGTCAGGTGGTCGCTGCGGGTGAAGCGCTTGGTGCACAGGGGACAGGGGAACCGCTTCTCGCCCGTGTGCGTCCGGTGGTGGCGGGCCAGCTCATCAGAACGGGCAAACTTCTTGTCGCAGCCAGGCCAGTCACAGGCAAAGGGCCGCTCACCTGGAGAAGACAAAAACAAAAAACAAGAGCGGTCAGGGAGCAACGGCAGGGAAGTATTTCCCGTAAATCCCAAGGCTGCCACCCACCTGCAGTCACCCCTAATTAGCACTCCACGACATGGCACCTTGGATGGGCGTGGCTGGACCACCTTGCTTCCACGCGCACTAGACGGCAGGCGTGGGGCTCTGAGCTTGTGTTCAGAACCCAAGCCTTCCGCATGCTTGGGGGAGTGAGCTGCCCACTGAGCTACATTCCCAGCCAGCCCTACAGGACTGTGGAGTCAGGGTCTTGCTACGCGGCCCAGCTCACCTAGACTTGAAGGCAATCTTGCCTCAGCCTCACCAGAGTGGAGGCTACAGGAGTGGGCCACCAGGCCCATGCTTAGTCTATGTCTTTTTCCTGCCCGTCCTAACAGGTCCTCTGATGTCCTTTTTTCCAAATGACCACGAGGCAGCGAAAGGAGGCAAAAGGACCTGGGACACTCCCCTGTACCCTGGGCATGTGCAGATTTGAATAATCAGACCCAGCTAGTTTCAGCCCACGATTCTGAAGCTGGGGTTCAGAGCAGTGGTCATGGGCCCTGCCGAGGTAAGAAAGGTCACCAGGCAACCCCCAAAGTAAGCTTCAATGCACCTGCTGGATGGAGAGGAGAGTGCCTGGGGGCGTGGCCTCAAGGGGCGGAGCCAGTCAGACTGGCTGCAGTTGCAGCTGGGCAGGGGCGGGCCATCACTAGGCAACTTCCTCCACAGACCACTCCCATCCTCTGGTGGCCTCGCTGGCCCTGCCAAGGACCCGCCAGCAACAGCTATCCCCTCCCTGGGCCCCCGGAGGCCCCCACACCACCAGGCCGAGCTCGCCGCATGGTTAGCATTTTCCTAGATGGACTTCCAAGGACCAAGGAAAGGCCGGTGGATTCACCTAGAACCCCAGAGCCTCGGACTTGGTCCGCATGGCCCTAGGCTCTAGGGCCCGTGTGCGCCAGGTAGTCAAAAACCTGGAAGAGTGGTGTGCGCACAGGATCGACCTGAAAGCACGCATACAATTCTGCTTGTGACAGAGTCCAGAGGAGGAAGGAGGCAGAACCAGGCCACTAAGTGACCCGAAGGCCTAGGCTCTGGTCAGTCACAAGCGCACCAGCACAAGGCCACCTCCAGTGGTCCCAGGCTAATCCACTGGGAAACAGGTACCCTGAAGGATTCGTGTCCCTCAGAAAACGGCCAAGGGGCCCTTCCAGGCAGGTCGAATGGAAGTGAGGAGAGGAAGTGTAGAGGCGACCGGAAAGCGGAACAGATACTAGGCTAGCCCGAAGACCGGGTGACATCTTTGCTCTGAGCAGCTCAAGGGATCCCAGGAGAGAAGAACTAAACTGAGGAAGGGGAGGGAAGGTGGGCGGGTCCGGTACTAGAAGCGGCATCAGTCATCACCGCCCAGGAAGCAGCCAGAAGAAAACTATCTCCATCCGGGACCCCTGCAAACCACACCCAAGCGCCCCTTTATTATGGGGCACAGAACTCAGGAAACTGGGGTGCCCACGAGCCAATTGCGTTCGGCATCCTGGCAACCCGAGGCCCCAGAAGTTGAGACCCCTAAGGCAGCAAAGGAAGGGAGAAGGGGCCGTGTTCCCCGGCGGTTGCCAGCAGCTCTTAGCATTTCCGAAGTGTCCCCTCAATGATCTAAAATGCCGGGTCCCAGTAAGAAGGTTTGTCAGCGGGCCCAAGAGTCCCAAGACAGCCCCAGAAAGCACTGCCCCACCCCGGCCCGACCGCGGCGCTCAAGGGGCTGGACGGAGGGATGCTTGGTTACAGGGAGAGGTTCCCAGCTTTGGAACAGGCGCCGGGCGGCAGAACTGTCCGTCCAAGGGGGACACACAATCCTGTCGCCATCTTGCGGACCGAGGAGGGGGAGGGGCGAGAGGAAAGGGGATACCCCCCAGCATGCAATCAGCTTACTTCCCCTTTCGGGGCCTCCCTCGTGGGGCTGGCCCCCGCCTCTCGTCCCCTAGTTCCACTTTGCCAGAAGCTCCACTCTGCCAGGAGCAGGTTGCAGGGCAGGCGACCGCTGCCGGCGCCAGCCCACTGGGAACGCAGCTGCTGCAGTGGCTCGGCGGCGACCGGCGGAGACGTCGGCAGCCCAACCGGCCCTGCTCACGTGGTCCTCGCTCCCGCCATGGGGAAAACAGAGGCCCGGGCCAGGGTCGCCTTGCTGTGCTGGGAGCCTGCCAGTGCCCGCCCCACGCTTGGGGGGTTGGGGAGCGCACGTGTGCGCACCGGTGGCGGTATGGTACTCAGAGACACTCCCCAACCCCCCCGAAACGTTGGGCGCACACTTGCCAGTATCACGTTCTACCCCGAGGGGTAGTCTGGGGGTGGGGGTAGGGGTGCTGCAGGCGAGGGAGCGTTTCCAAGCCCGAGTCCTGGATACCCGACTGCAGGACCTCCAGGCCGGGAGAAGGCTTAGGTGGGCGGGGACCACGCAGAAAGGGCCCTGTGGGCGCGGCTGCGGACTTGACCCTCTGACTCAGGCGGGGCCGAGGTGAACTGGGGACGACTGGGAAGCCTTAGGTGCTTTGCAGCCTTGAACACAGGCAAGGTTGTGACATCCTGTAAACTTGCTCCAGGAGGGGCGTGGCCAGCAGAGGGGGACCTGAAGGTGCAGTTTCCAGCAGGCCACGCCTCACCCTGCCTGGGTCTGACCTCCTCAGGGGAAGGCCTGGACTGGTACTTTTTTTTTTCCCCCAGCCCAACAGCTGTACAGGGCTTGTCAGATCACCTTGGCTGGGAGTCAATGATGAAGCCCAAACCTTGGCTCTGTTGGCTGCCTGCTACCCCTTCCCAGAGGGGTATGACCTCTGACTCGGCTGGTGGTCTCCGAATATGACATCTGTCCTCCCTTGGCTGAGGCCAAGTGTTGGGTTCCTAAAATGTCATCATAGCATGAGTCTGGCATGCAGCGAGGGGCTTAACGCTTGCCTGTGGGAAAGTCTACAAGATGAAGACGCATGAACCAGGACCAGGAAGGCTGGCTCACTGCGTTCCTCAGCCTGACATCTCCCAGGAGGGGACTCCTATCACCCATTTACATAAATGAGGGGAAGTGGGCTAGCAAGATGCCTCCTCTCACCAGGCCCACATGGTAGAAGAGAACCAATTCGCCTAGTTGTCCTCTGACCTTTCACATGCGCACCATGGTACACATGTGCCTACACACACAGTACACACAGTAAATAGAAACATGTTCATCCAGGCAGTGGTAGCACACGCAGCAGCAGTCGGATCGGAGTTCGAGACCAGCCTGGGCGGCATTTTAAGTCCCAGCCTAGTCAGGGCTACCCGGTTGAAACTGTCTCAAAAACTCTTCAATTAAAGAGGGGCACCATGGCTCGGCAGCCCTCCCAGACAGCCTGGCTGCCTGAATACTCCCCACCTCTCAGCTCTTGAGACTGGGGAGTAAGGCCAGCACCCCCACGAGACTTCCCAGGATGGACACCAACCCACTCCTCTTGCCTGTATCATCTACCAAATGCCAGCCCATCTGGGCGCTTTTATCAGAAGCCTGGGTTGGGGAGTGGTTATCACCTCCAGCAATGTTGGGGCCCCCCACCAGCTGGGGAGCATGCCCAGCTGCTGTGTGCTGGAGGGAGGGGCTGAGGTGAGGCTGGGAGCAGTCCCCAAAGGCCACCTGAACCCCACAGGGCCTGGCCCCTTTCCCCTTTTCTGCAGGGCTTCAGATCTCATTGAGGAACCTTACCCCTCTGCCTGCCAGCCTCTCCACCCCAGGCCTCAGTTTCCCCATCTGTCTCTACCCCTGGAGGCATCTTCAGAAAAAAATTAGAACCACTTTTTTGACTGATGGAAACACTAGGGATAGATAGCCCTAGCATTCTCTGCACCCCACCCCCTCGGGCACCACCCCACCCTCAACTCTCCCGCCCTAATCCTCCTCTATAGAGATTTCCTGATAAAGCCGAGCTGGCCTCCAGACGCCCCCGCCCTGGAGATTAAAGGCAACCCTTCAGTAGCCCTCAAAATCCCAAGTGGTCCTTCTCCACCCAGCCACACAGACTTCAGCCAATCTCTCTCCGCCTCCCAACTCAGAGACCACCACAGTCCTGGTAAGCACAGGTACTAACATTTCTTCAAATGCATGCAAGTGTTTGACATTAGTGTGTGTGTAGGAGTGTGTGGAAACCAGGGACAGCCTCTTCCATGCAGGCCTCTGGGATGATCTTTCTTCCCAGTCACCCTTACCCAACTGAGCCATCACCGTGGCCCTGACGCGTCTCTCAGACTGGAGTAAACGGGATTTTCAGATAATATACCCAGAGGTGACCCTGAAGCCCTCCAGAAGACACTGAGCTGCACCTAGGAGACTTGTGTGGCTGTCCCAATCAGTGGGAGCCCATGGAGAGGAGAGCAGAAGCCACCCAGCAGGGCCCAGGACACCTTACTTAGAACAACCTGGTGCCAAGGGGCCAAGACCCTGCCTGGATGAACATTCAGGCCTCTACCCGGGGACCAAATCAAGGACCTCCACAACCAGAGACCCAGGGAAAGAGGATGCCAGAGATGGGGGGGCCTCAGAAAGCAGAACCAGAGCCAGCCTCTCCTCCCGCCCCCGCCCCAAGGCTGGCTCTCTCTCAGTATCCATGGTAACCACGTCAACATCTCCCACAGTCTCTAAAGTCCTGCCCCACCCCACGCAGGGGCTGTGGCATCCGCAGTGCCAAGCTCTGCCTACCGCCTGTAGGCCTTCGGATGGGGGTGTCCTGTATCCCCCAGCTCTCCTCTGTACCCCAAGTACAACAGGGTGGACGTAACGGCCCACAAGGTGGCTCTCTACCCTGCTCTATCTATGGCTATGGCAGAGAACTAAATGGATCCAGGCCCTGGCACGCAGGGGTGGGTGGACTGAGACACGGTTCTCTCTCCTGGTCCACAGCCTTCCGCTTGACTCTGAAGGGGACCAGATCTACCCCAGGCCACTGACCAGACACAGACATGACCACACAGGCTTCCGAAGTCAGCTGCCGCGCCATCTCCCCTGCTCAGTAGAAGCCATATCCCCTTCCACGGAAAAGAGGCCGCAGAAGCCAGACATGGTTCCTGCTTGTATCTCTAGCCCTCAGAGGAAAGCTGAAGCAGGAGGATTGGCTCAAGTTTCAAAGCTAAGTCTGGACTACGGTGAGAACTGGTCTCAGAAAATGAGGCTTTTAAAATTAACTGCATGGACGGTTGGTGACACACGCCTTTAATCCCAGTACTTAGGAGGCAGGGGGATCTGAGTTCAAGGCCAGCCTGATCTACACAGCAACTTCCAGGGCAGCCAGGGCTACAGTGACCCTGTCTATCAGAAAAAATTAAAATAAGTCATTTAAATTAACTATATGGCAAGACGTAAGCCTAAGTGGTCCCCAAACACCCCCAAATGACATTAAGGTGTCCAGATTCAATGTGGCTCTCCTCGTCCCACAAATGGCTATTATAAGGTGAGTTTGGGGCCACCGTCTCCCACGGTGGATGAGTGTGATGCAGGATCAGGAGAAGAATGGAACCCCACGCCCCCATCACAAGGACTGCCCTAGCTATCCCAAGACCCTCGGACTTTACCTCTCTGGCCTCAGTTTCTCTGGCCAAGTCACCCCTCCCTGCTTAGGGGTGGCTTGCAGCCATTGAAAGCGGAACAACAGAACGGTCTCCTAATGTCCTAGGTGTGTGTGGGGAGGGAGAGGGGTGTTGGATTCCTCTTTTACAGACCCCAAGAAGTCAAGTTCTGAGAACCAGGAGGAATGCTGGATTGGAAGGTGTGGGTGGTACGGCCTGAATCAGAAAGAAAGGGTGTCTGGCCCAATGGGCTCCTATTACTCTAGTGGCAAACCTACTTGGGATGAGCCAGGATACCCTGGACTCCAGTCTATGGCAAAGACAGACATCTTTTTCTCCCTCCTTCCATCCCTCCCTCCCTCTCTCTCACCCTTGGTGTGCCTGTAGCCTCCTCAAGTGTTCTGGAGAGAGAAACGTGTAGCAATAACAAATGCAGAGGTGCCCAAGCTCTGCCCATCTGGGCACCAACACGGGGCAGCCTCCAGACCACAGGGGCTAAGCACAGCGACTGAGGGACAAAGTAAGAGGAGGGACCACCTATGCCCACCCTCTGGCTTAGCTGTCGCCAAAGATGGCGCCTCCAGCCCTTACCTGCCCTGAATATGCCTGGTGGCCACCCACACCGATATGGAGGCTGTCCTAAACTCTCTTCCAGTGTGACCATAATGCGAGTCCCTGGACCAAGCTCTCTTTGGTTGCCTTGTTGCTCACAGCAACCGTAAGAATGGGGTAGTCTATCTTGTACATAGACAGGGAGACCAAAAGCAGGTAAGTTAGGGGGATGACAGAGGCAGGTTGCTGTATCCCAGGGAGGCCTCAGAGCTGTTGACTACACTACACATACAGGGGTGGCTTCTCAGATCCCAGTGCACATTCCTAGGTAACACCGATAAAGCTTTGGAGTGACCAATAGAGAAAGCAGCCACTACCTGGCAAAGGGTTTTCCCCTACCCAATCGCGAGGTACGGGGCTTCTCAGAAACCCTGATGTGTCTAAGTCTAGCTGCCCACCTTGGACTTCAAGCAAATGTATCACGGGTGTATGGAGGACGCAAACACAAGGGGTCGGGGGAGAGCAGTGGAGATTCCAATCCCACTGGATTGAAGATTCAAGCCCCTAATCCAGGTCCAGGACGTGTCCCTCCACTACATTCAAGTACACGGTATGGGGGGGGAGGGGGAAATGTTCGCGGCGGCCACCCTCACCCCACCGCCAACCCCTCATTCCGCGCCAGAGGCTTCACCACCCTCCGGAGGGAATCCGCGACGCTACCCTGGAGGCGGTGACCCGGATCCACCCAGCCCCTTCACAGATAAGGAAACTGAGGCTGGGGGAGGGTCGAGGAAGAACTACGGAACCGGATGTTCTGAACACCAAGCGCGAGAGACCATGAGCGCAGAGAAAACAGGACAGAAACATGAATCCGAACTGAAGGGCTAGAAAGCTGAGGGCCACGATCGCGCGTGGTGACCCGCCATGCCGGGGTGGATCCCGAACCGCTCGCAGTCACGGGAGCCTCGGCCCCCGGGACCGCCCTCCGCGCGCCGGCCGACCGCGTGGCCGCCACGCCCCCCGCGCGCGCCCCACCCACCAAGTCCACGCCCTCCCGGGCGGCGGGGCGGCGGAGGCCCGGGCGCGCCCCCCTCCCCGCCCCCCACGGACCACGCAGTTTCGGGGTCCCCAGTAAGGTGGGGGAAGGGGGTCCCCGGGACCCCTCTAACGCGCCCCCGCACCCCACGGCTGCTCAAAGCGAGGGGCTTACCTGTGTGCGTCCGCAGGTGTGACTTGAGGTGCGAAGACTTGTAATAGGCTTTGGCGCAGCCTGGGAAGGGACATCGGTGGCTCTTGGCGGCGCCGGGGGCGCGGCCCGAGGAAGGAGACGAAGCGGCCGAGGAGGAGGAGACCGGTGAGGTGCCCCCCGCGGTGCCGGCTGCGGTGGCGCCTCCCGGCCCGCCTCGCAGATCCGCCAAGATGCTGGCGGCCAGCAGGTGGGGCGCAGCGGTGGCGCCTCCCGGCCCCGGAGCGGTGGCTGGCGGCGGCGGCGCCCCAGGGGTCCCGGGCGGCGTGGCCTCGCGGCGCGTGGCGCGCACATCCAGGCCGGCAGTGGGGCCCGCGCCCTCGGGGCCGGGTCGCCCGCGATGCACCACGGCCCCCGAGGAGATGGCCATGAGCACGTCGGCGGCAAAGTAATCCACGCACGCCACAGCCGCCGACATGCCGGGCAGGGGCGCGCGGGCGCGGGATCGGCGGCGGGAGAGAAGCGGAGGCGGCGGGAGCTGCGCCCGTCCGGCCGGCGGCGGCTGCTGGAGTGCGGGAGGCGGAGGAGGGAAGAGAGGAGGAGGCCCCGGCGCGCCGCCGCCGCCGCCCGCGCTCAGCCCCGCCCCGCCCCGCCTGACGCGCCCTGACGCACCGGAGCCCGCGGGGGCGGCCGCGGCCCGCCCCGCCCGGAGGACGCCCCCTCGGGGCGCGGCGGCCACGCCCCCTCCCCACCGCGGCCACGCCCCCTCCCGCCGCGCCCTCCGCCGCCCGGATGGTCGCGCGCCATCGCGGATGGGCGGAGCTCACTCCGTCCGCTGCGGGGCCTCCCCGCCTCCCGCCCTCGTGTACCAGCGGGGCACCCGGAGTCCTCGCGCACCCTCCCGACGACGGAGCAAAGCCCTCCCCTCGGCCTGGCACGCACCGCCGCCAGCGGTGCCCTTCCCGGGCCGCCCCCCCGACCAACGTTGGGAGCCACGCCCACCTCCGCGACACGCCCCCGCGCCCCACCCCAGCCTCGGACGCCCCGCCCCCTGCCCTGTGCTCGCCACGCCTCCTCCGGTGGCGCGCTCCGCCGCCTCCCGGGCGCGCCCACCGCGCCGTGGCGGGTGCGCAGTCGCCGGGAGCCCTCCCCCTTCCAGCCGCCCCCCGCCCCCGCCGCACACTCCGAGCCTGGGGCGCGCCCCTGTCCGCGGAGGGGGGGGCTGGGATCCGCACGTGGCCGGGGTGGGGGTGCGGAAGCTCGCTGCCCCGCCCCCGGGCCACGTGCGCGACCCTCCCCCTCCTCCCTCACCCTGGCGCGGGGCAGTAACTCGGCAGTCCCGACTTCCCATTCCTGGGTCCCCCTGTGCCATGCTTGGCTTGGGGACGAAAATATCCTGGAGGCAGGACATGAGAACGCAGGGCGCCCACCACCCCGCCTGGCTGAGCAGGTCTGTAGAGTGCGTCTTTGCGCGCCAGGATCCAGGAATCACTAGGCCTGTGGATAACCGGGACGGCAGAAGCGCGCCGCGGTGCAGTGAAAGGGCCCGGCTCGGCCACCTATGCGAAGCTAGGGACGCCGGGGATCTGGGCGACCCTTCCCCTGCGCGACTAGGCAGGGAAACTGAGGCTGGCTGATAGAGTGGTTGGAAACTCCCGTGGACGATGGCCCCCCTAAGAGCCCCAGGCGCCGGGGCGCGGAAGTAGGCGAGCAGGCTCCCGCCCCTTCCTAACTCCCGCCGGGTTGCGGAGGCCGTGCAGCGGCCCGCGCGGCCTCCAGGGGGCGGAGCACCCCAGGCGACAGCAGTCTCGGCCCCAGCTCCTCCATCTTCGTGTTTGTTCCCCAGCGAAGGCTGGACGGTGGCAGAGCCCACACTCTGGATGCCATCTCTGCCTTCCCCTACCCGCAGCCTAGGCGCACCCCAGGCTGACTTGGCCAGGCTCCTCTGCCGTCGAGTTGGTCGTGTACCCTTAGGCCCCGCTGTACTTTGTGGTGACACCGTGTCCCTTAACGGAAGAAGCTGGAAACTCTGGGGACCCCAGCAATACTCGAGATGGACAGATGTGGACAGGTCACGCCCACCATTTTCCCCCAGGCTTGCACTCCAACCACCAGGACCTTGTTGGTCCTGGCCCAGCTTCTGTGCCTTCCTGTAGGAATCCGTTGCCCTCCCTCTGAACTGCACCCTCTGCGTTCCTGCACAGAGCTGGAGAGGAGCCGTGTACAGTTCTGAGAAGGGAAGCTCTTGGCATGATGTCACACCTACTAACGGCCCTGTACAGCCACCAGGTGGTGCCGTTCAACACGCCCCCACGGTAACCCTAGACCTCAGTGGTGTCCCCAGGGCTTAAGGCTGAGCGCCATCTGGGCTATGCCTGCCATTGCACAGAGCGGCCCCCATGTGGGTGCCCGTGTACCGTTGTCTCCTCCTCATTAGGCCAGCCGCAGCCACAGGCAAGCCATGTAACAATGGAGCCCGCTGCTGACCCAGGACTGACCCTACCTTACCGATGGTACAGTCAAAACTGAAACCCTGCACACGCAGGACTGCCACGGAGGATTCTGGGAAAATAAACAGCTTGCTCCCACACGGCGGAAGAAGTGAGTCGCTCTCAGTGATGGTGTCCCTCGGGCTCAAGCATAGGCCCTTGCTAGTCCCGTGGGTGAGTTGTGCTGTCTTGTTTGCATTTTCAGACAGGATTGGGGTGGAAAAGTTCTGAGCTACCCTGACTACCCAACATTTGGCTGCAGCTCTGGCTGTCCAGGAACTTGCTTTGTAGATCAAGTTGTCCTCAAACTCCAAGAGAACCACTTGTGGACACCACCCCAGGCCTCAGAGGTGAACCCCTAAGGGCCCTGTTGAGAGCCCTTTGAAGGACAGGGCCCAAGTGCAGGGAGCCTGGGAGCCAGCGGAGCCGAAGCCAGGGACCCCAGGGGCCTGTCGCCCCCGAGACCTCACAGTGTGCCTGTTCTGACCTATGCCCTGGGGAGAGCCACGCAGACAACAGACCCATGTCACTGGTGATCCCAAGCCACGTGGCTGAGGAAGGTTGACACCAAATGCTCCAGAGGCCAGCCAGGCTTTGGCTGTTTTTCTTGGGGACAGTGACTCTATGATTAGCTTCAATGATGGCAGCATCCAACACAAACAGAAGCGGGCCAGGGTGCACGGAGGATTTGTTTTGATTATCTGAGCATGCAGTGCACACCTGTTTCCCTAGCGCTCCCAGGGTGGAGGCAGGCAGAGCAGATCAACATTATGCTTGGCCGTCAGAGTGAGTTGCAGAGCTGGCACACACCTGTAATCCCAGCAGGCAGATCTGAGTTTGAAGCCAGCCTGGTCTACAGAGTAAGTTCCAGGAAGGCCAGGGCTACACTGAGAGACCCTGTTTCAAGTAAACAAACAAGCAAAAAACGAAAAAGCCAATAAATAATAAACCACAAAATCCTCAGGGAATGGTGGCACGCCCTTTTATTGTCTGCTCTTCTCAGGCAGAAGCAGCCAGGCCATTGTGAGTTCAAGGCTAGCCTGGGTGGGATACATGAACAGACCCTGTTTCAGAAAACAAACAAAAAAAAGAGTAGGGCCAGGCATGGTTAGAACACTGGCTACTTTTTATTTTGTTTTTTTACTTTTTGTTTGTTTTATGAGACAGGGTTTTTCTTTTTTTTTTTTTTTTTATTAATTTATTTATTTTGTATACAGTGCTGTCTGCATGCTCACCAGAAGAGGGCACCAGATCTCATTTTAGATGGTTGTGAGGCACCATGTGGTTGCTGGGAATTGAACTCAGGACCTTTGGAAGAACAGCCTGTGCTCTTAACCTCTGAGCCATCTCTCCAGCCCAAGACAGGGTTTTTCTAGGTAGCCTTGGCTGTCCTGGATTTTGTGGACCAAGCTGGCCTTGAACTCACAGAGCTCCAGAACACTGTGGCTCCAAAGTTCAGTTCCCAGCACCTATGTGGAACAGCTCACAGCCACCTGTTCCGGGGACCTGAGACCCTTTTCTTGCCTCCCTGGGCACGTGCACTCTAGTGGTTCAGAGGCCTACCTGTAGGCCACTCACACACTTAAAAACTTTTTTTGAAAAAACTGACAAATCTAAGTTGAGTGGGACACTGTCAGCAGACAAAAGGGTAACCTCACGCAGATGCCCTGAGAGTCCAGAGGCATGAGTTCTCCTGGAGTGACAGGCCGTTGTGAGCTTGCTGTGGGAACTTGTGCTGGGAACTGAGCTGGGTCCTTTGCCAAGAGCAGGAAGTGTTCTTAACCACTGGGCTGTCTCCCCCGGCCCCAATTTCCTTAATATATGAAACACTTTCACAAACCACAAACCAAACTGGATGGAAAGAGGCCATGAAGTACAGATGATTTAAATATACATCTTTATAATAAATGTACATTTACCCAATTTTTAAGTGACTGAGTGACAGAGACATCTATTACAAAACAGGAAGCATTTAAAAAGCTGGCTGTAGTGGGCCAGCCAGATGGCTCTGTAAAGACACTTGCCTCCAAGCCTGACAACCTGAATTCAGTCCCAGAGAGCTGACTCCTCACACTTGGCCTCTGACCTGTGCACATAATGTGGTTTGAGTTTTTCCAGAGTTTCTCTGTGTAGCCCTGGCTGTAGACCAGGCTAGCCTCAAATTCACAGAGAGCCACCTGCCTCTGCCTCCCGTACCCGGCTGTTTGTTTTGAACTTGCTATAGCGGACACCTGCCTCATGTCTGTCATTCAGCAATGGGAAGGCTCAAGGCCTGAGGATTGGCTGGAGTTGGAGGACAGCCTAGGTTAGTGAGTTTCAGTCCAGCAGGTTCTGAGACAGAGTGAGACCTTGTCTTACAAAAACAAAACAGCAAACATGTGGGCTGAGGATGAGTGAGTAGAGCTCTCAGCCGGCACGCGCTGCACCCAGGTTCCGTCCCCAGCAGCACAGAAGCCAGATGGGCAACACTCAGGATCAAAAGAGAGAGTGCTGGGGCTGGCCTTCTGTGCAGGGAGCCCTGGCTTCTACACCTAGCATCCAGGAAACCAGATTTTTTGGGTGGCAACAGCTGGACTCGGGGAGAGGGTTCAGGGAAGATCGTTTCTTTTCTTCTAAGTATTCAAGCACAGCTTTGCTGTTTGGATGCTGTCCCCACCCTCCACCCTCCATTTAGCTTTTGAGACAAGGTCTCCTAAATTTTGGTAGCAATCCTCCTGCCTCAGCTTCCCGACTTTAGGATGACCTGCTAGGAGAGACTTACCCCTCCTTACCACCTGCATCCTAGACCTGTGTACTTTTCTTCTTCCCTGCACCAAGATCTGCCTGCAACAGCTTGGGCTTTGAAGTTCAGCACTGGGGGCTGGGGGACAGTGGGCAGGGCTCAGGATGAGACAGGAGGGTGTTGGGGGTGGGGAAACCTGCCTCGGCTGATGGGTGAGGAGGTAGTCACGGTGGGAGAACCAAGCCAGACAGTGGGACTGTGAACGGGGATCTAGTGAGGGCACCCCTCGCAACTTGTGCAAAGGTCCTGAGGCCAGAGAAGAGCGGGCGTAGGATTAGGAACGCCCCAACTTGAAGCTTTCAGACATCATGGGCTTTGGGGCCAGCTTCAGCACTACCTAGCTTATGGAGTCACTTCTGTCCTCAGTGCTATGGCCAGGTCTCCACACACCACCCACTCTTGAAGTGACTCTGCAGCATCAGGAGTTAGCTCAGGGTGCCAACTTCCCTGCTGATAGGCTCTCCTCGCACTTGGGACCCTATGGCCAGTGGAAACAACACAAGGCTGAACTCCACAGGGCATACCACCCCAGGTCTACCCTGTAGCCCTCCACAGGGCATACCACCCCAGGTCTACCCTGTAGCCCTCCACAGAGCACACCACCCCAGGTCTACCCTGTGGTCCTCCACAGAGCACACCACCCTGTGGCTGGGGAGGCCTCTGCTCCCAGCTGGCAGAGTGCATAACCTGGCCCCGGCTTTGGGGTCCGCTGGGCCTGGGAGCTCATGCCCTGTGCACAGTGGGGACCAGGACTCCTGCAGAGCAAGGTGCTGCTCCGGGTAGGGAGGACCTGAGGTCTCCCTCACGTGCCCACACCCAGCTGGTGTCAGCCATCTCCCAACCCTAGGAAGGCGCTCTGGAGCCATGAAGAAGCCAAGGCAATCCTAAAATCTTAAACCTTTAATTACCTTCCCTCTTTCCTTCTCTTTGCTTCCACGAGGAGAGAAGAGGGACCTCTGTCACCTGCACATGGCTCATGGCCCCTCAGGGTGCTGAGCAGGGTCCTGGGCGCCGGGTCACATGCAGCCCCGGCAGGAGGCCCGTATACTGCTGAGGTCCCTGTGGCTTGGCTAGGTGCGTTGGCTGGGCAGCTCCTGGGAGATGAAGCGGCGCAGGCGCTCCAGGTATTGACTGTATAGCTCAATGTCGTTGTGCCCAGCCCCCTCCACCCACAGCGGCTCCACGGCCTTCGGGCAGCGCTCATACAGTGCCAGGCCGTGTGAAAAGTCGATCACCTCGTCTTCTGTGCCGTGGATTATGAGCACCGGTGACGTGATCTTCGACACCTTCTCGATGCTGAGGGAGAAACCAGTCAGGCTGGGGACCTGTCCCGCCTGCCCCCCCAGCCCCAGCCCCAGGTCCATGCTCACTTTGGGAAAGCATCGAAGCAGTAGGTCTTCTTGGTGTCAGGGAAGGCCACCCGCATGCCGGAGGTGAGAGGCGAGTGCAGGACCACCGCAGCACACTCGTAGCGTGACGCCAGGTCCACTGTGGGCACTGTGCCAATGCTCTGGCCATACAGGATGATGCTGTCTGGGCTGATGCCGTACCTGGGCAGCAGCAGGATCAGGGTCAGCAGGTCTGGAGGTGAGTGGCTCCCAGAGGCCGCAGAGCGGTGGCTCCCTAGCTTTCCCTCAGCCCCTCCCATGGGGGCGGGGGGAGGTCAAGATGACAGTGCCTGACTGAGGCAGACTGTGGACCGAAGACCCCATATCAACAGCTCCTGCGCCCCCTGACCCCGGAGAGGAAGCAGGCTGACTTCCCAGTGCAGCCTCCCCCCAGCCCGGGTCTTTGGGAATCCAGGAAGCTGTGTCCCCGATGGCCTGGCCCAATTTAGGGGCCCTTGAGTCCCTCCTGCCAAATTAGAAATTTCGCACAACATAGGCAAAGTGCCTGCTCAGGTCCTGGGAGCCCGCCCATTCCTAGGCACCCCCCAACCCCCAGATCCATGTGGCCACTCCCCCTGGCTGAGCTGACCTGGTGCTGCCCCTGCGGCAGCTCCCACCTGTCTGCCTCAGGCAGGCCTCCGCAGGGCGCTCTCCCCATCCCAGGTAGGAGCTGGCCACCTACAGGCAACCCCCACGCTCCTGTGTGCTGACGGAGGCCTACCAGCTGTCTGCTCAGCACTAGCCACAGCTCAGGCCTAGGCCCTCCCACCACGGGGGTGGTCCATTCAGAAGAGTCACCCCCACCTCTCCTGAGGCTTAGCTTGGTGTTGAGAGAGGTCAGTGCCATGGTAGGACAAATGGACAGAGTTCAGCACACACAGCAGTGAGCCTCCTGGCAGCTGGACAGTGTGAGCAAGGGGAAGCCAGCCCAGGGCACAGGCACCTGTGGCATGGCGGGTGGGGCACTCGGGTCCCCAGCGGCAGCACCAGTAGTAGCAGGGGACCTAGCCCAGTGATACCAGGCACTTCTCCAGAGCTGTCCAGTTCCAGCACTACCTGGGGCCCTCATGACAAGGGTGGGGGACCTACACCCCCCCCCCCCACGAACCCTGCTCTGAGTGCACAGAAGGAGTCCTTATAAGGTGGGCTGAGGTGGGGTGACCAGGAAGGCCGAGTCTGACGGAGAAGCCCCAAGACTAAAGGTCTGGAGGTCAGGCTGGGGGCTAGGACCTGCTGACTGCCACCTCCCGGGCAAGTTAACCTGAGGGCACAGAGTCCTAGGGTCCCCTAGCCCTTGGGCTACCAACGACCTGCTCCCAAATCCCTCAACGGATTATCTCTTAGACTCAGTGTCCTCTGTTCACCCTCAGACAAGGGTGAACTTCCCTTTTCCTGTGGACAGCAAGGAGCAAGGACAGCTGGTGCCCATCCCCCCCCAGGTGGCTTTCCCTCCAGCCCCACCTACCACTGGCACTCCCCCACCTCTGCCCCAAGAAGCCAGAGCCCTCACCTGGTCCGCAGGGCCTGCCAGGCAGCATCAATGTCAGCATAGAGGTTCTTCTCCGAGGGCCGGCCAGAGCTGATGCCATAGCCGGAGTAGTCGTAGGAGAAGATGTTGCAGCCAATGCGTGTGCCCAGGCCGACATAGAAGCTGCACATCTGGCCCAGGTCCACCGCATTGCCGTGCGAGAAGAGAACTGTGTACCTAGCCGTGCAGGTGACAGGGGCATGGGCAGTCTGACCACCCGCCCTGGCAGCCAGCAGCACCCACCGTCTCTACTTGGAACCCCACTGCTGGGGGCTAGGGCGCTGGCTGGGGAAGGCTTTGAAGGCTAGTCAGTTCTGTAAACCCTGGCTGTAGTCAACCAGAGGGATTGCTGCCAGTTCCAATTTTCCACAGACACAAGTCCAGCCAAGGAGGCCAAGGGCCATCCCAGTGATGGCATGCACACCCCCATGTACCGGGAACTGCCCACAAGAAAGAGCCTGTGCCTGCACGGCCTCCACGAGTGGGTTCTAGTGCTAGAGGGAGGACTGGACCCATCCCTGGGCACCAACAATTTTTGTTTGTTTTCTGTTTTTTGATACAAGGTTTCTCTGTGTAGCCTTGGTTGCCCTGCTCTTGCTTTGTAGACCAGGCTGGCCTTGAACTCACAGAGACCCACCTGCCTCTACCTCCCAGAGTGCTGGGATTACAGGCCTGTGACTACATCAGGCTACCAGCAAACTCTTAAGGTCCATCCTGTTTTCAGTTGGCCTCTGGCCAACCCAGACAGGCCTGTAACAAAGCAAAACCCTGCCCAGGCAGTTTCCTGAAGCACCTGCCTGACTCCTAAGGAAAGGGCTCGCCCTTTGGACCCCAGACTCCACCTGGCAAAGCTGTGGCCCTCTATCTCACCCTCTGATAGGGGAACTGAAAGCGGGGTCTCCTGTCCTTTTCAAGAGGGGTGAGGTGGGCTGGAACGAAGGGCAGTGCAGTACCCATGCACCCCTACGGTGAGGCTTGGCGGGGCCCCAGCTCACCTGGCACCCGGCACACAGCGCACATACATGCAGGCGATGCGGTTGGCACGCGCGCTCTTGGTCACGAAGACCTCGATGGTGTCCAGCTCACGCTGGCCGTACTGGAAGTCAGCACGATCCGTCAGATGGATCTTCCAGCGCCCAGGGGTGGCCGCTGAGGTCCGCAGGGGACCCGAGGGGGCAGCGCCGGCCCCGCCGGGCCCCGGCTCGGGTTCAGGTACCAGAGAGTAGGTGGGTTCGGGAGGCAGGAAGGCGAGCTTGGCGGCGATGCGGCCCGGGCAGGGAGGGCAGCAGAAGAGGCAGCAGAGCTCGCTCACCGACAGGCCGTTCATGGCGGGCGCCGGGCCCGCGCCGGGCCAGGGGAGGGGCGGGGGTGCTCCGAGAAGCGGGCAGCGGGCGGCCAGGCTCGTGGGCCGCACACCTCAGTCCCGTTAGGAGGCCGCGGACCGGCCCCACCGTGGTCCAAGGCGGGCCTCCGGGAGCCTCGCAGCCACAGGTCTCCATGCCATACAGTGGGACACCCTGCGGGGACACCGAGATGTGGGTTCCCTCCAGGAAGCTAGCGTGGAGCCACGGCCAGCCTGTGCCGGACTGGAACAGGGGCGTGTCCCCGCACTTGCAGCCTATCTTGGTCCTCTTGGCCTGCCCACAGCCCTAGCTCATCCTGCAGCCTCTCCTGAGCCTCTGATCCACAGCTCCTGCTATGTATGGCCCCCGGAACCTCCAGGTCTGTGCCCAGACCCTTCTGCCCACCCCACAGTGTCTCTCTCAGTCCTTGAAAGAGTTATCCTCTAGAACAGGAAACCAAGGCAGCCCCAGGTCTCTCCCCCAAAACACACACAGAGTTTTTCTGTGCAGCCTTAGCTGTCCTTGTCTCACTTTGTAGACCAGGCTGGCCTCGGACTCACAGAGATCCAGTTGCCTCCCTGAGCGCTGGGAGACCCAAAGGCTCATGGGCTCCCAGGCAGGGGAATGGGGGAAGGGTGAGCCACGGGGCCTTGGAACACAGAGAAAGAGCCCAGGAGAGGAAACAGACACAAAGACCAGGAACAAGGACAGGATGCATACCCGACATAGGGCCCCATTGGCTGGGACAATGGGTTGTCCCTGTGCTTGGGCCCAGGCTGGTCTCCCTGGAGTCTCCTGCCGCTTCAACCTCAGGGTTCAGTCACCCAGCCTCCCTGGCCTGGGTTCCTTGTACCTACATATGTGGATACTGCTTGCTTTACAGAGGCAGCAAACTACAGAAGGGAAGTTAAGGTGCAGACAGGGGCCTGGTTCTAATGGAAACTCAAATGCTCCATTTTTAGGACACCCTGAAATGTGCTCAGCACCAAAGCCACCACCATTGTGTGCAGGGCTGCCCAATGGGCCACCAGGGACAATTCCAGGAAACCTCCCCACCGACCATGCCTGCTGTCTCTCACAGCTCAATTTTAACAGATATCCCTGAAGGCCTGAGGTCTCGGCCACAGCACAGAAATCCACAGGGACAGAGGGTAATGGGCGGAGGGAGACACAGGACACAGACTCAGCTGTGATCCCCATGGCCCTGAGAGGTGAGGCCAGGGGTCCCAGTCCACAACTCAGGGGCGCACTGGGCGAATACCTAAGACAGCCAGAGCAGGGGACAAAGACAGTGTCATGAAGTCCACAGCTCCCAGGTGGCAATTCTCAGACGCAGGTGACCCCTGCCTCTCCAAGAGGCATCAGGCCAAATCTGTAACCAGGAGCACTCCTGGCATGGAGTGGGTGGGGACCAGGGACTCTGTCCAGGACCCTGAGTAACCCAGAACAGCCTATCAGGGAATGACCCTGCCCCAAATGTCCACAAGGTCAATGTTTGGAGGTAACAGCTTTATGGCCCAGGCCTCCTTACCTAACACCCCTTGATGACAAAGGGCATGGAGGGATCTACAGTGAGAAAGAACCCCTGACCACACTGGAGAAGAACAAGGTGAATGAGGCCTACAACCGAAGCTTCTCTCCAGGATACTCCCACTGATCCTTAGGCCAGCTGGGTCTATCCACCAGCCCCACCTGAACCTTTGCCCTACTGCACTCTAACCTCCTTTCCTGGGTCACACACATCTCAACCACTATCATCCCATGCCAAGCTGTCCTTCCCCCCCACCCCCCATCCCCGCAGCTACCTTGACACTTTCTGCAGAACACACCCATAGAGTGACCTCCCGCTTAGGAGTGCCCTCCTCCTTCCTAACACAGACCACATCCCTAGGCACAGGTTACCCACTGTGCAACCTCTGCAGCCTCGTCTTGCAGTATGCTTTCTAGACAAGTCAAACAAAGGAGGCCTCCGTTTCCCTCCCATGCCTCCAACCTCTGAGTCCTCCACATAGTATCCGTGATTCTCTATACTTCTGCATTTCTTCTACAGTTAACCAGATCTCCAACCTACAACAAGAAACTCCATGCGGGCAGGACCAGTAAGGCCAATAAATACCACATGCTGAGCAGGCAGAGAAAATGAAGCTATTGGAAAAAGACATAAGCCTCTGGAACAGACAGCTGTGGGACCTCATGTTACAGATGGGTGCCACTGGGTAATGTTAGCCAAGAGTTTTTCACCTACTGTCACTGAAAAGCCCAAGCATTACGATCACAAACGTAAAACCAGGCCCTGGTGTTAAAAGTAACCAGGCTACCGTAAGGGCTCTAGGACGACCTACATATGACTGCCTGCACTGGCGTGCCTCACCCAGCCAGTCAGAGCAGGGGAGCTGAAGAGTGCAAAGAAGGTAGTCAGGTTGAGGGAGATGGCTCGGCTTGCTACCAGGTCTGAAGAGCAACTGGATCAGGGACCCCCATGGTAAGAAACGACTGACTACAGAATGCTGGCCTCTGGCCTCTGCGTGGGTGCACACACGTCAAAAAAAAAAAAAAAAGGAAATAGCTAAGTGACAGAGGACGAGAGGTAAACCCTATCTCGGGCGGCGAGATAGGGATTGGAAAAACTGCAAGAGGGGCTCTCAGGGGATCAGGGCCGGCTCTAGCTGCACCCTTGGATTCTGCTGCAACGTGAGGACTTCATCGTGGGGGTGATGAGGAACCATGAAGGAGTCCCGGGCTGCATAAGGGAAGCCTGCTGTGGGGCCCCAGCTGGCAGGCAGACGCCAGACGTGAAGCAGAAGTGGCCGGCGAGTGTCAGGAGATGGAAGCGGAGGTAGTGTGGGATAGGGGCAGGTTCCGGAGCTGGCTCCGGGTCTGCGGCTGGGCCCGGACGTTTCTTGGAGCAGAGCCGCATCCCGAGGAGGTTAAGCGATCGCTCCAGGATCGCTGCACGGGGAGAGGGGGACGCCAGGGACAGGGTGGGTGCGCTGGTCCCGCAGCTACCCCCGGAGGGCGCAGGGCCACGCTGATTCGGCCCCACTCCGCACACCGCCGCAGCCCGCGCGCGCCCGCCCGCACTCACCGCCGCCCGCGCCCGCCGGCCCCGGGGCCGCACTCCATGGCTCCCGGCCAACCGCCCGTGCGTCCGTCCGC
The DNA here is from genome assembly GCA_028658305.1 of Pachyuromys duprasi. Classification (NCBI taxonomy): domain Eukaryota; kingdom Metazoa; phylum Chordata; class Mammalia; order Rodentia; family Muridae; genus Pachyuromys; species Pachyuromys duprasi. Next base: position 31,317,885 of record CM053753.1, on the reverse strand, counting down.
CTGTCCCTGGGGACCCGGGCCGGGCCTCCTGCGCCGCCACCACCGCAGCTCCGCCGCGGGCGGAAGTGAGCTCCGTTCTAGCACCGCCCCGGAAGTGACGCGGGGGACTGCGCAAGCTAGGAGGCCCCCGGGTTGCTTGGGGGGCGGGGCAAAGCGACGGAGAAGCCGATTGGGTGGGTTGTTGTGAGGGCGTTGCATGTGCTGGAGGTGGGGTGCTGGAGGTGGGGCGCTGGGCGGGACTCGAGCTGGAGGGCGGGGCCCGGTTTGTGGGCGGGGCTGTCCTAGGAGCGGGTCCCCAGGAGACGGGAAGGTGGGTGGTCGCAAGGGGCTTGGCTGGGTGCTGGGTGAAGAGGCGCAGGACGGTCTGGACGCCCGGCCTGAGCAAAGCCTAGTCAGTGGGCGGAGTCTGCCTTCCAGTTGTTTTTTAAATTATTCCTGCTTTTGCCCCCTCTCCCGTCCCCACCCCCTCGTCAACACATTCGTGGAAGGAGGCAATAGATCAAATGAGTCAAAGCGTCCCAGGACAGGCTCTGAAGGGGTGATTCAGCGCCTGAGAACACTGTCTGCTCCTGCAAAGAACCAGGGTTCGGTTCCCAGCACCCGCAAGGCGGCTCACCTCCATGTGTAACTCCAGTTCCAGGGACCCTACGCTAACTTGGCCTCTGAAGGCCTGCGAAAGGCCGGAGAAAAAAGAAGACGCCAAGCCAAGCGGTGGGGCTCACACCTTTAGTCCCAGCACTTGAGAGGCCAAGGCCAGCCTGGTCTACAGAGAGAGTTCCAGGACAGCCAAGACTACACAGAGACGCCGTCTCAAAAAAAAGGGGGTGGGGAGTCCCCTTCCCTTCCCGATTTGATTTGATTTTCTGTGCATATACCTTACTATGCCATGGAGCTCCAAACAGGTTGTGGGAACCGATTCTGTTGCTCCACTGAGTGAGTCCCAGAGATTAAACTCAGGACCTCAGGCTTAAAGGCAAGAGCCTTTTCCACACTGAGCCACCTCACTGACCCTCTTCCTGTGTGTGTGTTCTTTTTATTTTATATACATGTGTGTTTTCGCTGCATGCATGTGTGTACAGTGCCTGGTACTCAAGGAGGAGAAGGTACTGAATCCCTGAAACCGGAGTTATGACAGTTGGGACCAGCCGCTGTGGGTTCCGGGAGCTCAGCAAGGTCCTCCACAGGAGCAGTAAGTACATTCTGTTATTGTTTTGAGGTTTTTTTAGTTTTTATTTTTAATTAATTAAAATTAATTGATTGATTTGGTGTTTTGGTTTCTCTGTGTAGCTCTGGCTGTTCTGGAGCTCATTCTGTAGACCAGGCTGGCCTTGAACTCACAAAGATCCGCCGGCCGCTGCCTAAGTGCTGGGCCATGCCTTGAATTACACCCAGCTGCCGCCAATGCTCTCAGCCCCTGAGCCAGCCTCTCTGTTTTTTTGTTTTTGTTTTTTTGAGACAAGCTCTTACTCTATAGATCAGGCCAGTCTAGAACTCCTTATGTAGCTCAGGCTGGGCCCTCAAACTCAGCAGTTCTCCTACCCCAACTGCCAGAATGCCAGACTGACGGATGTGAACTACCGTGCCCAGTGGATTAAAATTCTTACTCTCAAGTGACCTAAAGTGGTACTGAGCTCATGACCTGCACCTGACCTGCACTAGACTGTGCACTCAGTTTCACTCCACTCTACAGAGTACACCCTCACTCCTTTCTCCCACACCCACACTCACTCTCCTTCGAGACAAGCGTCTCGCACAGCCCACACTGCCTTGCTCTTAGCACATAAGGAGTACAAGCTTCGCTGCCTCCCGACCCACCTGCCTCAGCCTCCCAGCTGACAACAGGATTAGGTCAAGTCAGATTTCCGGGAGCACTAACCCAGGCCATTGCACTGCACCAGGACTCTAGCAACCGAGTACAACTAGAACATCTCCGTCAGTCTCGGTCGACTGGTTGGCTGGTTGAGACAGGATCTCACTGGGTAGCCTTGGCCGGCCACCCATCCACAGAGGCCGCTTGTGCTGTCTCCGCCACTGCCGGACTCCAGAGACAAGGTGTCTCTCTGTAGTCGAGGTTGGCCTAGACTGCTGGGATCCCAGGCCCAGCTCCACACCAGCTTTATACATAACTCTATGAAAACACAGAGTGCTCCAGGCAGTGGTGGCGCACACCTTTAGTCCCAGCACTCTGGAGGCAGAGGCAGGCGGGTTTTTTTGAGTTGGAGGCCAGCCTGGGCTACAGAGAGAAAGTTTAAGGACAGCCAGAGCTACGCATGGAAACCCTGTCTCGAAAAACCAAAAGAGAAAGAGAGAGAGAGAATATAAAGTACACAGGTTAGCAAAATGGCTCAGTGGGAAGGGCACTTACCAACAAGCCTGCGGTCCTGAGTTCAATCTCTGTGTGGACAGAAGGAAAAAAAAACTTACTCTAGCAAATTATGCTCTAATTACCCACACCATGGCATGCATGTATACACATACAAAAGAAACAAACATACCCTGGGCCAGTGATATGGCTCAGTGGGAAAAAAAAATACAAAACCCTACAACATTCTGGGAAAACTAAAGACCTGCTCTCCATCCTCAGACCCGAGATGGAGGAAGCAGAGAGCCGACTCCCACAAGTTACCCTCTGACCTCCATGCATCCGTGGACATACACGTGTGCGCACACATTAAATAAGGAAGTGAATATGTGGAAATGAATAAAATAATGGGAACCAGTGAGGTGTGAGATAGTTTAGTGGGTAGAGACACCAGGGCTGATAACCTGAGTTCATGGGACATGTAAAAGGAACTTTTATTATCCCGTTTGAAATGTTGTCTCGGAGATGATCGCCTCCTTCTGCTAACCTAGGCCTCGTCCTGGAAGCTTCTAGCCTCCCTACCATCTAACCTAGGCCTGCAATGTTTTCAGCCCCTGAGACTTACTGCTTCATAAGCCCACCCTTTCTTGTTCTTCCTGAGCTCTGGGCTAGCTGGTTTAACTCAGCTGTTCTGGCTCAAACTCCTCTCCCAACTGACTTGTTCAATCTGGCTTTTCTCAGCCTCTTAGTTGCTCTGCTTGGCCTCAAACTAACCCCAGCAATTATTTCTACTCTTCTGGCTCCTTCTCATTCTCTGGCTCATTGGATCATCACCTGTGTTTAGCTTGATCTCTCATTCAACCTCTCTCTGTAACACTCTCCCAGTCAAACTACATCCCCTCTCTCTCATTCTCTGCATTGCCCCTTAAGTAATTTTCTTTCCTCTCTCTTCTCCTGAGAGTTGGGCATATCCTATTTTGTCAAGTCTTCTTCTGATTCGTCACTTTTTCTGCCACTCAAACATCACTTTCAAACATGGGTGATTTCTTCTATAAACTTACTTTGCCTTCATTGTTTGGGAATAAAGGCATGTACCACAATGCCTGACCTAAGCTTTTCTTAACCTGAAACTTGCTCTATACCAGGCTGGCCTTGAATTCAGATCTGCTTGCCTCTGTCTCCTGGACACAGATCACACAGACCTAGAAGGTCTTTGGAAGTCATATCTTGCCAGAACAGCCATTTTCTGAGTTAAAATTCCTCTAGATCGACATGCTGGAGGACAAGAGGGACTCCAGAGATTTTCCTGATGCCACACACACACACACACACACACTGAATTAATACATATAATAAAATGTAGGAATAAATATCGCACTGGATCGAAATTTCTGGTGCGTGCACGTGTGTATGTGTGTGTGTGTACATGTGTGTATGTGTGTGTGACTAAGATAGAGTTTCTCTATGTAGCCCTGGCTGTCCTAGACTCACTTTGTAGCCCAGGCTGGCCTCACAGAGATCTATCTGCCTGCCTCTGCCTCCTGAGTGATGGGATTAAAGCCATGCACCACCACACCAATTTCTGGCTTTTTAAAACTATTATCTTCAGGGCTGGAGAGATGGCTCAGGGGTTAAGAGCACTGGCTGCTCTTCCAGAGTTCCTGAGTTCAATTCCCAGCAACCACATGGTTGGTTCACAAGTGCCCTCCTCTGCAGGTGTACATGCAGACAGAACACTATGTAAATAAATAAGCAAATAAATCTTTAAAAAAAAAAAACAACTGTTATCTTCAGCTGGGCAGTGGTGGTCCACACCTTTAATCCCAGCACTTGGAAGGCAGAGAGACAGGAGGAGCTCTGTGAGTTCGAGGCCAGCCTGGGCTACAAAGCATGTCTAGAATAGCCAAAGCTGCACAGAGAAACCCTGTGTCAAAAAAAAAAAAAAAAGAGGAAAGAAAGAAAGAGAAAAAGGAAAATAAAAAATAAAAAAGAAAGAAAGAAGACCCAAAACAATCGTCCCTGGCTCTTTGTGCACAGCTCTGTCTCCCTGCCCAGGAGCTCCCTTCCACATCCCCAGGATTGCCCAGAGCTGCCTGGTGCTGCCGCATCTCTGTGCCCCCAGCTGCTGTTGGGTGGCCCCAGAACCAAAAGTCATTAAAGCAGACATTTCCTTTTCTGGTGACTTCTCTTTTGTTTTGAGTCAGGATTTCACTCTGTAGGCCAGGCTGGCATCAAACCCGGAGATCTGCCTGCCTCTGTCTCCTGAGTGCTGCGATTGTAGGCGTGTGCCACTATGCCAGGCTCACGTGATTTAAGTACTATGTCAGGAGTGGACTCCTTCCTTTGACCCCATGTGTCCCTCCAGGTCGTTCTAACCCAGGGCTGGGAGGAGCCGGGGCTGGCTCAGCCAGAAAGCCAAGCTCTGCCTGGAATATCAAGAGGGAGTGAAGGAGGGAGGGCTGTCAGTTTGGAGAGTGCGGGAGATGACAATGACCAGAGACAGGACTACAGTTGGTGTGATAACAGTCCTTCCCCACAGAAGTGTTTGTCCTGCTATTCTGGACTCACTTTGTAAACTAGGCTGGCCCAGAACTCACAAAGATCCGCCTGCCTCTGGGAAAATCGCTGTGGTAGCCAGACACAGCAGCATAAACCTGAAACATGAGCACTTCAAAAGAGGCACAGGCAGGAAAGGACCACAAAGTTCAAGACCAGCCAGAACTGCACACAGAAACATCAAAAATTAAACCTCAGGGGCTGGTAAGATGCTGCAGCAGGGAACCGAGCCTGCCGCCAAGCCTGAAGACCCCTGAGTTCAAGTCCCAGGACTCCCCAAATCCTGTAAGCTGCCGTCAGACCTGCACACCCACCCTGCAGCATGCACCCACATAAATCCAACATAAATAATAAACACAATTGAAAAAGCCCACCATCACTAGGTGTGGTGGCGCACGCCTGTGATGCCGCCATTCAGGGAGACAGAGGCAGGTGGATCTCTATGAGTTTGAGGCCAGCCTGGTCTGCAGAGCCAGTCCAGGACAGCCAGGGCTACACAGAGAAAAAAAAGAAAAGAAAAAAAAAGCCCATCATTGCCAGATAGTGCTGGCACAGATCTTTTATATATTATAAATACATGTATAAAAGATGCATCATGGGGCTGGAGAAATGGCTCAGTGGTTAAGAGCACTGTCTCCTCTTCCAAAGGTCACAAGTTCAATTCCCAGCACCCACATGGTGGCTCACAACCATCTATAATGTGAAATGATTCCCTCTTCTGGCAGGTGTAGGTGCAGATAGAACACTCATATACATAAAATAAATAAATCTTTTTAAAAAAAGATGTATCATGCTCATATAAAAAGATATATCTTTTATATATATTTGGATATACATTCAAAGTGTGGTTTTGGGGATGGCTCCCACTCATCCTGAAGCAGGGGCTTTCAGTGCTGCTTCCTCCTGAAGGAGCATCCTTTGGTCAGCCTCGCTTTTCTGCGTGTAGGCAGACAGAACAGTGGTGCAGCAGACACAGAATACTACCGTTTGTGCATGGCTGAAGAACATGGTGATTTTGTAGCATCCTGGGCATTTTACATCCATAAAGTGGGAATTGGGGCTCTGCACCAGGTGCTTTTTCTTGTGTCTCCTCTTCCCCTCTTCTGGAGATCCTTTGCGAGAGGCATGTTCTCACAGGGACATCTTCACTGCTGGAAAGCGGTGGCGCACACCTTTAGTCCCAGCACTTGGGAGGCAGAGGCAGGTGGATCTCTGAGTTAGAGGCCAGCCTGGTCTACAGAGTGAGTTCCATGACAGTCAGGGCTACACGGATAAATCCTGTCTTGTCTCAGAAAACCAAACCAAACCAAAACAGAAGAAGACGAAGTAAAGAAAAAACGGAACAAGGCTGGTGAGATGCTCAGCAGTCAAGGCTGCTTCTCAGGAGACCTGTGTTCAGTTCCCAGCACAAGCACCTAAAACTCCATGCCCCAGCCCTCTTTGGACTCCCCCTTCTCCACGCTCCCGTTTCTGAGGCAGGGTTTCTCTATGTAGTCCTAGCTGTTCTGGAGATCACGCTGTAGACCAGGCTGGCCTCAAATTTGCAGAGACCTGCCTGCCTCTGCCTCCCGAGTTAAAGGTGAGTTGCCAACACTGCCCACTGTCCACTGAAAATTTTTTTAAATAAATAAAACTAAAAACATTTAAAGGAAAAACAGGCTTTGGGAGTGTGACTCACAGGTTGACCTTCTGTCAGAAGGGTGTAGTGTGACCTTCCTGGGAATAAGCGAACAATTATCTGTTCACCTCAAACAGGGAAGCAGTCATAGCCCAAAACACAAATACCACCAAAGTCTAACAGCGAACCATGAATTTTATTGGAGATTCTTACAAGAGTATGGGTGAGGGACTACTTACAGCAGCAAAAATGACTCAAAGCCCACCCTGGCGTGGGTGACAGCTCAGGAAATCTGGGATCATGAAGCACACAGCACAGCCTGCAGGCAGCTCGATAGATTGGAAAGTGTCCCTTCCAGGCAGCTAAGCTAGTCTCTCTGCCTTTTCTAGGCACTTCTGCTAGTCTGGTGGTGTCCCTCAAAGATCTTTAAGGCTTATAGAAACTTGAGGAGGGAGGGAGCTAGTGAATCTGCTCAGTTTCAGAGACTTCCTGGAGCTGTTAAATTGTCTTCTGGATGTAACAGCTTCATTGCAGGATCAAATGTTTCATATCCTCTGACAACATCTAACTGATCTGTCTTTTCACTCCCCTGTGTGTGGATGACATTTGCTACTTTGTGGGTTCCTTTTTCTTCCACATGCCTCTACCCTTTTAACCCCCTAACAGGAGATAGGAGAGAAAAAGGAGAGAGAGGACACGGGGCATTGTTACGGTTAGACTGCTTCCTGCTGATTAGTGGCAAGTTTGATCTTCACCATCAGGATATCTAATTTCCTTCTCTGTGTCTCTCTCACAGAGATCCGCCTGCCTCTGCCTCCCGGGTGCTGGGGTTGATTACATGTGTGCACCACCACACTGGCCTCTGCTTTCAATCATTACTTCTTTGTACACAATTACTTAACAAAGTGCGACCAACAGCCTCCACCCACCAACTGGCTACCCCATCTATCAGATTCTAGAATTTATACCTTTTCTGAAGAGTCCCCAGAATTCCAAAGGTCACGCATTCCCAGAAACTATCTGCAGCTGGCAAAACCATGCCTCTAATAGAGCATGAGACAAATCATAGCTGCGAGGGACAAGTTGAAGCAGTCCCATATCCCACAACTGGGATTGAAACAAAAACCTATTCTCTCTTTTGGTGTTTTTAGAGACAGGGTTTCTCTGTGTAGCCTTGGGTGTCCTGGACTTATTCTGCTGACCACCAGGCTGTCCTCAGTCTCACAGAGATCCTCCTGCCTCTGCCTCCTGGGGCTGGCTTAGAGGCATAAATTACCATGCCCAGTTTACCCAAGATAGGTTAAAAAAAAAAAAAAAAAGATTTATTTTGTTATGTATACAATGTTGTTTGCATGTACACCCGAACGCCAGAAGAGGGCACCAGATCTCACTATAGATGGTTGTGAGCCACCAAGTGGTTGCTGGGATTTGAACTGAGGATCTCTGGAAGAGCAAGCAGTGCTCTTAACCTCGGAACCATCTCTCTAGCCCCCAAGATAGGTTTTAATCCCATCTTGGACTAAAGAAAACTTTTATACAACTGAGGGACTGGAGACATAGTTCAGAGTGAAGCCCCTGCCTAGACACCCAGTGAGGGGCAGGGGCATTGCTCAATGGTGAGTGCTTGCATAGCATCTTCTGTTATCCATTCATTCATTCATTCGTTCATTTTGGATTGAGACAGGGTTCCTCTGTGTAGCCTTGGCTGTCCTGGACTCCCTTCGTACACCAGGCTGTTCTCGAACTCACAGAGATCCCTCTGCCTCCCCAGTGCTGGGATTCCAGGTGTGCCACCCTGACGAGCTTGTATAGAATCTTTTAAAATGCCTTATTTTTTTATGTGCATTGACGTTTTGCCTGCATATATGTTCATGTGACAGTATTGTGTCCCCAGGAACTGAGTTACAGGCAGGTGTGAGCTGCCATGTGGGAGCTTGGGATTGACCCCAGGTGCACTGGCAGCCAGTGCTCTCAACCACCGAGCCAATCTCTAGTCCTCTTGCAGAGCATCCTTTCGAAGACTTGTGTATTTTCATTTTATGCATGTTTGTCTGCACATCTGTCTGTCCGTGTACCACATGTGAGCCCAGCAAGTGGAGGCTAGGAAAGGGCGCTGGACTCCTCGAAGCTGCAGTTATAGATGGTTGTGGGTGGAGGGTATCAAACCAGAGTTTTCTGGGAAAGCAGTCAGGGTTCCCCACTACTAAGCCATCTCTCCAGACCCTGCTGTAGTATTTTTATGGGCCTGGGCTCAACCAAAAAGTATTTAAATGAGTTTTCTGGTGTCCCTGTTGGATCGTCGTGACCCAGACTCTTGGCTTTCTTTCAGAGTCCCCTCTTCCTGGGAGCACAAAGCACCAAGGCTCTGGCCTTCACGACGGCCACGCTCATCTTCCACTTCTCTCTCTTGCAAGTGGCCATAAACCGATCCTGTGGGACCCACTGTGCTCTGAGAGCTAGTCACAAGACACTCCTTATTCCAGAAAGCTCCTGGCAGACAGGCCGGGAACACTGCAAACAGCAACCGACCTAGGCTCTCTGGTACCAGTTTCCACCTTCCTGGCCCGTCACAGCTCAGCCAGACAGTTTGCAGTTTTAGCCAAAGGTCCCCATGAAATATTTTGATTGCTGAGCCACAGAGGAAAAACTGCCCTGGCCACTTAGAATGAGTTGTTAGCCAGACAAGGCTACACAGTAAGACTCTAAAACAATTAAAGTAAGTAATTAATTAAAAAGTGTTCCTGTTAGGTCCTCTCTCCTGCTCCTATTACTCATTCTTTTATTTTCTTTCTAAGTATTTCTCTGTGTAGCCTTGGCTGTCCTGGACTTGTTTTGTAGAACAGGCTGGCCTCAAACTCACAGGGATCTGCCTGCTTCTGCCTCCCCAGTCCTGGGATAAAAGGCGTGCACCACCGCACCTGGCATGCCGCTCTCCATTTTTCAGACAGGACTGTGTCATACAGGCCAGCCTAGGGTGGAATTTGTAATCCTCCTGGCTCAGCTTGCGATATGCTGGCATGAACGCAAGCTTGGCTTCACTTTACGTTTATGCATTGCCAGAGATTGGACCCAGGGCCTCACAGAGCAAGTGCTCACCACTCAGTGGCATCACCACAACTTTTGGAGACAGGAGAGGCTGAGCTAACATGTGCTGTGGAATGGAATCCAGTGATTCCTGGATGCTAGACAGACGCTCTACACACCACGCTACAGCCACAGCCCCAATCCTAATTTCTATTCAGGAGTGCATATTTTTGCTTCACATTTGTACAGATAAGGAAAATGACAGACTGAGTGGACCCAAACCTCAGACCACAGTCACCTTCCAAGAAGGGGAAGTGACTGTTCAACGGCAACGTGGGACCTTTACAGTAGTCTGCGGGCGGATGCTCTTTGAGTGACAACCGATGGCCAGAGAATCTCCTGCCTCAAGTCTCTGCTGATGTCTAAAAATGTCAAGCAGGGTCAGAGTTTCAACACCATCCGTAGTTTTAAACACAGTGTACTGTCCCCTGCAACACAGAAAAAAATAAAAAAAAATAAAAATCCCCCAAAACAGTAAGTTGGAGCGAAGGAGCAACACGCGAGGCCTTATGGGAATTGTAGTCGAGGCCCCGCCTCTGCCTAGCGCACGCCCCGCCCACAGAACTACGCTCCCGTCGTGCTCCGCGGCAGCAGGCGGGGCGGCCCGGTTGCTAGGACTTGGAGAAGCGTGGCGTGGGCGCGGATGCCCCTCAGGTGAGCAGCCGCCGTAAGGGCTCGGCTTCCGCCGTTCCGGATCCGCCACCGGGCAGCGTGGTTGGCGACGAGGGCCCGGCGGTGGACGGGGAAAGGCGAGCTTGGCGGGGTGGACCTCGTAGGCTCAGTGTCCCGCGCGCCCCGGGAGGCTGGTGGGCTTGGGTGTGCGCGTGCGCGATCAGTCAACGCTAATACGCGTGTGCAGAGGCCTTTGCGCCCACCGCGCCCCACGCCGTCGGTTTGCTGCGCACGCGTGTACCCTACTTCTCATTCCGGAAACCCCGTGATTTCCAGTTGCTTCCGGTTGTCTGTTCCGGGTCATCACAGTCCCCTGCCTCAGGGTTTTCTGTTCACCATCTTTACAGCAGGTGTGCAGTTTCCCTTTAAGCCATGGTACCCTGTGGGAATTCTTGGGGTCTCTTTGGTGGTTTCAGGGATCGAATCCTGGACTCTGGTTATATTAGGCCGGCGCTGTACTACTGATCCACGTCCCCTCCGTCCAGTAGCGGATTCCAAGCAGGGCCTCCGATTATCTGTGTGCCCAGCCTCCTCCTCACTGGGAGGTTTAGGCAGAGGCTCTCTATCCCTGAAGTAAGCCTTAGCCCCTCACTGTCTGCTGAGCCTGCCCCGAGCCCTCCGTGTATTTTATTTTGGAAGGTTTTGCTGTACGGCTCATGCTCCCTAGTGGTATGTTGAGGCAGTCCAGGCTGCAGCCAGTCCCCTTCTGTTGGACCGTGGACCCAGGGCCTGCAGTTGTTCTGTTCGGAGAGAGACCGGGGCTCTTCAGAGAGAGGCAGGCTTCCTAAGCCACTGTAGGGAGTGTCTGGTGGGCCTCAGGCCCCTGGCTATGGTACAAGGAGCTCTTTTCAAACCTGTTCCTGTGCTGACCCACAGTGGGTACCTGTCACCTAAAAGGAAGCCATTCGTGCTGGTGTCCACTTCAAGTGTGGAGAGGTTGGCTACAAGTTTGAAGTTGGCGAGCTCTAGGCCTGTCTGGGCCAAATAGGGAAACCTTGTCTCAAAACAAAAACCAAGCAAACATAGCAGGCCTCTTTAGCTCTGGACTTGAAGGGCCCCTTCGGCCACAGCATTGCCTCCTATCTTACTATCCTATAGCTGTTGAACTCCTCCCCAAGATCCCAAAGCCCAGGCTGTCTGTCCCCAAGGCAGCCTTCTGTGTCCCTTGTTTTGTTGTAGGCTTCAGGGTACAAACAAGGCTGTGTCTTCTGCCCTGGAGACAGTGGTGCTTTTTGGCCCGGGCAGGCGAGCCCCTCGTGGGCTCTGCCCGCCATGGGCCTGTGCAGGGGGAACCATAGTGACGGCAGGCTCTCAGACAGGCCTGGCGCTGTTCTTCCTAGGCTTTCGGCTCCTAGTGGCATCTGCAGTTCTCTAATTAGCCCAGAGGCCATGCAGTGTTGACCGGGGCAGCCTGGGTGAGCCCTGAGAGCCAACAGATGTGCATGAACCCATCTCACAGAGTACTCCTCCAGCCAGGTGAACATCAGGGGGTGGCAGGGTGCTAGTGCAGGCCCCCTAGTTCCTTCTGCTTTGTTTATTGAGCCACCTCCCCAGCCTCCTGGGAGAGGATTCCGGGCGGTGTCCTGATGATTGTCCTGTCTCATTGCCTGTAGGCTGTGGTTAGGTGGGATAGGGCAGTGGCTGTCAGCCAAGCTCATGACTTAAGGATGGCCTTGCCGTCTAGCTGTGACTCCAGAGCAATGAGAAGCCATATCTGAGGGCTGAGAGGGTCCGCTTCCCACAGCCTTGCCCTCGCTGGGCGCCTCTTGAAGCATGGCTTTTTTTCTGTGTGTCACAGGATGGCAATGGTGTGGCTGTCAGCTCAGGCTTTATCTGGGTATTGGCATAGCAGTCCCTCAGCATTGGCTGAAGACTCAGGTGTCGTGGACAGACAGGTTCCCAGGCTAACTCACTCAAGTAGGAGATGGGTGACCTTGGTTAGGCCACCCCGTGGAGCACAGGTCTACAATGAAAGGTGTCACGGCCACATGCTGCCTTTCTTTGTGGGGGCTGCATTCTTAGGGTTCATCTTAGGCCTGCCGCCGTTTTCTGGGGTACAGAAGATTGAGGTGGGGTCTAGCCCTGTAGCCTGGCTGGCTGGCCTCCAGCTTACAGCCATTTTCCTGCTTCTGCGCCACTAGTGCCTGGAGGACAGCTGTGTGCCACTGTGCGTCCTGAACTTCCCCTTGTCACTATAGAGAAAGTGGGACATTTAGCACCTTGGAATGCTACAAGGGCCAAAGCCCAAGGGCCAGAGCCAGGAGCTCCATGTGCCGTGGCCACACCCTCTGCTTGGCTCTTTTCTCACTGACCCTTTGCCTGGGCTGCTTTCTCACAGACCAGATTAGGCAGGTCCACTCCCCACACCATAGGCAGAATTTGGTTCCTTCTGACTATAGGCCTGAGGGTCTTGAAGCCAGCCAAAGCTGTCAGCAGCTCACACCAGACCAGTGACCTCTGGGGGCACAGACCAAGTAGCAGTGTCTGTGTGTGAGGTGACCATGGACTTGTTTGGGGGCCAAGAACTGGGTTCTGTTTCTCATGTTTTTTTTGTTAGAGACAAGGTTTTTGGTGTTTGCGGGTTTTTTGTTTTTTTTGTTTTTAATTTGAGACAGGGTTGTTTCTCTGGGTAGCCCTGGCTGTCCTGGACTAGCTTTGTATATCAGGCTGCCCTCCAACTCACAGGGATACGCCCGCCTCTCCCTACCCCAGTGCTGGGATTACAGACATGCGCCACCATGCCCGGTTTACAAGATGTTTTGTAGCCCAGGCTGGCCTCCAAATCACCATGAGCTCCTGAGATGACAGGGTGCCTCCAGGCCTGGTTTACACAGGGCAAGGGCTGGAAGCCAGGGCTTTGCTGGCTGCTGGGGTGGGTTTTGGATTTGATAGTAATGAGTGCCTGTCTCCACACGGTGTCTATTGGGTGCACTGGACTCCTCAGACCCCTGAAGAGCCGGGCCCAGTTATTCCTTGTGTGGTCGTGGAGGAAGCTGACTATCTGGCGCTCTGGACTCCTCGCTCCTGAGCCTGGCAGTACTCACAAGTATCCCAGGACAGACCCCTGTCCCGCTGAAGCTGACGGATGACGCTCCAGTCCCATCTCTGTCTCCCACAGTTGAGCCCCGCTGAGGATGGAGCCCACCTCTGGCCTGGCAGAGCAGCCTGGGCCCGAGAAGGCTGGAAGTGAGGAGCGAGAGCCCGCACAATGGCAAGCCCTCCCTGTCCTGTCGGAGCAGCAGTCCGGGGCCGTGGAGCTGGTACTGGCCTATGCAGCTCCTGTCCTGGACAAGCGCCAGACGTCACGCCTTCTCCGGGAGGTGTCTGCTGTTTATCCGCTTCCCGCCCAGCCCCACCTCAAGCGGGTGCGCCCCAGCCGCAGTGCCGGCGGCGCCCATGCATCGGATCTGTTGCTGTGCCTGGCAGGTCCCTCTGCTGGCCCGCGCTCGCTGGCTGAGCTCCTCCCCAGGCCGGCTGTGGACCCCCGTGGCCTGGGTACACCTTTCCTGGTGCCTGTGCCCGCCCGTCCACCCCTCACCCGGAGCCAGTTCGAGGAGGCACGAGCCCATTGGCCCACATCTTTCCACGAAGACAAGCAGGTGACCAGCGCGCTGGCCGGGCAGCTCTTCTCTACACAGGCACGAGCCGCCATGCAGAGCCACATGGAGCGGGCGGTGCGTGCCGCCCGGCGGGCAGCTGCCCAGGGCCTGCGGGCGGTGGGCGCCGTTGTGGTGGACCCAGCCTCGGACCGCGTGTTGGCCACGGGCCATGACTGCAGCAGCGTGAACAGCCCCCTGCTGCACGCCGTCATGGTGTGCATCGACCTGGTGGCCCAGGGCCAGGGCCGGGGCTCCTGTGACCTCAGAGGCCACCCGGCTTGCACCTTCACCCAGGCCACCGCTGCCCAGGGTGCTCGCGCTGGCAGCGTGCGCAAGCTGGAAGAGAACGAGGACGGCTTGCCCTACGTGTGCACCGGCTATGACCTGTATGTCACCCGCGAGCCCTGCGTTATGTGCGCCATGGCCCTTGTCCACGCCCGCATCCAGCGAGTCTTCTATGGGGCACCCTCACCTGATGGCGCCTTGGGCACGCGCTTCCGTGTCCACGCGCGGCCAGACCTCAACCACCGCTTCCAGGTGTTCCGCGGCATCCTGGAGGACCAGTGCCGCCCGCTCGACCCTGACCCGTAGGCCTGGTGATCTGCCTCTGGACCGTTCTCTGCTCCTGGCTAGCCCGCATCCCCTGCAGCTCCATGGCCCTGGACACCGGGGCCCACCCTGTGTGTCTCAGGACACCGACCACCTGTGTCAGCATGTGGGTCTCTTCTCTGCTGCCTGCTGGGGCCGTGGGGCTCAGCTCCACTTACATGCCCAGTGGCTGTCTTATAGCCCCCGTGGTCCTCCAGGCTCGGGCAGGGAGCAGCCATTGTGTGTGAAAATAAAGCACCTCAAACTAAGTTCCCGTTTGCACTGAGGTGCCAGGCTGGGTTGGGTGTCCAAGTCAGGCTGTGGCTTGGGTGGGGAGGGGCAGCCCCGCTGAGTGCAGGCGGCTCTGGGTGTTTGCAGGGGCAGCCCCCTCACCTGTCCTGGAGGCCAGAAGGTTCCGGGTCATCTGGACACCTGTTGGCTTGGGGTTGGTTTACCCACAGGCTGTTCGTGGCCATTCTGTGTAGCCCTCTGATGGGAGGCAGGGCTCCAGAAGGATCGGGCTGAGTGTGGTGGGGTGCTAGGCCTTGGAGCAGGATGCTAGGCTTCTGACATGTGCTGGTTGCCTGGCAGTGCTGCTTCTGAAGGCCCGTCTGCCCTTGGGGACTCCCACCATCCCAGTCTGACGGGACATGGGGTTTTGCCAGCAGTGCTATCTGCACCTGCCTGCCTCAGGCAGGAAAGGCCAGGCCTGGGCTGGGTGGACGCCCCAGAGAGCGACCAGGCAGATATGGACAGAGAAAGTGTGGCCCGGCCTAGAGCGGAAGTGGGGCATGAGTCCCAGCCTGCATCGTCCTGTGGTCTTCCACTAGGGCCCTTCCTGGAAGCCATGCCTCTGGGGCTTCATGCGAGTGACCGGTGGGCAGAGTGAGGCTGTGAGCAGCCCTGCCTGAGCACTCTGAGGGACTGGCCGTGTCCTGAAGGTGGCACTTAGGGTCAGAGGCACTCTAAAAAGGGACTGCTGGGTGCCCCTGGAGCTGTGGCAGGCTGCCTGTGATCCCGGGGGTGAGCTCCGTACCCACAGCTGCTGTGACCTGGCTGCTGTCACATGGCAGGGAGCTCGCTTCTGGGTGGTTTTGATGGAGAGGGGCGCACTGAGGGACGTTACTAGAGCTATCGGCGGCCACCGAGACCAGGACGTCCTGCTCCACGGCTGTGGGTGGAGTCAGCTGGTGGCCTGACCTGTCCCCTTCAGACTGCTCTGAGGAGAAGTGATATGAGGCTGCCCACAGCCAGGCTCAGCACCTGTCGAGCCAGCAGTCAAGCTGGTTGGCCTGTCCAGCAGAGCCTGCAGCCATGGGCCGGCCCAGGGTCGTCCTGCTCCCAGCAGCTACAGTCACCCTGACACTAGTCTCCTTTCAGGTGGGCCATTGCGCCTGGGTGCCAGGCCAGCCGGTACAGAAATGGCAGGTGAGTCTACCCTGTGCCCCAGGCAGCGTTCCCAGCTCCGCTAAGCTGTGCTTTCAGAGCTGCCTATCTCCCCGAGCCTTGGGTTCCGTAGCAGAGCACAGACAGGCCACCAAAGAACCACCCACATCTTCCAGCTTGCAGATGAGGGAGGGGATGAAGCGAGACAGCTTGGAGGAGTGTGCAGGGACCCCAGGGGCTGTGGAGGGCCTCTGGCTGGCCTACCACTTTCTGCCCTCGTTAGCCTGACCACTCCTGGACCTGGGCACCAACCCCAGGGCCTTCGTGCTGACTGTGGCTGCCACCTAGGGACTTCCTCTTTCAACTCCAAACACGTGCAGTGCTGCTGTGTGACTCTGGCTGCAGCCCACCAACGGGACGGCTGATCCTGCAGGGCCCGTGTCCTGTCCAGCTTTGGGTTCCCTGAGGTGTGGAGGGGCAGTGGCAGGCCACCTGGAGGTCTTCCTGCAGGAAAGGAGAATAACTTCCCTCCCTTGGCGCGCTTCCCGCCTCAGAAGCCCTGCTTCTACCAGGACTTCTCTGATGAGAGCCCCATGGAGCACCAGGTGCTGGTGAAGACGATCTACAGGCTGTTGAGCCTCTGGTGGGCGGGCCCAACCCAGAGGGCACAGGATCCCCCACTGAGGGCAGGAGCAGTGTGGTCCTTGCGTGAGGCTCATTGTTAACGTGCTGCAAGAGAGGGTCCTTGGACCTGGCCCGTGTCCCCTGGTCCAGCTGGTGTCTCCTGGGCCTGGCAGAGGTCCCTGGTGACTTACCCCTTACTCCTCTACCTTCTGTGTCTCCCAGTTTACTGTACCACTCTGGGTGTGAACCTAGTGGCCGGCCTGGCCTGGTGGATTGTGGGGGGGCAGGGGCCAGCTTCAGCCTGGCCATGCTCTGGCCGCTGCCCTTCACTTCCTGCAATTATGTGTGCTGGTTCTAGTCTGCATACAAGGCCTTCTGGTAAGCCTGCTCCAGGGGCCGTTGGAGCTCAGAACCGCTTGCTGGGCTAGCACGCTCAGAGCTGTAGGTCACCAACATGCTGGCCCATGGAGGTTGTATTTTCGACTCCTGGAGATCTGGGATCTGCCCATCAAGGGCAGGCTTCGGCCCAGTTACTAACAAATTGTCTTGCGCTTGTCCAGGGTAGATGACCAGAGGCCACAGCCACCTTCTGTCTCGGGTGGCCGCCATGGAGGCCAGGCCCTGGACCAGCCCCCTGCTGTCTTGATGTGTGCCTCAGTGTTTGGGTTGCAGGCCCATACCTCCATGCCCAGCCACACATACACAAGCATGTGCCATGGCACAGCCGTAGCAGTCACAGGCCGTTTGTTCTCCACCGGGTGAGTCTTCAGGACTCAAACTCAGGCCATGAGGCTTGTCAGCAAGCACCTCTAACCCGTGTAGCCATCTTTGTAGGTCCTACCCCGCTGTTAATGACTGCTTTAGCAGGCATTGTCTGGTGCACTGTAGGTCCTGACTGCAGCGTACGTTGGTGTTGCTGGCTATTGCTGTTAGAAGATTCTAATACCCCTAAAGGAAGCCAGTCTTCAGCAGCAGTCACCATCTGCAGCCTCCACAAGTCCACATAACGAGTCACAGAGTGTGTGGCCTTCTGTGTTTCTCTAAGCACAGGGTCCCTCCTGTGACGGTGTGTGTCAGAGCCTTGCTCCTGTTCATGGTCGAGTAGTACTCCAGTCTGTAGCTGGACCCGGCTGCGTGTCCACCATCCTTCCACAGGCATCTGCCCTCCGCTGCCTCACCCCCTCCTCCTTTGGCAAGGGTTGTTTGCTCACAAATGGAGCCTGAGCTGGCCTGAGAGGAGAGCAGCCAGGCAGACCCGTGTGATACATATGCCAGCTTAGCCACCACGCAGGAACAATGTGACCCTGAGCAAGGCCAGTCTGCCTTCTGCCCCCAGAGGCCCCCTTCCTTCCGAGCAGCAGCACCTTGGTGGTGCCCCTTTCCTCATGGTGTCAGGGGTTAGCCACTCCCCATGATGCTGGCGCTCCATGCCATCCCGAGGGGCGGTGGCACCCTTCGGGTCAGTGCTCAGGCAGTCTGCTTGCTGAGGAGGTTAGCCATTTTGGTGTGTAGGCCCATCGAGGACAACAGAATCTTGGCAGTTGGTCCTCCCTCTGGGCCTCACTCCCTCCTTGGTAGTGTGGTGACCGCTGCATTTTCTGTCCCTTACAGAGCCGACAGCTTTTAACTTCATAACATTCGTCTTCGGAGCCCAGTTCGTGCTGGCTGTCATCCAGGCCATCGGCTTCTTGGCCTGGGGCGCATGGTAAGAAGATGGGAGGGCCGTATCTCTCCTGCGTGCCTTTGTGTGAGTCTCTACCACTGTGGGTCCAGGGCTGTCAGGCCCCCAGGGACCTGCAAACAGGGAACCATAGGAGCCTGGGCCACAGGCCACTGGCAGAGCACGATGTTGAGCTGCCCCCAGCCCTGCTAGGCCAGTGCCACTTTTCAGGTTAAGGGAGAACCATTCTGCCATGCTGCCCAAGCCTGCCTTGAACAAACACCACCCTGTGTCTGTCGCCAATGTCTTGTTCCTCCATTTCTTCTTTTGAGGCTTCCATTATTGTAGCCTTGGTTGGTCTGTAACTACGCCGGCCTGGAACTCACAGAGGTTTGCCTCCCTGGACCTGGGTGCTGGCATAAAGGCCTGTTCCGCCATGTCTGAGTGCCCGTTTCTTTTGTATGTCCTAGTCAAAGTCCATATAAGGGCACCAGGCGTCCACTTGCCTTTCAGTGCTTCTCATGAACCATGCCCTCCCACACCCTCCCTGCCAGCTGGAGCCTGTAACCTTTGAACGGCTGCCACCCTGCCATGCCACCAGTGCCTGACTCAGGCTGACAGGCTGCATCCTCAGGATGGGTGGGCTGCTGAGGGCAAAGCCCTGCCAGCTCTCCCCTGCAGCCGCCCAGCAGCCCTGGCCCCTCTGGTGCTCAGACACTTTTTTCCTGCCTATCTTTCTGTGACACTCCTGTCCAGCCAGTGGACAGTGGGCTGCGGGGGTTGCCACCTGGGCCAACACAGGGGAGTGACCATTCCAGGTTCCTGCCACTGAGCACGTGTGTTTAATCCCAGCACTCAGGAAGGCAAAGGCAGGTGGACTTCTCTGATTTTAAGGCCAGCCTGGTCTATATAAGGAGCGAATTTGAGAGATTGGGCTGTAGCTCAGTGGATAGGATGCTTGCCTAATGTGCACAAGGCCCTGGGTGCCTGGGTTCAATTCCTGGGACTACATAATTCAAGCATGGTGGTACGTGCTTGTCCTTTTACATCTAAGATCATGAGTTCAAGGCCGGGGATGTAGCTCAGTAAGTAAAGCACTTGCATATGGCCCTAGATTCAGTCCACAGCAGTGCAAAAGTTATTGGCTAGCCTGTGTTTCCAAAAGATGGTTAAAAGGTGGTCATGGTGGCCTCATGCCTCTAGTTCCAGGAGGGTGAAGGAAGATCACTGCAAATTCAAGACAAGCTTGTTGCACAGTGAAATCCTGACTCAGCCTGAGCCAAGTGTAGGACCCTGTCTCAGTTAAGAAAGCCCTTCAGGGGGCCTGGAGAGGTGGTTCAGAGGTTAAGAACACTGGCTGCTCTTCCAGAGGTCCTGAGTTCAATTCTTAGCAACCACATGGTGGCTCATGACCATCTATATTGAGATCTGGTGCCCTCTTCTGGTGTGTAGGTTTACATGAAGATAAGGCATTCATATACATAAAATAAAAAAATATTTTAAAAACAAGAAAAAGGTGTGTGTTTGGTTTTTGTTTTCTATTTAATTTTATGTTGTCGTTTTTTCTTTAATATTTTCTTATGTATACAATGTTTTGCCTGCATGTCTGCTTGCACACCAGAAGAGGGCTCCAGATCTCATAGATGGCTGTGAGCCACCATGTGGTTGCTGGGGATTGAACTCTGGACCTCTTGAAGAGCAGACAGTGCTCTTAACCACTCAGCCACCTCTCCAGCCCTTATCCTGGCTTTTTTCAAGACAAGGTTTCTCTGCATAGTTCTGGCTGTCCTAGAACTCTGTAGACCAGGCTGGCCTTGAACTCAAAGAGACACCTGCCTCTGCCTTCCAAGTGCTAGGACTAAAGATGTGCCATTGTGTTTAATTTTTGAGACAGGTTCTCATATAGCCCAGGGGGGCTTCAAATTCTATGTGTAGACAAGAGTGACCTTGAACGTCTTCCTGATTCTCATGTCTACCTCATGACCCTGAAAGACAGGTGTGTCCCATTAAGCCCCACCTACTTAGAGAATGAAAGACAGCACACTGACCTGTAGGAGTTATCAAGGCCTTGACTTAATGCTTTCTTTGAAATGTGGTTTCCTGCTCTGCATGTTCTGTGAACCGAAACCTGTTAAATTGTTTAACAGAGCTGGCTCCTTTAAAGTTACCTTTTTCTTGATGATCTGTTGGAACTCTGTACATGTGAAGGAAAGCAGGCCCTCTTTACCTGTTCCTTGTTGGTTTGTCAGAGCTCTTTGCTTATGAAGGACAGCAGGCCCTTCTCTGTGTGCTGAGCCCTTTTGTTCTCCCTGTCTCCCCTCTCACTCTGCAGTGGCTGGCTGGTAGCTATTGGATTCTTTGGGGTCAGTGCTGGGCTGCTGTGGTCAAGCTGATCCCAGCCATCAAGTTTTTTTTGTCCGCTGTCATGATGGCCGTCACTGTTGTGAAGTTGAGTCCTCTGGTCTCTTTTTCCACTTAAACTTCCTCTCACCTCAGCGTCCCATGTGCATCAGTCACAGGACAGCCCGCGTCTCCAGCTGTGGGCTGCGATGGGGAGTCACCCGGAAGCTCAGAGGGCTCGTGGAGGACACACCGCTCTCCTCAGGTGACTGCAGCTCAGGTCCCAGAGGAGGGCGAGCGCTGAGAGGCACGTGTGTCCCTGGCACCAATGCTTCAGGCTCAGGAGCCTCAGGCGCTGGTGTTTCAAGCACTACTTTATTTGGGAGTTTCCTAAAGCTTCCGCATCCCTTCCAACCCCAGGTAGGGGAAGTGTGACTCCCTTGGGGCAGTACCAGTATTGTCAGGAAGTCCAGGGAGCCCGCCACCTAGCAAACGCCTCACCTTCCTCTTGGCTCTCATATTTACACCCCTCAAAGTCCTCATGATTCGGCTAATTCCAGCTGGCAAAGACCACACTCTGCACGGGACAACAGAGTGGACGAACTACCCCCCCCCCCCAGTTGGTGCTATAACAAAAACGTGTTTACATATCATAAACCAAAACGTCCGCAGCAGGAGCCCCGGGCTGCTAAGTCCCGGACACGTCAGTGACCTGCAGGCAGCTGCGCATGCGCGCGCGTGCGCACACAACCCAAGACAGCACAGCTCTGCGGTGGATGGCTGTGTACGGGCAGAGCCACCTGAGAGGAACAACAGAAACCCTTTCAAAAGCCTTTTTTTTTTTTTTGCAGTTTCTTGCTTGGGGCATGAACCCAGGGCCTCACACCCGCCAGGCCAGTGCCCAGCCCAGAGCCATTTTTCCATTCTTGACGTTGACCTGTGTGTAGGAGTGAGCGCCCAGGTCCCCAGAGCCAAGTCTTCGGCGGTGACAGGTGTAATCAGGAGGCCCAGGTGCCATCCTTGCAGCTCTACCCTGCCCTGGCTGGGCATACAGGTCACACTCCCCAAGTGCCGGCCATGCTGGGGCACTAGATATGGCAGTGGGGTCCCATATCCCCTGTGTGGGTCCCCACCCACAGCGCCGATGAGCACAGGAGTGAGTATAAGGAGGAGTCTTTAGGATAGGCCCCGAACACGGGATAAAAGCTGCGTGTGGCCAAACTGCGCAGGGCAGGCATGGCTGGCGAGCAGGGCCACTCTGTTTTGTTTGACCTTTTTTTTAGTTTTGGAGACAGGCTCTCGTGTAGTCCAGGCTGGCCTCAGTCTCACTGTGTAGCCAAAGATGACCTTGAACTCCTGATCCTCCTGTCTCGGCCTGCAGAGTGCTGGGGGAGGATGGAACCCAGGGCAAGTGAAGGATATACAGAGCTACACCCCAGCTCAGGGTCTCATTAGCCTTAGCTGGTCGGGAACTCCCAGAGATACACCTGCTGCTAGCTCCTACAAGAAGATTAAAGGTTTGTGTCACCATGCCTGGCTTTTCATTTATTTGTTTATTTTTGAGACAGGATTTCTCTGTAGACCAGGCTGGCCTCGAACTCAGAGCTCCGCCGCCTCTGCTTCTTGAGTGCTGGGATCAAAGGTGTGCGCCACCACCGCTGGCCCCTTTTTTTAACAGCATCTCAGTTACCTCAGACTATCCTTAAACGCCTGGCCCTTCCACTCAGCTCCCTGAATGCTGATGGGGAGCGTATGCCCGCCCTGCCCTGCAGTCCACCACTTTTTCCTTGAGGTCTGTTTCCTGCCTCTGTGCAAGACCCCTGCCACTCTCCCTGTCTCCCGACTCCTCGGGTGCGTGAGAGCTACTGGTGGAAGCTTATAGAAGCACAGACAGTGCGCCGCTGGTACCTGGAGGAACCCACCATCAAGGGAGGCCCAGTTTAATAACTTCTCTGGCAACAGCCTGCCTGAGTATCCCACTGTTCCAGCTACTCGGCCAGTGGAGGCCATTGGCCTTAGGCAGCTGGCCAGCCCCAGCACTGACTCCTGAGGCCCGAGCATCCCCCTGGGGTCCCAGAAGGGCCTTGGCCCGTGTTCATCTCTTGTCCGAGCCCTCGGCAAGCACTGCCCAGCTGCCATTGTCTGCTGCCATCCCATCAGAGCCCGGCTGTGTTTGCCCTGCGCCCACCTGTTAAGAGGCTAGGAAAGCCCAGCCTGTCCAAGGAGAGGCCTCGAATGCCAGGCTCCTATGCTTTGTGTCGCTGAGATGTGTAAAGCAGAACCCAGAGCACTTGTGGGGTGGGAGGGAGTGGATGGGGGCCAGAGCGTGGCTGTTACGTAGAGCCCGAGGCTTCCTTGTTCCGTTGCTTGTGACAGTGACTGTCCCCTCTACTATCCAGGATCCTGTCGTCTTGAAGGCCCTGATCCACTTGGTTGAGGCTGCCCTGGGCACCAGGAGCTCCTCCTTCCCTGTGGGCTGGCTCTGCTGTGTGGCAGGCCTGACCACCCAGCCACAGGAGAGTAAGGACCAGAGGCCCTGGTCTGCTGGGAGCAGGACTCGGGGAGAGAGCTGTCCCTTACAGAGAACTCTACCTTCCTCCCCCCACCCACCCTTCCTGCCTTCCTGGGACAGCTGTGGCCTGGGCAGGAGAGCCAAACTGAGTCTTGGAATGTCCAAAGTGCCCCTGATGACATTGGACTCAATATTCTTCCTGTAAGCACCAACCAAGTCCCTGTAATCCCCAGGCCTCCCATAGGGCCATGCCCTTCTATGCCGGTGTCCTGCCAAACTGCCTAGGCTCCTGGCCTGTGCTCCACCCTGGGGTGTCCACAGGGGCCCGGGATGGACAGTTGCTGGCAGGCACACAGGGCGTGGCACTGGGATGGAGCCAAGCGCCCGCCAAGAGCCCCCTGCAGCTCTTCCTCCACCCATGGGTATGCGGGCCCACATGCCACAGTTGATTTTATTACGTGAGAATATTCTGGAAATAAACTCAGTTTCTGCAGCAGCCTGTGTATCGGCTGTGGCTTCCGTTGCCATCCAGCTTGCTTTTTGAGACAGTCCCGCACTGAACTGGGGGCTCATAGATTTGCCTAGGCTGGGTGGCCGATGAGTGCCAGGGACCCTCCTGTGGTTACAGGCGGCCACTACCATGATCTGCTGGTTTGCTAAGCCAGTGAGTGACACGCACATCCAAAAAAGATAAGAGTACAGGGTATCCTGGGCTACATAACAAGTTCAAAGCCTGCTTGGGCTTCAGGGAAATCTGTCCTCAAAGAGAGGAAATTCAGAGGTGGTGTTGCGCCTGGGAGCACCTGGGGAAATGGGTTCTTTGCAGAGGCTAGTGAGCCTGGCACTCGGACGGGTCCTGGACACACCTGCTTGGTGACATTAGAAAGCAGAAAAGCAGATTCGTGAGGAGCAGCACAGATGGCAAGGCGGGACACCAAGGCTCGCTGGCTGCTGCCGTGTGCCGCTGGGAGCAGGCAGGGCTGGGCTTCCTGCAAAGTGAGCACGGTGGGCCTACGTCTTCCTTGACCTCCGAGTTGTATCCCAGAGAAAGGAGACAAGCTTGCAGGAGGCGCCAGCTGACTAACACTTTCCCTCTAAGCTTATGTCTATACACAACTCACTCACTACCACACATTGGAGTGACAGTTCCTGCCGCAGTAGAAAGTCCACACAATTCTCTCCCTACCGCATTCTTCTTCCCTGGGTATGGTGCCACTCTGCATTCAGCCACCAGGGGGCACTCTTCTCTCAGCTCGTCCTCTGCAGATCCCCTAAGGCTGTCCTCACAATAGGATGGTCATGGCCCCTCTCTGTTCCACCCACCTTGCCCCCCCCCCCAGGCCTGTCTCCAAAGTCCCTAATACAGTATTGCCTGCTGCAGTCTATTCTCTGCTTTTGTTCTGTTAATCTGTTCTAGTTTTGTTTTTTTAACAAGGCCTCCTGTAGCACAGGCTGGCCTCAAGCACACTGTGCAGCCAAGGCTGGCCTTAAACTCCTCATTCTCTTGCCTCCACCTTTTTTGGGAGGTAGGGGGTGTTGAGACAAGGTTTGTTTCTCTGTGTAGGCCTGGCTGTCCTGGAACTCACTGTGTAGACCAAGCCGGCCGTGAACTCAGAGATCCACCTGCCTCCGCCTCTCAGGAGCTAGGATTAAAGGGCTGCATCGCCACCACCCAGCTTTTGTCTTGCCCTTCTGGAATGCTGGAATGACAGGTGCATGGTCGCACTCTGGGCTAAGCTTTTTCTTTATTGGTTCCTTCCGCTCACCTCTGCTTCTTGGGGTTCTCTTTAGAACTTTGACTGGAGGCTGGGGACAGTACAGAGCATACTCATCTCTGAAACCAAAAAGAGATTCTACCACTTGGAATCTTCTGCCTAGAGTTCTCATTTAGGACTGTTCCTCCAATCTTCCGAAAGCCCTGGAATGCTTTAAATGGGGAAATAGAGGAAAGTTGTAGAAGCACGGTTCTCAGACTCTGGAGGCAAGAGGGGCTGCCCTGCCAGAGTTCACCTTGCCCTGAGATGGTAAGTAGGGAAACCATACTTGCCTCTTCCCTCCTGTGCAGACATTACCAGCCAACTGAAGAACGCATGATTTGCTTCATGCTTTGCAGAGGACAGGCAATGAGCAAACAATCTGCCAGCCAATGATGTTCTCTATTCTATGCCCAGGGTGGACATCAGAAATCAATTGATGGATAAATGATATCTTCCTACATTCTTTCCACAGGGCAGAGGTTAGCAAGTAATATCATCTGGGTGGTGGTGGCACAGGCCTTTAATCCCAGCACTAGGGAGGCAGAGGCAGGCAGATCTCTGTGAGTTCGAGGCCACCCTGGTTGGTCTACAGAGTGAGTTCCAGAACAGCCAGGGCCACACAGAGAAACCCTGTCTCAAAAAACAACAGCAATTAATCTCCCAGTCAGTGATGCCTTTCCTCCACTCAGGCATCAATAATCAAGGCAGTTAGTGGGGATAACTTCTTCCCTTCTCAGCACAGAGCAGGCATCACTAGTCAATGTGTCTGTGATGGCTTCCCTCCTATATATAGGGCAGAAAGCTGGCAAAGAGGAAACCACATGGCACCTCAATTCCAACTCAGCTTTTTACAGATGAGGCTGAGGCCCGTAAGTTTCCTAAAAGACACCGACAGGTACATCCTGAGATAAGGTGAGCCTCAGCAAGGCAGCACCTCTGGCCCCCACAGCGTGGTGGGACGCTGGGAATTAGCTTGGCCTCTAGTGCCTGGAGCAACAGCCAAACAGCAGCGTTGTATCTTCCAGGGCTAGTTCCTGTTGGGTGACCCAGACTGTCCTGTCCCCTCAGAGGGAAACTACCAGGCTGGCGGTCAAGGCTGGGCACCCTGCCACTCCGGGTGAGGAAGCCATCTGTAACCAGAGCCGCCGAGAAAGCCAGCGCAGGGTGTGGGCAGCCCTCTCCTCCTGGGTCTTCAGCGCCTGCTGCCTCCTCCGGCTGCCTGGGGCTCCTGCCACCTCAGCAGCTGCCAGTGACTAAGTCGCCTGCTCTGCAGGGGCTTCTTCAGTGCAGACATTACAACCCTAGTCTGGGCTGGGGCTCAGTGGGTGATGTTCCAGCACCCAGTACTCAGAAGTAGATCAGGACTTCTAGGTCATCCTCTGCTACATATGGGGCTCGAAGCCAGCTTGGATGACATGAGATCCTGTCTTAAAAAAATCTCCAGCACACCTGGAATCCCAGCAGTCAGGAGGCAGAGGCAGGGGGGTCTCTGTGAGTTTGAGGCCAGCCTGGTCTAAAAAGTGAGTCCAGGTCTGTAGAGATGGCTCAGTGGTTAAGAGCACTGTCTGCTCTTCCAGAGGACCTGGGTTCAATTTCCAGCAGCCACATGGTGGCTCACAACTGTTTGTAACTCCAGTCCCAGGGACCCAATACCCTCACACAGACATATGTGCAGCCCAAACACCAATGCACATGAAATAAAATAAATACTAAGAACGATCTTGAAGGCTGGAGAGATAGTTCAGTGGTTAAGAACACGACCTGCTCTTCCAAAGGACCGGGGTTCAATTCCCAGCACCCACATGGCAGCTCACAACTGTCTCCAATTCCATGGATTCTGATACCTTCATACCAATGCACAGAGAATAAAATTAAATAAAATTTAAAAAAGAAAGAAAATCTTGCCAGGTTTGGCGGCGCACAAACACACCTCTACTCCTAGAGCATGGGAGGTAAAGGCAGGAGGGTCTCTGTGAGCTCCAGGACAGCATAGTGAGTTTCAGGTCAGTGTGGCTACACAGTGAGACCCTGTCTCAGAAACAAACAACAAATTCTTGGCTTGGTGGTATGGCTCAGAGGGTAAAGATGTGTACCACAG
This sequence comes from Pachyuromys duprasi, assembly GCA_028658305.1. Lineage (NCBI taxonomy): Eukaryota > Metazoa > Chordata > Mammalia > Rodentia > Muridae > Pachyuromys > Pachyuromys duprasi. The sequence goes on along the minus strand of CM053753.1, from coordinate 31,291,089 downwards.
TGCCTAGCACCCTGAGTTCAGTACCCAGCCCCCACATAAAGGTGGAGGGGGACCTGACTCCACCATGTTGGCCTCTGACCTTCACATGTGCTGGGGCACGCACTCACACACACACACTCAATTTTTAAATATTGCAACATATAGTGAGGCTGGTGGTGCATTGCCTGTTATCCAAAGATCATTCTGGGCTACACACAGCCCCAGCCCAGGTTAGAACTACCTAGTGAGTAGCTACTGAGTCTCAAAATACTTGACTAAACCAATTGAAACAAAACAAAATCCAAACAAAGTGAGGAGGAGGGGCTGGAGAGATGGCTCAGAGGTTAAGAACACTGGCTGCTCTTCCGGAGGTCCTGAGTTCAAGTCCCAGCAAGCACCTAGTGCCTCACAACTCTCTATAGTGAGATCTGGTGCCCTCTTCTGGCACGTAGATGTACATGCAGACAGAACATTGTATACATAGTAAATAAATAAATCTCTTTTAAAAACATAAGGAGGAAAAGGGAAAACATTCCAGCATTTCAGAAAAGTTAATCTGAGCTGGCAATTTGCCCCAAGTTGCATCTAAATATGCTTAGCAGTTCATAGTCTTTTGCTTTTTTTTTTTTTTCATCTGTGACACAGCCTCTGTAGCCCAGGCTAGCCTCCTCCTGACTACTGGATTACAGGTGTTTGCTCATTCTCTGGCTCCAGCTTTAGCCAACAGACTCCCGAGACTCGCCTTCCATCAGTTCCCAGAGACTTGCCTTCCATCAGTTCCCAGCAGAGGATCTGATTGGCTCAGAGTGGGCAAATCAGAAGTGGGCAAGGTGCAAAATTCCCAGGGGAGAATCTGATTGGATCACTCTGGACCAATCAGGTGAGCCAGGTGCTTCACCCCTTGGTGTGCCTTACTTCCTCCTGGCGGCTTCTCGGTGTCTTCACGGCTCTTGCTCCCTTCCCGGTCAGAGCTGCTCTAGGGCCCTAGCTCGCTCTCCAGTTAGCCTGTAGCTGACTCACCTTCTGGCTCAGCTCAGCACCCCTCCACCATCCACAGTTAGGTAGGCTTCCCATTCAGGTCAGCGTGAACTTTTTCCCCACTCCGAGGAAGTGATATTTGAGTGTCCGGACTCCCTCCCCCAGACACAGGCTTAAGGCTACGGCTGGCCCTCTTCACCTGACCCTTTCTCCTACCATTGGAGCTGCAACCCTTTGAAGTTCCCTTAGGTCCAAGTGGGCTATTGTGACCCTTCCTGCCTTAGACCCTACTGAGCCATTGCCCTGGGAGCTACCTTGTAGTGTCCTTAGGCCCTACTGGGCCATTGTGCCCCTACCTGCCCTCCTAGGCTCCTCAGGGGTTGGGACAGTCTTCCCCTGGGAGGCCTCCTCTCAGAGCTGTGAGGTTCCTGGGCTTCCATGTCTCAGGATGCCCTTGGGACACTGTCCCACCTCAGAGCCGGGGCACCTTCCCAGTCCTCTTAGCTGGGACTCACATTTGAGGCCCTATGAGATGTCAGCGGTCTGAACACCTTCCCACCCAATCAGGAAGGCAGGCCAACACAGAGAAATAACAACACTCCTTCCTTCTCCACTGACCTGGGCTCAGACCCCCTTAGCTGTAGCCCTGAAAGTGATTGCGTTGGGGATACTGCACCCCACTATAGCTGACATTGGAAACAGGGTGGTGGTTCGGAGGAGTCCACTGTTTGGATTACACTCAGGTCAATATCAGAATAGGGAAGGGGTCTTAGCTAAGAGGGAACCCGAGACTCCTCTGCCTGCCAAAGTTCTGCTGGAAGTGCCAAGCACAGGCCCTAGCACCTAGCCGGGAAGATGGCTTAGCAGCATTTCACTCATTCTTGGATTCCCACCATGTACCCATAGGCCATGCCATTAACTTAAAGTTATAGGAAGGTAGTACTGAGGCCCAGAGAAGTTAAGTGATTGGTCCAGCCACCTAGCCGCTGCCTGGAAGGGCCCTAATCCGGCCTTCATTCCTGTATATTTTCAGCTCCACAAGCCACTCACTGGTTTAAGAGATAAGGCCACAGCCTAGCCTTCCCAGGTAGAGTTCCCAGAAGAGTAGAGGGAGGAAGTTAGGGTCAGGCTGTCTGAAAAAGGAAAAGCCCGACTTCTCCAACATCTGTGAGGGCTGTGTTCATTCATTCATTCCTTCAAGCAGTTACTGCTCATAGGCTGAGTGCCTACTGTTTGCGCCCTCCTGCGCTGGCTCCCAGAACAGACTGAGAGTAGACACACACCGTTGCAGCGCAGCTCAGGAGAGGATGGTGCCGCGGCAAGAAGGGAGAAAGGGGATGCGGCTTCCAGGATTGCACTCGGCTACAAAAAGCTGGACTCAGCCTTCCCAGTGGACACCATATTCGCCTCCTGTGATTTCTTGTAGGCCCAAAGTGAAGCAGGGTCACAATGGAGAAGCTGGGATCCAGGCATGCAAAGTCTGGCCTGCCCAGGGGCGATCTGGCCAAAGCAACCACTGTCCTCAGGCACTTCACCACCCACGATGTCACCTGAAACTTGGACCCTCCCCAAATGAGGGCTCCCTAGGTAGTTCACCGTTTTGTTTTTTTGTTTGTTTGTTTTAGTCTTGGAGACTAAGGATTTGTGAGATCTGTCGCCTTCAAAAGAACAAATATCTACATCTACGGGTTCGTGGGGCCAGCCTCCCTCCAGGAGTCACACAGGGACCCTGCTCAGCAAGCATCCCTCCCTGCTTTATTCGCCCAGCAACGAGTGATCAAGCACTTTGAAAGCTGCACCGATCTAGTGCCAACTGGAAGCGAAGCCGGGGCTTAGCGGTGCTTGGCGCAGGAGGCTGGCAGGGCACCTCCCGTCTGGCCCCAGGTGACCTGCTGAAGGACTGGGAGCCCAGAGGCTCTGGCACCCCGGGATATCACCTTGCAAAAGAATGAAGAGAAAAACCAAGGGGTCCTGGATCATGCCTGTCATCCTAGCACTTGGGAGGCTGAGGCAGGGGGGGATTCCTAAGAGGTGGGGTAGCCTGAGCTACACAGCATGTCTACAGTAAAATAAAATAAATCATCGAAATAAAGTTTTAAGAACTAACACCTAAACCGGGAGCGGTGCTGCACGCCTGCAGTCTCAGCACTCAGGGAGGCCGAGGCAGGCGGGTCACGGTGAGTTCAAGGCCAGCCTGGTCTACAGAGCGAGTCCAGGACAGCCAGGGCTACACAGCGAGACCCTAAGCACCGAGTCGGACAGCCCTGGCTCTGACCCACGTGCCGCCCACCCAAACCGACACGTTGCTGCGGGGAGGGCCGGCAATTTGGGAGTACCAGTTTGCTTCGCAGACGCCACTTTCCAACCCAGCGCCAACCCCAACCACCAGAAGGCCACGCCCCTCCGCACCGCCCCCGTGACGTCGGATGGCGAGACGGTGACGTCACAGACGGCGCTGTGGGTTGGCGCCCCGGAGACCGCCACGCGTCTCCATGGGAACGAGAGGGCGCAGCCTGGCGGATTCTCGAACCCCGCCCCCACAAGGGTGGGGTTGCTGGCCCTATCCTCAGCTCAGGTACGCTCTCGCAGCCCCGAGTCTCTGGGGTCCCTCGGACCCGCAGAGGGCGGCCTCGGCTCGTCCACAAAGCGCGGCGGCCCCTTCCCCACAGGCGCCGTCGCAAAACGGCGTGACCGCCACTCGGCCACGCCTCTGCGTTATGGTAAAGCTCGACCTCTGCCTCCAACCTACGCCCTAGTGTGGTAAAGCTCCGCCCTATCACTAGGCCACTCCTCCAACCCATCGTAAAGCGCTCCCCCTACCTCATGGCCACTCCCCTACCTTGTGGTTAAAGTTCCGCGCCCACCTTCAAGCCACGCCCCTACACTGTCGTAAAGCCCCGCGCTCGCCTCCAAGCCACAGCTCCGATAGTCGTAAAGCTCAGCGCCCTCCTCAGATACCGTGCCTGCGTTGTCGTAAAGCCACGTTCCCCCGCCTCAAGGCCACGCCCTGCGCTGTGACGCAGCTACGCGCACGCCTCTATCGGCCTGGTCGCGCCTGCGCAGTGGTGTGCTCAGGCCGCCGCCCCCCCCCGCTGGCCGACGCTGTCGGCGTAAGGCGCGCGGGGGCTCCGCGGAGCGGGCGCGGCGGAGCGGCGGAGCCCGGCCCTCTCCGCCGAACATGCCGAGGCCGGCCCCGGCAGCGCGGGAGCCGGATCGGGGGCCCGAGCCGGAGCGCGAACGTGCGCGGGGCCCGGAGCGGGGGACGCCGCGCCGCTGAGCTCGGCCGCCGCCGCCCGCGGGCCCCAGGCGGGGCGCAGGTAATGTTGCGCGCGCCCGACCGGCCGCGCCCCACTCCCGCCGCGCCGCGACCCCGTCACTGACCCCGGTTGACCCCATCTCCGCACCAGGGCGAGCATCGTCCCACCCTGTGGTTCCCTGTGGTGCTCTGCACCACGCTACCCCCACTTCCGGTCACCCTGCCTCAGTATCCCTCACTCTCTGACTCCACCTCTGATGTGGCTCTCAGAGCCCTAAGTTACCGTGTTTACTGTTTTCCAGGCGCCCGCACTTCCGGTCACCCTCTTCCCGGGACTCCTCATTCTGCCTCTGTTTCCTCACACTCTGACCTCATCCGTGTGCCTGCGCTCCGTCCCCTCAATTTCCTGCACCTCCTTCCCAGGTGTTAAGCCCACCTGCAACCCCCACGTGTCTCGCTGTGTCCCCTTCTTGTCCGCAGACCCGTCCACCTGGGCCTCCTCCCTTCTGGGCCCTGCTCCTTGTTGTTCCACACTCCCCAACCTCCTCTCTTATGTTCACTCTGCACTGTTAGTGGTCCTGATGGTTTGTTGGGAGAGAAGAGGTGGGGGCTTGGGGACAGGCACAGAGGGGCTTGTGTAGGCGTTGGGGGGACCTGTTGCAGGGAGCTGCTTGGGAACTCTGGGCCCAGCTGCCTGGGCCCTCCCCCTTCCGCTCTGGCCCCCGGCTTTGTTTTCCGGAAACACACGGATCAAGGCAGGAGGGGTGAGATGTCTGAGCAGGCAGCGGAATTCCCTGCTTGTCCGTCTCTGCTGCAACTTTGTCCACGGGTGACTTTTTAATGAAAGATGGGAACGCTGAGGATGTCTGCAGGGAGGGGTCTTCTGTGGCGTCCTGGGCTGCTGGGTTCGGGGCAGCTGGTTTTCATCTTGGCCTCCGGATGGCAGTTTTCAGGAAGCAGTCTGGGTGGTGTGTGGGTGGAGGCCGGGAGATTTGTCTGTGTCCTATGTGGGTTGCAGTCTGCTCACCCAGCCTATCCTTCAGGGCTCTGGAGGCTGATGGGGTCTTGATCAGGTAGCCTCAGTGGTTGTCTGTGGCTTGGGGACTCTGGTTGCTGGTGGGTGGAAGGCACCAAGGCCTTGTTGGTATTGGAGAAATCCCAGCTGCCCATAGGGACTGCGCTGAGCATGTCAGGTTTTTTGGGGGGACACATTATGTCTGGACCCCTCTCCTGCCCTGCGGGCTTTGTTTGGGTGTAGAGAAGGATGGTCTCTGCAGGTGTGTCTTTCCACCAGAGCAGTATGGTACTGGCTGGTGGGCTTTCCAGGAAATCACAGACACATAGTGCCTGCCGTGAGTCTCCAGGGCCTGGACAGACACTCTTCAGTCACCACTGCCCCACAAAGCCTGAGGCCTGGAGATTCCCTGTGAGCTAGTGGAAGAAGCCCTGAGGGACTGAGCAAGAGAGCTGAGGACCCCCAGGGAGGGCCATATACCAGGGTTCTGAAGCTAGCCAAGGCTCCAGGGCCTGCTGCAGGCAAGTGGGCTGCGGTGTGGTATCTGTCACCAGCAGGGCTGCTTTGAGCATGCCTCTTGTATTGGTGGGCCTGCTCCGAGATGTGGCCTCTTGTCTGCTTTGACTTCACATGGAATGGTTACTGTAGGCTCCAGGCATGTTCTAGAGGCCAGCCAGCCAGCGCTGTCCACCAGGGTGTGGAATTAACGTGTTTGAATTACCTGTGCCTCCTCCTCCTTAATCATAGAGTAGTTGTCCAGCAGAAGGATGCAGGCAAGGTTCTTGGTGATTGAACTGCTTCCACATGCCCATCCTAGCTTTAGGGAAGGCAGCATGCCTATTTGTGAGTTGGAACAAACATCTAGCATACCAGACAGATGCAGGGGAGGGGCTGCTTGTGTCCATGGGGAGCCCAGGAATGAGGGATGCTCAGCTGAGACACAGGCTCTGAGGATGTGTGTCCACACACCAGGCAGGACAGATGCTGTACTACAGGATAGGCGGTGTTTATTCTGTGTGTGACGCCCACCTGCTCTAGAGTCCGCACAGAGCCACCCCAGGCCCCTTCCACCAGCAAGCAGTAGCCAGTACACTTTCTACAAGGGCAGGGGACGGTGCGGCCTGCCCTCAGCTTGTGCTAGGCCAGGTGAGAGAGGTGAGGAGAAGCAGACTGTAGGGCCCTGCTGTGGTTAAGTGCCACATGTAGTGTGGCCTTTGGTGTCGTGATGGCATGGGACAGGCCAGTGGCTTTTTTATAATCTGGGGGACAGGAGGAGGCTTTAACCCAAGAGTTAACATCTGCCGTCTACTGGCTTGGTGGCCGTGCTCCTGCTGGACCCAAGCCTTGTCCTTGTAGGCAGGGCATCCGCTTGTCAGCCAGCGCCCCAGGAAGTCTGTGTCTGAGAGCCTGTTGGTCAGCGCTGGCACGGCCCTAGGCATGAGACCCACAGGGGTGTTAACACACTCAGCTAAGAGGACTCCGGATCTGGGGTTTGTGTGGTATAGGGTCTGTGAGGTGGCCGCAGCACCTTTTATAGAGGGGTGACCTGTTGGAGGACTTGGGGTATGGCGGCCTGATGTTCGTGATTGTGGGAGCCAGAGGCTATGCTCGTGGAAGCCAGGAGGGCTGTTCCCTGAGAAAGCCCACCTGGCATGGCCCTGTGAGATTGGGAGGACGCACCCTGTTTCTCTGCTATCCTGTCCACGCCTTGCCACCTCTGTTACTCCAGAGACTGGACAGCAGTGCTTATGTGGGGACCTCAGTGAGCCAAGGTTGTCCCCATCCTGGTCCCCAAGAGGTGGCAGTCACAGTGCAGGCACAGCAGGGGCTCGGCATCAAGGTCTGGTGTCAGGAGCTCCAGCAGGTCTCCACTTGGCTACTGGAGCGCAGACGTCTACGTGGAGTGTGTGGGTGACCTGCTGGTCAGCTGAGGAGACGGCCTCTGGCTGCCGACACTTGGGTGGGACGGGGTCCGCAGGCGTTGAGGGATGTTGGACTATCAGACCCTGCGAATCCCTTCCTTCTGTCCCACATACTGCACTGTGACCAGGAGACGTGACCTAGGCTGAGGGAGCATAGGACACCCGGAACAGGCGGCAGACAGTCAAGCCTGGGACCCGCAGCCGTCAGATCTGTCCATGTGCTGTCTCTGGCCCCATGTTTGTGCCCACTGCCCCATGAGGCCTCCTGGTCCCCAGTCCTGAGGGAAGCCCTTCCGGTGATAATTGTGGGGACTGGAGGATGCCAGGCTGCACCTTAGGGTTGGTGCTTCCATTAGAGGCTAGGTGTTGTGCGTGGCCACCCTCCTTGTCTCTCTGAAAGAGGGCCCACACTGGGTCCCATTTAGAATCCCGTGGTCAAGGGGCCATTCCTCCCCGGAGCATGCCTTCATATTGCTCTGGCCTTGCTACAACCCTCGTCCCTCGGAGCCACCAGGCCAAGACAGATTGAGGTCACATCCTGTTAAATGACAGATCTTTAGACCCTCTAAGACCCGCCAGGGCCCAGTGGCAGCCTTACATTGAGTCTGCAGCGAAAGTCAGGAACAAGGGTGTCCACAAGGGACTGTGAAGGCCTGTGACAGCAGGGCACAAACCTGAGACAAAAGAGCGCAAGCCTGGCGAGGCCCAGAGGTGTGATTCTCTAGCCAGGGTGTCAGTCACTGACTCCCTAGAGACCCTCCAGGGCATGCCATACCTAGTTGGAGCCACGTGGGAAGGAACCCATCTTGCTCTTTTTATTTTAGGTTTTTGAGACAAGGTCTCAGGTGAATTAGGATGGTCTTGAACACCTGATCCTCATACTTCCATCTCTTGAGTGCTGGGGTTGCTGTGCCTGGTTCTTTTGATTGTTTGTGTGTGTGTGTGTGTGTGTGTGTGTGTGTGTGTGTGTGTGTGTGTGTGTGTGTGTTATGTATCTCAGGTGCACACATGGGTGAGTGGCACATGCCCGTTTCTGTCTGTGGAGGTTAGAGGGCAACTTCTCTTGTACTTTGGTACTTGGGTTTGTTTATTGATGCACGGGTGTCTGTGTAGCCCTGGGTGTCCTGGAGCTTGCTGTGTAGACCTGGTGGCCTTCTTTCACATTGATACTATTTCCAGGGATCAAGCTCGGTTATGAGGCTTGCGAACAGTGTCTTAAGGGCCGGCTGAGGCTTCTCAGCAGCCCTTTTTGTTTTGTGAGACCAATTGCAACTCTGTAACCAGGCTGTGCTGAACTGGTGGTGTAGTATAGTCCTGGCTGATCCTACACTCATGTCTGCCTCAGCTTCCCGAACGCTGGGACATGGGTTTGTGGCATGGCACCCAGTGAAACTGTCCTTGACTCTGCTGTAGGTAATTGAGGCTGAGGCTGGGGTAGCCTAGGATGGTCTCCATGTATCTGAGGATGGCCTTCAGTCCCTTGGCTCCTGGGCTTTTGGTCTGTGCGGGAAAGATGGAGGCATTCCTGGGGCAGCTAAAGGCAGCCCCAGCTCAGGCCCAAAAGAGCCATCAGGTGTGTATGCAGGTTTGGGGAGGGTCATGGGAAGCAGGACCACCATGTAGGCTGTGCCAGAAGCCCCAGGGTCTGCAGCTGCCCAGGCACTGGGACCCACAGGGCTGGCAGGCAGCGTGCAGCCCCAGGTGCTGGCCTGTCCTCTCCCACTTGCTGTGGCTTGTGCTTCCTGTGGGGCAAGCCCTTGTGGACTCCTGGGCAATCTGCATGCTGCCCTTGGCTGTTGAATTGGGCCCCTGAGAGGAGGTGTGGCCTGGGCAGGGCCCACTCTGCCTCTCCCCGGTGGGCAGCTGTGTGCCAGGAGCCTGTGCTTCACCCAGTGCTGGCCTCTCTATCCAGTGGCGCCTGCGTGTGTGCGCTGGGCCCTCTGCACACTGACTGTGGTAGGCAGTATTGACAACCAGGTTTGTGAGGTACCTCCTGGACAGTATCTCCTCAGTTAAGGTTTGTGGTCACCTTCACCTGTGTAAGAGTGTACAGTTTGGAGCTTCTCTCCCCTGCCCAGTGTACTGTTACTAAAATGTCAAGACCAAGTATGGTGGCCTATACCTGTCTTCTCCACACTTAGGGCAGGGAGGCAGGAGGAGGGGTTCAGGAAGACAGTGGGCAAAGCCCTGCCCCAAGCTCAGGTCTCCAAGCCCCCGTTAGATGCTGGGTAGGGCACACTGAGAGACACAGCCTCAAGATAAGGTGGAGAGCTACCCAGGAGGATGTCAGCCCTGACACCAGCCTCTGCTGCAGGACTCTACCCGGGCTTGGGTCTGTAATTCCAGTGCTTGGAGACTGAGGCACCCTGCAAGTTGAAGGCCAGCCTGGGCTGCATAGACTCTGTTTCAGAAACACAATCACCTGTCAGTTTTTGGTGACCGTTACTGGTGACATTTCCAGAATTGCAGTGGAGAATTCTCCTTCACTCTAGGGCATACTGCTGAGTCGGGACCTGTGGCTGAGTTCTCTGAGTCCCTCGGGTGCTGTTGATGCACCTGTCCATAGCTTGTGCCTTGGAAGGCACAGATAGCACCTTACGGTAGGCCATGGGCAGTGCCTGTGCCTGGCCGTGTCCATTTACGTGTGCTCAGTGATGCCAGCTTTCGTGCCCTTCTCCAGCTGAGACTAAGCGCATTGCCCGGCTCCGCCCTAGGCTCTGGTTGTTGAGCAGCACCCAGGGCCTCTTCACACACCCCTTGCTGGGTCTCCCCTAGTGGTAATGGCCACCCTGTGTCTTCAGACACATTCTCCTAGGAACAGTCACCCTTGCTGAGACCTGCGTCAGGAGATCCTATGGATCCCAAGAGCCTCTGTGTCCCCTTGGCAACCCACAGGAGTGCAGCGGGGGCAAGGTCCTCAGTCATAGAAGCTGGGCCCCCGGGGGGACGCCATTTGCTCTGTTGTGGCGGGCATTCAATTTTGATTGGTGAGTGGTAAATGAGACTTGAGAACTGCCTGGCCTCACCTTCAGCCCGGCTCCTTTTTCTAGTTGATGCTGTAGAAATGTCTGAATATCGGAGGCACGGAGAGCAGGGTGGTAGCTCTTTGCTATTCAGAGGCCTGTCGCCATCCGACCATCCTGGGTGCACCTCGTGTCGGGGTTCTGGGCTGCAGCTTCCGCGTGCCGTCTCTGTCGGTGCTGTCCCAGTTGAGTTAGTGTGGTTGAGCGCTGCAGCCACCCTGAGTCCAGGGTGGGCTGTCCTGTAGGTGATCCTGGCCCCTCACTGCCACACAGCACGTGCTCAGGTCTCCTGGAGCTGTGCTCCAGGCTGTCCTTTTCTGGGCACTGTAAGCCCAGCCGTTGGTGAGGTCCGTGCAGAACAGCAAGCCCTGTACTCTGCCATACAGGGTACCCCATTGCCCTGCCCAGCCAAGCCCACCGCATTGCTGTTTCCACTCCGTCCCCAGCCACTCTGCCTGCACCTTTGGGGACAGTGACTCATGGCCAGGAGCAGGGAAGCCATCTTGTGTGGGCAGGAGTCTCAAGGTCTCCCCCAGGCCTTGGCCATCAGCCTCCTGGGATGAGGGCGTACCTCTTCTAGTCATCAGATCCTAACTTAATGCTCAGCTGCCCGCTGGCCAGGTGGCACTAACCCCTTGTTGATCAGGCTTCTTTCCTGTTTTGGCTTGTACCCCAAATTTCTCCAGCTGTCTCCCAGGATTCTCAGTCCTGGGAGTCGTGGTATGCCACAGCCTGGGTCAAGAAACAGGGAAGGGATCCTTGTTGGCTGTCCACTCAGGTGCAGCTCTGAGACTACACTCAGCCCCCTCACTGCAGGGCTCCCATGGTGGGTGCTGTCCCTGCTTGTCCCCTCAGGTGGGTGCCTGGTCTAGCCTAGGAACTGCCAGTGACGTCAGGCAGGGACTGTGACATCACTGAGTGGAGAGGCAGGGAGGGGCTTGGGGGCCTCCAGCAGAGGAGCAGCCAGGTCCCCAGCAAGATGGGGGACCCCAAAAAGAACAGGGCAGGTGCGTGCTGGGGCCTTGCAAGGAGGGCTGTGTGTCTCTGGTGGGAGTTCAGCTTGCTGTCAGCCAGCTCCCTGAGCAGTAAGCACCCTATAGCTAGTTTAGCCTTGCCCAGGCCAGCCCAGCATTTCCCCAAGCCTGGGCTCACCCCCTGGGGACAGCCTCATTTGGGTGAAGAATCGGGCTCTGGGCCTGGTAGTCAGACCATAGATGGTTTATTTAGGGCCAGGGAGCCCTGCCTTCCTTCCAGAGCCTCTGTTTTTAGTTCCAAGGCTCAACCAGGGCCAGGGCTAGTGGTGCTTCCTCTTCTCTGGGGTCTCAGGTCACTTCACACACAGGTATGCCTGGGACCGTCCAGCTGCTTGGCACTAAGGTCATCTGTCCCACTGGCCCTCCATGTTGGAGTAACAGGTTTCCTGTGATCTGTACACGTTCTTGGGCATTACTGACTGCCACATACCCTTGTCTGTGGCTCTTCCTTTGAGTGTAGGGCAGCCATGGTGTCTTCAGGCCAGCTTTTGTGTCCTCCTTGACCTAGTCACCTCCCCTGGCCCCATGGAGCTGACATAAAACAGGCAGTGGCCATTGTGTCCCCAGCAGTCCTGTAGGGTCCATGGGACAGCAGATGGACAGCTGGCTCTCTGATGTTATCCAGCTGCCCTGTCCACTCGGGATGCGGGCAGCACACTTACTGGCCCAGGAAAGCCATGGGTCAAAGGCACAAAAGTGTAGTGGGCCTGCTTCCTCTTCCAGCCTGCCCTCCTCTGCCCCCTTGCCATCCTTCCTGCCCAGCCCTGCAGCTGCGCCACTCCCAGAGTGCACATCTTAGCTGGCCTGAGCTCCTGCACAACAGACCATGCTTTAGCTGTTGCTGCTGGGCTATGGCTCTGTGTGTGTGTGTGCGCGCGCGCGCGCGCCACCTGGATCTTGATCTGCACACATCATAGGTGCGCACACAGCCAAGGCATTGAGTCATGTAGCTCCATAGGTCAGAGCTTTGCAGCAACCCAGCCAGGCTAAGGAAGAAGAGGTAGGCCATCCCTGTCTTCTGCAGAAGAGAGGGCAGTCCCTGGGATCCCGCACCATCTAGGTACTTTCTGCTGGAGCCTCAGAGAGGCTCTGCTGCGTCTAGTGACCTGTGCCCCATGCCCATGTGTGATGGTGGAGGCTCCTCTCTCCTGCCATAGACATCTCTCTGTACCAGACCTAGCATCCGACACAGCAAGGTGTCCACGCTCTGGGTGCTGATGCCACCTGCCTCGCCCAGCCCTCCCACCCCCTGGGTCCTAGGGAAGCCTCTTTACTTGTAGGTTTTGGCGGAGGGTGCACTTGGGGACATTGAGCATTGTGGGAGGAGGGTCCACACCCGACTCCACAGGCTGTGGTCATAGGGGTCTGTCGCTGATGTCCTGACTCGGTACTTGAGGGGTGCATGGCTCTGTAGCAGGATATAAGTGCTTGGAAGGGCTGGCTTCCTGCACACCCTTGACTACCTGTGAATGACCCTGACCTGCATTGGAGTTCCTCACCCTGAGGTGAGGCTAGAGCCTTGGGCTCTGTCCCTGGTCATTGCCTCCAGACAGATGCAGGGGTGCTGGGGCCAGGGGACTGGCCTCGAGGGCACCTCTTGTGCCTGTGTGCATGCAGCTTTTAAAACTATATAATCCCCATGTATTTATGACCCCATGTGTATGGGGTCGGAGGACAACTTGTGGGGTCAGTTATCTCCTTCCACCATGTGGATCCCAGGGATGAGACATGGGTCATCAGATTTGTCATAGGCAATCTTACCTGTGATGTTTTTGAGAACAGGGTTTCATATATGCTAGACTGGCCTTGAACTCCTGATCCTTCTGCCTCCACCTCCTGCATGTTAAGATGATGGGTGTGTGTGTGTGTTGGTGTCATTTGGCTTATGTGTTGGAGATGCTTGGTTGAGCACTCTGCCAGCTGAGCCGTAGCCACCGCCCTGTGAGTGCTTCCCAAGGGGAAGAGAATCCCACCATGACGTCTGTAACACAGAGGCTCTGTAGGAAGCTTTCCGAGTGATGCTTGCCCAGATGTGTCCCTTGCTAGGCAAGAGTCGGGGCAGATGCTTTTCTCTGCTGCGTAGCCCTCATCCTGGCTCCGGTGCAGCCTCTGTCAGCCTCCCGCCTCAACACCAGCCCCTGGAGGCACTCGGTCCTGGAGCAGGCCCTAATCTGTACCTGTCTCATCATCCTCGAGGCTACTGCACTGGCAGCCCACAGTGGCAGCCTTCTGGGCATGCCTTCCTCCTCCCATGCTGTAACTCAGTCCCGGCGAGGGACAGCCTGTTGAGACATCTGCAGAGCTGCTAAGAGCCCCTCCCCATGGTGTCCACGGTGGGGAGAGGTGGGACCTCAAGTTGGCTATCTTGTCCCAGGGTGCTGGGCTGTAGCTTTTGAGGTGTTCTAGGTGGGGTGCATGTTGGAACACCTATGCCGAAGGTCAAGGCCCTTTCAGTGTGAATCTGAGCTGGAAGCGCTCCCAGGCTGCCTGGGTTTTTCTAGGAGTCCCCTTTATCTTGAGAGTCTCACTGTTGTATGCTTAAGGAGGTTGGACTGTTTCACTGGGGAGTCAGGCTGACCGCCCAGGGTCCCCTTCTGCCCCAGCAGGAGAGCCAGTGTGTGTGGGACCATCAGTGAACGGCTGGGATGGTGTGGCAGTCGCTATGATTTGCTCGCTCGCTACAGCAGACTGGCTGCTGGCCACAGCCCAGCGGAGCAACATGTGAAAACAGCAAGCAAACGTATGAACCACCTAGACTGGTGCTGGGAGGGTGAGGGACCCCAAGTGCCTTGCCAGTGCCCGGGAGTTCGGGTGCTGCGAGGCTGAGCTGGGAAGCAGGCTGGCAGCCCATCCAGATGTGCCCTGAGAGCACACACACCCGCATGTGGTCCAGTGGAGGAGAATTCCTTGCGGGCCTGACTGTAGTAGCATGTACCTAGCTCTCTGAGAGTACAAGACTAACCTAGGCTGTAGACTAGGAGCTTGTCTCAAAAACACCAGATAACACAGTGAAACCCAGCCTCCATTGGCAGAGTGCTTGCCTTGAAAGCATGGAGACCTGGGGTGGAGGCGGCAGCCCCCATAGGAAAGGCAGTGTGGCGCACACCTTCAGTCCCAGCGCTCAGGAAGCAGAGGCAGGCAGCTCTCTGGGAGGTTGAGGGCAGCCTGGTCTACACAGGGAGTTGCAGGCCAGCCAGACCCTGTCTCAAATTAGTCAATAAAAGTATGTGGTTGCCCAAGTTTATAATACCAGTACCAAGGAGTCAGGGACAGGAGGACTCCTGAGACCTAGTCAGGAAGACCTGTATGCGTGACACCAGAGTGCAGATCAGAGCTCCAAATCTGTATAGTTGGACAGCGGGGTCACAGCAGAGCCATGGCCTCTGGTGCTGTAACGGGTGCTGGCTAGAGTGAGGGAGAGCTGCGTCCAGGCTGTCGTGGTTGCTGCCTCTTGGCAGGCCGTGGGATGTGCAAGTATGGGAGACCCACCATGGCCTCTGGTACCTGAGCCCCGTCTTCTTTGAGAGGTAGGGCTGTGTTCTCTGCCTGGCTTCCATGGGACCCTGCACTGTGTGACACTTTCCCTACTCTGGTCACGAGACAGACATGACCCCAAGCTGTGGCTGCTGCCTCAGAGCTAAGGCCACCTCCCTTCGTGTAACCCTGCTCCTGCAGAGGTCAGAGCCTCGAGACAGGCTTCCCGGTTGTCCCCCATCTGCCTGCCCATCCTTGGGCACTTCTGCAGCTGGCCATGCCATTCTGTGTGGTTGGCCTGGCAAAAGCTGGGTCAGGGCAGAGGGGTGGATATGCACCTGGGCCCCTACCAAGTACACCTTGTTTGCCCAGGGCTGAATGCCATGCGCCTTCATGCCATGGCTGTCTGCATGGTTGGAGTCTTCACCTGCTGTCATAGGTCAGTTGTAGCTCCTGTCCGAATGTGGGCACCATTTTCTCTGCCACTTCCTTGTCTTGGCTGCCCTGGTGTGGTCGGATCTGTGGTCACCTCTCACCCTGGATCTGCATCTCCCTTCTCGGCCCTGGCCTTCCACGTGTCCTCTGCCAGTTGACTGTGTTGTCATGTGGCAACACAGTGGCCCACAGTGTGCTCACGTGGCCATTCCACCCAAGCTACCCACCCCAGTCTCTGACTGTATCAGCCTCTCCTCTGCTCACACCATGGTAGCCTTTGCTGTGCCCTCTGCCAAAGTCAGCGGGGCACGTGTGTCTCTCACAGAGTCAGATGTACCTTCCCAGGCAGGAATGTTGCCGGTCTTATTCAGAGAACCAGCCCACCAGGAAGGAGCATGGCATACAGTCTGTCCTCTGACCTGTGCTTCTTTCTTCACAGCTGGGCGCCACAAGATTTAAGGCTGCGGGATCTGTTGGCAGAATGTCTTCTCTCCCTGCAAGCGACCCTGAGGCCACCAAGATGAGCGCCGCGGCCGGGCCCGCAAGCACACCTTGGTGTCACTAGCCGGGAGCCGAGGGCCACCGGGCGCAATGGTATACTAGGCCGGGCGCGAGCTCAGGTTTCGCACTCGGATCTCACGGCAGAGTCACCGTGGAGAGGCCAGGGTACCACAAACTTATGGATTTTGACAAGAAAGGAGGGAAGGGGGAGTTGGAGGAGGGCCGGAGAATGTCCAAGACCGGCGCGAACCGGAGCAACCACGGCGTCCGCAGTTCGGGGACCAGCTCAGGGGTCCTGATGGTGGGCCCCAACTTTCGAGTCGGCAAGAAGATAGGCTGTGGGAACTTCGGAGAGCTTCGCCTAGGTGAGTCCTACATGCATTGTCTTCCGTACGTGGCTGGGGCCTTCGGGAGGGAGGAGGACCCCTGGCCCTGTTAGGTGCCCTGCAGGGCAGAGGCTGCACAGCAAGGTCGCAGTGTGCTCCCCTCTGGCTCTGCAGCTGCTGTCCAGTGGCTTGTGTCTGTTGCGCAGCCTTTGGCTGCTTGGACCTTGGGTGTGTCCATTGTGGCAGGCTTGGCGCTCAGGCCCGAGCCCCTAGGTGCCCGGGAGGCCAAGGGTCCCGCAAGTGTCTGGCCTTGTCTGTGCAGGTCATGAGGACCTGTGTGTAAAAGCTCATACCACCTGCTACCTCAGGTTCCTCAACCTCACCTGGAGTATCAGGCCGGGGAAGTACTGCCAGGAGCACACTGGCCGCCAGGGGTGCTGCTTGTCACTTTCCACTCCTGACCTGCTGTTGGTCAGTGAGGAGTGCACAGTTGATGTGGAGGACAAATCCAGCCACACTGGGGGACAGCTGTGTCATGGGCTTGTTGGTCGTTGCCCTCACTGGCCTGCTCAAGGCACGCATAGGACCCCTTTGAGGTACAGAGCTTCTGTACCTCTGTGCTCTCTGTGGCCTCAGGCCTGAGCCGCCTTGCCCGCAGCCACCGGTTTCAGCTGGCTTCTGAGGCCCAGCCAAAAGATGGTTCCTCCACAGTGGAGACACCAAATTGCAGCCTTGAAGCCAGCAGTGGCCACACACTTCTTTAATCCCAGCACTCGGGAGGCAGAGGCAGGCAGATTTCTGAGTCCCAGGACAGCCTGGTCTACAGAGTAAGTTCCAGGACAGCCAGGGCTGCACCTGTCTAGAAAAACTTAAGAACAGGAAGAAGAAGAAAAAAAAAACTGAATACACGCTCATGCACACAGGCAAACATGAACGTGTGTGCATGTGCTTGTGGCCAGCAATGCTTTGGAGGGGTCCTGATCTCAGGGAGTTGGGCAGCAGCTCACCAGCTCAGATTGAGGTACAGATTAAGGATGCAGAGGCTTGGATGGGATGCATGTGTCCTGAAAGGGTTTCTGCTACGTCCTGTGCAGGGCCTGTGTGTAGTAAGGGCCTGTGTGTTGGTGCTGGCTGCTCCCTGTCTTTGCTGCTGGGGGTGGAGCCTATGCCAACAGCTTGTGTACTTTGACCTTTGTTGGAATGCAGGGCCAGCCCCCTCCTTGCTAGAGTCCCTGAGCAAGGTTAGGATGCGCAAGTGGCTCAGTGGTAATGTGTGCTCAGAGTGCACAGGATTGCAACCCCAGCTCTGAGCTAAGCATGCTAAGGCAGGTCACCCTGGGCTTGTCCCCCCTGCCCCTGCCCCCACCAAGTTAGGGTCAGTGTGAGCTGCTTCCGTGCCTGAGCCCTTGCACACCCACCCACCCACCCCTCCCACAAGCCTTCCTTACTATGAAGTCTGTCTGTCTGGCCTGGGTCCACTGCGCTCTTTTGATCTGTAGCGTTGTATTTGTTCATTAAATTGGGAGAATCGAAGCCCTTATGTCTGTGCAGCTTTCTTCCTCTTATTATTATGGGGCCATATTCTGTCCCTTTCTGTGTGTCTCCTTCTCCCAAAGAATCCCACCGTGTAGCCCTGGCCGTCCTAGAACTCGCTGTGTAGACCGAGGTAGCCAGAACTCAGATCCACCTGCCTCTGCCTCCATGTGCTGGGATCGAGTGTGTGCCCCTCGCCTGCTTGCCCCACACTCACTGCTTTAGGTGTATGGGCGTTTGTCTGCATGTGTGTTACTGCACTGCATGCACGCCTGGGGAGACCAGAAGCGGGCACAATAATTACAGTTAGGGACTGTTGTGAGCCCCCATGTGGGTGCTGGGAACTGAACCCACATCGTCTGGAAGAGCAGCCAATGCTTCTAGCCGCTGAGCCGTCTCCCCATGGACACCCCACACACACATTTAAGAGAAAGCATTACTGTGTATATTTGAGGAATAGACGCCCTCTGGGCGTCAGGGACAACTTTGAAGAGTGTCTCTTCTCTTCTTCCACCTTTCTGTGGATTCTGGGGGCTTGGACCATGTTGTCAGTTGTACACTGCCAAGTGCCCTACCCTGAGCCACCATGGCTGGCCTCCAGGCATGCTGTCTCACACAGAGAAGGAGGGTCACCCTTGCACACTGTGGGCTCAGAATGTCCGTGCCCACAGCCTGTGTGGGCCTGATGTCCGCCAAAACATCCGGTGCCTGTCACACGCATGGGAACCTGGGTTCCCCCCCCCCCCCAAGGACTTGCTCAGGGGCCGGGCCGGCCCACAGAAGAGCAGGGCTGGATCAGCGGAAGCTGTGTTCACAGAGCCCCTGAGGAAAGGACATAGAAGGAGGGAGCCTGCGGTGGCCACAGCTGGGGACCGCCGCTCACAGGCGGGCACGGACACCTGCAGAGCGTGGTCACAGCTGGGGACCGCCGCTCACAGGCGGGCACGGACACTGCCCAGTATTCATGAGCCACGGCTCCATAAGGACACAGCACTGGAGAAGTGGGCAGAGACCTGAACAGACCCTCACAGAGGACAGCTGGCCTGACACAGCATGCAGGCAAGGCAGCTGTTGGCTGCTCACCCAGGAGAGCTGAAGTATCTTCAGGGTGATGGGTAGACCAGACCTATGGTGAAAGGACCCATCACTGAGCTGCCTCCTGGAAGAAACTCCAAGGTGCCTCACCTTCCACAGCCTGGCGTGGTCTGGTGAATCCCAGGAGACAGGAGGCCATCACCATCAATGGACAAGCAGTGCACTCTGAACTTGGCCTGGTACTGTGATGGAGGCTTCCAGGAAGAAAGCAGGGACTGAGCAGCCCTGCTGGGTGGCTGGGGAATCCGCTCACAGGCCTGTCTTCACTAGCTGGCCGCTGGCTGTGACTGGGGACAGAGGCCCCTGCTTGCTGCTGTGTGCAGGGCCACTAGAGTAGGAGCATGTTTTCCCTGCAGGGGCGGCAGGTGCAAAACACTGGGGTGTGGCCCTGAGGGGGCCTTTGTGACTAGGGGTGCTGAGGTAAACACAGGATACTGAAGGGGCTGTTGTAAGGGACACCCAGGACAGCAGATGTGACCCCGGCAGGAGAGGGCAGCAGAGGCTGACCGACTGAGGCTGAGCTGCTGGGTTCACCAGCGCCGGATCGGCAGCATGGGGCTCTCAGCCAGCTATCTGGGTAGTATGTGTGGTTGCGTCCAGTTGAGGGGCTCTGTCATGACCTGCTGGGGCCCAAGGGAGACATCTCCCCACGACTGCATACAAGTAGTGAGGTGCGGTGCCGGGATTTCCTGGGCGGCGGGAGCAGCTCTTGACAGCCTCTGAAAAGGGGTTACTCACACCCTTCCCTGGAGAGTGCGGCCCTGGAAGCTGGGTGGAGTGGGCTCCCCAATCCAGAGTCCTGATGGCCCCTGTTGCCTCCCCAGGAAAGAACCTGTATACAAATGAGTACGTGGCTATCAAGCTGGTGAGTGTGCCCCACCCCCATGCCCCGTGTGCGCCCCAGGCCTGGGGAGAGGGCCTGCCTAACAGTCCCTTGTACCGCAGGAGCCCATCAAGTCCCGGGCCCCGCAGCTGCACTTGGAGTACCGCTTCTACAAGCAGCTCAGCACTGCAGGTGAGGCGCGGGCCCCGGGTGCAGGCCGCCCTTCCGGAGCGGGCAAGGGCTCCAGCTTGCCTGCTTCTTTCGCAGAAGGCGTTCCTCAGGTCTACTACTTCGGCCCATGTGGGAAGTATAACGCCATGGTGCTGGAGCTGCTGGGGCCCAGCCTGGAGGACCTGTTCGACTTGTGCGACCGCACCTTCACGCTGAAGACGGTGCTCATGATCGCCATCCAGCTGGTGCGGGGCGGGGCGGGGCGGGGCGCGGCGGGGGGCGGGGCCTGGGTGCCGGACCTCTCTGACCCGTCCCCACCCCCCAGATCTCGCGCATGGAGTACGTGCACACCAAGAGCCTCATCTACCGCGACGTGAAGCCCGAGAACTTCCTGGTCGGGCGGCCGGGCAGCAAGCGGCAGCACTCCATCCACATCATCGACTTCGGGCTGGCCAAGGAGTACATCGACCCCGAGACCAAGAAGCACATCCCGTACCGCGAGCACAAGAGCCTGACGGGCACGGCGCGCTACATGAGCATCAACACGCACCTGGGCAAGGGTGAGCGGCGGCGGGGCGGGGCCGGGCTGGCAGGGGCTGAGCGGGCGGGGCGGGGCCAGGCGGGGCGGGGCCGGGCTGGCAGGGGCGGGGCCGGGCTGAGCGGGCGGGGCGGGCTGGCAGGGGCGGCGGCTGAGCCCAGCCTGCTGTCCCCGCAGAGCAGAGCCGCCGGGACGACCTGGAGGCGCTGGGCCACATGTTCATGTACTTCCTGCGAGGCAGTCTGCCCTGGCAGGGGCTCAAGGTGGGCGGGGCCTCCCGGGTGGGGGGTGGTGCGGGCGCGGACTCGCGCTCACTGACCGCTTCGCGCAGGCGGACACGCTGAAGGAACGCTACCAGAAGATCGGGGACACCAAGCGCGCCACGCCCATCGAGGTGCTGTGCGAGAGCTTCCCGGGTGAGGAGGCCCCGCTGCCCCGCCGCGCCATGTGGCCGAACCCCTCCACGTTGAGCTCCCCCGCGTGACCACGTCCCTGGTCTCCTCCCGCAGAGGAGATGGCCACGTACTTGCGCTATGTGCGGCGCCTGGACTTCTTCGAGAAGCCGGACTACGACTACCTGAGGAAGCTGTTCACGGACCTCTTCGACCGCAGCGGCTACGTGTTTGACTACGAGTACGACTGGGCCGGGAAGCCCCTGGTACGTGGAGGTGATGTGGGAGAGCCCATCAGTGCTCAGCGCGGGAGGGGCGAGGGGCGCCCTGGACGGGCACGCCGGCCAGTGGAGGCTGCTCCAGACTGGGAGCCTAGGGGCTGAGAGGGCGCAGACGGCGACCCCGCAGGCGTCGGGGTGGGGGTGGAGAGGTCTCACACCCCGTCTGGTCAGACGGTGGGGCCCTGGGCAGGAGTTGAGGTGGGATGGGCCGACCTCTCCGCGGGGAGGGGCGGCTGGGACCTGGGCGCGGGTCAGGAACTGTCCTGGGGCTGCAGCGACGCCTGCAGCTCCATCCTGTCCTGACATCCGCTCTCGCAGCCAACGCCCATCGGCACGGTCCACACTGACCTGCCCTCCCAGCCACCACATCGCGACAAAGCCCAGCCCCACAGCAAGAACCAGGTGAGGGCCAGACCGGGGGGTGCAGCCCGGAGGGGATGGAAGGCCGTCAGCTGGCCTGATTGGCCCCTTCCCTCCAGGCGCTGAACTCCACCAACGGAGAGCTGAACACAGATGACCCCACTGCGGGCCACTCCAACGCCCCCATCGCGGCCCCTGCAGAAGTGGAGGTGGCGGATGAAACCAAGTAAGGCCCAGTGTGCCTGGGGCCTGGCCATGCTGGCCACCGCTCGCCCGCCAGCACCATTCCACACTTCACCCCATGTCACCGCCCTTGTTGCCCCTGCAGGTGCTGCTGCTTCTTCAAGAGGAGAAAGAGAAAATCGCTTCAGCGACACAAGTGAGGGTGGGTGCGTCCAAGACCCCAGGCGGGTGTCCAGGAAGGTGGCGGTGTCCTGGGTGGCGTGGGGCTCCTTGGCCCACGTGCAGGCACCATCTTCCCGGGACTTGGGGTCGCTTCCTTCACACAGGACTTTGGCGGAAATCTCTCCACCCGTGTCTCGTCGTCCCCTTCGAGAGCATTAACTATTTAAGACCAGGAGAGAAGCACCGCGCTGTCCCTGCTGCGCCCAGTTAGCTCATAAAGTACAGCTTGCCCCCTCGATCCAAAGGCCATTTTCTCGAGTGGGGCAGGCCCGGGGCGTGGGTGTCACACGGAGGCTACGAAGCCTCAGCCACCAAAGGGGAGGCGCGTGCTACCGCAATGCTGCACCAAAGCCGGGGCAGAGCGTGGGAAGGTCACCGCACAGGGACTGGTCTGGCCCTCACGGAGCCAGGGCGGCCATGACTCATGTCCCTGTGTGCAGGACCCACCCACGGGACAGAATCGCCTTAACGCCCTGCCCCGGGGCAGCAGAGAGGCGGTCCCACGGGAGGGCCAGGTCTCGGGAGCCGAGTTCTTGCTTTACAACCTGTACAGAAATGAACTTATGTTTCTCTGGCGCTTCCTTGAAGCCGTAGAGTATAGGGGCTTTTTTTTAAAAAAAAAATAAAAAATAAACGAAACCATCCTCAAGCATGGGCCTGGTCCTTACCATCCATAGGACGTTCAGGTCTAGGGACCAGAGGGACGCAGCTGGCCGACTCACGGGAGGCCCGGGAGCTGGGCCCTGGCTACGGTGTGGGAGGGCTGCTGCTCCCAAACCCGAGAGGCCGGGCAGGCTCCAAGAAGATGGTGGGTCTGGATCTGACCAGCAGTCCCACCGAGACGACACCGCAGGGCAGGGGTCTGCTGAAGGAACAGCTACAAAAAGGCCCCTGGGATCGGAGACCAAGCTTTGAGGTGCCAGACCAACCAACTGTTGCAGAGCTGGGAGGAGGCTGTGTGATAAGGTGCACTTGCTGCTTTCTGGAATGTTTGTCCATTGCATTTCAGGGGATGGTTCCCAGGGCTTCATCTTACACGGGCACAACCTACTTAAAAAAATGTAGAAGGGCTCGTGGGAGAATGGAGGTGGGGGCAAGATGGGCGCAAGAAGACAGGAGCCTGCAGAGCCAATGTGCATTCCATTCCCGCGCCCACGTCGCTGGCACACCATAGGTGTGCGCCCTTCCTGGGGAACCCAGCACCTCTCCTGGCCTCCGTGAACACACACACTGACATGCACATACACAATGCACAAATGAAAAAGTTTTTAGAAGAATTTTATTTTATTGTGTATACAATGTTCTGTTTGTGCATGCCAGAAGGGGGCAACCAGATCTCACTATGGATGGCTGTGAGCCACCATGGATGCTGGAGATTGAACTCAGGACCTCTGGAAGAGTAGCCAGTGCTCTTACTCTCTCCAGGCCACAGAGGAAAGTCTTAAAGCAACCTGCTAACTGGAGCAGGCAAGATGGCTGCACCGGTGTTCACTGCCAGCATGGCAACCCTAGTCGCCTGCCCAGGACCCAGAGAGTGGAAAGAGGACTAACCTCAGCGTCAGGGGTTTTGTTTTGTTTTGTTTAAATCCAGGCCAGCCAGGGCTACACAGATTTATTATCATCTTAAATCGCGTGTGAGTGTGTGCCACAGACTTAGAAGCACCTGAAGTGACCGTGCGGGTGGCTGCGAGCCGCCCAGCAGGGGTCCTCGGCAAGAGCTCTGCACCTTCTCTCCAGCTCCTCTTTTGTTTTGGAACTGGGCATCACTAGTCCAGGCTAGCCCTGGACTCCAGACCTCTAGTCTCTGCCTACTCGGAACTGAGATGACAAGATTTCTAAAGCCCCTGGCCCTGGCTGGTGGCCAGCCTGGCCGCCTGCCTCCACTCTCTTCCGAGTACTGGGAGGATAGTCTCAGAACAGCATGGGGGCTGAGGCGCCCGCCTCCCAGCCACCTAACACTCAGAAAGCGGCACTCAGTAGTTCAAGGCAGATGTTTTATTTAAAAAAAAAAAAAACAAAAAAAACAAACATTTGGGGACACAGTGTGGAGGGCTCACCTCCCATGGCTTTGGGAAGGACATGGGTTCTGGGCAGGAGGTCACTGGTACAGAGACATAAGGAAGGGGACCCCAAAGGGGACTGCGCCTTCTAGGCCATCACTGGACAGGGTGCCTGGTGGCCAGAGCTGTGGTATATACAGGGGTGTCCTGTGGTAACGGTAACCCCGGGTGCCACATCAGGCCAGCTGGGGGCCCAGTCATCTGCTCAGGCCCTGCAGGCTCAAGGCTGAGCTCTGCTGACCACACCACGGAGCCTGTCCACAAGGATGGACAATGATGGCCTCATACCGACACCGCCGGGAGGAGCAGGAACAGTGGCCCACCAGCCCTGACAGAGGCTCTGGGGGAAGGCCAAGTGCCCTGAACATGCGCATGCCCAGCAGGCCAGGGTTTCCGGTGGCATCAGTGCACGCAGGTCAGGCCCTGGGTCCCCAGGGAGCAGCAGAGAACGAAAGGAACACGAAACCCAGACCACTGGCTGGAGGAGAGCCCGAGTGCGGGCCCCAGCTGAGTGTGGGCTCCAATGCATTGCAGTGTGCAGTTTACTAACCGGACGAGTGCCGCCGCGCGCCCTGGGCTCGCTGGCCTGCTGCCCTGCGCTGCAGGGACAAAAGTGGGAACCCAGACCGCAACCCACCGCCCTTGGCCCTGACAGCTGTCCATTCAGGGCCAGGCCCACTCTGCCCCCACGACCGAGGGATTGTCTCGTCAGGGCCCTGCCCGTGGCCTTACCACCTCCCCAGTGACTTGGGACAGGCGGTCACACTTGTCACTGTGGACACAAGGCCGCCCCTTCCATGATGATGAGGGAGGTGGCAGGGAGGGAGGCCAGCCAATGGCTGGCAGGGGGTGACCTGGGTGGGCACTGGCTAGGTGTAGAAGATGACTTCCGGGATCTGGCCGTCCTCCACGGAAGTGCCGTTGTTGTTCCCGGCTGCGTAGCAGAAGGTGAAGCAGGTCTTAGCCCCAGTAGTGGGCGATTCGTGGGTCACCTTGCGAAGGCCTTTGGTGCCATAGTGAGAGTCCGGGCCCTGGGGGGAGGCACAGTGAAATCAGGATGCCCAGGGCTGTTGGAATAACGAGGGCCCCCACGCCCGGAGAGGCAGGGCAGTGCCCTGGGGAGCGGGTGCCCACCTTGAGCGTGGCGCAGGCCGTGTAGTTGACGCTGGGCAGGACCTCCACCGGCTCCTTGAACATGACTCGGAAGGTGCTGGCGGAGCCGTCGCAGCTGAAGCCCGTGTCGTTCTGGCCCAGGACCGTGTTGCTGTCCGTGTGGATGATCTGGGAACAGAAGGCTGCTCAGTGACCTGGGTCCTGGGGGCTGAGCTGCGCAGGCAGGGACGGCAGGACGGGGCTGACGCAGGAGTGTGGGAGGGGCCTTTGGGAGTTGTCTCAAGAAGACTGCGCATAGCGGGGGTGTGGCGAGAAGGCCGAAGGGCACAAGTGTGGGCCTGAGGTGCTAGGTGGGAGCTGTGGCTGCCTTGGTGTGGGGTTGGGGGGTGGGACAGGACCAGGCTGTGGGCGTGGCCTGAAGGAAGACTGGCACCGTGGACAGGGCTCGCCAGGGCTGGCAACCTACCTGGATGTTCACTTGGTAGTCAGTGGGCCCGTGGATGGATCCATAGAGCCCAAAGCCCACCACAAAGATACGCTTGTTGACCGAGAACCTGCAGAGGGGATTGAGCGGCAACTGATCAGCACCCTGGGCCTAAGAGGCTGGAGGGGCTATGGGAAACTGAACAGCCTGGGGCTGAGGAAGGGTACATGGCCCATTCAGGGCCAAATTCGCCTCTACCACACTGCCGGTCTCTCACCGCCACCTCCCGGCTGGGCTGCACCCTCACCTGATGCGGTCCCTGCTGTCCACTCCCTCACCGCCACCTCCCGGCTGGGCTGCACCCTCACCTGATGCGGTCGCTGGTGCCGCTGTAGCCCCAGCGGCTCTCCACCTGCTGGAACCGGTTAATGCTGCACTCCTTGCCCCGCAGGCAGCATCGGGGCCTGTCGATGAACTCCACACGAGGCTTGGGGTTGACAGTAAAATGCAGGAAGAGGCTGACCACTTCTCGGTCCACCAGGATGCCGGACTGTGCCGGGCCTGCGGGCAGAGGGCCGGCTGACAGCAGGAAGGGAGGTAGACTCAGGACGGGCCTCAAGGTGGGACATCTGATTGTCAGGACCTGGCCAAGTTGAGGGGTGCCTCCTTCCTGGGACCTGGCACGATGCCCTGCCTGGCATTCTGGGCTGGCAGACTCCCACATGTGTGGGTCCCTCAGGCCCCTACTGTAGAACACCCTTGCTTCATACTGGGTAGAGCGTGTACCCTGCCTGGCCAAGGAGGGTCACTCCACAGTCAATGCCTCACCAAGTGCAACTTCCAGAAGCCATCCTAGGGCTCTAGGCACATGGCAGACCCCAAACCCAGGGCTTCCTGCGTGCCAGGCAACTGATCTACCAACTGCATACCTGCCCAAAGTGGGATCCTGAGAGGCCAATAGGACATGGCCCCAATGTGTGGAGACTCCAGGGTCTCAGGCAGTGTCCCCAAACCAGAGCCTCAGGGACATAGGCCAGAGAGTGCCGTGGGTACGCCATCAGGGACCACAGGAGCAGTAGCGGCCATGCAAGCCCGTTACCTGCAGCAAACTCCTCAATGGTCATCAGGGGGAAGCGAATGAGGCCCAGGGCCTTGCCTAGCACCTTCCTCTTATTCTCAGGTGTCACCTGAAGCTGCTGCCGTTGACACTCAGCCTCAGACCAGCGTACGACCGCATTGAACAGCCGAACCTCACGAATGCCCAGGGTATCACGTTCCAGCACCGCCACCAGCGTGTCTGTAGAAGAGAGAGGCTGTGAGCCCTGGTGCCTGCCCTGTACAAAAACCACCTCAGCAAGGGCTTGACAATTATGGCCCTCTGTCCATGTTTACCAATAAAGTTTTATTGACACATGACCCTCCCTAAGCCCTCTTCCTTCAACACAAACTCACAGAGTTCACACTGGCCTTGAAACCACTATGAGGCTAGCCTTAAATCCATGACCTTCCTGCCTGCACTTCCTGAGCGTAGGGCTGACAGGCTGGCAAGTGTTAGGCAAACACTACCAACTTAGTTGAGTGCCTGCCCTTTCTTTTTGAGATATTTTCAATCTATAGGCTAGGGAGGTCTGTAACTCACAGCAAAGCTCTTGCCTCAGCCTCCTGAGCACTGGGCTCACAGGAGGACATCCCCACACCCTGTGACTATTTCCTCTGACTCCACAAGGGCAGTCGAGCATCTTGTCAGAGCCACTCTGCCTACAAAGCCATCGGCAGGAGCCACAGGGCACCTGTGTGTGTTAGCATAGAGGGCCAGGTGGTCTGCCTAGGAAGGGATCACAGTGACCCTAGAATGAGAGGCAGGGTCCTCAGACCCAGGCCAGGCTCTGCTCCCAAGTCCAGCTGCATCTCTTCAACCCCAGCTCACCATGTCACCCAAAAGGTGGGTTTCTAGTCATCTTCAAATCAGGATCTCCAGCTGGACCCAGCCTTGCCCTTTGCT
The DNA here is from genome assembly GCA_028658305.1 of Pachyuromys duprasi. Lineage (NCBI taxonomy): Eukaryota > Metazoa > Chordata > Mammalia > Rodentia > Muridae > Pachyuromys > Pachyuromys duprasi. The sequence continues at coordinate 31,263,949 of CM053753.1, read as the reverse complement.
CCAAGCAGTCCTCGAGCCTGGGCCTGCTGGTCCTGACACACTTACCCAGGTCAATGTCGGTGAAGCCCTCAGCGGCGATGGCATCGGCTGTGTTCTTGTCTATGCTCTCCAGGCACAGGCTGGCCAGCTGTGGCTCATCAAAGAGCCTCGCCTGGAGAGACGGGACGGCCAGCGCCTGTCACCACAGGCCACAACAACCCTGCCAGTTTGCCAAGCCTGGAGCAGCAGCCCACGAGCGCCCGGCAGGTGAAGATGTGCCATCAAGCCTGGCAACCTGAGCTCACTCCCAGAACTGAGCCCAGGAGTGAGCTAGGCACTCCTCTCCTGTCCACACATCACTCACATCAGAAACGGAAGCAATGGTAAGAGAAGGCCCATGGGAGCCAGGGCGATGGCTCAGTGGGGAACGCGCTGGCTGCGCAAGCCCGAGGGGCCCAGTTCAGATCCCAGGACAGCCTAAGAAGCTGGCTGTGGGGCCAGCCAGACGGCTCAGTGGGCAGAGTTGCTTGTTGCCAAGCCTGAGCTCCTATCTTGGGGGCTCACATCACTTAATGAGGCTAGCCCAGGCGGACTCCACCTCCCGGGGCCCAAGGTGGGGCGGCTGGGCTGTAAAAGAGCTGGCTGTGTACCAAGAGCTGCCCCCGCTCCCGGCTCCCACCTGGAACTCCATGGTGAGCAGAACCCATGCATATACAAACAAGATACAGTGGAAGAGGCTCGTGTGGGGGTGGCGTGGGGATGGGCACCTGTCGCCTAGCGCCTCAGGAGTACCAGACAGGACGGTACAGACCGGCTCAGAGGGGAGACAAACAAAAAAGCTGGGCTCAAGGTGGCGCACGCCTTTAATCCCAGCACTCAGAAGGCAGAGGCAGGAGGATCTCTGTGAGTTCAGGCCAGCCATGGCTACACAGTGAGACTCCTATCTCCAAAAAAAAGAAAAAGAAAGAAAGAAAGAAAGAAAAACGGAAAAGGTGGACAGCGGCTGAGGACACCTGGCAGCTTCTGGCCTCGGCACGGCGCTCGGAGCCCCAGCTGTCACAGGTCAGGGAGTGGCCACACCCACCTGTGTGAGCAGCATGAAGGCGTTGTCCGCCCGCAGGTGCTTCTTGAGGAACTCCACACAGTGCGCCTCCAGCGCGGGCACGGCGTACTTCTTGGCTGTGTAGAGCGTGGTCATCACCGTCTCTGGCCCAATCTGCACTTCATCTGAGTACAGGAACCTGAGCAGGGGCACAGGCTGGGCAGTGCCAGGTGACCCCACAGCCACTAACCAGCACCACAGCTGTTCAGGAACCTTCCAGAATTGACATCTGGCAGTGTTTCCTACCCTGGGGCTATCCGTTGGTAAGGCCAGGCTGTCATCCATGAGATGTCCACGCACAGGCTGAACTAGGCCACCATGTGCCTGAGATGCAGCTCCCAGCAGCAGCCATGGCTCTATGGCCAAGCTTAGGCGCTCATGGGTAAACCTCAGACACTGGCTAGGATAGTGTGAGTGACCACACCACACTGACCATGGCTGGGTGGGCAGAGTGCCCACCCAGCTAGCAGCCACATAGCCTTGGGCTCCATCCCATCATCACAGGTCAGGAGTAACATAACACTCAGGCTATTTCAAAATGTTAGCAAAATTAAAACACCTGTAATCCCAGCACACGGGAGGCAGAGGCAGCAGATCTGAGTTCGAGGCCAGCCTGATCTACATAGAGAGTTCCAGGACAGCCAGGGCTACACAGAGAGACCCTATCTCAGAAAACAACAACAAAGGGCACGCCCCTTGTCCAGTGCATTCCAGCACACTGAGATGCAGGGTGGCTCCACAGATGTCACCAGGGCTGTCCAGCACCCACCCCGGTCAGAAAAACCTGGAAACTTACTTGAGCAGCGCCAGGAAGGCAGCGGGCTCCACATCAGGCAGCTCAATCTCCGTGGACGTGGTCGCCATCCCACCATTGAACATGGCATCAAAGACAGCGCTTCCCACAGCCAGCACGAACCTGTTCAAGGAAAGAGGGTGACCGCCCATTAGTCACACTGGCGGCCTCATCCGGCCCAGGCCAGCCAGCATCTCCTGTCACGTCTGCCTGCCGGCCCTAGTCGCAGCCTTTGCAGGCCTTGGGTCCTTCTAGAGGCAGAAAGAGGAGGCGGTGGAGGGCCAGTGCTGCCTTCCTCTGCACCTGTGCCCACTCGCCCTCCGCTCACTCCGTGCCCTTCCTCCTCTTGCTCCATCATCCCTCCCCCTCATTCACTCATTCCCTCACTAAGTCACTCTTTGCCCATTCGTTCCTTCCCCTCCCTCAACTCTCTAGGCCATGGCAACAAGTATAGGGACCCGACTTTCACTTGGGGACAGTCTGGGTCAGGGTCTTTAGGCTCAGAAGGGTGTTAGGGCTTGGGGAACGCAGGGGCAGAGGAAAGAGAGCCTTCAGAAGCTGTAGTGTTGGACGGGAATGAGAAGCATAGGAGTCATGTGACCGCCATGAGGGCTCCAGCTGGCAGAGCGTAGCAGTAGGCCAGCGCAGCATGGATGGCACGGTAGCCAGGCTCAAGACCCTCAGTGACTGGGCTCGGGAACCACAGAGCCCTGACATTGGGGGCGGGGTGTGGAGATAGCTTCTGAGTCACAGGAATACAGCTTGCTCTGTGGGCATGTGCCCCACCCAGTGTCCACAGTGACAGGGGGTCTCTGGACACCTCTGGACGGGCAGATGGGTCCCGGCACCATGGTTAGGACAGAGCACCCACTCCAGCTGGGCAAGGTCCTAAAGCCTTCCACAGAACCTGGGACCCATCCTGCCTGGAGGACTGGCCCATGGAGGTCCCTCTCACATCCGTCCCGCGCCCCATCTCACAGGGTCACCCTGGCCTCATTGGCCCCAAGTCTGGCCGCTGCTGACTGTCACCTTGGACACTGGTATCAGAACAGGTACCACCACCTCCTAGGTGGCAGCTAAGTGCAACCAGGAAACTGGGGTCTAACTGCGCCATGGCCATCTTCAGGAGGGAAACAGATATAAGGAAGGAGCTGACAGCTGACCAGAGATGCCCATCACCGCAGCTAGGCAGGCACCAAAGCACAACAGGAGCTTATGGCACCCTGGGTAAGTCAATAAGACCTCGTCTCAAAAAATAGAGAGCAAAAAGACTACTAGCTCAGGGGTGGGGTTCCACCCAGAAAGCCCCAAGAGGGGCCGGAGGTGTGGCTCAGCACTGTAGCACCCGTCCAGAGCGTAGACTTCCTAACCATCACTACGGACTCGAACTGGAGATGGCTGAGGACAAACTGAGGCAACACTAGACTGACAGGGGCCACAAGCTCTGGGGCATCAAGAGCCAGAAGCAACCCACCTGGGAACCTTGGGGACAGTGTAGCTGCCCAGACCAGGGCAGAAAGATACATGCCAGTCACAGCCCTGCAGCCTTCCAGCTCCTATCCCTACTTAGTCTCTAGGTGGGGGCTGGGCAGCCTCACTGCTCAGCACAGCACAGGCCTCCCTGGCCCACGCACCAATAAGCCAGGAATAACTTCTTCTTTCTGGTTGGGAAGCATCTCTTCCCAGCAAGGAAGCCTCCACTCACCACGCAAATGCCAAAAACAGAAAGCCAGGCACACCGCTGCACTGGCCGCCTGACACCGTCATCACGCCTGGCCCTCTGTGGCTCATAACAGTGGGGTGACACATGGGAGGTCAGGCCATTCTGCTGAGCACCACCTCGACCCTCCCGAAGACACCCCAGCTGCCTTCCGAGTTTAGTCAGCAGCCCTTTGCCTGGACGCTTTCGTTGTCTACTCTGGCCTCTGCAGCTCTTTGTAAGAGACAGAAATACCCACAGGCATGCCAAAACATATTCAGATTTTCCCAGGAGCCACGGCTGGGAACATAAGGCACCGAGTGCAGTTGGACATGCATCGTGGCCCATCTACACACTGGGGTACCACTCGGCCACAAGTAGGAACAAGGGCACACACACATCCCCAATGGAGGGAACCAGAGACTAAGGGAGGCCTCGAGAGTTAGGGCTGGTAGTCGGCAAGTGCTGGAGAGTCATGATGGCTGCGCAGTGTGCCCGTGGGCTTTGTCTCAGTGAACCTGGCTTAAGTGCAATTAAAGGGCTGAGTTGGGGCCTAGAGGAACCTCAGCTCACAGCCAGCTCCAGGGACCCGAGCCTAGACGCTGCAGACAGGTGCACACATGAACATACAAATATGAGCACAGGCATGAATACACAGTCATGCACACATGCACACACACACAACTAAAATGAATCATTCTGTATACCAATTCTGACCTGGAACTGAAAGCTGCCTGCTTCTGCCTCCTGCTCACTGGGATTAAAGGCATGCGCCACCAACAACCAGCTGAAATAAATCTTTCACTATTACTTTTGTTTGGTTGGTTGATTGAGATGGGGTCTAACTACATAGCCTGGGCTGGCCTTAAACTCAAGATCTACCTGCCTCAGCCTCCAAGTGCTGGGATCATAAGCCAGCACTACCACAGCCAACACATGGCCAGGAGTCCTACAGAGGGACAGCTCAGCTGGCTGTGAGCTGGGACAGCCTACCTGGAGTGCATCCCAAGTGACAGGGCAGATGCCAAGGCTCAGACCCCACAGGTGCATGGCCAGAAACAGCCCAGCAGCTGGGGCTGGGATACAGCTCCATGAGTGCGGAAGATGTGTGATCAAATCCCTATCACTCGTACAGAAAGCCAGTGTGGGCAAGGCATGGTGGCGCAGGCCTTTGACTCCCGCACTTGGAGGCAGAGGCAGGCAGATCTCTGTGTGTTCCAGCCAGGCTAGTCTACACAGTGAAATCCTGCCTCAAAAGTAACAAAACTTATATAGCTCAGGCTAGACTCAAACTCATGATACTCGTGACTCAGCTTCCTGAAGTTTAGAATTACAGATGTTGAAAATGGGGAGAACTTACTATTTATTTATGTTGAAGAGCCTCACTGTGTAACCCTGGTCAGCTTAGAATTGGCTACATAGACTAGGCTGGGCTTGAACTCACAAAGATCCACTTGCTTCTGCCTTCTAAGTGGTGGCCTTAAAGACACAGCCAATTGTGAAGAGAATTTTAAGAGAATACAATGCACAACATTTTCTGCAGCTTACATAGAATGAACTACCCACAGATATAATAAATAAGCCAGGCGTGGAAACATACACTTGTAATCCCAGGCCCCAGGAACGCAAGGCAGGAGAATTGTGGTGAGCTAGAGGCCGGCCTGGGCTACGTTGGGAGACTGAGTCTCAAAACAAAACAAACGCGTACAAAGGGAATGTGGTGGCTGGGGTGAGTGGTTAGCAGGCACAACGCCCTGGGCTCCAACCTCAGCTCAGTCAGAAAGGACCAAACAGAAGGAAGCAACACACTCCAAAACAAGCTGAGATCTGCCGCAAGGAGGGATGCATCCAAAGGGACCCTAAGGGGCATCGGGAGCCACGCACTGCACCCCAAGGACAAGCGTCCCAGACAGAGGTTCTGCCCACTGCTTCCCAAGCCCATCCAGGTGCCTTCAGAAGCTGTGCGGCAAGCTGATGTGGAACCCATAGTTAGAGTAGAAAACCATGAGTGTCCAAGGAGGGAGGAGGAGGAGCTGGGCGTGGAGGGAGGAGCAGGAGCTGGGCATGGAGGGAGGAGCAGGCCTGTCATCCCATCACTTAGGAGGTCCCAGCTGGAGGTCTGCAACAGCCTGGGCTACTAGGGAGTCCACACCAGCCCCTCTCAAGAACAAACTTTAGAACGTGCGCACACACTGGGGCCACACCCGCCTCTCTTCATTGTCAAAACTCTTTTATTCGAACAAAACTGTTCACGGAAGCTCCTCCTGCCTGTGGCTGCAGCGAGTTGGACCATTGCTATAGAGACTACAGTGGCTTAAACAGCATTTTCCTTTTTACAAGCCTGGGGCTTGAGCACAGGAGGGCTCAACCACTGCGCTACCCCCAAGCTGAGCTGTAAGCTCCTGATGTCCGCCCCGTCAGCCCTGGGTGGTCTATGGTCTCTACTTCCTCTGCTGGGACAGGGGTCTCACTCAGCCCCGAGTTCAACAACTGTCTCTAGCTAGCCAGTTTGCTCCCGGGCTCCCCTATCTTCTGTCTGTCCAGCTTTTAGGTGGCTGCAAACTCTACCTGTAAAATTGTCTCCCAGGTGCCTCTGCTTTGTTTTGTAGACAGAGTCTCATGTAGCCCAGACTGGTCTCAAACTCACTGTGTAGCCAAAGATGACCTTGAACTCCTGATCCTCCTGCCTCAGCCTACAGAGTGCTGGGGGACAGGCAAGTGTCTATCAGCTTGCCATACTGCTTCTCCGAGTGGCCTCAGGTGTCACATTCTCCAATGTCAGTCCAAGTGACCAGCCAGGACCCAGCCAGAATGGAACCCTTGTGCTTTCTGTGATGGATTCCCAAAACATTCCCTGTCACTTGACCTTAATGGAGGCTGCACCAGGTAGGTGTCCTGCCTTCCACCTGAATCAGAGGTTTGTTTCTGTGTTCACACAGCAAGCAGAAACCACAGGGATTTGGAGAGTCGAGAGAAGTGTCAAACGTATCAGTGGACCTGCACACAGCCCTGGCTTCCTGGAACAGAACATTACACTGCTCCTGAAGGTCACATTCTGGGACCCTGGTCTGCAAAGGCCATGTGAGGCCCCTGGGGAGAGGAAGCCCCCCCAATGGCTCTTTAATCTTTCCCTTTTCTTGTAAATTATGTATACTCTTAATCACTGAGCCATCTTTCCAGCCCCCTTTAAAAAAAACTTACTGTTAGCCAGACACGGTGTCACACACTTGTAATCCCAGCACTTGGGGAGGCAGAGGCAGGCAGGTCTCTGTGAGTTCAAGGCCAGACTGGTCTACAAAGTGAGTCCAGGACAGCCAGGGCTACACAAAACTAAAACAAAACAAAAACACAAAACCACTTACTTTTTCACTGTTGGACAGTTAACAGGGACAGACAGATGTGCCACACTCCCAGGCCCTCACTAGGAGATTTCTAAGCCATGTCCCCAACTCTCAATTTACCTGCCCCTCCCCCATTTTTCCGAGACAGGGTTTCTCTATGTAGTCCTGGCTGTCCTGGAACTCATTCTGTAGACGCTGCTTCTGCCTCCCGAGTACTGGGATTAAAGGCGTGCGCCACCACAGCCTGCTGTTTTCTTTTTCTAATCTTTCTTTTTTGTTTTTTGAGACAGGGTCTCATTAAACAGCCCTGGCTGTTCTGGAACTTGCTATTGCCCACCCTGGCTTTGAACTCACTGAGATCCACTTGCCTTTGCTGCCCAAGTGCCGGGACCCGGCTCTTCTTACTTTTCCTGACAGCATCTTCCTGGGTCGCCCAGAGTGACCTGGAGTCTTCAGCCCTCCTGCCTCACTCAGCCAAGAAGTGGCTGAGCACATGGCCTGCGTCAGCACACACATTGCCTTTCTACTCTACCCTGGCAGCCAAGCCTAAGCTAAATTGCTGGTGGCTAGGAGTCAGGCCCAGGGGTATCACTACTGACAGATCACCCCTTCCCTCAGCACAGCCCCCTGTGGGCTCCAGCCCCCATGGAAGCATGGGACTGCTCCAAGCACAGTATGGAGGCAACGCATTCTAGCAGTCCCCAATGGAGTCACCTCAGTGAGTCCAGTTCGCAGATATGGCAACCAAGGACCAGAGAGCACAGGATGAAAGGGTTTTCTGATGTCTGCCAACAACTCAAGACCACCAACCGCTCAGCCACATGCCATGGAGACACTAAGAACCTCACTGACTGGGAAGCCAAGTCCTCCACTCCCCACAGTACCACCTACCGACCCCCCACCCCGAGTCTCCACAGCACCCCTCACTCCTCATGCTCTGGCCCCGCCCAAGTCCTCTGGCCTCTGGGCCTCTACCCGCCAACCCCTGCTCCTCCAGCATCCTAACACGCTTTCCTCTTGGGGAGGGGGCCGTGCACACACCCACTTCCACATTCCCCACTCAGCCATGTAACCAAGCTCATGCGCTAAGAACTGCATCTTGCACACCGGAGCTCTCCAGAGCCGTTTTCTGAGGGCTTGCAGGACCCTTGTTCCTCCCAAAGAGCTCAACTCAGCAGGGCCATAGAATCAGATGTCCCTGGTGAGGTCTGAGGGTAAGGGCTCAGGCAGGGTGGGAAGCCAGGGCTGGAAGAACAAAACACGAAAGTCTCTGATGGAGACAGCAGGACCAAGGAGAAGCCCAAGGAGCTATCTTGGGGAAAGGGGATCAAAATGTCCCGAGGCCATGAACACAGCCTGTGAAGATGATGGGGTGAGAAGAGGAGCTGAGGGGTCAAGGGTGGAGATACAGGGGAGCCCTAGAATTGGACAAGCTGGACAAGGAGTGGTGGGGATGCCTAGGGGATCCAAGGTGCAGAAAGGACCCAGGATGGAGGGTCCAGGGCAGGGACTGAGGACAGAATAAAAAGGCCAGGTCCAAGGGAGGCCGGACCCAGTATAGGAGTCCAGGTGTGGGAGTTTCCCCTGCTCAGGAATTAGACTGTAGGGGAAAAGGGTATGTGAGAACCAGGTTCAGTTGAGGGTTACAGGAATACCAAGTACAAAGCCTGAAGCTCTAGAAGCAGAGTCCAGGGGGTGGTGAAAGGTATCGGTGGGGTGTACAGTCTGAGGCAGATGGTCTTGCATGGACTGTGGACTCTTGGGATGTGGGGTTCTAGGTTGCAAGTCAGGGTCTTGGGATTAGGGTGGGGTTGCAGGGTCCACGTAGGGTGCAAGGTCCAATTGCAGGGTTTGGGGCGCAGGACCCGTGGATGCCGGGCCTCGATGAGGGTGCAGGGTATGAGGTACACAGTCAGTCCTGGGTAGAAAGAGTTCAAGGTCTCGGTGCAGGGTTCTAGAGTGCTGGTTCATGGGGTGCAGGATCCGGATGGGGAACAAGATGGGGGGGGTGCAGGGTCTGGGTGGACTATAGGGTTGGAGTGCAGGGTCCAGGGGTGCATGGTCTGTGATGCGCAGTCCTGGGGAGAGTACAGGGTTGCAGGGTGCTGGTTCCTGGCGTGCAGGGTCCGGGTGGGGTTCAGGGTCCAGGGATACGGGGTCTGGGGTTGCAGGGTCCGGGCGCGTCCCGGCGGCCCACCTGTGCGCGGGGACGCGCTGCGAGCTGAGCCCCTTGCCCACCAGGAAGTGCACGTCGCACAGCACCTCGTTGTTGAAGAGGAAGGCGAAGCGCTCCTGCACCGTGGGCTTGGTGGCCTGCCAGTTGTACACGGGCTCGCGCAGCAGCGCGCCCGGGCCCGCGTCGTCGCGCTCGTCGCCCACGGCCTGCGCGTCGGGCCCGGGCCCGGGCGGCGGGGACGGAGGAGGCGGCGGCCCTGGGGCGCAGGCGGCGGCGTTGCCGGGGGCCGCGGCCGCATTGGCGCTGGGCCCCAGGCCGCCCGCGCCAGGCCCGACCCCCGGCGGGCACGACGCGCGCCCGCTGCCGCCCGCCGCCATCTTGTCGCTGCGGCGCGGGGGCGGGGGCACAGAGGGCGTGGTCATCGGGGGCGGGGCAGCTGGGAGGAGGGGCGGGGCCCGTGAGAGGCGGGACCTGAGTGGAAGAGGCAAAGAGGGAGGAGCGGATGAGAAAGGGCAAGGCCAGAGAGGGGTGGGACGCGCAGAGGAGCCAGGGGGGTAGGGGGAGGGGAGATAAGATGGGGAGGGGCGGGAGAGAGAGGAAGGCGGAGACTCGATTGAGGATAGACAGGAGGGAAGGGAGGAGGGACGTTGGCAGGGCTAGACTCAAGGTTGGTGAGACGAGGAAGAGGAGGAGTCTGAAGACTCAGGGGAGGAGGGAAAGGACGGAGGGAAAAGGGACTCAGGGAATGGTGAGGAAGGACTGGATTCTGGGACAGGGAGAAGAAAAAGGGAGGGGAGAGCAGGGGAGGTGAACAGGAGGGATTGGATGGGAGGAAAGGGAAGGATGAGGTAATAAGGGGAGGAGCACAGACGGGGAGGAAGGAGCGAGGCTGCGGTGGCACGGAGAGGTGAAGAAGCGCAGAGAGACTAGAGGGGCATGGAAAGACAAGAAGGGATGGGAGGGAAGTAATCAGGAGGGGAGGGAGGGGCACAGGAGCCGGGCTGCCAGAGCAGGGGAGCCTGGAGAGGGCAGATGGGAGCTGGGGAAGGGAAGGAAGAGACGTGGAACGCGGCAAAGAAGCCAGAGGGAGAGGCAAAGAAAAAAAGGGAGGAAGGGGAGGGGCCTAGAAGCAGTGAACAGGTGGAAGGGAGCAGACAGAGGAGTGAGGGAAGAGGAGAAAGGAGGAGGTAGAGGAATAGATGGAGGAAAAAAGGCAGTGAGGAGGAGGGCCCGACTTGAGGTGAAGGGGCGTGGTATGTCTGAGCAAGCAGTGCGAGAGGGCAGGGCCATGGGCAAAGGGCGGGGCCACAGGAAAGTGGCCCTAAGATGGAAGGTGGCCGGGGAGAGGGTGCAGGAAGAAGGGAAGACTATGAAGACGGTGGAGCGGGGAAGGAGAAGCAGAGAGCACTAGGAGGAACTGAGGGTGAGGGCTCAGGACCCCTGTTTATAGAGCCCGGGCCCCTGATACCACCCACACCCTTGCCCCGGAGCCCCTAAACGTAGACGACCCCCCGCCTGGGCTCAGGCTCTAGGATATAAGAGACTGTAAACCCAGAAAGGGAGGTGAGGGAGAGAAGTGGAGTGAGGTAGAAAGAGGAAGAGAGGCCAGGCCAGACCTGAGGAAGGAGGGACTGGAGGAGAAGGGGGCGGTGTGATGAGATCCTTGAGCAGCTGATGGGGACAGAGGGGGAAGGAGCTGGGCGTGGCGGGAGGCCAGGGGCTGAGGGACAGAGAAGAGAGCGTCCTGGGGAGCTGGAGGGACTCAGTAAAGGGGCTAGGATCCCTGACCCCATTCTGCCCAGAGCTTCCAGGACGCAAGATCCCAGATCAAGCACCATATTATAGACCCTGAGTGTTAACCCTAGATCCCACAGGAAGAATCCAAACCCTAGTGGGCGACACTCCCCAGACTGTAACCCCAGCTCCTACATTCTGATCCCCCTTCCCCAAACCCACACTCTGGACCCAAGAGCCAAATAGCCTGTCTGCCCAGTGAAGTGGGCTTCTCAGTTCAGAAAGGGAAACGGAGGCTAAGAAAAGCAGCCTGTGAGTGGGAGTGTACTAATGCAGTCAGAACTCAATGAGGTCAGACTTGGTGGCCCAAGCTTTTAATCCCAGCGCTGGGGAGGCAGAGGCAGGCAGATCTCTGTGAGTTTGAAGCCAGCCTGAGTGAGTTCCAGGACAGCCAGGACTACACAAACAAGAAACGTTGTCTAAAATGAAACAGAACAAGAGCAAATGTCAATAGATACACAGGGCCCCTCCCCCAAACATGTAGGGCCAGTGGGGGCTGTGTGTAAAGCAGAGATTCTGTACAGGCACGGGCGCTGTGGCTTCAAAGAGTGGGCTAGGGTACAGCTTCAGCACACCACCCAGAGGAAGGGGTGCTGGGGTGTGCAGAAGCCAGCAGGAGCCCCTAAGCCCCTGAGCAGGCTCAGGTGGACAGAATTGGTTGCAGACTTGGAGGTGTCTCCCCTGGGCAATTCCTGTGCGGATCCCCATCGCCTTCACTGACTCGGAGCACAGTTTGGCACACAGAAGCAGAGAGAACTGAGACCCCAGGCTCGAGACTGTAAGGTCTGTCCACTTGTGGCCAGTGACAACCGTGGAGGCAACCCTGGCTTTGTCTGCCAAAGATTACCACGCATCTGGGCATGGCGAGGAACGCCTGTCATCCCAGCACTGGGGAAGCCGAGGCAGGAGGATCACAAGTTCAAAGGTGGCCCAGGCAGCTCAGGGAGACTCTGACTGCTTCAGATTGAAGAAGGAGGAGGAAGAGAGAAGAAAGAGCAGAGGAGGAAGAGACAAGCTACAACCATTTAATTAGCACCAGCTGACTGGCTCAGTCCTGAGTCTCATAACATCTCATCTAGAAGCAGGTTCAGCAGAGGAGTTTGGACAGAAGGGGACTGCCCTCACTCCATACCCCCACCTCCAACCAGGCTAAGAAAGAATCCTAGCCTGAGGAACCCACATGAACAGGTTTCAACAGCCTGGGTCATGGTTTGTCTGCAGGCCATGGCAGCTCAGGGCCTCCCCCCCCCCCCACACACACACAGCTAATAAACGTCTTTACTGTTCTGGGAAAGTCCCATTGGCTTTCTGTTATTTACAGCCAAAGGCTGAGGGTTGAGACAGCTCTCCCGGGCGGCCATCTTTAAACGCCTGCTGTTGGAGACTTTACTCTTGAGTTACTTATAAAACGCCTCACTGTGATTGATTGTGACACACTGGATCACTGGGAGGCTCAGGGGCGTCACAGCCAGCTAGCAGTCAACAGGGAAAGGTTGTGAACTGAATGTCCTGATCATACAGGGTAGTGACATTAGACAGATGTTGGTTCGTCAGTTCTGCCTGTGTGGTGGTGGCCTTTAATCCCAGGACTCCGGAGGCAGAAGCAGACAGACAGACCTCTGAGCTTGAGGCCAGCCTGGTCTAGGTTGCTATTCTTCAAAACAGCCAGGGCTACATAAAATAGAGACCCTGTCTCAAAAAGAAAAGGAAGGAAGCAAGGAAGCAATTTGTTATGTTTCAAAGACTTTCTTGTGTAGCCCAGGCTGTAGCTGAGGATGACGTTGAAGGCCTGATGCCCTTCCTCCACCTTCTGGCGCTGAGGGGCAGAGCCCAGGGCTTCCTGAATGTTAGAGGAGCGCTGTGTCCGCTCAGCTCTGGCCTCCCCTACAGCCACAGCCCTAACAGTGCAGTGTATCCTAAGTTCTCGGCTGTGGAGTCAGACAAGGGCCTTCCTGAGCTGCAGCCCCAGTAGGGCACTCTGCAGCCTGCCCTCTCAGCTGGTGGCCCCTTAGTCTAAAGCAGCAGGGCTGTGTGGAGGGGGCGGTGTCTCCTCTCTCTCTCACCATCCTACCTTGTTCTTAGACTCCATGGTACCCCCGAGCCCTGGGTGATCCAGGATGGGAGCCTGAAGGTATAAGCCCTTCTTCCGGGTCTTCCACAACAGGTGACACACCCACAAGTCCTGCGATCCCTGCAGGACATCTTTGGAAACCTAGATTCAGCTCATCACAGGGTGGACAACATGACTGAACAGCAGGACAGACATTAGGACAAGTAACCTTCTGAAGACAATATTCAAAGAGAAAACCACCAACACACTAGGCCACAGAGCTCAGGAGGAAGCAAGAGTCTCTTTTGACTTTCCTTGTTGGGAAAATGCCCAGGCTGTTAAAGAACCAGCTTCAAACAGCCTGATTTTGTGATCCCAGAATATTCCTTTCATGCTTACTCCCCTTCCCTTTAAAGAACCTTTGCCTTTCTTCTTTATTTTTAGGGTGCTGTCATTGGTTAGTGGTGGAAGGCATGCTTGTGGAGCTCAAGGCAGTAGGGGTTCTAGGCGGGGCTCCACCCTGACCACGCCCCCAGCCCCTCACTTAGGGGTTCTAGGCGGGGCTCCATTCCTGCACTACACCACATATACCACTAATCATCATTATCATAATTCCATCTGCTCTCTCTCTCAATTGCTCTTTTGGTTTTTTATTTCTCTATGTAGCCCTGGCTGTCCTGGACTTGCTTTGTAGACCAGGCTGGCCTCGAACTCACAGAGCTCCTCCTGCCTCTGCCTCCCGAGTGCTGGGATCACAGGCCTGCACCAGCACCGCCAAGGTCTATGTGCTCATTTTTTTAGGCAAGGGCAGGGGACTCTGAGCAATCCTCTCACCTTCTCCTTCCTGTGGCAGGGTTTCAGGACGGCCACACACCAGGCTTCGTTGCCAACCTCTTTAAAGGGTGTTTGTGAGTTCCAGGGTCTCCCTTTCTCTCCTGGAAGCAGCTTTACCCCAGGCCCCTAGAGAAAGCCCTACACCAGCATGCTCTTTGCTTTCCAGGAGTTTACTTTTGCTTTTTCATAAATGAACTTTATTATATATTTTAAATACTTACAAACAAAACATCACACCCCGCCAGGCATGGTGGCACACTGCGAGATCGAGGCCAGCCTGGTCTACAAAGTGAGTCCAGGACAGCCAGGGCTACACACAGAAACCCTGTCTTGAAAAACCAAAAAGTAAAATAAAATAAAACAGAGCCTCACACAGCCAAACTAAGCAGGCCTGAATCTGTGCGGCTGAGGTGCGAGCACGATGTGGTCAGAGCAGGCCTTCAGGCCGGAAGCTGTGGCTCCTCAGCGGGAGCCGCAGTTCCTCAACGCGGAAAACGGAAAGTTCGCGGCAGAATTAGAGCTAGAGGAACATTAGCCTTAGAGCATTTTTCATAACTGGATTTTGTCTTTTTTTCCATTTTGTTTAGCAAAATCTCATGTTGCCCCAGCGGTCCATACATTACCTCAAATTCCAAACCCTCCTTGCCCCACCTCCCAGCCGTGGGGTGACAGGCCCGGACCCCCACAGCAGATTCTTGCTTCCTTCTTCTTCTTCTTCTTCTTCTTCTTCTTCTTCCTCTTCTTCCTCTTCCTCTTCCTCCTCTTCTTCTTCCTCTTCTTTTCTTCTTCTTCCTCTTCTTCCTCTTCCTCCTCTTCCTCTTCTTCTTCCTCTTCCTCCTCTTCTTCTTCCTCTTCCTCTTCTTTTCTTCTTTCTTCTTCTTCCTCTTCCTCTTCTTCCTCTTCTTCTTCCTCTTCCTCCTCTTCCTCTTCTTCCTCTTCCTCTTCTTTTCTTCTTTCTTCTTCTTCCTCTTCTTCTTTCTTCTTCTTTCTTCTTCTCCCCCTCTCTCCCAGCACTGCACCCCACTTCTCACGTGCGGGGCAAGCGCCTCCTGGCCGAGCCAGCTCCTCTGTCGCTACCGCCAGTGTTCATTCTTGAAACACGGTCTCCCTGCCCAGGTGCTCTCAAGCTTGCCATCCTCCTGTGTGCGCCTCCTGGGGCTGCGATAGAGGTAAGGCCTGCCACAGCCAGCTAGGGTGCCCGGCTTCTTTTTTTTTTTTTTTTGCCTCATGTGTGTGGGTACTTTGCCTGCACACACATACGCGTGCACACTTGCACCACATACATGCATGGCGCCATGGATCCCCTGGGACTGTGAGTTTGAGCTGTCACGTATGTGGGTGCTGGGAATTGAACCCTGGTCCTCTGGAGCAACATCTAACCACTGAGCCATTTCTCCAGCCCTGTTTATTTTTACTTTTTTTGTTTTGAGACAGTGTCTCTCTATGTAGTCTGAGCTGTCCTGGAACTCACATCGACCCGCTTGCCTCCAGCTCCTGAGAGATGGGAATCAAGGCGTGAGCTGTCATGCCTGGCTTTTGTTTATTTATTAATTTATTATTATGATTAGAATTAGAAACATTTTAAAAATATTTATTTATTATGTATGCAATGTTTTGCCTATATGTCAGAGGAGGGCATCAGGTCTCCTTATAGGTGGTCATGAGCCACCATGTGGCTGCTTGGAATTGAACTCAGGACCTCTGGAAGAGCAGCCAGTGCTCTTAACCTCTGAGCCATCTCTCCAGCCCTAGAATAACTTTTGAGACAAGGTTTCTCTGTGTAGCCCTGGCTGTCCTGAACTCACTCTGTAGAGCAGGCTGGCCTCCGACTCAGAAATCCACCTGCCTCTGCCTCCCAAGCACTAGTAATAAAGGAGTGCACCATCACCAGCCGGCGGCAGCTTTTGTTTATTGTAAAAAAAAAAAAAAATGTCTGTATAGGTGTTATTGCCTGCATGTTTGTCTGTGTGCAGTGCCCAAAGAGGTCGGAAGAGGGGGCCTGGATTTACACAGGGTTGTCAGCCGCTACGTGGGTGCTTGGACTCCAACTCAGGCCTTCTCCAAGAGCAGCCAGTGATGTAAGCAGTGGGCTGTGTTGCCAGCCCCAGATACCTGCTTTGTCACGTGATGCTGCGTGTGTGGGGCTGGCTGCTTGGCAAGCTGCCTGTCAAAGCTTCCGGGCATTGGCACTGCAGCAGCCTCATGTATCCGGCTCCACATGGGTGCTGGGGTCCCAGCCCTGCGCCTTACAGTCTCGCCAGTGAGTGCTCACTGTCCCTTCTTTATTTCTGACACAGTGCCAACTGTGCAGACCAGGCTGGCCTCGAACCCACAAAGATCCGCCTGCCTCTGCTTCGGGAGTGCTGGTGGTTAAAGACATGGACCAAACTCACTCAACCAGATCTTTCGTTGTTTATTTTGAAGACTGGGTCTCCCTATGTAGCCCTGGCTATTCTGGAACTCACTCTGTAGAACAGGCTGGCCTTGAACTCACAGAGTTCTGCCCGCCTCAGCCTCCCGAACGCTGGGATTAAAGGTGTGCACCGCCATGCCTGGCCATTATTCACTGAACCTTTTTTATCTTTTCAGTTTTTCTCTGTGTAGCCTTGGCTGTCCTGGAACTCACTTTGTAGACCAGGCTGGGCTTGAACTTTGAGATCCACCTGCCTCTGCTTCCCACATCACCTCCCAGCAAAACAATTCATTTTTTAAATACTTAGTGCTGTGTGTGAATGTCGGTGGGTGGTCAGAGGACAACTTATGGGGTGCAGGGGCTAGAACGGAGGTGGTTGGTGTGGGTGGCACACTTCTGTTTTTTCAGACAGGATTCCCTGTAGCCCAGGCTGGGCTCCAAGTCCCTATGCAGAGAATGACCTTGACCCTTAGATCCTCTACTGAGCCACCAATTCTTTTTCTTCTTTTCTTCAGTGTTTCTCTGTGTAGCCCTGGCTGGCTTGGTCCTGTAGACCAGGCTGGCCTTGAACTCAAAGATTCACCTGCCTCTGCCTCTGCCTCCCAAGTGCTGGGATTAAAGGCGTGTGCCACTGGGCCTGGTTCTTTTTCAGTCTTTTTTTTTTTTCGTGGCTACCACTTCTAGTGCAGACCCCAGTGTTTCAGGCATGCCGGGCAGCAACCTACCCACCGCGCCACAGGCTGGCCTGTGCCAAGCCCCGGCCCCTCCCAGTCTCCTGTGCTCAGGGACCACATGTCAAGCTCCAACCTTCCCAGGTGGCACCACACCCCACCAGGCCCTGCCAGCTCTGGCGGTGACCGCTCCCTGCCCTCTGCCGCCTGCCAGGAACAGCTCGTCCTGGTGGAGGTTGCATTAGAATTTATTTTTGTGGTTTCTCGAAGCCTCGGAGCCCGCCCTCCTCTCCGGCTGTCTGCGGAGTGGCAGGGAAATCCTGGCGTTGGAGAATCCTGGAGCGGTGCTCCGGGTGCAGGGCTAGACAATGCCGCAGTCCCCACCGGACTCGCAGGGGCCAACGCACCACCAGCCCTCTCCAGGTAGTCCTGAGTCCGTGACTGGGCTGCATCAAGTCTGCTCACCCAGGTCAGGGGCCCCAAACCCAGCGTGGGGGCTGTCACCCCAGCACCTTGGAGGCAGAGGTGAAAGGACCAGGAATTCAGGGTCCTTATCCACTACACAGGGCTTGCGGGTCAGCCGGGGCTACAGGAGACCCTACACCCTCAGGACCAAGCCGCGCTCCAGACCACCCTCCCTCAGGCACCCAAGGCCTCCCCTCTGGGTCCCTGCCCCGCCCAGTGCTTGTTTTTCTTTAGCAGTGCTTCCCTCTGGTGATGTCACCTCCCTGGGACCCATCCAGAGGGGCGAGCGGTGAAGCAGTGACTCAGGACCTGCAGGCAGCAACCTCTGCTGCGTCACTACACAGAGATTTTTAAATGACTTTTATTAAATCCTTACAAAACAGAATACAAAATCCTGGCGTTGACAGGCGGTGGGAAAGGAGTCCAGAGCGGTCAGGTCACCTGGTCGATGGAGTTGAAAGTGCTTGCATGCCCCACTCTACAACAGGGTTTCCAGGCTTCAGCATGGTCTGTGGCCAAGCCCCCCAGGACAGCTCATTCACAGTTAAGGGTCTGACCTGTCCTCCAGGTCGGGCTTGGAGGGACAGAGGGAAAGACAGCCCTGCTGCGGGGAGGGGCCACTGCTGCCCGCTCTCCAGTCAGGGTGCCCAACAGCCGAGTAATGCTGAGAACTGGGTGCCTGCCAGGACCCACCCTCCCAGGGGTCTTTGGAAGTGTCCACAGAGGCAGGCAGGGCAGGACTGAGGCGTGCCACCCCTACTGTGACGGTCCTATGAGACAGGGAGAGGGTGCTGGGCAGCGGCCCCGCCCACCAGACCCCAACATTCAAGTACTCTTCAAGCACAGGGAAGCAAGTCAAATCTAAAAAACCTAAACTAAATGTGACAAACAACCCTGACCAAGGACTTTGAGGCCAGGGGCTGCCCTGTAGACACCTGAGCAGTGCAGCTGCTGGGCAGGGTGGCCTGGCCCTGCAGCCGCCCCTGACCAGCAGGGCCACGGAGAAAATGGGAACTCGTATTGCATAGTAGTTCGTGGCTAGAACAGTCTGCAGGCCTCGGGCAGTTAGGTTTGGACACTGCATGGTCACCACACCCCTTCCCAGCCTTTCTTGGGTGCCCAGAGGGAGGCCAAGGCAGCTTCGACCCTGAAAGCAGGCAAACCCGAGGGAAGGTGAGGGACTCATAGGTGTGGTCGCAGCTCTGGGTAACAGAAGTAGCTGGGAGGGCTTAAAGGAAGCCCAGAGCCAGGGGTACCATGGGGCAGGAAGTGGCCGTGGTCAGGCTGAGCCCTGAGAAGGGCACTCAGGTGCCCTGGGTGGGGAGACATATGGGGACCCCATGTTTGCTGATGTGGGCCTTGTCCAGCACCTCTCCTGCCTCGACGAAGTTAGCTAGTTGCAGGGTCCCCCTCCATCTTTGCCCCTGGGAACTGGGGTTGGGAGCAACAGGCCTGTCCCAGGGGAAGGAGCTGAGCAGCCTGGGAGGGGGTTCTGATTGTCAACCCTCTAAGGGACACGGCAGGTCCCTTGGGGACTAGGGATCAGTCAAGTGTGCTTTCCCTATCCACCTGCCCTGGAGGTCTCTATCCAAGACAGAGAGCCCCTACCCCAGACCCAAGGTGCTCTGCTGGGGAGACAGACCACTGTGCTCACAGGAGGACCTGTCCCTGACAACACTGAGGCTTAGGGAGAGGTGTGGGTGCCGACCCTGCGGGATCCCCAGCCCTGGAAGACAGCAGAGTGGCTGGAGTGGAGGTGGGGGCGCAGGTGGCAGGACCTTCACAGTTGACAGGCGAGCATCGTGGGGTGCAGGCCGCGCGGCATGGCCGAACCCTCCGCCCTCCTCTGGGCACTTGCTTTCAATAGCGGCAAAAGGAAAACAAACAAAACAAAGCCAAGTAGGCAGGGGCCGGGTGAGGAGGGAGAAAAAGAAAACCCCTCTCAACAGATCCCTACACGGCCAGCAGGACCCAGCTGAGCTGGGGCCTGGGATAGCAAGGGCGTCCAGGTCCCTAGCCTTCAGGCCCCCAGGGCGTATGTACAGGGGGGTGGGGTCATGCGCGATCCCCCACCAGGACCACCGGAACGGCCGACAGGCTAGCCCTCTGGCGCCTCTGGGCCAGCTTGGACTGGGAGGGCGGGGACAGCTGCAGGCAGCGTGAGGTAGCTCGGATGACCACAGGCTGGTCCTGCCCGGCGTCTTCCTCGCACTGGGCCAGCTGCCGGTTCATGGCAATGGCCTCAGCTGCAAAGGACGTGAGGTCTTTGGCACAGCTGTTCCTGGGGACAGGATAGGGAACTGTCACAAGAGTCTGCCATTCTCTGCAGACCTCTGGAGGTGCCCGCCCCAACTCCAGGCCCTTCTGTACCAAGACCCCAACTTGTACACCACAAAGCTCAGGAGCCTGGTCCCCACTTAGGCTTTTGTGACCCTAATGCCCCAAGGGGCTCAGCGCTAAGGTACTTGCTGAGCATTTGCCGGGCTACAGCTTAGGAGCCCCTCGCACCCCAGGAAAATACAAACCCAAACACATTCGTGACTCAAGACCCCAGGCCTCACCTCTGCAGAACCAAGGGTGTTGGCAGGGTGTTCTCTGGCGCACACTGCAAGAGGACGCAGGGTGGGGTCAGGGGTCAGAAGGCATTTGAGGGTCCTGCCAACGCTGGCCCAAGTATTTGCCATCAGCACACCCACCCACAGATCCTCAGGCTGCATGTCCACATGCCTTCTGCAGACTGTCCCCAGAAGCGGTATGAGCCATGCTAACCTGGGGACTCTCAGCGTTAAGAAGGCAAGCTGCCCTGAGGGGCGGAGCCTCACCGGGGTTGGGGTGGCCAACCCCAGGCAGCCTGCTGAGTTCTAAGCTGGGCAGGGAGGGTGCTTGCAAGCCCTGCTGGGACCCACTCCCAGACCCCATGCTAGACCCTCCTTGTATGCTTGCTGAAAGACCAGTGCCCAGCAGATGAAGCTAGGTACCTTGTTTCCTCCCCTCCTCAGGCCCCAAGGCTCACCCCCTGCACCCAGGGGTGCTGCAGGACTTGGGCAGCACTCAGCCTCTGCTTGGCATCTCGGACCAGCAGCTTGGAGATGAGGTCTTTGGCAGCGAAGGAGATGTGGGCCCAGTCCTTGTCAGGGAATTCGTACTTCCCCTCCTGGATGCTTTCAAACAGCATGTTCTGGGGAGGGGGGAGGGGAAGAGTCACCCCAAAACAGACATGGACCCATTCAGATGCCCTAACGGGGTAGGGATAAGCACAGGGGGAGAACATGAGGGGCACTGGGGATGCTAAGACCAGACGGACAGGGCCACACAGACAGCTGTGCAGTGGTTAGACTGCTGGTGGCTCTCGCAGAGGGTTAAAGCTTGATTCTCAGCACCCACACGGCTGCTCACGGCTGTAACTCCAGTCCTGGGAGATGGCGCATATACACGCAGGCAGGCAGAACACTCATACAAATAGCAAGGGGAAAGGGCTGGGGTCCTGGCTCCCGGGACAGCATGCCACTTCTCATTCCAGGGAGCCCAGGAACAAGGCCCAGTGCAGGATGGGGGGGACTCAGGCGGGGCGCACCTGGCAGGCAGGGCAGGCCTCCCCTCGGTCCCAGCCGCAGTCGCTGCCACAGTGGCCCACAAAGGGCGGGTAGCCGCTGAGCAGGATGTAGAGGATGACGCCCAGGCTCCACAGGTCGCAGCGCTTGTCGTAGATGCTAGCCTCCTCACTGAAGGCCTCCACCACCTCTGGGGCCATGTACTCCGCTGACCCGCACTGTGGGGCAGGCACAAGTCAGGAGGACCTGGCTCCAGCCAATCAAAGACTGCTGATGCTCGAGCAGGTGATGGGCCTGACTACACCCCAGCCCCGCCCAGCGGAAGGCCAAGCTGGCGGTGGAAAGCTGCAGAGCCGGCCTGGCACCTGAGCCCAGAGCCTGTTGGCTGCCCCGCCTTTACCACCTCCCTCACCGGGGTGAGCAGCTCCGGTGTGGAGATGGGGGAACAGTCTCCATTGAGTTTGATGCCACTGCCAAGGTCAAAGTCGCAGATCTTTACTGGCGAGACCTGGAGGTGGACAGGCATTGTGAGAGCCTGGAATGTACCCTCCCCATCGAGGCTTCCCGGCTCCCTCCCAGGGGAAGCGTGTGCCAGAGTCTGGGTGGGGTGGAGTTCAGACAGCTCACCTGGTTGGGGTGCTCACACAGAATGTTCTCTGGCTTTAGGTCCCTGTGGGCAATGCCTGGGAGGTGGAACAGGGAGTTAGGTGGGCACCTCAAAGCACCCAGGCCTGGGGGCACCCCAGCCCACCTTTGTTGTGCAGGAAGTCCAGGGCACTGGCAACATCCTGCACCACCACACTGGCCTCCAGCTCGTTAAAGTGACGCCTTCTGTGGATGTGGCTCAGAATGGACCCTGTGGTGCAGGCCAGGGGAGAGAGCTACATCACCTCTGTAAACCAGCCACCTGCCATCGCCCCCACACTCCACCAGGGCTACCCGAAGGCTTCTTTGGACCCAAACGTGGGCTGTGGGTGTCAAGACAGGAGGTCCAGCCCATGCAGGGTCCTCTCTTATGCTGCCAGCCGCCCGCCACGCCACCCCAGTGGCACCTACCCCCTCGCATCTTCTCAAACACCAGGTAGAAACGGTCCTCTTCCTCAAAGAACTCGATCAGCTCGAGAACGTTCCTGAGTTGGGAGGGAAGAAAGCAAAGCATCCTGAGGCCCTCATCACCTGCTGCCTGGCACGGGAAATGACACCCTCATGGAGCCATGTGCCCACAGAAAGCCTGTTTTCCCGGCTGAGCCCTGCCGAGGTGGACTCTGGGCAGAGGCCCGGGGGAGCCACCTTACCTATGGCCCTGGCACTGGTACAGCATCTCCACCTCCCGGAACACCCTGCTTCGGATGTGGCCCGGTTGCTTCTCAATGATCTGCAATGCAGGGGGACACGGCACCTGGAGAGGCAGCTCAGAGGCCGCCTGCGAACGTCACCAAGCCCCCAACAGGCCACCCGGACACTACATGAACTTCACTGCCCCGGGCCCGGGGTTTGTTAGCAGTCAAACTGCAGCATCAGCACGGGCGGGCGCCCTGTTGCTCAGGGGAGCTCAGGCGAGGAGGAGGCAGCCAGCCCCACCCCCACCCAGGAGCCCCTCCACTAAGTGGCTGCCACACCTGGCCCAGTAAGGGCCAAGCAGAGCCAGCTCTCACATGACCCATGCCACAAGGTGGCTCTCTGGTCCCTGGCTGCTGGCCCAGCCAATTATCACACCCAGTCCCGCCTCTTCTACTCCGGACCAGACCAGGAAACTGCCTCCATGGGCCTGGATCTGGCTTAGGCCAGTGGCCTCGGACTTCAGGAGGCCGGCCCTGCTGCACCCGGTAGATGGAAGGCCCAGAAGGCATTGCTTCTTCTAGAGAATCTTCGCTCTCGGGAGTCCCAGGATCCCGGGCTCTCTCTTCCTGGGTGGACAGCTCACGCCCCTCACTCAGCAAGTGGAGGGGCAGGGTCCCATCGCCAGGATACTGCCCTGGTGTCTGGTAACAGACACCAAGGGGCCTCCCATCACTAAGAGCCAGATCTGAAGGGCAGACCAAACCCTAGATGATGGTAATAAATCTCAGCCCACCCTTGCGGAGGCTGGGGCCAGTGCCATAGCAACGTCTGTGCCTCCAGCAGTCGAGTGGCCTTCCCTGGTGTCCTCCCACAGTGAGCCCGCGCCACTTTTAACTCTCCAGCCATCCCATCCTTGGCCCTCGCTATGTCCTGTGCTGACAGCAGCCCAGCCCATCACTGGGGACATCACCAGGAGGACCCCAGGTCCTCCACTCTGGCTCACAGTTCTGGGAAGCTACCATATAGCAAACACAAGTCAGGCTACCCGTCCCCTCTAGGCTTCAGCTTCCCTAGCTGTTGATGACAAGTGTCAAGGCTGCCCTGCCAGGGTCACTAGGAGGAACGCAGTCAGCTAGACAGCTGCTTGGGGACACCAGGGACAAGACCACTGCTCTGACACCCTAACTTCCCTTTTCTTCCTCCTGCAGCCGCAGGGTTTCCCTGGACACAGGATGACTGGCTGGCCCTATCAGGTCATTAGGCTATACCAGGGCCTGTCAGGGCTCTAGGAACATACAGGAGTGAGAAGGGCACACAGGACTCTCTTGAGGATCTGTACTGGGTTTCTCCAAATACACAGCTTCTCAATACCCAAGTGCTGCAGCAGCGTTTCAATTTCTGTACCCCTCCTTCAGTAGAAACAGGCAGGCCAGCATGGTCTGACAGAAGCTCCCGCCCTCCGTAGCCATACTGGGGCTTGCTAGCCTCCAAAACATGGAGGGGACAAGGACCAGCTGTCATCATGCCTTTCTGTGACTCTGGGTCTGATCTGGACTCCCAGGGTGGCCTGAGTCACAACTCTTGGGGCCATTTTTAGATACTGGTTTTCCAAGGCTGTCATGGGGGGGGGGGCGCAAAGGACACTGGTCCCAGGGGGCGGGCCCCAGCTTACCTTGACAGCATACTCCTGGTTGGTGATCAGATTGACACAGGTCTGCACGCGCGCGTGGGCCCCTTCCCCCAGCACATCCTCCTGAAGTTGGTAGACATCTAGGGTGTGAAAGGAGTGGTGAGGGACAGTAGCCCGGTGTCCCCTCCCTGGCAGAACCAGCACCCTTCTCCACTCACCTTCGAACCTGCCTGAGAAGCTGTCTGTGGCCCTACAGCGCTTCTTTTTCCGGCCTCTCTTCTTGGCATCCGGGATGTCTATGGGCTGGCTGGAGGGCATGTCTACAGAGGATAGAGACCCAGATGGTGTATAGTCTAGCCTAGCTCCCCACAGAGACCCCCATGTCCTGCCCACCTCCCAGGTGCTCACCAGGTCGGGCCTCACACTGTGGGCTGAAGTCAGTGTCCCCGTGCTGGGCAGGGTCTAAGGAGAAGGCCAGCTCGAAAGGATTCTGCCCCTGTTGGGGATAAAATGCTCAGGGTGGTTCTGTTAGAATACCCCAATATGAAGCAACAAATGATCACTCCATCACAGCGCCGAGGCCAAGAGCAACCGGCCCCCCAAGGGCCCTGGACACCCAATGGGCATTCAGGATGCAATAGCCTGTGACTGACCCCCTCCTCACTCAGCATGTGGGCTTTCTTAGGAGTACACTGGAGTCCCTTACAGGCCACAGAATCCCAACCCAGGGGTTTTAGCAGGAGCTACTGGGCCACATGGCCATCACCTGCTCCTGTGACTGGTATGGGGTAGAAGGAAGCCAGGGACACCCCATGGAGAATGAAGCAACCATGTGCAACTGCACCAAGTGATCCTGTCACCTGACTGTGAGGAACATGACCTTCCTCTCCAAGCCCAGGGCTGAGTGACAGGAAGTCAAGCCACATGGCCTGCCCTGTCTGCTCATGGTAGCATGGCGCCTCTCCAGCCAGCTGACTGAGGGCTGGCCTCAGGGACCGGCGTGGGATCGAAGGCGGCGGCGGCGGCGGGGCTGGCAGCGTGCTTTCCCACAGCCCCCTAGGCTGTCTCCGGACCACACCGTAGGCTTTCCCACAGCCTCCTAGGCTGTCTCCGGACCACACCGTAGGCTCTGGAGCAGTCTCCCTGCAGCACGGGACACTTCCCTGTGCGTGTGCGTGCTCTCACTCCCACAGAAGCAAACACAGCGCCAATGTCTGGGAGGCTCTGGAGCTCATGGGCAGGAGCATTTTTGAGTACATGGTACCTTATCAACTTGCTCCATGTCTCCTGCCTCCTATCTCCTAAGGACTGACAACCCTTGGAGTCACCAATTTTGTACACAGAGCCGGTGGCAAGAGGGGCTCACAAGCATGGCACCCATTGGTATGAGGGTCCAGGGCCCTGCCCCATCCACAGCCTACA
Organism: Pachyuromys duprasi; assembly: GCA_028658305.1. Lineage (NCBI taxonomy): Eukaryota > Metazoa > Chordata > Mammalia > Rodentia > Muridae > Pachyuromys > Pachyuromys duprasi. The sequence goes on along the minus strand of CM053753.1, from coordinate 31,238,748 downwards.
ATGTCTAAGGAGCCTTCTTAGGGTGGTCAGGGTTCAAATTCATACCTATAGTTCAAGTAGGACACCAAAGGACACAGCTGCCAGATGGGCGGAAGGTCTTAAGACTGACCAGAGAAGGTGGAAGCTGAAGGCCAGAGAAACCTCCTGGTTTGGACAGGAGCATGCTGAAATACAACATTTCTTCATAATGGGTGCTGCTGTCACCTGGGTCTACAAGATTAGAAACTGAGGCACACCCCAGTTTCAGAGTGAGCAACCCATCCAGAGAAGAAGGCATGGGCCTTGAGCGGGTACGAGGAACCCGGGTTAAGCCACGCCTCTTTCTGTATGTCCACAGTGGGAGGAGCTGACAAGAGAAAAGTCTATCCACAATACCCGAGGGGGACCCCAAGGGGCTACAGCAGAAGGAACTAGATACCTGGAGACAGAGGCAGACGGACAGCAATGTAGAAACAGCCTTGCAAGCTGCTCTGCCTCCAGCAGAGAATCGCTAGGAGGCTGGCAGGAAAGGGGCACCCTAGCAGGCCATGGGGAAGAAGACACCCACACCCAATGCTCAGGAAACCCTTAGTGCCTGGAAGGCGCAGGGCAGCACCTGCAGCACACGAGGTGGGGGACTGGTAAGCAACTGGAAGAGAAGGTGAGCCAAGTGTGAGATCAAAGGCTAGGCAGGGCACCTGCTCCATGACCTCAGCCTGGTGACCTTCCTCTGGGCGGACTGTCACAGGGTGAGAAAAGGGAGGTGCTTGTCCTGGTTTTCAGCTGAAAACACTGGGAAACAAGAGCCAGCCAGAACCCTGCACAGGGAGATCAGCAGGACCACATCCTCTTAGGGAGACCCCCAGGGACCACCTGACAGTCTCCCAATTTGTACATTAAAGATAGAAAACTAGGGCTGGGCCGCAGCTGAGTTTATAGAGCATCTGTCTAGCAGGCATAAGGCCCCAGGCTCTATCCCCAGCGCCTATTGAACCCAGAAAGAAAAGCAGAAAACTAGGTAAGTAAACCTGGCATGACTGGCAGGTGCTCCTGTCTACCCAGCAGCCAACTGAGGGCACTTGAGAAGAAGCGGCCAGCCTCCAGGGATGCAGCTACACGGGGTGGAGCTCCAGAAGGGGGATTCCTCCAGGGACTAGTCACAGGCCGCCTGCAGGGCTACCTACCAGCCAAATTTCCCCAGTCCCGGGCTGTGCAGAGCTGCACAGTGGCCAGGCAGAGGGCAGCCTGCAGTCCCAAGTGCTGTGTGGGCAGTCCAGCCTGGTCCAGCCAGCCTCCCCTGGATTTGGCCAAGGGCCTTGAGTCAGCAGGCCTGGCGGGAGGCAGCTGGAACCATCCAGAAAGCTAGGGTTTGCTTTAGTGGCCTTGCTGACCCTGTCTAGGCTCATAAAGTCCCGGGAGGGCAAAAAACAATGTAGGTGACTTTCTTAGATTCAGCTCTCATTCCTGCTCAGCCTCAAAGCAGCTGGCCAAGGATAACAGGCATTTGGGGCAGGGGCTGGGCAGTTGGCCAGGGGTACTGGCTGGACAGGCCTAGGAATTCTTCCCTATCTGCACACTCCTCCCACAGGGGTGCAGGCATGCACACGGACACGCTTCTGCCTTCTCTACAGGGCAACAGGTCCCTGCCCCAGGAAGCCATTACATAATCCAGCCTTCCCTGTGGGGTGGGCAGGCTGACATCACTGCGCCCCTTAGGCCAGGTCCCCTGGGGGGGGGGGAGCTCTGCCTAGCACCTGCTCACCTTGGCCACCCCCAGATCCACTCACCTAAGACCAGGCTGAACCAGCCACTATTAATAACACTGTGGAAACTTCCTGTTCTGACAGGAAATAACACTTTGGGCCTGGGGTGTCTTGAGGGAAGGTCGTCCATAGGTCACTACCAGGTTGGGGGCTGCAGTGGGCGAAGCACAGCCATGTGCCCAAGGGTTTCTCCACAAGACTTCAGCCACAGATCCCAACCAACCGGCACACGGCCAGCCTGGAGACTACAGTGCACAGACTCAGGGTTCCCCGGGGAATACATACTGAAGTAGGGGAAGATGAGGCTGAGAGACTGCAAGGAACACAGAGCCACTGATCATAAGCCAACCTGGGGAGGGAGCTAGTGCAGCTGTGAACAGGGCTGTGGCCTGCTGACACGCCCCCACCCCCACCAGAACAAGGCCAACACAGAAAGGGTGGGACCACATACAGAAAGTGGGGTGGGAGCACAGGACTGTGATCAGACTGACTGTAAGGGAACATGGAGCCGCCAATCACATGCCTGCTAGGGGAGTGTGGGGGGGTGAGCTCTGGAGGAGAAAGCTTCTAGGCGGCTGGGGACAGGGTGTAGCCTGCAACAAGCACCCGGCTTGCAGGGGACAAATGTAAGATTCACCTGAGACCACACAGAAGCAGGACTGACAGTCTGCAAGGGACAAAGTCACGGACCACAGGGGAGCTGGGGTGGGGGAGTTCACGAAGAGTTAGGAGACAGTTAAGAGACAAGACGCGTTGCAGTTTACTGACTTTCCCCAACCAGCACAAGGTAGGCTTGGAAGTCGCAGGGAACAGAAACACTAGATTCGCCTAGGATCACACGTAGAAAACAGGCGATAAGACCGGAGCAGGCTGACAGCAAGGGACAGAGCTACCAATCACAAGCCTGGGGGTGGGGGTGGGGGTCCTGGAGGAGGGAGCTCCTAGGCGGCTGGAGACAGGGCTGGGGCCTGCCGACCGCCACCACCTCCGGAGCAATAGTCCAGTGCAAGCACCCCTTCCAGGCCCAGCACCGGCCTTCCGGGTGGGCTCTGCTCATCCCTCGCACCCGCCACTGCAGTGGGACCCCCGGATAGGAGCCCTCACCTTGAACGAACGGTGGAAGCCCTGAAGTTCGGCTGTTCTCTTCTGCACCATCTTCAGTCCGGGCCCCGCCAGCGGGGGAGGGGTCGCGGGGCCCGGGGGGCGGCTTGGGAGGCGACCCTGCGGGCGGAGGAGACAAAGGGCCGAGGCTGAGCCGGGCGCTCGGCCGGGCGGAGGCGGCCGGGGCTCGGCGGCGCTCCCGCGCCTGCCTCGGGACTCCCTCCTCCTCGGAGAATGTCGCCCTTGGCGCCGCGCTCACCGGAGTCGGACACCAGCCGGGGTCGCAGCGCCGTCACCAGATCTCGCACAGCCCGGACCCCGCTCCGAGGACTGCGCGCGGAACAGCGCCGCCGCGGCCACCGCCGCCCCCGCCGCCGCGGCCACCACCACCGCCGCCGCCGCCGCCGCCGCCGCCGCCGCCGCCGCCGCCGCCACCGCCGCCACCGCCGCCACCGCCGCCGCCGCCGCCGCCGCCACCGCCACCGCCACCACGGACCCCTCCACTGGGCCACCGCAGCCGAGAGGAGCCGCGCGCGCGGCCGCCGAGGCCGCTTTTATAGGCGCGGTCCCGGAGTTGCCCCGCCCCTTCGCGCAGTCCCCGCCCTCCTCAGAGAACAGAGGAGGCGGAGCTTCCAGGGGCGCCGAGGGAGGCTGCGAGAGCACGGCGGAGATGCAGAATGCGGCTGCGCGCTGCCAGCTTGAGGGGCGGAGCTTAGCAGGGCGCCCAGAGGAGCGGCGCGAGCTGCGTGGTGGCGACGCCGAACGCGGCTGCGCACTTCGAGCGTGGGGGTGGGGGGGGAGACTCCGAGGGAAGTGGCACGCGCAGCATTGAGGAAGTGTCAAGTGCGGCTGCGCGCTCCCACAGTGGGGCGGAGCCTGGAGAGGCGTCGAATGCGGCTGCGCGAGCCGGGGGGCCAGGGGCACCCGGAGTGGAGAGGCCTGTGGAGGGCCTTCGTGGCTGGCTTGCGCCTGCGCACAAGGGCATTGAGCGCTTCAGGCGTCGGGCTGAGGCCAGTGGCCGCTCTGACCCGCGCCGCTGGAGGTTCTGAACCTTGTGCTAGATCTGGGTTCCGCCGTCAGCTGCCGAAGGAGGCCAAGTCCTCCTTACTTAGAAATTAGAATACTGCTGCCCTTGGCCTGTGCTCCTTCCTGCTCTGCGTCCAGCCATGGTTCACCCTTGAACCTCTTGGGTCCTTGGGGCCCTTGGTGGGGGTAGCTGGGGCGGGAGGGCCTGGGATCCGATACAGTGAGGCTGAGTTGTGCCCGCTGGCTCGGCTGCTCCCGTGCACAAAGAGGTTTTCCGGGTAGTTTGTCTGCAAGTGTTCACCACCAGCCCAGTGAGGCTGGAGCCCCAGGAACCTCAAGCTGTTGTTTCTGCGTCTGTGCGCACGCGCTCACACACCTGCACGCCTGTGTGAGTAACGTGTGCCGCAGGCATGCAGAGGCCTGAAAACCCAGAGGAGAGGCGGAGTTACGGGCTGCTGTGAGCTGCCTGGTGTGGGTGCTGGGCTGAACCCTGGTCCTCTGTGAGAGTAACAGGTGGGCTCACCTTCTGAGTCATGTGTCTAGCTCCCAAGCCTCATTATTGTCGTTGTTAGATTTTTATCTGCAATTCAGACCCTGCACAAGGGTCATTACCTGCACAGATTTGGGCAGAGGACAGAACTCAGCCCCGGGTCTTCAGAGGAATCATTTCCTGGCTGGCACAAAGAAGGACCTCCCCTTGCCTGTTAAAGGACTTTGCCACGAAGTTTGACAACTTGAGTCTGTTCCTGGGACACACACATTGGAGAAAACTGACTCCTGTGAGTGGCCATGACCAACCACCTGTGTGCTGACACACGCGCTCGAGCACACACATACACACACACACACACACACACACGCACAGGAGGCAGAGAAAAGTTGCTTCAAATTCAAGACCAGCCTGTCTGCAGCTTGGAGTTATCTCAAGCTAACAAGTCAAATAACATGCCAAGGTTCCTAGGGTGTGGCTGGGATGTGCCCCTGGGACAGAGGTTGGCACCATGTTCAAGTGTGGCCCACTGGGGTCAGCTGTTCACACTCATGGCAGGAAATAGGCCTAAGCCAGGGTTTTGTTCCAGAAGTTTTAGTTCAGAAGTTGGGAGAAAAGCTAATTTGCAAAGGCCTGATTGAGGTGTTACTTCTGGTCCCTAATCTAGAACCAGTGTCTCCACTATCCCAGCCTGGTCCTGAGACTCCCTCCAGGAGCCCCATGCTGTAAATGGGGAAACTGAGGAAGCTCAGAGAGGAGAAGCAGAGCCTTGACTCTGGTTCCTTCTTCCTGGAGTCCTCCCCAGGCAGGAGGCTAAACCTTTATAAGTAGGGGTGTGGGCCCTATGGGTGCTTCTGCCACTCTGTGTAAGAAGTGCTGTGAGTTTGACAGCCAAGTGTGTCTTCTGTCAGGAAAATAGTCACCCTGGGTCTCCAGGGTTACTCCGAGGGACCCCTCACACTTTTATCTGGAAAGGGCAGCCAGTTGAAACAGGAAGGAGGTATGCCACCAGGCAGGGCCCGGGAGATGATCACTCCACCCTGCCATGCCATGCCCTGCCCTGCCTGGGCAAGCCGCCAGCCTGCTGTCAAGCCTCTACCTCCAACCGCCTGTTTACAAGCTCCCAGGCTGGGGGCTGGGAGCTGGGGTGACAGCATGAGCCCTGCTGGCTCAGCCTCTGCCCCGCAGGGGTGGCATTGGCTTTCTGGAAAGGAGTGCCCGCAGGAAGCCTGTGTGAGACCCTCTGTTCCTCTGTCCTTCAGACTAGGCACGGCTGGCCAGGTGATGGGTGGATCTAGTCCCAGACAAGGCCAGGTCAGGCAGGAAGGATGGGGAAGGTCCCAGGCTTACTCCCTACACAACCCAAAATCCCAGGGGGTGAGCCAGCCTTGGAAGGGGCTTAGAACTGTCCCAGGCGTTAGGCCCAGCTGGGACCACCAGAGCAGTAGGTTCTAGCAGACTCTTCGGCTACAGAGGGAGAGCAAACAGGAAATGAGGTGGAGCCCTAGGCAGACAGCCTCAGCTTCCTGTATAACTTGGCTCCTGTGCTCTCTTTCCTTCCTAGCCATCAGGTTAGGCATGGAACCTAGACCTTTCTACTAGATAGGGCCATACCCAAAACCCCTCACTGGGATATTCTAGGGGCCTTCACCCTGACCACCACCCTCCCAGTTCCTCACTAGGAAATTCTAGGCAAGGTCTCCTCCCCTGGACATGCCCCCAACCCCCAATTTTTTGTGTGCTTTTTTTCCCTGTCTTTCTGTGTAGCCCTGGCTGTCCTGGCCTCGCTTTGTGGTCCAGGCTGGCCTGGAACTCGTCGAGATCCACCTGCCTCTGCCTCCAGGGTGCTGGGGTTAAAGTTGTGTACCGCCCTGCGGCAGTCTGTTTATTCGCTTTCTTGAGGCAGGGACTTTGCTTAGCTCAGGCTGGTGTCAAGCTTCCCACAGCCTGAGGCAGCCCCGTCGGGGGGGAGGGGGGGCTGAATTGCTGACAGGAATGGGCCCTCACGTTCTCCCAGCCTCATGGCTGGGTACCCCTGCGCTCTGTTCCCGTGGATCCCTCTGTGCGTGTGTTTTACCTTCCTTGGTTTCAGCAGACATTCTGTCCACATGTGTTAGTGTGAGCAGGATCTGCAGCACAGTTTCCTGCAGCTGCTGCCAGGACCACTGCAGAATCCTCACATACCTGGACCTGAGGGGAGGGCTGAGTCTCTCCTCCTGCCCAAAGCACTTAACCCAGGCTCAGGGGCTCCATACAGGGCCACCAACTGCAACACAACCCAGCGCTCCAGGATGGAAATGACCACCTAGGGCTGAGGAAGTTGGATTTGATGAAATGTATTCTGAGTCCCCCAAACAGCCTGATGAGTGGTCCCCAGCGGAGTGACGGGCACACATGCAAGTCAGAGCCGCCGTCGTGGCCACAGGGCTGGTCTGATGCAACTGGCTGTAAGCAAGCCTTGCTGGCTGAGTCACCTCGCTATCCCGGTCACTGGGCAGAGTGAGGAACCCTGGCCTGTCCGTGTCCTATGCCAGAGCTTGAGAGCCGCCTGGGAGCCGAGGGTGTGGCCTGGGAGTTGTGGCTGCCAGGTCTGACCAGGCTGCGAATGTCCCGGCAGCCTTGGGGCCCCATCCTCCTGACCAGGTCACACCACACAAGGCCCACCTCCCTTGGAGTCCAGCATTGCACTCGCTGTCCCTAAGGGAGTGACAGCGGCTGTGACAGTGTGGCCTGGGAAGGACTGGCTCAGCAGTTGGTTGAAGGCCACCGCCCTGGCCTGGCCTGGCCAATCTGCTGTACTCCTGCCTTCTCTGATGGACACCAGGTGGCTTTGGGAGGCCGAGACTCTGGTCACCTGGTTGTTGCTGGCCTGTCCTGATGGGGACCTAGGGTGTCACATATTAGAATGTGGTGCTTGCATGGGGACTCTTTTACTGTGCCATGAGGTGCTGAGAGGGTATGCCACTTCACCTCCTGTGGCTTGAACAAAGAAACAAGCTGGGGACCATGATATTGGAAGCCAGGTATCACCGTGGGGGTCTCCTCGAAGGGAGACACAGGGTCAGAGCACAGCCACACAGACTCTGAGCTGTCACGCAGGAAGAGAGAAATGGCTGTTGGCCTCTACATACCAGGACAAGTGCCAGAACCACAGGGAGAGACCAGCCTGGCCACCACGCCGGCCTTATTTTTTAACCCTTGTCAGACTTGTGACCTCTAGCCACATAAGATGACCAGTCTTGGCCCTTTACGCTCCTAAACTCGCAGTCACTTGTCACAGCCAGCTTGGCCACACCAGGCCCAGGCCATAGGGGAAGAAACTGAGATAGGCCCTGGCAGCTGGCAGGAAGTGAGTACAGGCTTGATGTCTGCGTCCCCCGACTGTAACAGACCCTTACAAGGTACAGGCAGGTGCCCTGCCATGTTCGCCCACAGCCCATCCGCAGCCCTTGACACCAAGAAGCCACACATTTGCCAGGCAACACGTTTGCTTCAGCTATCCCAGAGCTCTTCTTCCAGGCCTGGATGAATGGGATTCAGTGGCTGACTGATTCGGACTCGGGCCTGCCTGAGGATCGGGGTACAGGCTGGGGGGGGGGGGTTCAGCAGGGCAGGCTAAAGCCCACATGGCTCCCTCATGACTGTGGCGCTCCTGGCCTAAGCCTGGGTCTCCCCAGCCTAAATTTTTCTTTTCCTTTTGCATTTTTGAGACGGGGTTCTTGTATGAAACTCCTGATCCTCCTGCCTCTAACTCCTAAGCGCTGGGGTTGGTTAGACACATGCATCAGAACACACAGATTATGTGGGTACAGGGGATCAAACCAGGGAATTTACTCATGCCAAGAGAGCATTCTAGTCTGAATTTCTTTTTCAGTCCTCAAATTTTTATATTTATTATTTTGTTGTTGTTTGTTTTAAGACAGATTTTTCTCTGTGTAGCCCTGCCTGTCCTTGAACTCAGAGATCTGCCAGGGCTACACACAGAAACCCTGTCTGAAAAACAAAACAAAAACTGTATTATTTTTTTGTGTGTGAGTGTAGGTGACAGAGGCCATGGACTGTCCCAGCCAGAGTCACGGGTGGCTGTGAGCCTCTGGTGCAAGTACTGGCTGCGATGGAGGTTTGGAAGTCGGTTATGTTATGTAAACATATTTTTGTTTTAATTCCAATGTGGGGTTTTAGTTTCTCCTCTACTTTGTCCACAGCTGACAAGTACCTCGCGCAGGGGCGTGGTCTCTGCCAGCTGTTGTTGGTTGAATTCTGAGGACTCTGTGGGGTATAAATACTAGAGCCCAGAGGGAGAAGGTGCTTGCTACGTTTGCTGGTTACTGGACTGCTGGATGTCCTGACAACTGAGATTAGCATTGCCCCCAAAAGAACCCGGCAACCCTACACGGCTTGAAGAAGTAAAAAAGGCCAAAGTCCCCTCTCCCTTCTACGTTTCTCTCCTCTCTAGGGTTGTGGATTAGAAAAGAGGTAGAGGCTTTCAGAACCCCAAATAGAGTTAAAAATTGCACCTACTTTAAATATATATATATATACACATATATATGTATACATATACGTATATATATGTGTGTGTATACATATGTATGCAGTACCTACTGGGATGCAAACTCAGGTCCTCCCTGTAAGAGCAATATACATTTCTTTTCCTTAACATTTAAACTGGTCATCTCTGAGTGTTTTGCCTGCGCGTGTGTCTGTTCACAGGTGCCCGCTCTCCAGGAAAGCCAGAAGAGGGTCTCACACACTCGGAGCTGGAGCAGGAGGTGGTATGGTGGAGGCTGCAGGAGCCACAGTGCGGTCTGGTCTTGTGTGGCAAACAGGCAGGGTTTGCTAGCGAAAGCAAAAGACTTTATGACCAGCCAGTGACCACACTAGTCACTGTGTATGTAGACCCCAGCAAAGCCTGGAACATTTCTCAGGCTGAGTTTTTAAGCACAAAACCACATCCTGAGTTGACATACCTCAGTAAGCAAGAACAGTCAGCCAGACACAGAACGACAGAAGCCAAAAGCAAAGTCAGTATATTGTGTTTCCGTAACGATGGGCTTTGGTGGATTAGGCCTTTCCGCCATGGCAGGTGGTGCTGTCTACTTGCTGGGTCTTTGGCCTGAATGGTACTTCCATCATGGACTCAGTTGTGCTAAGGCCAGGAGGCCTGTTACGCTGGGATGTAAACCTGTGTCTGCTGAAAGGGCAGCCAGGACTCTTAACCACTGGGCCATTTCTCCAAACCTTCAGTTAAAATTTTAACTTAGCATAGAAAAGAACAGAGTTCAAGGAATGGGGTCTGGAGTTCAAGAGGCAGGTCAATGGAGCACCGGCTGCTTGTGCAGAGGACCTGGGTTCAACTCCCAGGACCAGCATGGTGGCTCACAACTGCCTATAAGTCCGGTTCCAGGGACTCTATAATGGCCTCTAAGGGTACACAAACACATGTACACAGTACAGAAACGCGTGTAGGTAAAACATGAATACAAATATTATTTGGGTTTGTTTTGTTTTGTTTTTTTGAGACAGGGTTTCTCTGGTAGTCCTGGCTGTCCTGGAACTCACTCTGTAGACTGGGCTGGCCTGGAACTCAGAGAGCCACCTGCCTCCTGAGCACTGGGATTAAAGGTGTGAGCCACCCCGCATAGCAAAATAAATAAATCTTTTGTAGAAATTTAAATTAAGGTCATGGAAGCCAAGGAGGGGATTTCCAGAACACAGTGCTCAGTGGCAAGAGCCAGACACAGGAGACACACCGCACAGTCCACTCCAAGGGGTCCCTGGAGTCAGCAGAGCCGCAGAGACAAGGAGGGGGATGGCAGGGAAGGATGGAGTGAGCCATAGATGGGGACAGAGTTTCAGTGTGGGTAGCAGCGCATTCCGGAAACAGCCGTACAGTGCCAACATCATCACCTAAGGGGTAGCAGGTGACATGGCAGGCTGGAAGGCACCAATCTGTCTTGTTAGAGGTCCCAAGGGATGCCACAGCAGATGGCCACCGTAGCTGGCAACAGGACAAACCAGCAACATCGACTGACATCGTCCCCAGCCTTGCCCAGGATGGCAGTGACCCGGCTGGCCTTGGGCACGGGTTAGGGGGCAGGAGACACAGAGCGCTGAGCACAGTGGCTTCTCTGGCAATCTGGGCCAGCTGCCTGAGTCCTGACCAGGCCACAGGCCTGCCGCACACTGAGACCAGGACTACAGCCAGCACCGGTACCTGACCACACACGGACATTCCCAAGAACCCAAAGGACACTGTGTGGGGCCTAGGTGGAGGGGACGTGAGATGACCAAGCCTGCCTGATTCTGTGTCCCCAGGCAACTGGGTGCTGAGGAAGGCTAGAAGTTGGTGCACCAATGATGGCCTTGCCTTCTCGGGAGGCATGCTGGGGACAGAATCCCTGGGAGGATCCCAGGGTGACCAAAGCAGGGGCCATCACAGGGCTACCTAAAATACCCATGCTGGACACACACAGTGTGTGCCAAGGCCAGCACTGCCGCCAGTACAAGCCAGGCCAGGTCCCCTGGGTACAGCCTAGGAACCATTGCAGGAGTGTGGAGGGACACTGAAGATGCGCACTCAATGACAAAATCAGACAGAAGAGGTCACCCAGTGTAGGACTCCATGATGAGAAATGCCCAGAGGCTGGGTACAGTGGTGCACACCTGTAATCTGAGCACTCAGGGAAGCAGAGGCAGTGTTCGAGGCCAGCCTGGTCTACAAAGCAAATCCAGGACAACCAGGGCTACACAGGGAAATCCTGTCTCGAGAACAAAACAACAACAAAATGCTCAGAGCAGGCAAATCCAGAATCAGGATGCCATATCCAACGGGGAGGTCGGGGAACAGATTTGGGGTGTCCTCACCCCGCTTGTACTTGTGCCTCCTGTCATGGGCCATGTAATGTTGTGTGAACATGGTTCAAATGCAGGCCTACAAAACCCTGGCCCCCGGGAGAGGCAGTCCTGCTGCAGGAGTTATGTCTTGCAAAGCACTTAGTTAAAGGAGATCACTTGACCATGACGGCAATGGCCACAGAAAGTGTCTCTTGGGGACAGGGACAGGCCACCTCCACCCTCCACCTCGGACGCTTGTGTCTCTCATACATCGTACTTCTCCTTAACTTGCCTGACACTAGAAAGGTGCTCAGCTCTGGCCACTGCTCCCCCAGGCCAGAGAAGCCCAGGAGAAAGCTGAGGCCTGGCCCAGTGGCCTGGCTTGGACTCAGGGGCCGCTCTCCTCCCCTAGCTCGCAGCGCCCTCTGTGGATGAGAAGCAGCATTGCGACCAACGCTGGGGCAGCCAGGGGGCTTGCTGAGCCCACACTGGACTCCAGGCCTTCAGCAGCTGCTCCGACAGGGCACACAGGGAAAGCTTGTCACTCCACGAAATGGAGACCGAAGCAGGAGGATGGTCATGAACTGGCTGTCAGTGAACACTGGTTTCAGAACACCAGGAAGAGCTAAACAGGAGAGCTCTCTAAACCAAGTTCTTGCTGCCATCTACAGCCACAATGTATGCATGAAGGGATTCAGGAGGTCTAGACCGCACACTTCTCACATAAAACAGAGGGGCCGGGGGCGTGGTCTGGGGTGAGCCCCGCCCAGATCCCCCAGTGAAGGGCTGGGGGGGCGGTCTGGGGTGGAGCTTTCGCCTAGAATCTCCCCGTGAGGTGCTGGGGTCCTGGCTCAGGGTTAGAAATAAAAACAGACTCCCTATCCTCCAAACATCATACACATTCACTCAACAACAGGAAACTCCTCGCAGAAGATAAAAACCTGTCAGCTACACACCGCGTTACCTTGGCTCTTTCCTGGAAGAGGCTGTCATCACAGACTGTCGCGTGGCACAAACAGCAGCCAGCAGCATCAAGAGGACCACTTTATTTAAGAATAAAGGCTTGCATGGCTGTGGCGTGGAGAGAGGCGGCGGACCCCTCCCCGGGCTGCTGGGATCCGCACAGTGGCCAAGTCTTGCCGGTGAGAGATACATTCAGTCAAGCCTGAGGGGCTGGGGCACTGGGCGCAGTGGCTTCTGCAGGGCCCAGGGGTGTCTCCCAGGCTTTGTTAAACTGTGCTCATTTAGTTCAGTGGCAGCCTCGCGAATGGGGAAAACAGCCTGGGGTTTTCACAGTGCAGGGGTCTCAAGGGAGGGGCTGAGAGGGTCAAAGGCCGGGGCAGGAGCGTCACACCCTGCTCCAGCCTCCGGGCCTGGCAGAGTGATCTGCTGCAGTTTGGTCCTGCGGTCCACAGGGGCCACGCACAAAGTTTCACTACACAACAGGCTGCCACTGAAGGAGGAAACGTCCCTGCCGCCGCCCTCCAGGAAACTCCAGATCCAGCACGCAGGGGAAGCCGTGTGAGAATTAATCAGTGGATTCCAGGACGCACTGGACACTGCTCCCAAGAGGGCAGCCACTGGAAAGTGGTTAAAATTTTTCTCTAAAACCTCCAGATGGGCTGGGTGTGGTGACGCAGGTCTTGAGTCCCAGCACTTGGAAGGTAGATGCAGGCAGATCTGTGAGTCTGAAGACAGCTTGGTCTAAAAAAAAAGGAATGCCAGGACAGCCAGGGCTACACAGAGAAACCCTGTCTCGAAAATTTGTTTTGCAAAAACAAACCAAAAAAAATTTTTTTTCCTGAATGGACTGGGTGTGGTGTCTTTATATGTTTTAATTGAACACTTGAGAAGCAGACGCAGGAGGATCTCTGTGAGTTCAAAACCAGCCTGGACTACATGGTAAGTTCCAGGCTAATCAGCGCTACACAGTGAAACCCTGTTTAAAAATCAAAACCAACAATGTAAAAAGAAGAGAAATAAAGGAGGCAGCAATCTCCGCAACAGAACTGGCTTGTGTGCGCACATGGAGGTCAGGGGTGGATGGTGGTGGCCTTTCCCTCACTCTGCACCCCAGGCCTGCCTCTCTGAGGCTGGACTCACAAATGTCACGCACCTGCCTTTCCTGGGTGCAGGGGTCACACCTGTGTACTCAGGGTTATGCAGCAAACACTTCCCCACTGGGCTGTCCCTTGGTTTGTTTTGCAACATGGCTTCTCTGCGTGGCCCTGCTGGCCTGGCCTCACAGGGCTCTGCTGCCTCTCCCTCCCTAGTGCTGGGATCACGGGCATGTGCCACCACTGTAATCCCCCCAAGACAGCATTTCTCTGCGTGGCCCTGGCTCCTAGACTCACTTCTGCAGACCAGGCTGACATTAAACTGACAGAGATCCCCTCTGCCTCCTGAGCGCTGCGATTACAGGTACAGGCCTCTGTGCCTGGCTTTACTTTTTCTTTTTTAAAGACAATCTTGTTATGGACCCTGGCTGGCCTGACCCTCAGTGTGTGGGTCAGGGTGGCTTTGGATCACAGGCATGCAGTGTGTGTCCCCTTCCTGACCTGCAGAGGCCCCTCAGAACACCGGCTACTGGGAGTCCCACCCTGGGGTGCTGGAGAGGTGTGCCCAGGGCTGGCATGTTGCTGTATCTTTGGAGGTATGATGGCTGCCCATGTGGTCACCCCCACACAATGTGGCTCTAAACAGAGGAAGATTGGTGCCGCCTCCCTTCTAGGCTGGCGAGTGAGGGGCAGCTCTGTGGCCACACGTACCAAGGTCATGGCTGCAAGGGCGAACAGACACAGAGAAGGGACAAGGGGTGGGTGGCAATGGCTCCAGATCGCGCCTCCTGCCAGAGGCCGTGGTACAAACACAGTGTAAACCCAGGGGCTGAAAGCACACAGTGTCCAGAATTCCAGTTCAGCCCCTGGAGACAGGCCAGAGGACAGGAGAGAGTCGGAGGGCTCACAGTCACCATGAGGGGCGGAAGCCCTGGTCCTGCTGCTCCTCTGTGGCTGATGGAGTGATGCTGTGGAGACACAGGCCGCACAGAGCTGGCGCGGCCTTCCGGGCTATCTCCCTGAGCCTCGGTGGCTGGAGGGGCCCTCAGTGACACATCCGTGAGGTCATCTCCTTCTGCAGAGACCAGGCAGTGTGAGAAGACAGGAGGCATGCGGGGCACAGACACAGGAATGAGGGGGCAGAGACCTCACACAACCCAGAACACGCAAGAAACTGACCAGGGAAGGGGGTGGCGCAGCTCTCGTCCGGTCAGAGAGCTTGCGCCTGTGATCTGGGGCCAGGCGGACATGTGCTGCGATTAAGCCTGGGAAGTGTGCCATGGACCAACACATCTAATAGGAAGGTCAACAGTGGGAAGTGGACAAGCTACTGTCTGTGAGAGGCAGAACGGTGGCGGCCCCTGCCATCCCAGCACTCAGGACACGGGGCAGGAGGAGCACGAGTTCAAGGCCAGCCTAGGCTACACGAGATTCTGTCTCAGAACAAACATTCCAGCTGGGGCTGGGGCACGCCTTTAATCCCAGCACTTGGGGGGCAGAGGCAGGCGGAGCTCTCACCTGAAAGCCGTCAGGTGACCGTCATGTACATGTCATGGCAGCCATGTTCATACACAGGAATACACAACATAAATAAGCAAAAATATAATACAATTAAAAAAATCACAGGGCTGGAGAGATGTCTCAACAGTTAAAAGCACTGGCTGTCCCCGCAGAGAGCCAAGGTTCAGTTCCCAGCACCCACACGGAGGCTCACAAATGTCCGAAACTTCCGTTTCTGGGGATCTGATGCTCTCTTCTGGCACTGTACACATGTGGTACACAGACAGAAACATAGGTGACACACCATACACAGAAAATAAAATAAGCCAAGCTGGGCAGTGGTGGTTTAATCCCAGCACTCCGGAGGCAGAGGCAGGCGGATGTCCGTGAGTTCAAGGCCAGCCTGGTCTACAGAGTGAGTCCAGGACAGTTAGGACTACACAGAGACCCTGACTCCAGTAAACAAAAAAGCAAGCAAGCAAATAAATAGAATTCTTTTTAAACAAAGAAAAGACAAATATTTTGTTTTTCGAGATAGGGTTTCTGTGTTTAGCCCCGGCTGTCCTGAAACTTTGTAGACTAGGTTGGCCTCTGCCTCCCTGAGTGCTGGAATTAAAGGTGTGCGCCATCATGACCAGCTGAAAAGACAAAAATGAAAAGAAAAATTTAAGAGCAGACTGTGGCCAAGCCTGATGGCACAGGCCTATGGTGTAAGCACTTGGGATCCTGAGGCAGGGGAACCACCTCAAGTTCCAGGCAAGTGGAGGCTATGTGGTAAATCACAGGCCAGGCCTGGGCTATGGACTCTAAAATAAAGGATAAAATCAAAAAGAAATCAATCCATCACTAAGTACCCCTTGGTCTCTAGGAAGTGGGGCACAGCCGTCCATCCTGGGGCGCTGCAGGCAGGACCCCAGCACGGTCCGCTCTGCACACTGTGAGCCACACCGGATGGATGGGATGACCACAGGGCACCCTCTCTGGTGTGGTGAACTGGAACATCTGGGACTTTTGTGTTCTGGGGGGACTATGCAGAAGACGCCTGCTGTGGACCCCCTCTCACCTCCCCCTCCCCGCCGGTGCCCGCACACACATGAACACCCCCCCACACTCACCAGGGGCTCCAGCTCCTTGGGGTCAATGAGGTTGAACTCGGTGACGAAGTAGTAGAAGTGCTTGTAGCAGGTATTCACATGCGCTTCAGAGCCCATCTGTGCGATGCGGTCAAAGTGGTGGATGTACACATGGACGAACACGCGGAACAGCCGAGACAGGATCTTACGCACTGCCTGCAGGAAGTTCTTGGGGAACGGTGTGCCTGGAGGTGGGCGGAGGGACCAGGAAGTTCAGCACGCAGCACAGCTGGCCTGACACCCCCAGACCCCCACCTCTGCCTGTGCTCCGCCTTGAGCGCCAGTGATGAGAACGGATGAGCCTCAGGGAGGTCGGGCACACGCTGGAGGTCACACAGCCAGTGCCCGTCCTAGCTTCCCCGGAAGCAGGCGGTACCCACTGTGTGCCCGGAGCCTTCCTCTCGGTGATGGGCCACTGCATCTGACCACCTTCCCTTTCCAAGGCAAAGTTCCTCAGGCCTGGGGGCTGCCTCCCGGCCAAAGCCCCACTCTGTGCAGCCCTGAGGATGCCGACCACAGGGCATGTGGATCTATGACTGCATGTGTCCCAGACACAGGGGCGGCCAAGCCAGCAGCAGTGTGACTGGGTGCCCACAGGGCCAGAGCTAGGGAGAGCGCAAGCGCGCAGGCCACGTTCTAGAACAGTGCTTCTAGACTGTGGGTCAGGATCTCTTGTGTTTCTGATATGTACATTACGGTTCCTAACAGCAGCAACATTATTATGACGTAGCAATGAAAATCACCTTGTGGTTGGACTGTTTTGAAGGGCTACGGCCTCGGGAAGGCTAAGAACCCGCTCTAGAAGGTGAAGGCAGCAGCCAGCACCGAGCCCTGCAGGCACCGAGCGAGGCCACGGAGATCATTATGTCCTGGTCCCTACAGTGGCAGAAGGGAGTCTGAGGGTGGCCTCAGGCTGAGGACCTTCAGCTGGGGTCACCACAGGGTGCTCAGAGGAAGCAGGGAGGAGGCTGTGCCCGCGCTGAGGATGGAGGAAGGGGCCTAGTGCAGCACTGAGCTCCCTGAAGACACAGGGTGGGAGTCAGCTGCTGGGAGTGGCCAAGGAGGCCCACCACGCTCTCGCTTTCGCTTTACTTGGTTCTTTTATGTTTCTGCTACTGTTGTTTTCTTTTTTCCTTCCTTCCTTCCTTCCTTCCTTCCTTCCTTCCTTTTTTCTTTCTCTTTCTGTCTCTCTCTTTCTCTCACTCATTGTTTTTTCTGAGACAAGGTCTCACTATGTAGCCCTTGCCCTGACCTCAGAGATCTTCCAGCCTCTGCCTCCAGAATGCTGGAACTAAAGGCAATTGCCACCATCTCCCGGTTCTGTGGGGGAGTCTCAACTGGACCCTCCCTAAACCTGGGCCACACCGTCTGGTGGAAACCCAACCAAAAGGGCATGAAGGAGGAAGCTTTTGCTTTTTGCCTGCTTGCCCTCACTCTTGCTGGCGGGTTCATCTACCCTGATGCGGAGGCATTCCTTCACTGGTGCTAGAACCTACTTCTTTG
Source organism: Pachyuromys duprasi (assembly GCA_028658305.1). Taxonomy (NCBI): domain Eukaryota; kingdom Metazoa; phylum Chordata; class Mammalia; order Rodentia; family Muridae; genus Pachyuromys; species Pachyuromys duprasi. Next base: position 31,221,359 of record CM053753.1, on the reverse strand, counting down.
GGATTTGAACATATACTGAAGACCAGCTGAGATATGTAGCCTCCTGGACTGAACAACTATGGGATTTTTGGCTTTTCTGTCAGGAAACAGCCATTGCTGGACTAGACAGACCCCAACCTATAAGCCTCACTAATGCACTATATATACATACCTCTCTCCCTCTCTCTCTCTCTTTCTCCCTCCCTCCTTCTCTCCCTCCCTCCCTCCCTCTCTCTCTCTCTCTCTCCCTCCCTCCCTCCCTCTCTCTCTCTCTCTCTCTCTGTTCTGTTCCTCTAGAGAATCTGCTGAGCCATGTCAGCAGCCCCAGGCCTGGTTTAAACTATACGCTTTAGAGTATGATTAAAAGCAAGGTGTAGTGCCACATGCCTTGATCTGGATGGATGGAGGGGCAGCTTGATCTCTGAAAGCTGAGTCCAGCATGGTCTACATAACAAACTGAAGCCAGCCAGCGCTACATAGAGAGACCATGTCTCAAATAAATGAACAAATGGATAAGTGAAATCCAAAACAAATGATAAAATGTGAATAAAGAGCCAGGTATGGCACAGTTCTGTTTTCTCAGCATTTGGGGGTCTGAGGCAGGAAGATCAGGAGTTCAAGACCAGCCTCAGCACATATTCAAGGCCAACTTAGGCTACTGAAGCTTTGTCAAAATGAAAATAAAAACAAAACAAAAAAAGGGCCTGGAGGAATGGCTAAGTTGGTAAAATGCTGAACTGCCGGGTGTGGTAGCACATGCCTGTAATCTCAGCACTCGGGAGCAGAGGCAGGCAGAATGCTGTGAGTTCAAGCCAGCCTGATCTACAAATTGAGTCCAGGACAGCCAAGGCTACACAGTGAAACCCTGTCTCAAAAAAACCAAAAAAAAATAAAAATAAATCATCATGCAATCCAGTGGTGGCGCACACCTTTAGTTCCAGCACTTGGGAGGCAGAGGCGGGGGAGCTCTGAGTTCAAGGCCAGCCTGAGCAAGGCAGAGGACAGCCAGGGCCACACAGTGAGACCCTGTCTCGAAAAACAAAAATAAATGGACAAACACTGCCAGGCAGGTTTAGAAGAATGCCCAGTGGTTAACTGCACACGCGGAAGCGCAGGGCCAGTTCCCAGCACCCACGCGGCTGCCTGCCGCTCCAGTCCCAGGCACCCACGCCTTCCCTAACCTCCACTGGCTCTTGCATGTTGGGGGGAACACTCACACACAAACCAAGAAGCCAGCGGAGCCCTGGGGTCCTCTGGGCCCCTCCTGGGCTGGAGCAGACTCACCGACATTGGTGGGGAAGATGTCCTCGTTGTTGATCTGCACCTCGATCCAGTCCATGAGCAGGTCCATGTAGCGGGGCGCCGACAGCGCCGTGGGCTTCCGGAAGCGCTGCTCGTCCTGCCAGCGGTACTCGTACTTGGGGCCCCCGGACATGACCGGGCAGGACTGCTCGGTGCAGCCGTCGCTGATGGTGCCGTAGATGAGGTTGACGCGGTTGAAGAAGTCCACCACGTGCACGGCCACCCAGTCGTGGAGCTCCTCGCCCGGGGGCAGCTGCACAGCCAGCCGCAGGTCCAGCCCCGCGTTCAGCGACGCCTGCGCGCGCTTGTGCAGCTCGAAGCGCTGGGTGCCGGGCTCGAACTTGCGCTTGGGCCTGAACGTCTTGTCCTTGTTGAACACTTGCTTCAGGAAAGGATTTGACATCTTAGTGGCACCTGAATCTCACACGGGGCAGCGGAGAACACAGCGCAACGATGGGATGGTGTCACCTGGAGGCCTGAAGCAGGAAAGGAGGGCGTGAGGCCTGGGTCTGCGCACAGGCCCGTCATCCCAGCACCCGAGAGGCGGAGGAGGAGGATTGCCCCAAACTGCAGACCAGCCTGGGCTGCAGGGTAAGGATTTGGGACCTGTGTAAGCACGGGGACCTTTCTGAATTGTCTGTGCCAGAAACAAAGGTCTGGTTGCAGACTTCTGGCAGGGAACAGCCTCACCAGAAGGGGCGGCTTCTAGGGACACGTGGTCACAGTGACACCGAGCGTGGCCTCAGAGGCACCTGTGTTCTCCCCTGGCCTGACTGCTCCCTCAGGGAGCACGGGGAATGCGTGGAGATGACAAGAACAGAGCTCGGGATGTGACTTGCACAGTTTCTGTGGAGCCATGAGGAGGAGTCCTGACATGAGGTCGCCCAGGACTGGCTGCCCCCCCATCTTTTCTTCCTGGAGCTGGGGAGGGAACCTATACTTCAGACACATCCAGGAGGCCTTGCCCTTCGCTGTGCCAGGGGAGGCATGCTGCACCCTGCTCCCTGAGACGAGCGAGGTGACTTGAGCTGGACCTTGGGGTGTGGCCATGAAATGAAACAAGGGTGCTCGGGAACTGGAGAGACAGTGGCAGACAAAGGAGGAAGTGGTGGGGGCGGGGAGCCGCACGGAGTGTGGGCTGGCCCCACCCGAGACAGGCAGCACCACCTCACTCACGATAAATAACTTGTGTGGGTGTTCTGGAGGCAGGCTCTCGTGTAGCCCAGGCTGGCCTCCAACTCACTCTGTAGCAAAGGCTGACCACCGAGTCACTGATCCTCCTGCCTTCCCATCATGAGTGCTGGGATGCCAGGCACCTCGCTGCACAATCAAACACTCAAAGCTCCCGTCAGCCCTCAGTGCGTTTTCTTTGTTCTTAGATGGTTTGTGGGCACTATGCTGTACCTGCGGGGACCCTCGAGGAGAGTGGACAGGAAGTGGCTTTGTGAAAGCCGAGGAAGGGACACTGTAATTCACAGGATGACGGGATGTTCTGGAATTAAGAGGTGGTGATGGGGGGGGGGGCACAGGCATTAGTGGAGCACAGTGGCACCCCCCTGTAGTCCCAGCACTCAGGGAGGCAGAGGCAGGTGGATCTGAGTTCAAGGCCAGCCTGGTCTACAAAGCCAAGGCTACAAAGAAACCCTGTCTCAGAAGAAAAGAAAAGAAAAGGCAGAGGCTGTACAGCTGAACCTGCGTTTAATACCATCTCACGCCTTAGACCTGTGAATGAGCCGAGGGGCACATGAGTCAGGATGTCAGAAAAACTGCAATGAGCCACTCGGACTGCTCTGGGCGCCGGAAAGGAAGAAGCAAAGATTGCTTCCCTGGGGCTCATGCTGTGTCAGCTCCTCCGTTCAGAACCTGACTTGAAAGGCGACACAGCTGGGGGGTCTAGACAATAAGAGGGCGTAAACGGAGCGCGGTGGCTCACGCCCATGAGCCCAGCACACAGGTGGAGACAGAATTACATACTACATACCTAGTTCCAGGTCAGCCCTGGCTACACGAGACCCTGTCACACAAAAACAAAACAAGGGCTTCCCATGGAGTTGCACATCTTGGATCCCAGCACTCTGGGACGGAGGCATGTGGCACGCTGTGAATTCACAGCCAGCCTGGTGTGCGTGGTGAGTTTTGGGCAAGTCTAGTCTACATAGTGAGCCCATCCCAAAATAAATAAAAACAAAGCAGAGTTTGACAACTATCTGACAGAACCCATGGGGAATCACAGTTCCCTGGAGGCAGGAGCCTGTGGGCCAAGAGTCTGTGGACACCAGAGGCCCAAACTTCCCCGTAGCAGCCACCCCACCTCGGCCCACATCAGCAGCCCCTGGTTCACACCTGACTGGGCACTGAGGACTTCAGAGCACTGTGAGATGCCACCTGCATTTTAGACAGTTCCTTGAGGCGCAGACTGTTCCCCTGCCACGGTGGCCACCAGGCCAGGTGCTTCTCTGTGGGGCGAGCTCGGTCATGCAGGGTGGGGAAGCAGCATCCTTGTCTGTCCCACCCACTGCACACTGGGACAGCTCAGGACGCTCAACCATCCCCACCACGACCAGGCTCCCCAAGAAATGGCCAGGCAGCCATCCCCCGCCCCAAGGACCCTCCAGGCAGGAGGCTGACAGCTGCCTTGGTAGGCCCCACAGCCGTGGGAGGAGCCGTGGCTGGGCTGAAGTGTCAGCCGCCTCGGGCCTGCACGTACTTCAGGAATCTACTGACACATGCTTTCAGCACTGGGTCTCTTCCAGTTCCTGGGTCTTCCTGCTTCAGCGCAGAGCAGCGTGTGGCCTCCCTGGGAGGCATGGAATTAAGAGACGGCACTACCTCTTCCTTTCATGAGGCTGAGACAGGGCCTCAAGAAGCCCAGGTAGCCGGGCTTGGCCTTTATCCCCCATCATCTTGCCTCTGCCGTCCCAGGGCAGAGCCTTGGCGGCCTGGCCTTCCAGAACGAGGCAGCATATGGCCCATTCCCACTGCCATCAGGAGGACGGTGATGTGCACACGCTTCAGTGCAACTGTCACCTGCCCAGCACCTCTGCCCGCCAGTCCTCCTGCAGGCCGTGCCCACGGCTAGCCTCACAGCCATCCTGACCGAACAAGCCTCAGTTTACCAATACAGTGGCTGCTGCTGGGGGCAGGGCTGTGTCTGTCTCCAGGGTCCTGCGGGGCCAGCTACTACCTGCTAGTGGCTACCCATCTTCCTCAGGGCTTTCCTGGGGGCAGTTTGGGGGATTCCCCTCAATGCTGTCCCCAAGCTGGGCCAAGCAGGAGCTGGGGCCACCACGGGGAGGTGGGAAAGGTCCTCTGGGGCCTCCCTGCTCTATCTGCCTCTGTGTGCTGCCAGCTCTGGGTTTGGCCACAAGGGACTGTGGGAAGAAACAACCCTCTCAGCCAGTCCTCACCCCCTCCAGTGGCCCAGGCCAACAAGGTTCTGAAACTTTCATTTGTGTGCGTTGTAGGTTTTATTTTGAGACACGGCCTTTAGGTGCCTGGGCTGGCTTTGAACTCAGAGTGTACCTCAGGCTGGTCCTGAGTCTCCATGCTCCTGCTGCAGTCTCCTCCCAGCTAGGCTGACACCATCACAGCAGCCTGCTCTGGGTCTTTACACCGCCTTCTGCCTGTCTAGTGAACTGCCAAGACTGTTACGGAAACTTAAGTGGCAGAAGGCCTTGTGGAGCGCCTCGTCCACGCCTGTGTCCTCTTAGAAGTGGGAGGAGTTTGTTTTAAGGAAGAAGTAAATCCTTCCTTCCTTCTTTTCCTTCCCGAGACAGTGTTTCTCTGCGCTGGAATTCGCTCTGTAGACCAGGCTAGACTGGAGTCTAGCGGCAATGCCATGCTGGAATTAAAAGCATGCGCCACCGCTGCCCCAGCAAATATTTTTCTAGAAACTCTGGGGATGGGTAGAGCCCCCATCAAAATCAACTACTTTCTAACAGGAACAAACGCTTTCCAGCACAGAGCCCCAGGCCAGCCCCCGCCTGGCACCCTCCTCCCCACAGCCCCCGGGCACTGTCTGGATACCTCCTCTCAGGTTCTCTCAGCGGACTTCGGACAGCCACTCAGAACTGGACGCCAGCACCTCGGGGCCTCTTCTCTGTCCCACTGATGAACAGGACATGACAGACACTTAGAACCTTCTGCAAGGTCATGAGGTGAGCTGAGCCTCTCTTCTACCCCAGCACCCACACACTCCTCTTCCTCCCTTTCTGAAAACAAAACAAGAAAACAGAGCACTAAGTAATGAGGCTCTGACCCGCCCAGCCTGGGGCACAGGAGCCCAGGGTCACCCATTTCCTTCCGGACATGTCCACATCCTGTGGCTGCCTTGGGGACAGGCCCAAGCTGGTTCCATGTCCTCACTCTGCCGCAGGGCAGCCCAGAACCTGAACAGGGCACAGCCTCAAAGCCACCTCCACACAGAACGGGTTACTGGGGGTAGCTGGGGGAAAGTAACTGAGTCTGGGGGTTAACACCCAGCACCCCAACAAAAAGTGAAATGAGGCCGCGGCACACTGCCTGTGTGGTCTTTGTTTTTTGAGACAGGGCATCTCTGTTTTGCCTTGAGGGTCCCAGACTTGCTTTGTAGACCAGGCTGGCCTCCATCTCACAGAGATCTGCCTGCCTCTGCCTCCCCGAGTGCAGGGACCACAGGCGTGCGCCACCATGCCTGGCTGCATGCCTGTTTTGATTCTGCAGGCCGTGACACTATTTCTGAACCCCATTGGGGTGGGACGACATACTGGAGCTTTAGAGGGGACCGCTGTAACAATGAGAGCGGGCACAGGCCTAGTCTGCAAACGAAGAAACTAAGGTCAATTTTCTTTTTTGTTGTTGTTTTGGAGATGAGGTCTCAAAGGATAGCCCAGGCTAGACTAGAACTTGCTATCTTCCCCAGAGTTTGTTTATAATAGTGTACATTCTGGTTTTCTGATCTAAATACAACTATCTTCAGATAACCAAGCGGCAGGGGAGGAGCCCCGCCTAGAATCCCCAGAGAGGGGCTGGGGGCGTAGCCAGGGCTGGGGGCGTGGCCGGGGTGGAGCCCCGCCTAGAATCCCCAGAGAAGGGCTGGGGGCGTGACTGGAGCACGTTCAAGGATCCCACACCCCAGCTCCCCTGGGGTAGAGAAAAGAGGGCACGGGAAGGTCTTCAGAAGAGGGAAGTGCTCCTCTGTGGGACTCAACTGCACAGACTCGTCCTCCGGTAACAGTTTTCCCCTTTCTGGTTAAGACAGTCAAAGCTGGGCGTTTTTGAGAAAGCCACATCTGTCCCCAGCTGCCGGGGCTTCCGGAGAACTCCGCTCGGTGCAAGCCCCGCTTTGGGAGCGGAGGGGGTTCCCACAGCCTGGCCAGGCCAAGTGCTTCACCCGGACTTTCCCTAGCAGGGGTCCTGCTGGAAGTGTGCCTGTGGGCTGGGCCGTGCCCCTGGTGGCCGCCACTCGCTCACGCTGGCCCCGGGTTTGGCTCTGGCGTTCTCAGACAGCGCCTTGGGTAGCCCAGTTCTTCCTGCCCCTCCCTCACGCGCTAGGCTGACAGACTTGCCCCACCATGCCTGGCTTTGGAAGTGGCAGTTTGCGAGCTTCCTGAGAGATGAATAACAGGGTCTCAGGGAGTTAAACGCGGAGCTGGGGAGAAAAAAAAAATTAAGCCGGGGCCAGGGGGTGAAGGCCCTGGCCACAGCCTGGGAAATCGAGTCCCACGGGAAGCCATAGGGAGGAAGGGCAGAGGAGGCGCTTCCCTCTGTCAGCTCCTCCCGCACGAAATAAATGAAGAACTAGATAGATGAACGCAAGTTTCTTGAAGGTTCAAACAACAGATACAAACAAAAGCTGCTTCACCATTGCTGCAGGGGGGGCCGCTCGCACCCCTGCGTCCACAGACCCTCAGGGCTGTGCGGCCTGGGCAGAGCTGGCAGGAGACCAGACCCCTCCCCAGTGAGGCCCTATGCACAGCTGCACTCAGGTCACGGAGCCGGCACCCTTACCCCTGCGGCTGAAAGCCCGCCAACCCCACACGCAGCTGTGCGGCAAAACCAAGGCCGCTCCTGGGAAAGCTGAGGCAGGAGGATCGCTTGGGCTGAGGGCTCCGGGCCAAGCCACACCGCACAGCAAGCTGCTGTTGTCTTTCAAAAATAATAAATACAGCTGGGAAGTGGTGGTGCTGCACCTTTAATCCCAGCACTCAGGAGGCAGAGGCAGGTGGCTGGCCTGTTAGAGGCCAGCCTGGTCTACAGAGTGAGTTCAGGACAGCCAGGGCTACACAGAGAAACCCTGTCTTGAAAGAAAAAAAAAAGAAAAAGAAAAAATTTGAAAAAAATAAAAAAACAAAAACCAATCAAGGCTGCAGAGTAAGATCATGTCTCAGAAACTAGGTAACTAATCAACGGGGGTTCCGGGCGCTTGCAGCAGAGGCTGGAGCCCCGAGTCCACTCCGGAATCCCAGCTGTCCCTTCATCCACACCAGCAAGTGGAGCACACACAGCGGGGAAACTCACGGCCCCTCCCGAGTCAGCCGCCCTGGCCTCTTGCCCTGGCCTCTTTTCCTTTCCTGTTTCGTTGTTTTTGCCGCCTATCACTGTTCTCTCTACTGTACTCCCACCACCGCGTTTATTTAGTGTGCATGTGCACGTGGACCAGGGGAGCCCGTGGAGGCTGGGGACAGTTTGAGGGGTCAGCAGCCTCATGGGGGTTGAGACCTGAGCATGGGTCCTTGAAGGAGCAACAGGTGCTCACGCTGCTGCTCTCTGCAGCCCTGCACTAGTTAGTTCCTAAACGTGATGCAGGAGCGATGGAGAGAAGGCTCAGAGGTTAAGAGCACTGGCTGCTCTTCTGGAGGTCCTGAGTTCAATTCCCAGCACCCACAAGGTGGCTCACAACCATCTATAAAGAGATCTGGTGCCCTCTTCTGGTGTTCAGGCAGAGCATTGCATACATAATAAAATAAAAAATTTAAAAACAAAACAAACAACACAAAAACGTGATGCAAGAGAGTTAAGGTTGTGGTTACTGGTGTTTGCCCTTTTTGGACGGAACCAAGGCCCACCGAGGAAGCAGTCTCCACCAGGCTGCATCCCGGACCTTTCTTTTTCTCTTTCCTTATTTTTTCATTTAAAATTTGTATTTTACGGCCAGGCTTGGTGACGCATGCCTATAATCCCAGCACTCTGGAGACAGAGGCAGATGGATCTCTGAGTTTGAGGCCAGCCTGGTCTACAGAGTGAGTCCAGGACAGCCAGGACTCCGTTAAACAGAGAAACCCTGTCTCAAAACAACAAAACAAAACAACAACAACAACAAAAGAGAGGCTGGAGCCATGGCTCTGTGCCTAAGAGCACTTAGTGCTCTTGCAAAGGACTGGGGTTCGGATCCCTGCACTCACGCACTCGCTCACAATTACATGTGATCAAGTTGCAGGGGACCCTATGCCCCTTCTGACTTCCTGGGGCTCCTGTAGGCAGGCACACGTACACTCAGGCTCACACACACACACACAATACATAAATAGAAAAACTATACATATCTTAGGTCAAAAGGTCGGCCATGCTGAAGAACTGAACTGAACCTGAAGACCACCCCGCCCTAGCCCCCTACCCTGCCTTCACTGCCATCCTGCTTTCAGTAAGCACAAAGGCTGACTGGGGCCTCTGCCCCAGCCCCTGGTACCAGACAGAGGAAAAACAAACCATGTCTCTATCACTCTCAGTCCATCCTAACACTGAATAATTAATTCTAAGGCTGGAGAGATGGCTCGGTGGATAGGAGCATCAGCAGCTCTTCTAGAAGACCTGGATTCAATTCCCAGCACCCACATGGCAGCTCATAACTGTAACTCCTATTCCAGACACCCTTATACTGACACACACAGAGGAAAAATAACCAATGTACATTAAAAAATAAATCGAAAAAGGAAAATCAATTGTACTTTGGGGCCGTGCTTATCTTTCATTCCCCTCCAATACTGGGGAGGAACACAGGCCCTTGCATATCCTAAATTAATGTTCTGCTGCTGAGCCACGCCCTCAGGCCCCCACTGGGGGATTCTAGGCAGGGACTCCAGGCATCACCATGTTCTGAACCCTTTTGCTCCTTTTGAGGTGAAGTTTCACTAAGTGGCTCAGGCTGCCCTTGAACTTAAATGCAAAGCTGGGGTGGATCAGGGTAGGGAAAGGACAGACATCAAGAAGCCTCGGGGTGGGACTCTCAGGCCTTGTCACCACTCTATAACCAGTAGACTATAGTTCATTGAGTTCTAATGATGTGCCCTGGACAGGTGAGGTTAAGAACCTAGCTTCCAGAAATTCTCAGACCTTGCCCATGTCAATAGTTACGTCTCCAAGTCTCCAGCTAACACATCTCTGAAGCTGTGTCACTTTTAGAACTATCCACCAGTTCCTCCGCCCTGAAGGAAGTGCTGACCTGAGAGGAGAGTCCTTACTGTCAGGCTCAGGGTGCTCGGAGCCTTCAGGGGTGCCCAGAACGGGGCAACCAGGAGCCTCTAAGAGTCCATGATCCAAGGCTGGAGGAGGTACGGAAGGAACCTAAGACTGGGTAGACCCTGAAGACACTGTCTCTGTGTCCCCTAGCCCCAAACCCTGAGCTCCCAATTTTGCATAATGGTAACACAAGGTAATTACAAGGACACACGTGGGCTCTGGAATATGCAAAAAAACGACCTTTGCCATGCCTCCTACTACGCCAAACCTCTGCTTTGAATGCAGGCACTTTATTCTAAGGAGCCTAGGGAAGGAAGGAGGAGGGAAGAGGAAATGGAAAGGTATTGATGCAGGACTTTAATCCCAGCATTCAGGAGGCAGAAGCAAGGGGGTGGAGGGTAGAAGGGGGGGAGGAGGAGGAGGAGAAGCTGCCCCCAAAGTTAACTTTCTGTAATCTGTTTTCGAATCTCTCCTTTTCACTGGCTTTTTCTGTTTGTTTGTTTGTTTGTTTGTTTTTGGCGGGGGAGTGATGAGGAGGCAGGAGCAGGGATGGAAGCCAGGGCTTTTCTATATACAAGGCAAATGTTTCGTCCCTGAACAAGAGCCCAGACCTTCTTCAATGGATTTTTATCAGAAACGTCATCGTTTCAAAGAAATGAGTCAGGCGGCTGAGGATGGAGAGGGTCGACCCGGCAGCTGAAGTCCAGCCTATGCTACCGGAGACCTCAAATACTAAGAAGGGAGTTTGTGATCCAAGACGCCCACGTCCCCCTCCTCTCGACAGGTCCAGGTCCCCACCACCCACTCTGGGCCTCTGGACGAAGTCATCCCGAGGGATGGAGTCCCGCCGCCCGCCTTCGCCCTCCGAGCACGCACCTGGCCTGAGGACCGCCGCCGTCCGGACGGACTCCCGCTCGCCTGGCCGAGCCGTGGGCCGCGCCCGCGGAGGGACACGCCGCAAAGCCCTCCCGGCCGCGCCCGCGGGCCGGATTCACTTCCCTTAAAGGAACAGGGCCCGGATGGAGGCGTGGCAGCCGAGCTCCCGACCGTCCCGTAGAGAAGGCGGCACCGACCCAAAGCCCGGCCGCACCCCGGTCTCCGAGAGGCCGGGACGGGCGCTGCTCATTGGCTGGAGTCGTGCGGTTGAGGGGCGGCGCCGGCCTTAGCGCCCGCGGGCGGCGCGCGGGGGGCGGGGTGGAACCTGGAAGTAGACTGGCATCGCTAGCGACCAATCGTCACAGGACTCGGGCCAGGCCTGGGGCGGAGCCGGGCTCGGGGGCGGAGCCGGGATCGGGGGCGGAGCCAGGCCTGGGACCGGAGCCCGGGTCGAGGGTGGGGGGCGGTGACGGGCGAGAGGAAGGGAAGAGCCGTCGGAGGGCGGGACCAGGCCAGTGGGCGGGACCAGGCCCGGGGCAGGGGCGGAGCCATTCCATGGGGCCGGCCCGGGCTGTGGGCGGGGCCGGAGCTGGAAGCCCAGGGCGGCCGGGGGCGGGGATGGCGCGGCCGGGTCCGGAGCGCGCGCCGTTGGTTGGTGCGGCGTGACGGGCGCGGCGCGGGCGGCGCCGTTGGTTGGTGCGCGGCTGGAGGGCGCGGCGCTGGCGGCGCCGATGGATGGGCAGGGCCGGCCGGGCCAGGCCATGGCCTTGCTGCTGTGCCTGGGCATGACAGCGGCGCTGGCCCGGGGCTGTCTGCACTGCGACCCCAATTTCTCGGAGAAGTTCTCCTTCTATCGCCACCACGTGAACCTCAAGTCCTGGTGGGTGGGTGACATCCCTGTGTCGGGGGTGCTGCTCTCCGAGTGGAGCCAGAACACGATGAAGGAGCTACACCTGGCCATCCCCGCTGAGATCAGTGAGCGGCGGAGCCCATCCCAGGGTCAGAAGAGCAGCAGGGACCCGGGCAGGGCCGCTCATCTGCTTCCTCTTCCTCCCGCCCTCAGCCCACGAGAAGCTGGAGCAAGTGGCAGGAGCCGTGTACCAGAGGATGGACCAGCTGTACCAGGGGAAGATGTACTTCCCAGGTAAAAAAAAAAAAAAAAAAAAAAGGAAACTGAGGTAGGGGCGGTGCGCGCCGCCAGGCAACTGAGCTTGACCACCCTACTGTGACTCCCACGTCAGGGTATTTTCCCAATGAGCTGCGGGCCATCTTCCGGGAGCAAGTGCGCCTCATCCAGAACGCCATCATAGAGAGTGAGTGGAGGGCTCCACAGACGGGCGGTGCCTGTGGCCGCCTGCGCGTCAGGGCTGGGGGCACTGGAGGTGGGGTTCAGGAGGGGGTGGTTCCGCAGGAGGGGCCCTTTTGCATGAACGGTCACCAGCACACCCATCACATCTGTCAAACTAGTCTTCTGGCCGTGGCTTTGGGAGCATTGTAAACACCTTTCCCCCAGACTGGCCCCGTGTGGCACTGGAGCCCTCTTTGAGGACTCCTTCCAATTTTTATAAAATACATGCGGCATATGCCTGTAATCCTAGCACTCTGGAATGAGGGGATGAGGCAAAAGGATTGTCAGCCTAGTTAACTTCTCTGCGCCGGGCTAGCTAGAAGTGGGGCTGAGGTCTTGAGCTCTGGGCCTTGTCAGAAGGCCCTGTCCTGTTGTGTCCTCCCCCTCCTCAGGCCGCATCGACTGTCAGCGTCACTGTGGTAAGTGACCCACGGTCCAGGCTGAGGGACACAGTGGCCAGGCCCCAGGCTGGGGGCGGGTGGGGGGAGAACAGGGGAGCCTGTGGCTGCCTCCCATGTATCCTAGGCATCTACCAGTATGAGACCATCTCCTGCATCAACTGCACAGACTCACACGTCGTCTGCTTTGGCTACTACTGCAAGTATGGCTCAGCCACAAACTCCACCGCCCCTGGGATCCCATGATCGTTACCTGGGCAGGGGAGGGGACCTGGGCCTTGGGGAAACCCCATCACCAAGCCCTGTGTCTCCCCAGGACATCGGCACAGTGGAGGTCAGCTGTACAGGGCCTTCTGAGTTACATGTGAGCTGGGGCTTATTGGGCACCAGGACGCGGAGAGGGGGACGTGAAGACTGCTTGGTCCCCTGACTCCAAACCTGCTGTCATTGTAGACATACCTGGCACAAGTAAGTTCCTGCTCCATTCCGAGGTGAGGCAGTGTGTGTGCCTTAGGTGAAGGCTCCAAGCCTGTGGAGGCCCAGCAGGACCTCGCCTTCAGCCCTCAAGGGTCTCCGAGCTCACCTGGAGGAAGGGGGCAGACCATCCTGGCTGAAAGGTCCTCATGAAACCTAGGGCTACCCCAAGTTGGTGGCAGACCTGGAGGGTCTAATTGGAGCCCCATTCTATTTCAGACAGGATATAGGCACCAGGTAAGATCAGGCCTTCCACTGGAGAGGGGGAACAGGGAGGTAGGGGAGAGGGAAGGGGTAGGAATGAGGGGAAGGGAAGATGGGAGAGGTGGGAGGGAGGATGGGGTGAAGATGGGGAAGATAGGGTGCTGTGTGGAGAGGACAAAGGGGTAGGGGAGGAGCGAGGGAGGGATGAGGGGGAGGTCTTTTGGGTCAGTGAGTGGGAGGGGATGCTGGGCAGGGCTATGTGCCTGGGGGCACACTGGACATCTGTTATCACACCCACCTGTGTGGCCCCTGCGTGACCCGTGCTGTCTTCTGTGCGGCCCCGCCTTGGATGTGCAGAATCATCCCAGCCTTGTGAGTGAGCTGGGAAGTAAGGCTACCAAGAAGCAGGTGGCCTGGGGAGAGCACAGACCTCCAAGTCGAGTAACCCCCACCCCCCTCACCTCCTAATAAGGCCTGAAATTGTGGGGAGGGGAGGGCTGGGTGAGCCCACCTCCACCCCACAGCACTCATGAGGACTTAAGAACAGGTGGGGGCCGGGGGCACCCATGCATACCTGTAGTCCTAGCCTTACAGGAGGCCGAGGTAGGAGGATCTCAAGTCTCAGATAGGGACCAGCTTGGGCTGTATTAACGGGTCTCGAGAGGCAGCCTAGGAAGGGAGGCAAGAGGGCAGCTGCAGGCAATGGGCTCAGGGTGCCTCCTCCTCCTCCCGCAAAGCCTCTCACACACCATAAAGTGTCTGGAACCGCAGCACCTGATCCACCTGACCTTGGAGAATGCCTCTGAGTGTCTGACCCAGCACTGACAGAGGCTGCCCGCCTGCAGCCCCTCGGGGGCTCGACTACACTGCTGCAGACTGTTCCTCTGGGAGAGGCTTGCCACTGCCTGCCTTGGGTGGGTCACCTCCCCCCACTCCCACGGAGCCCAGGCTGGGCCGGGGCAGGGGAGGGCAAGGAGAAGGGCTTGTGTATAGATGGTGGCCCCCTGCCCCCGGCAGGGCCCTCAGGGATATTTTGATTAAAGTGTCCTGACATTTCTCATGAAGATCAATTCTTTTCTGCCAGATCTGGCTGGCATGGGCTTCACCTGGACTTGGTATGGGGGCGCAGGGGTCCCAGTCTCCTTCCCACAGAGGGAGGAATCCAACAGCCTAGCTGATACCTGCAACCCCCCTCCCTCAGGGTCCAGGGAGTCTGAATTTATCCCGATCTTCCTGAGTGACTGAGTAGGGTTGCAGAAGGGCTGTCGAGGCAAGATTGGCCTAGAGCACACCAGGCAGCAGAGCCCTTGGACTCCTAACGGTTTTGCTTCCCCTCCCTCGGTGCTGGGTGACAGGCATGCCTCCTGGGCCTTCCTGCACTGAGCCGAGGTCCTGCCCTCCTTTGAAATAAAGCCTCAGCGCATAGGCCCAGGCTGATGGTGAACTGTTCTCTCAGCCTTAGGGTGGTGATGCAGCAGAGAGAAAAGCTGGGGCAGGTCAGTGTGTGACCCAGGTCAGGAGACAGGTGGGTCACACCACACAGAGCCTAGCAGTGGGTGACCAGGGCTGGGCAGGCTGCCTTGCCTGTGGGCTGACCGGACTGGAAGACCATGGGGGAGATGCAGGGGCTTGCACCTCCTCTTGAGTTGGTCTAGTATCCTCCACCTGGCTTCCTTGTCCCCTTTAGTACCCTCTGGCGCCACACTGACCGGGTGGAAGTGTTCTTGTGCACCCCTACAGTTCTTGCTCACACAGGAGAGGCTGCAGGTTAGCAGGGGTTTTACAAAGGAATACACTACATGGCAGCGTCTAGTCCTTTCTTCCTTCAAGGGACTGGACATAGGGCAGTCTGAACGGGACAAACTAATAGGGACAGGGACAAACTAATAGGGACAATGGGTGTTGTGTTGGGAGCAGAGTGTCATCAACCCTGAGCAACGGTCAGTCACACTGCACACAGTCACCGATGTGCTGTGGCTCCTGGCGAGGGCTTTGGGCACAGCAGCATGTTGGGATTTATGCTGCAGTTGACAGGGCTGAGTTTACTGGCTGATGAAGGTGTGACTTCTCCCCTTGTACCCATCAAGGAGGTTGCAGTGAGCAGCTGAGATAGAGCAAGGGCCTTTTCTAACCCATGATCCTGTTCTGGCCCCTCACAGCCTCCCAGGAGTAGTCAGTAAGAATGGAGGGGAGGTTGGGAATTGGAGGGGTGGCTCAGTGGTTAGGAGAGCTGCCACTCTTTGAGAGAAGCCAGGCCCCCCAACATCTGGCAAGCACTTGGAGCTGAAGTTCCAGGGTACCCAGGGCCCTCTCCTGGCACTGGTTTTTGTTTTTTGAGACAAGGTTTCTCTGTGTAGCCCTGGCTGTCCTGGAACTCACTCTGTAGACCAGACTGGCCTCGAACTCACACGAATCTGCTGGGATTGCAGCTTGTGTAAACTGTTTAATTTGAAGGGGAAAAGGAGGCCTGGTGTGGTGGTGCCGCCTGTCATCTCAG